>OY740818.1:4853758-5453758 GCA_963514005.1 Raja brachyura
GTGGGGAATCAAATACTGGAGGACATCAATTTTAAGTGAGAGTGGCAAGATTTAAGATAATTTGAGGCGTAACGTTTTATTGCGTGGTGGGTATATGGAATGAGCTGCCAGAAGAAGCATTTGAGAGAGAGACAAATGCCGCATTAAAACGACATAGACATGAATGGTATAGATAGATACGTGTGATACAAAAAATATGAGATTATTTGAGGAATCATGATCGGAACGGACGAGTTGGAAGAAGTGCCAGTTTCTGAGTTGTGTGTCTTTGTGAACCTACTTTTATAAATATACAGTGTAATCCTCCCGAACATTAAGCCTCCTTATCGGCGGAATGTTTTCCTGCTATCAAGACGGTCTAAACTCTCACTCGTTTGTTCATGTCGAACAAGCTAGAGAGAGAACGGCGGAGAGAAGTGGTCAATTCAGACGCAGAGCGAAATATATATATTTTTAAACAACCCATACAGATAAACAGTGGGATGGATGTATGATGTGATGGTGTTTGAAGCAATAGCTGCACTGTCCGAACAATGTCATCCCATTTTTTCTCCAATCACCATGATCCGATTTTTCCGAGTTTCTAAATTCACTGTCAGAGCTAAACAAAGTCTGGTCCTGCGGGTGCTCCCCATCGTTGTCGTCATCTGTACACCCGGTTCAATGGATGCCTATTAATAACTGTTGTCATTGGCACGTCCCAGTGGAGACTGGTGGCAGTATAAAAACACCATAGAAGTGTCAACAGAAACTTTGACGGAGGGTTTTCCTGCCGCATAGCAGAAAGCATCTGTTACTGCAGAAATGTTGAGTACATACCGCGATGTCGAGAAAATACTGTACGTAATAATTGCGTTCATTGGAGTTCCGGGTAAGTGGTGCAATATTATTTTTCTGAAATTATTACGACGAAGGAAATGCAAAACAATAAACAATTTTTTAAAGGCAAGGGGCTGGAACAACATTACATCTGTGATGGGAATTGTTAGTGCAAGGAAAGCACGGCACTCAAGCCAATTGGCACGTGAAAAGACATTCAAGAGATTGTGGGATTATCCAGGACTCTAAAGCTTGATGCACAGCCAAGCTTGATAAAATGCCCTAATAAGCGCTCGAGCAGGTAGTTACGGAATTATTCGATGCGTGTGCCTACGTCCTTCAACAATTTATAAACGATGTTAACGTTCCTGCAATATGGGGTGTGGCTACATGCTGGTTATGATAAAACCAATAGGAGGGTAACTGCCGGAATAACGTGTCTTAAGTCATGTGTGGGTGATCGTATTTAGTCTGGTTGTCGGTTTGTTTTTCTGCATGTGTCTGTGCTGGGTGCGCGATCATGTCTGATATATTAGAAATGGCTTGGGCATAAACGTACATGGATTGGGTCGTAAGATTGAAGACAACACAGTGATTGCTCAAGTTTCCCATTATGAGGAAAGTTATCGAAATAAATAGCCGAAACTGATTAACTACAGACATGAACGGAGACGTGGAAGGTACTGATTAATGCGAGGAAGTATTTCACTTTGTGTAGTTTAGTGTATTGCATCAACGTGTTTGAGAGTAGCTCAGGATCGCTCTGAATGAGCTATAAATCGAAGCCTGACGTATGTATTTATTCTATCCAGGTTTTCCACTGATCAGTGTAGGGCCAGGTAGATGTCATCAGAGGTGGATCTGTTATGGCGGTCGGCGAACTACAGTGGTTTAACGCTGGATATAATGTTCCGTAACCAGCCTCTCAAAGCAGTTCCTGATGGTGGATGTCAAGGCCGCCGGACGGCAGTGATTGAGACATGAGATCTTGCTTTTCTTACGCACCGGGTTGATATTGGTCGAATTAAAGTGGGGGATGTATACAGTTAACGTCAACAACCTATAACTGAATTGATATGCGCAGGGATATTGAGACAGATGAGGTTAGTTTGTGTTTGAAACATAGAAACATAGAAACAATGAATCATACGCAGCAATTTTCTTCAAAAGCAAATGACATGCTGGCCATCACTGTAAGTATTGCTGGGTACAGCCACAGAGAAATGTTGGTGGAAACATATGCCTCCTTAGCACAATCATACTTGAACATTTAAAGAACAGGGGAACTAAATCGATGTCCCAGTCCATTGATCCGTGTTATGGGTAACTAAAGGTCTCTTTAACTGTGCAATGTGTTAAATGGTTAGAGCTAGAATGAGGGAGAATGTTTAAACTTGGTATATTACAAACCAACGGCTACAGTATTTGGATGTGGAATTATACTTTCACGACTAGCTTGAGAAAAGATTTGTTATTCAGTGGGTAATGACCCCGTAAAATTATCTCCACATCGGCAGTGGAAGCCATGTCATTGAATAATATTGAAAGTTCCTACGCTTTATTTTTATCCTTCCACCAGTCTGTGAGTTGGCGTTGCTTCATTTGGGCCAATATCCAATCGTTGGCCGTCATCCATTTAGGGATATTATTTGAAAATTTCTATATGTTGAATAATGACAACTCTAATAATAATGCCAATCCAAATTGGTCTCCGGGCGGTAGAGGCGGAATTTCTGAAAATTGACAACTTTATTGTTGCGCTCAGTAAGCGCAGTTGTGTATTGTCATTTATCACAGTGCCTGCCCCCCCCCACCCCCCCCCCCCATCCCGTTACGCTACACGGATCTAATCAACTGCTAAGTTTCCATTCGCTGGCAGTAGAGTTAAATCTGCAACTATCAGAGGCATCTATAAAAACATTTAACGCTGCGACTCACATTGTGGAAGCGCTGAACTGCTCATTCTCTCCACCTAGTTCGCTCACGCCATCGCGCACGCCATTCCGTGTAGCGACAGCAATGTAGAAACATGGTTGGATCCGTGATTGCACCACTCGCTACCTGGTGGCCATGGCTGCAGCGGATCTGCTAGTTATTATTATTGATGTCATCTGTTATCGCATCAATCGTTATCTTTTCCCGCTGAATTTCCTGGACCTCACGCCCGTGTGTTGTAGTGTTAACGTATTGGCTCGTACAGCCAAAAACTGTTCTGTCTGGTTCACTGTCATGTTCACTTTTGATCGATTTATCGCCATTTGTTGTCAAAAATTGCAAACAAAATATTGCACCGGAAAAACAGCGGCTTTGGTTCTTCCAATAATTGGCGTTCTGCCACTTCTGAAAAACGTCCCCTTCTATTTCGCGTATAACCCAAAGGAAATCATCGACAATGTGCCATTCTTCTGTCGGGGGAAGAGTATTTATTTCACTCACCCCGGGTGGATAGGATTTGACGCGATCCATAAGATCGTGACTCCGTTGCTCCCATTCACTATAATCCTATTGCTCAACACTCTGACAGTCCGGCGCATTTTAATGGCCAGTCGGGCCCGAAAGGGGTTGAGGGGTCAGAGCAATGGGGAAAACCGAAGTGACCCAGAGATGGAGAGCAGGAAGAGGTCGGTGATTTTACTCTTCACCATCTCCGGAAGCTTCATCCTCCTGTGGTTGTTGCATGTGGCAGATTTCATCTATAGTCAGATTAATGGAACGGCATTTGTGTACTCGGAATCTGAAAAGATCTTTGATTTGTTTGGAGTTTTTTTGAGCATCCTCAATTGCTGCACGAACACGTTTATTTACGCGGTGACTCAGTCTAGGTTCAGGCAGCAGTTAAAGGCCGCACTGGTGTGTCCGGTCACGCAATTGGTTCAGTTGATCAGAAAACCCACACACTGAGCACAGTCCACATAGTACCTTAGAAATTCATAAGCCATGGGAGGATTATTAGACCATTCCGTCCATCGAGTTTGCTTCGCCATTTGAACAAAACTGATTTGTTCCCGACCCCCACCCCCAACCCCCTTAACCGCAAGTTCTGCACAGACCACATAGTGGGAAACTGCCACTGTCGATTTACTCTTTTAAATGCCTTTCACAAATGTACGTACGTCTGGCAATTAACCTCTCAGCTTTGCTGGTCCAGGAAAACATTTCAAACCTATTATACATATCCTCATAACTCGGGCCTCAAGTCTTGGCGATATTCATGTAATGCCTTGACAGCCTACCTAGCCACTCCAGAGTGACCTCCCCTACGTCATGTACCCATGAACAATTATGTCCAAAATGTTATGGTCATGCTTTCGTCGTTCGCTAATGGACCTCCTGCGGAAAAAAACAATTTAGAGGGAAATTAATGGAAAATGTAAAACGGAGACTTCGCAGATTTGCTTCGAGATTGTATTGCATGATATCATGGAGAGTTGGCTGCAACAAACTGCTCACCAGTTCTCTGATTTCGCAGCAGGATTAGCCGACAGGTATACTGTGCTGTAAATAACTTTTGTTTTTTTTAGATACAACCATACGAAAAATATACAATCTACTACATGGGTTCCAATTATTTCATTAGTCACAACATACTTTTCGTTTATGTCAATCTTTTTTCTTTTTTTAAAATATTTTTTTTTAATTAGAAGTAAATACATAATAAAAATTATTTTGTTTGTTATAGTCATACATTATTAATATTATTTATATTAACAATGGTATAGTAATTCTACTTCTATATATTTTTTTAAATTTGTATATAGATAGAAAGTAGTAAAGAGGGGGAAAAACCCCCGAAAAAACCCAAAAGGAGTATGGCGTATTCAATTGGTTATACATCATTGGAGATATGTCCGCGGATTATAAAATGTAATTCTTTATCTATTCCTTAATTCAGGTTTCAATCAGGTTCTCGTGCCGAACCAGTTTGCCCCTTCAAATATTCAATGAATGGGGACCATATTCTTGTAAATAGTTCTAGTTTTTCCATTAAGACAAATCTTAATCTTTCCAAATGTAGGGTCTCCGACATTTCCACAGTCCACATTGTAATTGTGGGGGTTATAGGGCCTTTCCAAAATTTTAATATTCATTTTTTCCCAATTATTAAACTATAACCGATAAAGGTTCTTTGGTTCGTTGTAAATAATTGATTTTGTTCTATTATTTCTAATATTATTAATTTTGAATCAGGGACCAATTTGGTATTGACGACTTCCGAAATTATCTTAAAAATTTCCGTCCAAAAATTATTAATTTTTATACATCTTACAAATGTGTACGTTAGATTATCCTCTAAGTGTTGACATTTATCACAAATAGAGGACACGCATGGGAAGATTCTGTTTAATTTGGTTTTTGAATAGTGCAATCTATGTAATACTTTAAATTGTATTAAAGAATGTCTAGCATTTAACGAACAGTGATGTATATATGTTGTAAGCTTTCATCCCATATTTCTGGCATTATTTGACTTCGTTCGTTTTCCCATGATTGCCTATATATTTCCGTCATGGGTTCATCATTATCTAATAGAATATTATAAATATAAGATATCCATTTCTCTGCGTTTGAGTGTTTATTCAAACATTCATCAAGAATTTCGCCCATCTTTGTAATTCCGTAATCTTTCCATTGTAAAACACTTTTATCCATCATTGAGGGTTTAAATGTAGCATTGTTTACAATGGGAAGAGATGGTGGTAAACAATCCACTTTTAGTGTCTTCTTTAATTGTTTCCAAATGCGTATTCCACTGTCTATTATAGCGTTTTCTTTATAGGGTTTTTTGCTTAATTTAGTAATAGCAAATAGAATATACCCAATTTCAAAAGGTAAACAGTCTTCCTTTTCCATTTTTAACCAATCTGGTTGTTTGTACAGTTCTTCCAGCCAAAAAATCATATATTTAATATTAACTGCCCAGTAATAAAACATAAAATTCGGTAGTGCTAAACCTCCATTTATTTTTGATTCATATGTGTTTTTTCATTTATTCTATGGTTCTTATAATCCCAGATAAAGTTGGTGACTATAGAGTCAACCTTTATTAAAAAAGTTTTTGAGAGATATATCGCGATTAATTGAAAGAGGTACAATAATTGCGGAAGAAAAATCATTTTTATCGCATTAATTCTACTCAACATTGAAATAGGTAATGTTTTCCAATATAAAATATTCTTATGTAATTTGTTCAATAAAGGCGGAAAATTAGATTTAAAGAAATAAGTATATCTCTTTGTTACATAAATGCCAAGATATTTGAGTTTTTCATTTACTATTTTAAAAGGGAATTGTTGTAATATATGTGGGTTACTTTCCATTATTGGCATGATTTCACTTTTATTCCAATTAATTCTGTATCCTGAAAACGAGCCATATTGAGTTATTAAATGTAATAAGTTAGGGATACTAACTTCAGGTTTTGTGATGTAAATTAATACATCATCTGCGTATCAGGAGATTTTATTTTCAGTATCTTTGGTTTTATACCCATATATTCCAGGATGGGACCTCACACTTTTTGCGAATGGTTCTATGACAAGTGCAAATAATAGCGGGGATAACGGACATCCTTGTCTTCATCCTCGAGATAAGTTAAATTTAGTTGATAACGTTTGATTTGTTGATATTCTATCTGTTAGATTAGTATATCAAAGTTTTACCCATGTACTAAACTTCACGCCGAGTTGAAAAATTTCCATAAAGGAAAATAAATAGGGCCATTCCACCTGGTCAAAAGCTTTCTCAGCATCTAACGAAATAATTGCTACGTCTTTGTTAATACTTCTTTTTGAGTATATAATATTGAATAATCGTCTCAGATTATATGAGGAATACAGTTTTGGTATAAATCCTGTTTGATCCGGGTATATTAATGTATTAATCACTGTACTTAATCTTTGTGCTAGGATTTTATTTCATATTTTTTTATCAGTATTTATAAGAGCTATAGCTCTATACGATCCTGGATCATCTAGATCCTTATCTATTTTTGGTATAATTGTTATAATAGATTCATTTAGCGTTTCTGGTAATTTCTGTTGGGTATAGATATGTTCCTACGGTGTCTTTAAACGCGGAACAATCAGGTCATAGAATGTTTTATAAAATTCCGAGCCAATGCCATCTGGTCCCGGGGATTTACCATTTTTTGGAGATCTGATAGACTCTTCAATTTCTTTTACTGTTATTTCAGCGTCTAATAATTCTCTATCTTTCAATTCTAACCCTTTAAGATTGCATTTTTTGTAAGAATGCTTCTATTCCTGTCCGGTGATCTATCGTTTTAGCAGAGTAAAGGTTTTGATAATATTGCAGAAATCTCTCGTTAATATCCTTAGAAACATAGAAACATAGAAATTAGGTGCAGGAGTAGGTCATTCGGCCCTTTGAGCCTGCACCGCCATTCAATATGATCATGGCTGATCATCCACTCAGTATCCCGTACCTGCCTTCTCTCCATACCCTCTGATCCCCTTAGCCACAAGGGCCACATCTAACTCCCTCTTAAATATAGCCAATGAACTGGCCTCAACTACCCTCTGTGGCAGAGAGTTCCAGAGACCCACCACTCTCTGTGTGAAACAATTCCTTCTCATCTTGGTCCTAAAGGATTTCCCCCTTATCCTTAAGCTGTGACCCCTTGTCCTGGACCTCCCCAACATCGGAAACAATCTTCCTGCATCTAGCCTGTCCAATCCCTTAAGAATCTTGTAAGTTTCTATAAGATCCCCTCTCAATCTCCTAAATTCTAGAGAGTATAAACGGAGTCTATGCAGTGTTTGTTCATAAGACAGTCCTGACATCCCAGGAATCAGTCTGGTGAACCTTCGCTGCACTCCCTCTATGGCAATACTGTCCTTCCTCAGATTTGGAGACCAGAACTGTACGCAATACTCCAGGTGTGGACTCACAAAGACCCTATACAACTGAAGTAGAACCTCCCTGCTCCTATACTCAAATCCTTTTCCTATGAAAGCTAACATACCATTGGCTTTCTTCACTGCCTGCTGTACCTGCATGCCTACTTTCAATGACTGGTGTACCATGACACCCAGGTCGCGCTGCATCTCCCCTTTTCCTAATCGGCTTCCATTTAGATAGTAGTCGGTTTTCCTATTTTTGCCACCAAAGTGGATAACCTCACATTTATCCACATTATACTGCATCTGCCAAACATTTGCCCACTCACCCAGCCTATCCAAGTCACCTTGCATTCCCCTAGCATCTTCCTCACAGCTAACACTGCCCCCCAGCTTAGTGTCATGCGCAAACTTGGAGATATTGCCTTCAATTCCCTCATCCAGATCATTTATGTATATTGTAAATAGCTGCGGTCCCAGCACTGAGCCTTGCGGTACCCCACTAGTCACTGCTGCCATTGTGAAAACGACCCGTTTACTCCTACTCTTTGCTTCCTGTTTGCCAGCCAGTTCTCTATCCACATCAATACTGAACCCCCAATGCCATATGCTTTAAGTTTATATACTAATCGCTTATGTGGGACCTTGTCGAAAGCCTTCTGGAAGTCCAGATACACCCCATCCACGCTACTAGTTACATCCTCGAAAAATTCCACAAGATTCGTCAGACATGATTTACCTTTCATAAATCCATGCTGACTTTGTCCAATGATTTCACCACTTTCCAAATTTGCTGCTATCCCATCTTTAATAACTGACTAGCAGTTTCCCCACTACCGATGTTAGACTAACTGGTCTGTAATTCCCCGTTTTCTCTCTCTCCCCCTTCTTAAAAAGAGGGTTTACGTTTGCTACCCGCCAATCCTCAGGAACTACTCCAGAATCTAAAGAGTTTTGAAAGATCATCACTAATGCATCCACTATTTCCGGAGCTACTTCCTTAAGTACTCTGGGATGCAGCCTATCTGGCCCTGGGGATTTATCGGCCTTTAATCCATTCAATTTATCCAACACCACTTCCCGACTAACCTGGATTTCACTCAAGTACTCCTTTGACCTGCGGTCCCCTGCTATTTCCGGCAGATTATTTATGTCTTCCTTAGTCAGTCAAGTCAAACAAACATTATTGTCATTTAGAAATACATTGATATATGCAGTTCCAAACGAAATTACGTTGCATTTGGCTCCCTGTGCAACACAATAAATTAACCGAAGGATAGGTATGTATGAAAAGGATAAATAGACAATAGTGGCAGCCCATTACATGGCATTCAGGAGTCTGATGGCTCGTGGGAAGAAGCTGTTGCGGAACCTTGATGTTCTACTCCTTATGCTGCGGTATCTTTTCCCGAGGGCAGCAGAGTGAACAGTCCGTGATGGGGATGTGTGGGGTCCTTTATGATACTGCTGGCCTTAGACACACAGCGTTTGGTCGCAATATCCCCGATTGAGGGGAGAGAGGTCCCGATGATTTTTTCCGCTGTCCTCACCACTCTCTGCACAGACGGAACCAAAGTAGTTATTCAATTGGTCCGCCATATCCTTGTTCCCCATGATCAACTCACCTGTTTCTGACTGCAAGGGACCTACATTTGTTTTAACTAATCTATTTCTCTTCACATATCTATAAAAACGTTTGCAGTTAGGTTGTAATAGTGGTTCTCCTTTGTCTGATTTAATCATATGAATTGTTTTTTCCCTGTCCAGTTTCCGTAGTTGACGAGCTAAAAATTTTTTTTTGAGGTTTATCTCCAAATTCAAAATATAATTGTTTAGCATATTGATAAAATTTTACAACTTGGTCTGAATATATTTTATTTAATTTATATTTGAATACTGCAATTTTATTGTGTTTTATCATGGTTGGTGTAGCCGCATTCTCTATGTATAATTGTTTAATTTCCCTTTCCAATGCCAGTTGTATCACCCGATTCCTTTTATTATGAAATGCTTGGGAGGAGATCATGGCTCCACGAGTAAATGCTTTAAATGTTTCCCATAGTAGGGAGGCAGACGTTTCAGGGTTATCATTTATTTCAAAGAAAGTATTAATCTGTTTAGTAAGATATTCCTGAGATGCTTTTTCCTTTAAAATTTATGGGTTAAGTCTCCATTGTGCCTGTTTCTCCGTCCTTCCATTTATTTTAATAATAAATGTTAAAGGGGCATGGTCCGAGATTATAATATTGTGGTATTTCGATTTATAAGTAAATGGAATAAGCTTAGAGTCCACCAAAAACTAATCTATTCTTGAATATGTTTTATGTACCGGTGAATAAAATGAATATCTCGTCCAGTGGGGTTTTTTATTCTCCAAACATCTTTGATATTACTGGTATCTATATATGCGTTTACTAAATCACTGGAGTGCGATTTTGTTTTCCGTTGTCTTGATGATCTATCTAAATAGGGATCTAATATACAATTTAAGTTTCCTCCAATTATTAAATTGTGTTGTGCTAATTCCGGAATTGTATTAAATATATTCTTAAAAAATAAAGGACTATCCAAATTTGGTCCATAAACATTAATAAGAGTCCATTTTTGTGCATATAATTCACCTATTAATATAATGTATCTCCCATCACTGTCCGTTGTAGTTGATATATGTTTAAAAGGTATCCCTTTACGGATTAGTATTGCAACCCCTCTGGATTTATGTGTAAATGAAGAATGATACGCTTTATCAATCCATATAGCTTTCAATCTATATTCTGCATCCTTTTTTAGGTGAGTTTCTTGGAGGAATATTACATCTGTTTTAAGCGCTTTTAAATGTGCTAATACTTTACCACTCTTAATTGGTTCGTTAATACCCTTAACGTTCCAGCTACAGAATGTTATTCCTTCACCCCGAATCTTAATATTTGAGTCTTGCATCTTTTGTTTAGGGAGGTCTATAAAAGAGCAAATGGTTCAGCTCGACAAGCCCGACATTACACCCGAACATCAGCTAGATGAATTTTAAATCCCGTTGATCTTTCTCACGTATATATCTCCTTTGATAAAACTTATAACTCCATTCAAACTTAAAGTTATAATAAAGTATTATATAAAAAACGGGATAGATTAAGAGGTTAGTAAAGTGCAAAAAGAAAGAAAAAAACTACATATATAAGTAGTGTAGTTAGTGATAGCCATACTAGCATGGCTAACCATCTACCGACTTCCGTAGTCGATGTAAAAAAAAAAAACTTGACCAGCTCCATGCTCTCTTTAAATTGACATTTCAATAGCAATATTTTACCGGGGGGGTGGGAAACATTTTAGGTTCCAAAGTATTCAAATTCCATTAGTCAAATATATATATACATAAATATTTTTAAAAAAGGGAAGAAAAGTGAAATCAAACTTTAAATCCAACCGCACTCATAATTACCGTTTAGCTAATTCTAAGTAATTCAATTGTAAGTAATTAGTGGCGATCAGTAAGAATTATTAATAGTACCGTGCAGTGATATTAGTATTTGTTAGTTATTTATGTTAATAGTATTATAGTAGTAGCTATGAGTGTAACGTCCATGGGAAAGTCCTTATTCAGCATCCTTCTTCAGTTTCGATTGTCCTTAGGTATAACAGGTCATTAGTTCCATCCGATCTTACAAAGTTACATTGTTCGTTGGCATCATTTATTTTGTAGATAATATTCAGTCATCAGGCAGGTTCTTGATCTTCTGGGCGAACTCCAATGCATCCGAAGGGTTGGTAAAGATATGTTCATTCTTATTGTAGGTAACTCTTAGCGTAGCCGGGCACATCAGACCATACTTCAGATATTTCACATCCTTCAGTATTCTTTTTGTCTCTTTAAAAAGCGCTCTCTTCCTGGAGACCTCCACAGGATAATCTCTGTAGATACTGATCTTATCTCCCTCGCATGTGAGATTCCTGGTACAGACAATGTTTTTTATCATCTCCAGTACATGGTCATATTGCACCTTTACTACCTTGTCTTGGTGGGGCATCAGCCCGTGGGCGACGTCTCATCACTCTGTGTGCTCGAGCTAGCAGAGGCTTTTGATCCAGATTTAAGACTTTTTGCAGTAAGTCGCGAATTCGCCGGGGTCTCGTTTTCTCTCTCTCCCTTCTTGAACGCCGACGATTCTTAAGTTCTGACGCCTCTGACGTCCTTCCAGTTCAGTGCATTTTTCAGTTATTTTGCTCAATTGGTCTGATAAGCGTTGGTTTTCGCTGATACGCCGTTTTGTTGTTTCAGCACTTGTTACAGCAATCTCCTCTAGATTGGTTATGGCTATAGTCTGTTGATTCAGTGATTCCTCAACGGGCTCCAGCCTTTGGTTAAAGCTAGACTCCACCGAGTTGATTTTAACATCCATCTCCGCATCCATATCTGTAATTTCCTGGTGCAGCTTTGCTTCAGTTTCATTCTCCCATTTTTCCGATAATTCAAGGACGGTGGAGTTAATTTCTTCCTTCATTTCCAACCTAAACTCCTTAAACTCTTCCTTGAAATTTAGAATTTCTTCTTTAACAATCACTCTCTTTAGTTCTTCTTTTATACTTTTAATTTCCTGAGTTAGAAAAATCCGAAGATCTTCTATCTCCGATTTTTTAGGCTTTGGTTCCTTCGAGAAACCTTCCTGGGACGACGTTGCACCTGAGCCCGAGGCTTCAGCCGGGCCTTGTTCTTCCGGTGCCGTTTTTTGCCTGACAACCCGTTTGGGTTACTTGGGGGGGGGGGGGGGGGGGGGGGAGGGGGGGGGTATGCTGCATAGACATACCGGAGTCGCGCGCCTGATGACGTCACTCACGCGTTGCAGGCAGCCGGTGCAGAAACAACAGGTAGGTCCGTTTTTCTCCCCGTTTTTAGCGATTTTTTTTCATGGAGCTAGCTGGCGCTGGTCTCTAGCCCTGCATAGCGCCACCGGACGTCTCCGTTTATGTCAATCTTATTCATAGAACTGATGGTTACTACAAGTTAAACACAATAGAAGGGCATCTTGAAATTATTCTATCTCACCTTTCAGGCGGCCAGTGCCACCATCCCCTCTCCGAGCCCATCATCGGAGATGCGTGAATTGTGGATGGAGCAGTCCTTGTGGAAGGCGGAAAGGGGTGGAGATGTGAAGATGTGATTATTGGTGGCATCCCTCAGGAGGTGACGGAAATGTCAGAGGATAATGTGTGGGATGCGAGTCTGGTGGGGTGAAAAGTGAGCATCAGGGGAACTGTCCTTGTTGCAACTGGGCGAACAGAAAGCAAGAGCAGAACTACGGGACGCTGAGGTGTGAGGCTCTCCTCTATGAGTGAAGAGGGAAACCCACGTTCCTTGAAGAAGGAAATCTCACCTATCCGAGTATGGGACATTTCCCCTCCGCCCCACTGATGTGCAGTCGAAAGAACCATCTCCAGCCCTTTCCGCTTTCCACAGAGGCCGTTTCCTGCACAATACCCTGGTCCCATCTCCATCCCTTTCTACAGATAACGTTTTCTCCGCAAATCCCAGGTCAACTCGACGCTTCCCACTCAAACCTCCCCCTTCCCAGTTACAGGAGATGCAACACATGTCCCAATGCCCCCCCCCCCCCAACCAACCCCACCTCGACCCGTCCAAGGACACCCACAGTATTTTCAGCAGCGGCAGAGGTTCACTTGCACCTCCTCCAACTTCATATACTCTATCCGCCACCCATTCCTTCTCTCCAGAGGTGCTGTCTGTCCCGCTGAGTTACTCCACCTTGTTGTGCCTTTGTCCCTCTCCCCTGGAATCAATCGGAACAAGAGTCTCGACTCGAAACATCACCATTCCTTCTCTCCAGAGATGAGTTACACCAGCTTTTATTCTTAATTGTCTAATGTCTATCGTGTAGTTACTTGCGAATAAAGCAACAGGGCTAATTCTTTGTGTGTATACATACTTGGCTAATAAAATGTATTCAATTAATTTCAATTCAATCATTTTGTGTTTATCTCCCGGGGTGCAACGGGCGAGTCTGAGACGGGAGAACAGTCTAGCTGATCGCCGTCACTCAATAGCCGGCAGATTGCCTGGGCCCTGCGGTACTACGCTGCTGCACATTGTCACTACCTGCGCCCCCCTTGTTGCTCCGGAGTTTACAGCAGCCGTCAGGTCGCCAAGTGGGAAACCCGGTACACGGATGTGTTGCACTTGAAGTGAACTTATGAATGCACCGGATACGTTCCGTAAAGAGTCAACGTGATCTGCTGGCACTTCAACACTGAATGCATCTGATATTCAGCTAATCGCATTGACGGAGTTACGGAAATTAAACAGCCGGGTGTGGGTGAATCCTCGGATGCAGCTCAGTCGGTGCCCGTTGCTTTTAAATTGAAGTGTGATCGGAAGATCGGCTGAAATAAATGTGGGAGAGACACAGAGCAAGATAAACTGAATATTCAGCAACAGGCCTGCAGGAATAGGGTAATTTAAATAATTTAAAATTCAATGTGAAAACCTCTGGAACGGTGTATCCGAGCGGGACAGGCAGCACAGTCATAATAACCAGATGGGGTAGCGAGTAAGACATAAAGAATGTAAGTTGGACGAAACATGGAATATAGAAGTGGGTACGTGAGAAAAGAAAGCAAAGCCTGCAAACGGTATGAGGTAAGACATGAAAACAACGAAATTAGCAAAAAGGAGCACACACTCTCAGAATATTTCCGTAAAAGCAGAGTGGCGCAGCGGAAGCGTGCTGGGCCCATAACCCAGAGGTCGATGGATCGAAACCATCCTCTGCTATTCAATCAATGGATACTTTTGGGTAATTACCGTCCGTTCACGCGCGTGCACAATATGTATTTCGTTTCATTAGTGAAATTCCTATTTCAACAAACGTCTTCACTTCATTGCATCATTGCATGAGTTGTATTGGAGAATCCGTGGGTGACACCATGGTACCCGTTGTGCTCGTCCGTTGATCAATTAATTCATAACATTCTCTGCTGCATGAAGGTGCGTTCTGGTCTTAGGTGATAGGAATAGAATCAGGCCATTCGGCCCATCAAGTCTACACAGCCATTCAATCACGGCTGATCTATCTCTCCCTCATAACCCCATTCTCCTGCTTTATCCTCATAACATCTCCCCGTGGTATAAAAAAGGAAATGGTGGAGCCAATGGTGAAGCTCCTGTGTTCTTCATTGCAACTGTGATACAGAGATGAACGCGTTTATGTTCAGTAGCAGAGAGAGTGGGGGAGCGGGGAATGGGTAGAACAAGGGGGATATATTTGATAAGTCAAAGTCAAAGTCAAAAGAGTTTATTGTCATGTGTCCCTGACAGGACAATGAAAATCTTTATTTGCAGAGCACAACAGAACATAGAAGGCATTGACTACAATTCTATACATAAATACACCAATGACTTAATAAATTAATAAAGTGCAAATAACAGAGGGAGGGATATTATTGTTCAGAGTTCCGAGCCAGGTTAAATAGCCTGATGGCTGTGGGGAAGTAGCTATTCTTGAACCGGGTTGTTGCAGTCTTCAGGCTCCTGTACCTTCTACCCGAATGTAGCAGGGAGATGAGTGTGTGGCCAGGGTGGTGTGGATCCTTGATGATGCTGCCAGCCTTTTTGAGGCAGCGACTTCGATAGATCCCCTCGATGGAAGGAAGGTCAGAGCCGATGATGAACTGGGCAGTGTTTACTACTTTTTGTAGTCTTTTCCTCTCCAGGGTGCACTGAAGGGTAGTAGTCCAAGGAACAATTGGTGGAAAATGCGATGCGAGTAGATGGGCAGTGCCTGTTCGACATGGAAATAGTGGGCCGAAGGGTTTTTGTTCTGGTGGAAGTCCATGTCGGAGTGTAGGGAGAGTGCGGAGAGAGACTCCACGGAGGCATTGACAGGTAGATGACGCCATTAGGTGTAATTAGGTGCAATTAGGAATTGCAGATAGAAACGTAGAAACATAGAAAAATAGGTGCAGGAGTAGGCCATTCGGCCCTTCGAGCCTGCACCGCCGTTCAATATGATCATGGCTGATCATCGAACTCTGTATCCTGTACCTGCCTTCTCTCCATACCCCCTGATCCCTTTTGCCATAAGGGCCACATCTAACTAGCTCTTAAATATAGCCAATGAACTGGCCTCAACTACCTTCTGTGGCAGAGAGTTCCAGAGACTCACCACTCTCTGTGTGAAAGTTATTTTCCTCATTTCGGTCCTAAAGGAATTCCCCCTTATCCTTAGACTGTGACCCCTTGTTCTGGACCTCCCCAACATCGGGAACAATCTTCCTGCATCTAGCCTGTCCAATCCCTTGAGAATTTTGTAAGTTTCCATAAGATCCCCCCTCAGTCTACTAAATTGTAGCGAGTACAAGCCGAGTCTATCCAGTCTTTCTTCATATGAAAGTCCTGACATTCCAGGAATCAGTCTGGTGAACCTTCTCTGCACCCCCCTCGATGGCACAAATATATTTCCTGACTTCCGGTGGCGCCATGTTTTATTACCAGTTGCACACATAGCTCCGCTCCCGAGAATTTGCTATTTTTAGCATTAAAACTGGGTCTACAGATCGGCATCAATTGAAAAATCTTACCTTAGCCTCTGGACGTCTTTAAATTTCAAGATCAAGCTAGATTGAGGGTGAACTGGATAGGTCAAACTTCCCTTGGTTATACTCGTCAAAATCCAGAGGCACGTCGATCATTATTCGCATAGGTAAACCATTTAAACAGAAACATACCTTAACAGATAAGGATGGGAGATATTTGATAGTTATCGGTGAGATCCATGCCATCCCAATTACATTGGTAAATATATATGCGTCTAACTTTGATAATCCGCATTTTTAAAGTAAAATTCTGCATATAATCGCAGAATATAATTACCAGAATGTTATAATTGGTGGAGACTTTAACTGTGTTTTAGACCCTCACTTAGATAAATCCAGTCAAAAACAGCGAAGTAATACGAAATCTAAAACAAGTGAACTTTTAAACACATATATTAAAAAAACCCAAATATAACAGTTGTTTGTGTCAGGTCTCGCGTTTGATCTAGTTTCTAGTTATTGTTTTTTAGTATTAGAAGTTGCATTCTTGTTTTATTTTGATGTCTCACATCTCCTCTTGTTTCAGGTCCCATTTCCTGTCAGGTCGTTTACCCTCATGTGATTGTTGGCCCCACCCTGATGTGTTTCACCTGTGTCTCGTTATCCCCTGTTAAGTCTGTATTTAAGCCCTTTGTGTTTTAGTTCTCATTGCCAGTTCGTTGTGTATGTTACTTGGTATCACCTCGTTCCAGCTGTAGAAATATTGTGACTTTGTGTACTCGACCATTGCTTGTTTTTCGACCACTCTTTTTGCCTGCTCCTAGATTAGACTGTTGCTTCTGTGCTTGCTTACCTGTGTACCGACTTGGACCGATTACACTCTGAATACGGATCTGCACTGTGCCTGAGCCTGCATTTGTGTCCTCCTCGTTCAGTTCTGACAGCCATACGTCGGTCCTGTTCATGGAAGCTCTGTCCCGCACGTTTGATCACTCCAATCATGGCCGAGAGGCTTCACAGAACCTGGTCTCCATGAAAGAAGGTAATCGCTCAGTTATGGACTTTGCTATTGAATTTCGAACTGTTGCTGCTAAGAGTGGATGGAATGAGTCTGCTTTGTTGGATGCTTTTCGCAATGGATTGTCTGAAGCTATCAAGGATCAGAATGCTCAATCAATGTAAGTACAATTTAAAATGTTACACAGATTATACTACTCACAACTAAATTATATACATTTTTCCCCAACGTGTGATAATGTGTGATAACCAATGTGTGATGAATGCCAGTTTCAACAAGCTACTATAGCGCACTCATTCATCTTTTGTACAAAAATTGTATGTTTTTTTTAAATGACTCCAAAGCCAGAATGGATTATTTTTGGAATGACAGTAGTTCGGAATTAAATGTGTATCAAAATAATCTATTTGATTACGGTTTAATAATAGGAAAAACGCTAATCTTAAAATTCTGGAAAAATGCTCCTATACCAACATTAAATATGTGGATTTCAACTATGTTTGAAACACTACATTTGGAAGGTATGAGGCGCCACCTGGCAGGAAAATCAGACCGTTTCTGTCAGACGCGGTCTGCATTTATAGCATTGCTACAAAGATAGGGTGCAAGAGTTCCTCGGGTCTTGGTAGGGGGGTAGAAAACCTATCGAGTTGGTATATTCCTTTATATATATATATATAATATAGTAACTGGATTTAAAAAAAAAATTTCACTCTCTCTTTTTTCTTTTTCTTTTCTAGGGTCTATCTCTTAATCCCCTTTCTCTAATTCTTTGACCAAGGGTTTTTTTCTCCCCTTTGTCACGTTCTTTCACTTTCACAACTCTGTTCACCTACTTCACTCTCTTTGTTTTTATTTTTTTTCTTTAAAGGCCATAAAATTATGTGGTACAATGATTGCAACAATATATATGAGATGTACACTGATCTATTTACCTCTATTAAATAAAAATATATCTAAAAAAGATTGTCTTTCCTCAGGGATACATACACACAAGACTGGAGAAAATCAGCGGGTGCAGCAGCATCTAAGGAGCGAAGGAGATGGGCGACGTTTCGGGTCGAGACCCTTCTTCAGACTGGTTAGGGATCAGGGAAACGAGAGATATGGAAGGTTATGTGGAGAGATAAAGAACAATGAATGAAAGATATGCAAAAAAGTATCGATGATAAAGGAAACAGGCCATTGTAAGCTGTTTGTCGTGTGAAAATGAGAAGCTAGTGCGATTTGGGTGGGGGAGAGATAGAGAGAGAAGGAATGCCAGGGCCCGAGGGCTGAGGGAGAGGTGGGAAGGGGAGGAGACAGCCAGGGTTAACAGAATTGAGAAAATTCAATGTTTAAGCCCAGAGGATGCAGACTCCCCAAGCGGAATATGAGGTGCTGTTCCTCCAACTTGCGGTGTTGCTCACTCTGGCCGTGGGGGAGGCCCAGGACCGAGAAGTCGGGTACAGAATGGGAGGGGGAGTTGAAGTGCTGAGACACCGGGAGGTCGGGTTGGTTATTGCGGACCGCGCGGAGGTGTTCGGCGAAACGATCGCCCAGCCTCCGCTTGGTCTCACCGATATAGATCAGCTGGCATCTGGAGCAACGGATGCAGTAAATGAGGTTGGAGGAGGTGCAGGTGAACCTCTGTCGGACCTGGAAGGACTGCTTGGGTCCCTGAAAGCAGTGGATGGGGGAGGTGAAGGGACAAGTGTGTCATCTCTTGCGGTTGCAAGGGAAAGTGCCCGGGGAAGGGCTGGATCGGGAGAGAAGGAAATAATTGACAAGGGAGTTACGGAGGGAGCGGTCTTTGCGGAAAGCAGACAGGGGGGGAGATGGGAAGATGTGGCGAGTGGAGGGGTCACGTTGGAGGTGGCGAAACTGGCGGAGGACTATGTGTTGTGTGTGCCGGCTGGTGGGGTGAAAGGTGAGGACCAGAGGGACTCTGCCCTTGTTGTGAGTGGGGGAATGGGGACAGAGGTCAGTGTTGCGGGGTATGGAGGAGACCCTGGTGCGAGCCTCATCTATAGTGGGGGAGGGGAATCCCCGTTCTCTGAAGAATGAGGACATTTGTGATGACCTGGTGTGGAACACCTCATCCTGGGAGCAGATGCGGCGTAGACGGAGGAATTGGGAATAGGGGATGAAGTCCTTACAGGAAGCAGGGTGGGAGGAAGAGTAGTCCAGGTAGCTGTGGGAGTCAGTTGCCTTGTAGTGGATGTCGCTCAGGAGTGTATCACCTGCAATAGAGATGGTGAGGTCAAGGAATGGTAGGGAAATGTCGGAATGGTCCTAAGTGTATTTGCATGCCGGATGGAAGTTGGTGGTGAAATGGATGAAGTCAGTCAGTTGTGTGTGGGTGCAGGAGGTGACACCAAAGCAGTCATCGATGTAACGGAGGTAGAGGTCGGGGGTGGGGCCCTGGTACGCCGAGAACAAAGATTGTTCGACGTGCCGGCAAAGAGGCAAACGTAGCTGGGGCCCATGCGTGTGCCCATAGCTACGCCTTGTGTTTGGAGGCAATAGGAGGATTCAAAAGAGAAGTTATTGAGGGTAAGGACCGATTCCGCTAGGCGGAGGAGGGTGTCAGTGGCCGGTTATGGGTTGCTCCTCTGGTCGAGGAAGAACCGGAGGGCTTTGAGACCATCCTGGTGGGGGGTGGAGGTGTAGAGTGACTGGACGTCCGTGGTGAAGATGAGAGGATGGGGGCCTGGGGAATGGAATGCGCGGAGCCGACGGAGAGTGTCTGAGGTGTCTTGAACATAGGTGGGGAGGGATTTAACAAAGGGGGATAGGGTGGAGTCAAGGCATGTGGAAATGTGTTTGGTGGGGGTACGAACGCGCATGGATACCAAAACTGTACGCAATACTCCAGGTGTCATCTCACTAAAACCCTGTACAACTGAAATAGAACCTCCCTGCTCCTATGCTCAAATCCTTTCGCTATGAATGCTAACATGCCATTTGCTTTCGTCACTGCCTGCTGCACCTGCATGCCTACTTTCAATGATTGGTGTACCATGACACCCAGGTCTCGTTGCATCTCCCCTTTTCCTAATCTGCCACCATTCAGATAATAGTCTACCCTCCTGTTTTTGCCACCAAAGTGGATAACCTCACATTTATCCACATTATAGTGCATCTGCCATGCATTTTCCCACTCACCCAGCCTATCCAAGTCACCTTGAAGCCTCCTAGGATCCTCCTCACACCTAACAATACCCCCCCAGCTTGGTGTCATCCGCAAACCTGGAGATGTTGCATTCAATTCCCTCGTCCAAATTATGAATATATATTGGAAATAGCTGGGGTCCCAGCATTGAGCTTTGCGGTACCCCACTAGTCATTGCCTGCCATTCTGAAAAGGACCTGTTTACTCCTACCCTTTGCTTCCTGTCTACCAGCCAGTTCTCAATTCACATCAATACTGAACCGCGAATACCGTGTGCTGTAAGTTTGTACACTAATCTCTTATGTGGGACCTTGTCGAAAGCCTTCTGAAAGTCTAGATATAACACATCCACTGGTTCTCCCTTATGCACTCTACTAGTTACATCCTCGAAAAATTCTATAAGATTTGTCAGACATGACTTACCTTTCGTAAATCCATGCCGACTTTGTCCAATGATTTCACCACATTCCAAATGTGCTGCTATCCCATCTTTAATAACTGACTCTAGCAGTTTCCCCACTACCGATGTTAGACTAACTGGTCTGTAATTCTCCGTTTTCTCTCTCCCTCGTTTTTTAAAAAGAGCGGTTACATTAGGTACCCTCCAATCCTCAGGAACTACTCCAGAATCTAAGGAGTTTTGAAAAATTATCACTAATGCATCCACTATTTCTGTGGCTACTTACTTGAGTACTCTGGGATGCAGACTATCTGGCCCTGGGGATTTATCGGCCTTTAATTCGTTCAATTTATCCAACACCACATCCCGGCTAAATTGGATTTCACTCAGTTCCTCCATCTTATTTGACCCACGGTCCCCTGCTATTCCCGGCAGATTATTTATGTCTACCTTAGTGAAGACAGAACCAAGGTAGTTATTCAATTGGTCTGCCATGTTATTGTTCACCATGATCAATTCACCTGTTTCTGACTGCAAGGGACCTACATTTGTTTTAACTAATCTCTTTCACTTCACATATCTAAAAAAAAATGCTGTCAGTGTTTATGTTCCCTGCCAGATTTCTTTCATAATCTATTTTCCCTATCCTAATTAAGCTCTTTGTCCTCCTCTGCTGGACTCTGAATTTCTCCCAGTCCTCTGGTAGGCTGCTTTTTCTGGCTAATTTGTATGCTTCATCTTTTGTTTTATACTATGCCTGATCCCCCTTGTTATCCATGGAGGCACTACCTACCCTGATTTATTATTTTGCCTAACTGGGATGAACAATTGTTGTAGTTAATCCATGCAGTCTTTAAATACCTTCCATTGCACATCCACTGTCAACCCTTTAAGAATCACTTGACAATCTATTTTGGCCAATTCACGTCTCATACCTTCAAAGTTATTGTTGAAGTTCAGAACCATTGTTTCTGACTTAATTATGTCACTCTCCGTCCTAATGAAGAACTCAACCATATTATGGTCATTCTTGCCCAAGGGGCCACGCACAACAAGACTGCTAACTAACCCTCCCCCAATACTCAATACCCTGTCTACATGTTCCTCTACATGTTGGTTTAGAAAACTATGCCGCATACATTCCAAGAATTCCTCTTCCTCAGCACCCTTGCCCATTTGATTCACCCAATCTATATGTAGATTGAAGTCACCCATTATAACTGTTTTACCATTGTTGCACGCATTTCTAATTTCCTGTTTGATGCCATCTCCAACTCAACTACTACTTTAGGTGGCCTGTACACAACTCCCACTAGCGTTTTCTGCCCCTTAGAATTTCGCAGCTCTACCCATATCGATTCCACATCCTCCAAGCTAATGTCCTTCCTTTCTCTTGCATTAATCTCCTCCGTCACCCGCAACGCTACCCCGCCTTCTTTTCCCTTCTGTCTATCCCTCCTGAATATTGAATATCCCCGGATGTTCAGCTCCCAGCCTTGGTCGCACTGCAGCCATGTCTCCGTGATCCCACCTATAGCATAGTCATCAATAGCTATCTGCACATTCAACTCGTCCACCTTATTACGAATGCTCCTCGCATTGAGACACAAAGCCTTCAGGCTTGTTTTTACAACATTCTTACTCCTTATACAATTATGTTGAGAAGTGGCCCCTTTTGATTTTTGCCCTGGATTTGTCTGCCTGCCACTATTAATTTTCACCTTGCTACCGATTGCTTCTACCCTCATTTTATACCCCTCTACTCTCTGCTCACACATTTTTAGAAACCCACGACCTCTTATTCTCTGTTAATTGTTTTCCTTCTTCTATCCCCCCTACATGTTGGGTCTGAGTGCTTCCCTCTCTGCCTCCTGCCTCAGACCCTGTCTACTAGCTTTCTCCATTTGAGTCCCTGCCCCCCAACCGTTCTAGTTTAAATTTCCCCCAGTAGTCTTTGTAAATTTCCCCGCCACGATACGGTTCCCCCTCGGGTTCAAGTGCAACCCGTCCTTTTTATACAGGTCACCCCTTCCCCAAAACAGGTTCCAATGATCCAGAAACTGGAATGCCTGCCCTCTGCACCAGGCCTTCAGCCACGCATTTATCCTCCACCTTGCTCCATTCCTACTCTCACTGTCGCGTGGCACAGGAAGTAATCCTGAGATTGTTATTTTTTAGGTCCTTTTCCTTAACTCTCTTCCTAACTGCCTAAATTCTCCTTTCAGGACCTCTTCTCTTTTTGTGCCTATGTTATTGGTACCAATATGTACCACGAACGTCTCTCCCTCCCTTTTCAGGATATCGTGGACACGTTCAGACACATCGCGGACCCTGGCACCAGGAAGGCAAACTACTATCCGGGTCTCTGTACAATAGAGTCCCCAATTACTAATGCCCTCCTCTTCTTTTCCTTACCCTTCTGAGCAACAGGGCCGGTCTCTGTACCGCAGGCCAGGTCGCTGTAGCTACCCCCAGGAAGGCTGTCCCCCCCCAACAGCACTCAAACAGGAGTACTTATTTTCAAGGTGTACAGCCACCGGGGTACTCTCTTGTCCTGCCTCTGCCCCTTGCCTCTCCTAACCGTGACCCACGTGTCTGCCCCCTGTGGTTTTGGAGAGACTACCTCCCTGTAACTCCTCTCTATGACCTCCTAACCCTCCCTGGCCGGACGGAAGTGATCGAGCTGCTGCTCCAGGTTCCTAACACAGTCCTTTAGGAGCCCCATCTCGACGCACCTGGCGCAAATGTGGACGTCTGTACGGGTTACCCGACTCCATGACCTCCCACATCTGACAAGCTGCCCTGGCACTCATACTTCCCTCACCCTGGATACAACGCAAAATACAATATACAATACAAAAATACAAAATAAATACAAAGTACAGTACACTACAAACTGCTGGAATCTGACTGCCAATCAGCTGTGTACTCTAGTCCACCAACCAGCGGCTTCCTCAAGCCCAGTTAATTGAATAGAACGTTACGGATTTAGAACGTTACGGATTTTGGTTCCTCCCTCACCAACAGCTCCTGGGACTCAGAAAAAACAAAACCCCGCGCTGGGTTTTTACACTCACCGCTCAGACGTCGCTCCCCCCCTCACCAACGGCTCTTGGGCCTTTGAAAAAACAAAGCCCGCGCTGGGGCTTTACACTCACCGCTCGGATGTCGCTCCTCCATCACCAACGGCTCCTGGTCCTCTCAGGATGCGGGTTGAAACCGAAGATAGATACAAAACGCTGCAGTAACTCGGTGGGACAGGCAGTATATATGGAGAGAATGAATGGGTGACGTTTCGGGTCGGGTCCCTCCTTCAGACTCCCACTCCTTTCTCCAGAGATGCTGGTTGTCCCGCTGAGTTACTCCTGCTTTTTGTGTCTGTCTTCGGCACTCGGTGTAAACCAGACATAAGGCAGCCCACACTCTCCCATCGGCGAGTAGGGAACGGAACTGTCTTCATTGCAGTGTGACTGTGACTCGAACAGTCCCGCTGCTGCTTGTAACAGCAAATACAGAATACGACTCGCAGTTCCGGTTATATGCGTTTAGAAAAGGGAAGTGCCTGATTATAAAATAATTCAACACGGGCGTGTACTTGAATAAGTTACCGGATCGCGGAAGAAGCACGAGTCAAAGAGTGTGAAGTGAATGTCTGAAAGTTGTTGGTTTTCAGTCAAAGAAAATCTAAAGCTATTGGTATGAAATTCTCCAACCTTATGTAACTAACCCTGAAATAACACTTTTCCCCACTTTCCTCTTCGACTCGCACCCATTTCCCCTTCTCTTTCACCTACATACATTATGCTGCTTCGCAATGCAAAACATACGGCGTATCCTCCTTAATATATTGTCACGCGGGAGATCGGGTTTCAATTCCCCGACGAGAAGGTTTTCTTCGTTCTAAGTTTTATATGGAAATCCAAGTCGTAATTTACACATCTTCATTCATAAATGGTGGCAGTTTGGCGGATGAGATTTTGGCGGATGAGTTTTCCAAAACAGTGTTATTGATAAAACGATGCAATCAATGAAACAACTCAACACAGCCAATGCACTGATTCAGCAACAACGGTGGTCCGAAGGGCCAACCCCAGAAAGCACACGAAGCATAACCCCTCCCCAGAGTCAGATGTCCGAGGCACCCTACCGCAGTGTTCAATTACCTGCGGGCACCAGCAGGTGCCGCTACAAGCCCCCCCCCCTCCCTCCCCGCCTCCCACCCTTCCCCCCAGAACCCGAGGTACGGAACCGAGCAGGGACCCTGATGAGACGTCCGGAACGCGTGGTTGTCGAAGGCGGTGCGGGCGTAACAGGAGGGGCCGGCAAACCAGGGCCGGTAGGACGGGAGGAGTGAAAGTGGGACGGTCGTAACAAGTGGGACTGGCGGAACAAAATCGGAAACAGTTGCAGAAACAGTAGTACTCACTATGGGAGCAACGACCACCGGGCTGTCCGCATACACAAGGGCGGGCTTAAGACGGCTGACAATGGACAATTGACAATAGGTGCAGCAGAAGGCCATTTGGCCCTTCGTACCAGCACCACCATTCAATTGGATCATGGCTGATCATCCCCAATCAGTATCCCGTTACTGCTTTCTCCCCATATCCCCTGACTCCGCTATTTTTAAGAGCCCAATCCAAATATCTCTTGAACGCATCCGTAGATCCCGCCTCCACCTCATCTGAGGCAGAGAATTACACAGACTCACAACTCTCTGTGAGAAAAAGTGTTTCTTCCTCTCGGTTCCAAATGGTTTACTCCTTATTCTTAAACTGCAGCCCATAGTTCTTGACTCACCCACCATCGGGAACATGTGTCCTGCCTCTAGCGTGTCCAAACGCTTAACAATCTTATATGTTTCAATGAGATGCCCTTTCATCCTTATAAACTCCAGAGTGTACAAGCCCAGCTGCTCAATTCTCTCAGCATATGACAGCCCCACCGTCCCGGGAATTAACAAGAACAACAGAAGATAACCAAAAAGACAACTCGGGGAGAAAAGATGAGATACAAAGTTAAGCTTGCCAAGAATATAAAGCAGGATAGTAAATGCTTCTTAAGGTATGTGAAGAGAAAAAAATAGTTAAGACCGAACTTGGACAATTGAAGACCGAAAAAGGTGAATTTAGTATGGGGAACAAGGAAATGGCAGATGAGTTGAACGGGTACTTTAAACAGTACCCGATCCACTTGCTTCCCGCTCATCTTTGCTACTTTGTACTTCGCTTTAATTGTTATACTTTCCCTGACATCCCTTGTCAGCCCTGGTTGTCCCTTTCTCGCCTTGGAATCTTTCTTCCTCCTGGGAATTAAATGATCCTGCATCTTCTGTATTATTCCTTGAAACACCTGCCGTTTTTATTCCACTGTCATCGCTGCTAGTGTATCTTTCCAGTCAACTTTGGCCAGCTCATCCCTCATTGCCCCATAGTCCCCTTTATTCAACTGCAACACTGACAAATCTAATCTACCCTTCTCCCTCTGCAATAGTAGATGAAACCTGACCATGTTATGTTCACTGCCTCCTAATGGCTCATTAACCTCGAGGCCCTTTATCAAATTCAGTTCATTACATAACACTAAATCCAGAATTGCCTTCACCCTGGTAGGCTCCAATACAAGCTGGTCTAAGAATCCATCACGAAGGCACTCAACAAAGTCCCTTTTTTGGGTTTCAGTACCAACCTGATTTTCCCAGCTACCTGCATGGTGAAATCTCCCATAACAACCACATCATTACTTTTGCTGCATTCAAATTCTAACTCCCTGGTTCAACTTGCGCCCTATGTCCAGTCTATTCTTTGGGGGCCTGTAGATTAGTCCCATTTGGGTATTTTTACCCTTACAAATCCTTAGTTCTATCCATATTGACTCCACATCTCCTGTTTCAATGCCACCTCTTACAAGGGACTGAATTTCAATCCTCACCTACAGGGCAACCACACCCCCTCTGACCACCTGTCTGTCTTTTCGATAGGAAGTATACCCTTGAATATTCAGTTTTCAGCCCTGGCCCATTTGCAGCCATGTCTCAGTAATTCCCAAAACATCATACTTGCCAGTTTCTAACTGAGCTTCAAGCACGTCCACTTTATTCCTTATACCTCGCGTATTCATATTCAGCACTTTGACCTGTGTATTCACTTCCCCCTCACACCGCTCGCAATTGGCCCTGACCTTACTCTGTTGTCCCTTCTCGAACTTTCTTTCCCATTAATTTTAGAATCTTTTGTAATTTTTGCCGTCGTCACTTCCCCTTCAACTCCATATTTATACTCCCAATCTGTCAACCCCCCCCCCCCCCCTTCCCCACTATTGAGTTAACACCCACACGTAAAGCCCTAGCAAACCTACCTGCGAGAATGTCAGAAGAGGCAAAGTGTTGTAACACTGCGGGCACATGCAACGCAGTCGGTCCATGTCTGGAAGTGGGAACGGGACCCAACGTGCGTACCCGTTCACGAAGGCCGGCCAGCAACACCGGGCTTGAAACATCCTGACTGCGTGTGGCAGGCAGGAAATCACCAGGCACCTGCAAGTCCGAACCATACACGCGCTCAGCCGAGGAAGCAGCTAAATCCTCCTTAGGGGTAGTAGGGATACCCAGAAGGACTCATGGCAGCTGGTCCTCCCAGTCCGGACCCGTAAGCCGGGCCTTCAGCGCCGACTTAAGGTGTCGATGGAAACTCTTCACCAGCCCATTAGCCTGCGGGTGATAGGTGGCAGTAGAGTGTAACTGGGCGCCGTAGAGCTGTGCCAGGGCCGACCTCAAGGAAAGGTGAACTGGGCACACCGATCCGTGGTGATGTCAGAGGGCGCCCCGAACCGGGCGATCCAGTGGGCCGCCAAAGCCTGCGCGCAAGCCACGGCGGAGGTATCCGTAAGTTGCATCGCCTCTGACCACTGTGTGAAATGGTCCACGATGGTGAGCAGTGACTGACCCTTCGGGACTGTGGCAAGTGGCCAACGAGGTCCACGTGCGGGTGCACCTGCCTTCGGGGACGGCAAAAACATGCATTGGAGGCCGTACGTGTCGCTGGACCTTGGAGGTCTGGTACGGGATGCAGGCGCGGGCGCAGGCAGCTACCTGCTTACGGAGTCCATGTCAGACAAACTTGGCTGCCAACAGGGCGGACGTCATGCGTGTGGACGGATGGGTCAGGCCATGGACTGCAATGAAAACTTGTCGTCTGCAGCTAATGGGCGCGACCAGTGGAGACGTTGCACAGGACTTTGGTTCAGGCTGCGCCGCAAGGAACATCGGCTAGCCGAAGGCCAGTGCTGGCGATGCGGTAGGCCGCCATACTGGTATCCGCCCGCTGCGCTGCTGTCACCTCGCCGTAGTCAAAACCATGGTCGAGGGCCGAAACAGAGAGAATGGTGGGGCGGGACAAGGCGTCGGCGCCGACGTTAAGCGTAAAGTATGGGGTTTGTGGTCCGTGAACGTGGTGACCGCGTGGCCCTCGAGGAAATACCTGAAATGCCTGATGGCCATGTAGAGCGCTAGGAGCTCGCGATAAAAAGCGCCGTATTTGCACTCAGGGGCCTGCAGCTGCCGGCTGCCAACGACGGTCAACGGACTGCTGCAAAACTGCACCCACGGCAGCATCCGAGGCATTGACGGTGAGCGCTGTGGGAGCGGACGCGTGCGGGAGCACCAGCATTGTGGCGTTAGCCAAGGCTTCCTTAGCACCCTCAAACACCGTGTCTGCCTCCATGGACCACACCAGATCCCGCGGTTTGCCCACCAGGCACCGGAAAAGGGGTCGCGTAACAGCAGCACACACCGGCACGAAACGGTAATAAAAATTCACCATGCCGACGAACTCCTGTCGCCGCTTGACGGTGAGCCGCCGAGGAAACTGCCGGATGGCCTCAACTTTCGCAGGGAGCGGGGTAGAGCCCTGCGGGGCAACACGGTGTCCCAGGAATTAAATGGAACGCAAGACAACTGGTACGTCGCGGGGTTAATTACCAGGCTGTGTTCGTGGAGGCGCTGAAATGAAAGACGTGGGTGACATGAATGTCAAACGCTGGTGACCAGAATGTCATCCAAATAAATGAAAACAAAAGGCACGCCCCGACCGGAAGGGCAAGGGTCCGCGTACCGTATGTTCGGATATCGCTCCCGTTAGTGGCCGAGAGAACGGGTCCCTTCTTGCCGGCACGAGTGTCATGGCCGTACAGGGGAAGGATGCTGACAATCTCGTGGGAGACAACTAGAAATGGCAGTCGCGGACATAGAGTCGGTTGTCTGGGCCGATTGTGATCGCCTCGACAGATGATCTTTGAGGAATTTTCCTGAAACGTGCAGGGTCGGCGGCAGCGTCGAGCTTCCACGCCATAGCGGAGCTGATAAAACACCAACAGTGCCTACCGCTGGTCTTGGGACGCTGTGGTTCCTCAGTGGGAGACGATGGCATGCCTTCCTCGCGGAGCTGCCGAAGTGAAAGGCGCGTTGGTGGAGGTACACAGCTGATGGCGCAGATATCATGATGTCTGGTCATCCATAGTTCGTCGGCCCACTCCACAAGCTGCAGGGGATCGGTGAAATCCGCACCGGCGAGCATCAGGCGGACATCGTCAGGAATCTGCTCGAGAAACACCTGTTCGAACTACAGGCACGGGCGGTGGCCGTCCATGAGTGCGAGCACCTTGGCCATGAGTACGGATGGCTGGCAATCCCCCAAACCATGAAGGATGCGGGCAGCACGGTCCCAGCGGCTGAGTCCAGCGGTGTGCAAAAGGAGGGCCTTGAGGCTGTCCTGGGGAATATCCTGTAAGGAGCTGGAGACTTATCTACTTTTATATTTTTCAAAGGTGTCAGTACTTCCTCCTCTTTGAATCACATTGTTTCCATAGCTTCTGTACTTTTTTCCCTTACCTCACAGAGTTCAATATCCTCCTCCGTGGTGAATACCGAAGAAAATAAATTGTTCAATATCTTCCGATCTCTTTTGGCTCTGCAGATAGCTGTCCATTCTCGCTCTCTAATGGTCCAATTTTATCCCTCGTTATCCTTTTGCTTTTAATATAGCTGTAGAAACCCTTTGGATTTACTTTCCCCTTTCTTGCCAAAGCAACCTCATGTCTTCTTTTAGCTTTTATTATTTCTTTCTTAAGATTATTTTTACATTCATTATACTCAACTAGCACCTCATTTATTCGATGCCTCCCATAATGATTGTAGATATCTCTCTTTTTTCGAACCAAATGTCCAATTTCCCTTGAAAACCATGGCTCTTTCCGATTTTTACTATTTCCTTTCAACCGAACAGGGACATAAAGATTCTGAACTCTTACAATTTCCCCTTTAAATGTCCTCCATTTCTCTTCTACATCCTTCCAATAAAACAAAATGTCCCAATTCACTCCACTTTAAATCATTACGCATTCCCGCAAGGTTAGCCTTTCTCCAATCAAAAATCTCAACCCTGGGTCCAGTTCTGATTCTCTCCATAATTACATTGAAACTAATGATATAGTGATCACTTGTCCCGAGTGCTCACCAACGCACACCTCCGTCACCTGACCAGCCTCATTTCCTAACAGGAGGTCCAGCACTACCCCTTCTCTGGTCGATACCTCTATGTATTGCTGCAAAAAACTATCCTGCACACATGTAACGAACTCCAAACCATCCAGCCCATTTACATAATGTGTTTCCCATTCTATTTTTGGAAAATTGAAATCTCCCACAATCAGTACCTTGTGCTTACTACTAATCTCTGCTATCCCCTTGCATATTAGCTCATCCAATTCTCGCTCCCCATTTGGCGGTCTATAATACACCCCTAAAAGTGTTGCTACACTGTTCCCACTTCTCAGTTGCACCCAAATAGCCTCCCTAGACGAACCCTCTAATCTATCCTGCCAAAGCACTGCTGTAATATATTCTCTGACAAGCAATGCAACCCCTTCACCTCTGGTCCCTCCAATTCTATCAGACCTGAAGCAACGAAATCCTGGAATATTTAGTTTCCAATCACAACCCCCCCGCAACCATGTTTCACTGATTGCCGCAACATCATATTTCCAGGCTCTAAGTTCATCCACATTTCTTTCAATGCTCCTAGTATTAAAATATACACATTTTAAGTATGCACATTTTATATGATTATATGATTATAAGGGCAAATAGCAGGGGTGATAAAACACCCCCCTGCTTATTTACCCATGATAATTGGAATTTTGGAGACAACATATTATTAGTTAATATTCTTGCTGTTGGATAATCATATAATAATTTTACCCATCTAATAAAATTATCTCCTGTATTAAATTTTTGGAGTACTACGTATAAATACTGCCACATTACCTGGCCAAATGTTTTCTCTGCATCCATAGTCTTCCTTTTCCTCTTTATGTGAATACATTATATTAAAAAGTCGTCTCAAATTGTTAAATGATTGTCTTTTGGGTATAAACACCATTTGGTCCTGGTTTATCAATTTATTAATATATTTGCTCAATCTCCTTGTTAAAATCTTTGCCAAATTTTTTGGATCTGTATTTAAAAGTGATATAGCTCTATACGAGCCCGGATCTTCTAGATCTTTATCTTTTTAATTATTTTTGTAATTGTCTACTGTATATCGTGTTGTTACTTGCGAACAAAGCAACAAGGCGAATTATTTGTATGTATACATACATGGCTAATAAAATTTAATTCAATTAATTTTGAGTCTATCTCCGGGGATGCAATGGGCGAGTCTCAGCCGGGAGAACACTTGTTGATCGCCGTCACACTTTAGACGGCAGATACCCTGGGTCCTGCGGTACTTCGATGCTGTCCATTGTCACTACCTATCCCGCCTTGTTGCTCCGGAGTTCACAACAGTCGGAAGGTCGCCAAGTGTGAAACCCGGTGGACGGATGTGATGCACTTGAAGTGAACTTGTGAAGGCACCGGATAAGTTCGGCAAAGAGTCAACGTGATCTGCTGGCCCTTCAACACTGAAGGAATCTGATATTCAGTTAATCACATTAACGAGGTTCGGAAATTAATGGGATCCGGGCATTGGACAAAATAAACAGCCGGGTGTGGGTGAATCCACAGTTGCAGCTCAGTCGGTGCCCGCTGCTAATAGATGGAAGTGTCATCCGAAGATTGGTCCGAATGAATGTGGAAGAGACACAGAGCAAGATAAACAGAACATGCAGCACCAGGGATGCTGGAATAGGGTAATTTAAATAATTTAAAAGACGTTCATTGTTAAAACCTCTGGAACGGTGTATCCGACCGGGACAACACAGTCATAACAACCGGACGGGTTAGAGAGTAAGAAATAAAGAAAGTAAGATGGGAACAAATGGAAGATTGAAGTGGTTACGAGAGAAAAGAAAGCACAGCTTGCAAACGGTGCGAGGTAAGAGATGAAAACAACGACATTATCAAAAAAGGAGCACACACGCGATACATATTTCCGCCAGGGCAGGATGGCGCAGCGGAAGCGTGCTGGGCCCATAACCCAGAGGTCGATGGATCGAAACCATCCTCTGCTATTCTATCAATTGATACTTTTGAGAAAATACCGTCCGTTCACACACGTGCATAACGTCAATTTAGTTTCATTGGGGGATATTCCTCTTTCAACAACCGCTTCACCTTATTGCATCATATTATGAGTTTTATTGCAGCATCCGTGGGTGACACCATGCTCCCCGTTGTGCTCGGCCATTGACCAATTCATTCTTAACATCCTCTGCTGCATAATATCCACCGGTGAGTGGGGACGCTGCGAGCCGGCAGTCCTGCCTGCCGCGTGTTAGTCATTCTACTTTTTGTTTTTTTAACGTGTCTTAAGGTGTGTTTTAATGTCTCTCTGTGCGTCTTGTCTTGTGTGGAGGTGGAGGAGGTGTTGGGGATTTCCTCCACAGAACTCTAGCAGCGGGTGCAGCGAGGACGCTTTCGCCAGAGCCGGCGAGCCCTAGCCGGGGCTTGCCGGAGGGGAGCGCTCCATTCGCTGGCCCGTGGCAGACTGAAACCGCGGTCTGCGGAGCTCCTGTCGGCGCGGCGTCTGGAGCCTGGGATCGTTGGGGACATGAGAGTAGAAGAGCGCCGACCGGCGACTCCCGGCCTACTTCTACCGCGTGCGCGGTGGGGACTTACCATCCTAAGCGGGGTCCCTCGCCTGGGATCCCTGGAGTGGAGCTCCGACCTTCGGCTCCACAGGCTGCGATGCTTCTTGCTAGGCACGGCGGGGACTTTAGATCTTCGACCGCCTGCCTGCAGCCCACACCAACCTGAAGCCGAGGTCTCCGGTGGGGGGGCACCTACCTGGACTTATCTTGTATGAACATCTGGACGCCCGCAGTGGCGACTGCGGAGGGTTGAGGTCCCGAGCACGGGGCGAAATGTAGGACTGGCCATTTTTTCTGCCTTCCACCACAGTGATGAATGCTGTGGTCGATGATTTTCTGTTATTTTTTTATTGTATATTGTGTGCAGCTGCTGGCAAACTCATTTCGCTTGCACTATATGTGCAAGTGACGAATAAAACTTGACTTGATGAATAAAAATTGACGGCTTGATGACGGTGCGTTCTGTTCATAAGGGATAGGAGTATAATTAGGTAATTTGGCCCACCAACCCTACTCCGCCATTCACTCACGGCTGATCTACCTCTCCCTTCTAACCGCATTCTCCTGCTTTCTCATCATAACATCTCCGCATGGTACAGAAAAGGACACGGTGGAGCCAATGGGTCAACTCCCGTGTTTTTCATTGCAACTTTGATACACAGATAAACACGTTCATGTTCAGTAGCAGAGAGAGTGGGGAGCGGGGAATGGGTAGAACAAGGAGATATCTTTGAAAATCACTGAAGGGTAGACGTCTACGGGACATGTGGTGGGAAACTGGATGCGAGTTGATGAGCTATATCTGTTCGACATGGAAATAGTGAGCCGAAGGGTTTTTGTTCTGGAGGAGGTCGATATCGGTGGGTAGGGAGATTGAGGAGAGAGAGTCCACGGGGAAATAGACAGACAGCTGACGGCACTGGGTGTAAGAATGAACTGCGGATGCTGGTTTAAGCGGAAGATGGACACAAAAAGCTGCAGTTATTCAGTGAGACAGGCAGTATCTCTGCAGAGAAGGAACGGATGACGTTTCGGGTCGAGTCCCTTGTTGGGACTTCCCCGTTCAGTCACCCATTCCTTATCTCCAGAGATGCTGCCTTTGCCGCTGAGTTAATCCAGCATTTTGTGTCTATCTTCGGCACTCTGTGTAAACCAGACAAAAGGCAGGCCACACATCGGCGAGTGGGGAACGGAACCGTCTCCAGTGCAGTGTGACTGTGACTGGACCACAGTCCCGCTGCTGCTTGTGACGGCAAATACATAATACGACTCGCAGTTCCGGTTACATGCGTTTAGAAAATGAAAGCTCCTCTTTATTACAGAATTCACCACGAGCATGTACTTGAATAAGTTACCGGATCGCGGAAGAAGCCGAGAGCACACAAGTCAAACAGTGAGAAGAAAATGTCGTAAGTTGCAGGTTTTTGGCCAAAGAAAATCTAATGCTATTAACATGAAATTCTGCAACCTTATGTAACTAACCCACAAGCAACACTTTCCCCACTTTCATCTTCGACTTGCATCCATTTCTCCTTCTGCTTCTCCCGCTCCCCTTCCACCTACATACATTATGCCTTCACAACGCAAAACGTGGTGGTTTCTCGTTAGTATGGTGTTTAGTATCCCCGCCAGTCACGGGGATAAACGGATTTCCAAGGCGTATTTTGCATATCTTGATTTATAAATGGTTACAGCATCTATTATGTTTTTGCTGAATTGATCGGTTTGTTGAACATTCAGAATTAACTTATTACATACAGTACAGGAGCTCAGAACCAGGCCCATTCGGCCCACAATATCAGTGTGTAACATAATGCCAAATTAATATAATTTACTCTGAAGAAGGGTGTCAACCCGAAACGTCACCCATTCCTTCACTTCAGCGATGCTGCCTGTCTCGCTGAGTTACTCCAGCTTTCTGTGTCTCATCTTTAATCTAATGTAATTGCCTACCTGCGATCTCTACCCCCCCCCCCCCCCCCCACCCCATTCCCATTTTATGCAGTGCATATTTGAAAGTCAGCGAGAGCTGCATCGAAACATCCGGGCTTGGAGAATCGTGAGGCCCCTCTGTTTCTGATACACTGTTGGGAAGCAACCAAGGTGGTCAAGGATCTAGAGCTTTGCTTCGCTTTGTCCCGCACATTTTCATACCTCTGGTAACCCACATTCCTGAATCTCAGTCTGAAGTACGGTCTCGATTCGGAACGTCGCCTATTCATTGTCTTCGGAGATGCTGCCTAGCGCGTTGACTTACTCCAGCATTTTGTGTCTCTTTGGTGTTAACCAGCATCTGCAGTTCCATCCTACACACAATAATTGCTGTCATCTCTCTCAGCACACCGGCTTTCAAAGATCTGTCTGTCCCGTTCACCACGGACCCCTTCTACATCTGGCGATTCCTTCCCAGAGCGCTATCGCCAGCAAAAGTACGATTTCCCAGCTGCCCTGTAATGCCTGCATAACTTCGACTATATTTAACCTCTTTTGATTTCAGTGTAAAGATCCGCATATATTTGAAATAATGTATTTGATTAATCCTGTACCTGCAAATGACGTTGTAATCGTCGGTATGCAGACGCTTAAGATCACTGGCACCGAAACTCCATTGCCCGGTATTCTCAGAGTCTCCGATGAAGGGAATTCTCCCTCCGGTATCGTGTCTCACTGCCTCGCCATCAATCCCTTGCGGCCCGGGACCGGATTTCAATAACAGGCTCTTAACATCATCGCTCCCTCCCTTATCAGCACCAGTTTTAAAGCTTTGGATGTTTCGTAATTTCCTCGCACATCTAGGAACAGGCCGGGTGGCATTGTGAACTGTGAGGAGGATTGTATGAAGATGCAGGGCGATTGGACAGGTTGGGTGAGTGGGCAGACGCATGACAGATGCAGTGTAATGTGGATAAACGTGAGGTTATACACTTTGATTGCGAAAACAGGAAGTTAGATTATTATCTAAATGGTGTCAAGTTGGGAAAAGGGGAAGTACAACATCATCAGTCACTGAAACAAAGCAAACAGGTACAGCAGGCAGTGAAAGAGGCGAATGGCATGTTGGCTTCCATAACAAGAGGAGTTGAGTATAGGAGCAAATAGGTCTTTCTGCAGTTGTACAGGGCCCTGGTGAGACCACACCTGGAGTATTGTATGTAGTTAGGGTCTCCAAACTCGACCACATTGAATGGCGTTGCTGGCTCGCGTTGCCGAATGATTGGCACTGATTGGGGATGATCAGCCATGATCACATTGAATGGCGGTGCTGGCTCGAAGGGCCAAATGGCCTACTCTTGCACCTACTGTCTATTGTCTGTTGTCTAGTCTTGCTATTTGGGGAGAGCAGTGTAGTTTCACAAGGTTAACTTTGGGGATCGCGGGACTGTCATATGTCGATAGATTCGAGCGGCTAGGCTTGTTTTCTCTGGAATTTAGAAGGATGACAGGAGATCTTATTGACACATATAAGATTATAATGGGTTTGGACATGCTAGAGACAGGAAACATGTTCACAATGTTGCAGGAATCCAGAAACAGGGACCGCAGTTTAAGAATAAGGAGTAAGCCATTTAAAACGGAGACGAGGAAACTTTTTTCTCACAGCGAGTGGTATATCTGTGGAATTCTCTGCCTCAGATGGTGGTGGAAGCAGGTTCTCTGGATGCTTTCAAGAGAGAGCTAGATAGTGCTCTTAAAATAGCGGATTCAGGGGTTATAGGGAGAAGGCAGGAACGGGATACTGATTGGGGATGATCAGCTATGAACAAATTGAATGGCGCTGCTGGCTCGAAGGGCCGAATGGCCCACTCCTGCACCTATTGTATATTGTCATATGTACATTCATATGTACATTCATAATAAGTGGTAAGCCATTTAGAACGAAAATGCGGAAAAACATTTTCACAAAGAGATTTGTGAGTGTGTGGAATTTCATTTCGGAGTCACGTGAAGAACCCGCCAGCACGCATGCGCGACATATCGTCGCAACGCATTGCTGCCGACGGCTGGAGGGGAGCGCGGCTCACCACCAGCCCTTCAGAGGGCCGACTCAGGTAAGGCTAAGCCCCCTAGAGTTGGTGTTCCTGTTGAGGGAAGTGTGTTCTCTCCCTACAGGAACGTGGAAACCGTAAGGGCCAGGACATCCGCAGGAATCGCCGGCCACTTATCCCGGAGCCCTCCTCAACGGCTGCACCTGCGAGTCGGGCCGGGAAATAGGCGTGGAAGTCGGGGAGCCCTGTTGGTACAGGGCCCGACCCGCCGATACACCGGAGCTCCAGTGGGAGTTGGTGTTCCTGTTGTGGCGAGTGTGTTCTCTCCTCACAGGTACGTGGAAACCGTAAGGGCCAGGACATCCGCAGGAATCGCGGGCCACTTATCCCGGAGCCCTCCTCAACGGCTGCACCTGCGAGTCGGGCCGGGAAATAGGCGTGGACGTCGGGGAGCCCTGTTGGTACAGGGCCCGACCCGCCGATACACCGGAGCTCCAGTTGGAGTTGGTGTTCCTGTTGTGGCGAGTGTGTTCTCTCCTCACAGGTACGTGGAAGCAGTAAGGGCCAGGACATCCACAGGAGTCGCCGGCCACTTATCCCGGAGCCCTCCTTCAACGGCTGCACCTGCGAGTCGTGCCGGGAAATAGGCGTGGAAGTCGGGGAGCCCTGTTGGTACAGGGCCCGATCCGCCGATACGCCGGAGCTCCGGTGCTGGTTCGAGGAGCAGGAGCTCCAGTGCTGGTTCGAGGAGCAGGCAGACCCTGTCTCCGTATCGGGGTCGCCAACGGGCTCGTTGGTCGACCTGGGCTAGGGCTCGCGTGCTGCTGCACAGCCCTTCTCCCTGAGCCCTCGGAGAAGAGGGAGGGATGGAGCCCGGAAGCCTAACCCTTTAGGGGCAAAGGCGTCACCTGCCGCTAAACTGCGGACTGGTGTCATGGCGGGACTTAAGTCCACTGGGAGACCTGTCAGGACCAGTGGACTCCCCAACCACCGAGGCCGGGACGGGTCACTTGGGAGGAGTCCCGCCACGGTCGCCGAGTCCCCCATGGATGGGAGGACGAGACCATGCGTCGGCAAGGTCCATGATGTGGGCAGCCGGCAAGCCCGCGCGGGCGTCGGGTCACCGTGCTGAGGCATTGGGTGCCGACTCTCCACCGCGTTTGCCCTCCGTGGCAGCGGGATCAAGCTCCGCCGAGGAGGCGTTTGAGCGTACCGCCCGCGCGGGAATCGCTCAGCTTTGCTGCGGCGGCTGGCAGCGACAACTTCCGGCACCGGGTTCACCTCGACGAGGTGCGGGCCGATGAACAGAGCCTCAGCAGTTCAGCAGAACATGAGGACTCCGTCCGCCCGAGTTCTAAGGGCGAGGGGCGTATTGGCCAGGATGGAGCGGATGTTGGAGCTCCTCCTGCAACAGAATCAACGGGAGGAAGCATCCAGCTCCAGTGGGCACAGGGAGGTTTCACCATCGTCAGCAGGAGCCTGAGGCAGCCAGAGGATTGTCAGAGACATCGGGACTACCCCTCAACCCCAAAGCCACCGTGGACTTCCTGACCAACCATCAGCTCCAGGAGGAGGTCCTATCGGAGGCCATAAAACAGGCACAAAGCCCAGCGAACTGCTATTCCCTTCAACCAGCCCATAGTCAATACGCCAATCTGGGGCAACATCAGCCCAAGGATCAGGACCGAGGAGATGGAGCTCCAGCGGATCCTGAAGCTGCTCACTGCTGGGTTTACCGCGTTGCACGGTCGGTGGACGGGGAGGATCTGAGCACCAAGCAGGAGGATGCTCTGGCTCTATTGTGTACCACACAGTATGAGATAAACACCTTCAGGAAGAGCGTCATCAAACCCATCGCTGTACCCAAACTTTGCGGGGTTATGCTAAACACCTCCTACGCCGCCACCCAGACAGTTGTTCGGGGAAGACCACCCGAAGAGGGTCAAGGAGCTGGATGACCACGTTAAGACGGTGGGACTCATGCGGTCACATATCTCGACCAGGCAGCAGGCCAGGGAGTGCTATTTTTCAGGCCACAAGGCCCTGCCGTTAGGCCAGCAAGGACCTACGCTCCAGCTCCGCCTCAATGTCAGCAGCCTCATCAACCTAGGCCTTTCAGGGCTAGGGCCTCAGCGGCCAGCATGGAATATGCGGGCGCCGCATTATCAGCTCAATCCAGCACCTCCACATCCGGCCATACATATCAAGGGCCGCCGATAACCATGAAGGTAAGGTGGTCTGGATTTCATGCACCTGCATGTTTAACTTCACATGTTGGTGGGAGACTACGGCTCTTTCCGGGGGCATGCGGTACCATCACTTCTGATGAGTTTATCTTACAAAGTATTCAAGGCCATGAGATTGAAGCGTATGCGCATTCCAGCATATGCAGATCGGAAATTTACACTGTCCAGCAAAGAGCGGCAGTAGGCTATGCTGAAAATTTTAAAGTTACAAGGAGGGATGGAGGATGTCGGGTTATTTTTGATTTGACCCATTTGAATACTTTTGTAGAATATACCCATTTCAAAATGGAAACGTTCCAGACAGCCAAGTTATTGGGTTCTGGGGGCTGCTTTGTGGCATGCATTGATTAAAAGATGCATGCTATTCAGTATCCATTCAGAAATACCACAGGAAGTTCTTGCAATTTATCTGGATGGATCAGCTCTGGCTATACAGAGCTTTGCCAAATGGGCTTACACAACCCTAGATTATTTCTAAATTGCTCAAATCAATACTGGCTGCACTAGGAGACAAAATCACATAGTGTTGGCCTATCTAGGTGATATCCTAATTATTGGGAATCAGCCGAACTGGCAGTTTCAGCCACCGTGGACATTTTTTTCAGGAAATGGGGTTCATTATCCATCCAGATAAATCAAAGTCCTGCCCTTCACAGGTCAATGGTATCTGGGGTTATGGTGGATTCCAATCACGTGAGGGCCACCATACCAACTAACTAGGTTGGCGATGTCACCCAACTATGCAAGGGTCTAGTCTGGGCCAGTATATCATCAATTAGACAAACTACTAAGGTGATTGGCAAGATTGTAGCTTTTTTCCAGCTGCCCAATACGGGCCTTTGCATTATCAAAATTTGCAGAGAGCCAAGGTCTCGGCGTTAAAACTGAACGCTAGACATTTCGATAGACCAATGCAGCTGCCTTTCAAGGCACAGGTTGAGTTACAATGGAGGATTGACAATATTTATGTCTCACTTAAACCCATCATTTTGGCCAATCCGATGGTATACTTACAAACAGACGCAAGCTCCCATGTCTGGGGAGCTACGGACAACTACTCCAGTTGTGAGGGCAGATGGGACACCCTTGAATCTACCCTGTTGTTGTCACAAGGGATAAACTATTTGGAGATGCTGGGAGCATTTCACGGACTTCGAGCTTCTTGTTCTAGCCTTACTGATGCTCATGTCCGTCTCCAAATAAATAATACCACTGCGGTGGCATATCTAAACCATATGGGCGGTACCAGGTCACTTTCATGTGATGAATTGGCAAATACAATTTGGCTCTGGTGTGTTCGACGGAATATTTGGATTTCAGCTACCTGTTTCCCAGGTGAGCTCTATACAGTGGCGGACACCAGGTCACGCAAATTCAATGACAACATCGAGTGGATGATGAATCCCCAAATATCCGCTAAAATTACAGCCAAATTTGGTGAACCGGATATCGACCTCTTTGCGTCACGGTTGAAACATCAGGTACCAACATACGTTCGTGGGAACCAGATCCTGGGGCAATGGCGATGGATGCGTCTCGCTGGACTGAGGGAAATGGGTTTCTATGCATTTCCTCCATTTTGCCTCATCAGTCGGGTGTTGCGGAAAATCCAGACAGATGCTGCTAAGGGCATTCTTATCATACCCGACTGGCCTACGCAGCCATGGTATCCGGTGGTCCTTGATATGATCAGTCAACCTTGGGTCCTCTTAGAGGATTACCCATAATTGGTACAAACCCTGTGTCAGGGGGACCACATCCCCGCCACAGTCATCTAAACCTGTTGGCTTGGAGGTTCTGCACAGGCCATTACTGCGGTATGGCCTATCATCTCGAACCATGGATACCATCGGAGCGTCATGCTGGGAGTTCACCAGGCGGCAATACCTCTTTCACATCCGGAAATGGGAAACCTACTGCGGCCGCTCCCATATTGCATACGACGCGGTAACCATAACCGACGTATTGGAATTCTGGCGGGGTTGCATCATAATGAACACCTGAGCTACAGTGCCATCAACAGCGCCTCGAGTGCGCTGTCATTCTACCTCAATATTAAGGTAGGATCCAACAGGCTGGTGTCCAGACTCATGCGGGGAATATTCAATTCGAATACGCCCAGACCACGCTATAATATCACCTGGGATATCGGGGAAGTACTCACCCTGCTCAGGACGTGGTCGCCCATGGAGGGGCTGGAGCTGGACAAACTCACCCTGAAGCTGGTGATGTTACTGGCACTGACTTCCGCGCAGAGGGTACAGACACTCCACAAAATCCGGATCGACAGGATGATCTCTACCCCTGCAGAAGTAGTCTTCGTCATAGACGGGCTACTCAAGCAGCATAGACCTGGGTGCACAGGGCTGCAGCTGAAGTTCCTGGCATACCCCGCTGATGCAAGGCTATGTTTAGCCGCCCATATCCGTCACTATGTGAAAGTGACGAGAAAACTGAAGGAATGGAGAAACCTCACCATAGAGTGACGGTCCAAACGATATCCAGGTGGCTCAGGATCGTCTTGGGTAAGTCACGTGTTGACACTAATATCTTCAAAATCCCATTCCACCAGGGCATGCATCAACGTCGGCGGCAAGGGTCATGGAGGTGCCCATTGACCATATTCTTGCCACAGCAGGATGGCGAACGAAGCCACCTTCCAGCGGTTCTACAATACATCTGTTGCCGCTCCTCTACAGTTCGCGGAGGCCGTGCTGAATGCAGGTCAAGAACGTGGAGATGTCCCCGAATGAGGGGTTTTCTTTTGTTGTTAACAAATGTTGCTCTTGTTTCTCAGTACAAGCAGTCTGGAAAGTTGATTACTCCTATCCATCCTTATAAGTGGTGTGTGACAGCATGGACGTGGTCCAGGGCATGGAATCACAGAGCTTTGAAGTCTTCACGAAGTCACTCACGTGACTCCGAAATGAAATAGTAAGATTAAACGAGAACTTACCAGTTCGAAGGTTGATCTTTATTTTATGCGGAGTTACGATGAGGGATTTCGTGCCCTCCGCTCCCAACCCTCGATCATAATCAACTGGTAATTAGAGTCTCTTCAATCTTACTATGCCAAGTCATTTCTGTTGTTGTTTTCTGTGATTCCACACCACTACTTTGAAGAATGTCGCGCATGCGTGCTGGCGGGTTCTTCACGAAATCCCTCATCGCCACTCCTCATAAAATAAAGATCAACCTTCGAACTGGTAAGTACTCGTTTAATCTTACTATTCTCTGCCTCAGATGGCGGTGGAGGCTGGTTCGCTGGATGTTTTCAATAGAGAGATAGATAAATCTCCTAGGGAGAGCGGAGTTGAGGGAAATGGTGAGAAGGCAGGATTGGGTACTGATTGTGGATGAACAGCCATGATCACATTGAATGGCGGTGCAGGCTCGAAGGGCCGAATGGCCCACTTCTGCACATATTGTCTATTGTCATATGTACATAATACAGTAGCATAATAAACCTGAAAAGACAATACTCAGATAATATTATACAATAAATGAATAACCCCATAATTAGTGTCAAAAAGCTAGAATCCGAGTGCAGACAACATAGCCCACAGGAATTTGGTGCTTTGTCGAGTTTGTTAAGCAGGTGGGTGTTGGGAAGAAGCTGTCACGGTAGGAGGTGTCGGATTCCCCTGCGGTTCAGTCTTATTCGTAAACCACCCCATTAAACAGGTTTGCTTGATGGCAATAGAGGGTTCCCCAGCGATCTATGCTCCGCCGTTTATTACATATATATATATGACTCGGATATAAATGTTGACGGTTGGTTCGTAAATTTGTAGTTGCCACAAAGATTCGGCCACAGCATACACTGATATATAGATCAGTTGCAGAATTGAATGAATGAATGAATGGACGAACGAACGAGTGAATGAATAAACGCATGAATGAATGAATGGGTGAATGAATGAACGGATGTCAAATGCACCTTGGGTACATAGGTGAAGTGAAATACTTTGTTAGCATATAACCTATGCAGTACACAATTGTCTCAACGGCTTGTCGCCGACAATGTTACAAAACTACCCAGCAGTCTTATTCTTTGCCACTGGTCAACGAAATTAGACAGAAATGCCGGAGAAACATAGAAACATAGAAAAATAGGCGCAGGAGTAGGCCATTCGACCCTTCGAGCCTGCACCGCCATTCAATGTGATCATGGCTGATCATCCAACTCAGTATCCCGAACCTGCCTTCTCTCCATACACCCTGATCCCTTTAGCCACAAGTGCCACAAGTGTCACATCTAACGCCCTCTTACATATAGCCAATGAACTGGCCTCAAGTACCTTCTGTGGCAGAAAATTCCAGAGACTCACCACCCTCTGTGTAAAGAATGTTTTCCTCATCTCGGTCCTAAAGGAATTCCCCTTATCATTAGTCTGTGACTCGTTGTTCTGGAATGCCCCAACATCGGGAACAATCTTCCAGCACCTAGCTTGTCCAACCTCTTAAGAATTGTGTAAGTTTCTATATGATCCCCCCTCAATCTTCTAAATTCCAGGGAGTACAAGTCGAGTCTATCCGGTCTTTCCTCATATGAAAGTCCTGACATCCCAGGAATCAGTCTGGAAACTCAGCGGTGAGGTAGCATCTATGGAGAGAAGGATGAGGCGAGACCCTTCTTCTGAATCAGACCAGTATCTTTGTTTCAGACTCATTTGGGGCCGGAAAATTATAAGGAAAAGGCTGAGACTGTGTGCTTGTGGGAGAGCTGGGAAGGGGAGGGGAACGAGGGAGAAAGCAAGGACTATCAGAAATTGCAGGTCAATGTTCATACCGCTGGGGTGTAAACTACCAAGCGAAATATGAGGTGCTGCTCCTCCAATTTGCGCTGGGCCTCACTCTGGCTTTGGCGGAGGCCCAGGACAGAAAGGTCGGATCCGGAAAGGGAGGGGGAGTTGAAGTGCTGAACCGCCGGGAGATGAGTTTGTCGGTTGGGCTCTCTCAGCCATTGTCGTATTATTTCACAATAAAGAAAACATATCTTGCAATTAATTGTCTCCAATAAATATAGCCGAAGGGTTTGAACGGTATAAAACCCTTAGATCCCCTAAAATGCAGTATAATCCTGAAATATGTTTGCTATTGATAATGGTTAAAGAAAATGTCGCCCAACGTGGGGCTCGAACCCTCAGATTAAGAGTCTCATGCTCTACCGACTGAGCTAGCCGGGCATTGCTCAGACTTTTTCAGTGTCTAATATGACGAGAATCATCCTCTTAATACACCAAGGATCTACCTCTGGTAGGATTTTTTTTGCGGGTGTAGAAGATACACCCGCGAGACGTTAATCAAACTTTAGTTCGGCCCAAGCGCAATATCTCACACTTTCTGTGTTTACATTTTATCGTCCTTTCCCTCCTATTTGTGCAGCTGAGCTACATCCCGCCGTGTACCATGAACGAAACAGCCGCGTTCTGACGGGTGAGCGACATGGACATTTATTTTCCGACAGCATGTCTGTGGTATTTGAGTGGAAACCGGGGTACCTGCTGGAAATTCAATGTCACGTGCAGGCAGAAAGACAGTCAAATGGTGGTGTGGCGGCGCCTAAGGGCAGCGGCTCGTCTACAGTCGTCCATCTTTTTTCTAAATTTTTGTCAATGTAGGTCTTGAGCTTAGATTTTTATTTGTTTCAGCTGTGTATATATGGGGGGTGGAAGGGGGGATGTGGGGGGTAACCGTTAGTCTCTTTCCTGTCCGGAGACCCGTCTTTTTCTCTGTCGGGTCTCCGGTGTCGTTGGGCCTCACATCGTGGAGCCGGCGGCAGCCTCCGACCGGGACCAATCTGGGGCTCCAATCGCGGAGCCTGCGGACCTGACATCGTGGAGCTGGCCGTCTTTGGAGCGGGGAGAGCTCTGGTGGCGCTCGGCTGCGACCCGACTTTGGAGCTTCGGAAGCTCCGGCTGCAGGGCCGGTGGACAGGAACATCGGGAGCTCCAGGTCCCTGGTGGGAGAAGGTTTTTCGGAGCTCCCGCAACGGCAACTTCTCCCGCTGGAATCGCGGGGTTTAAAGGACACGGAGCGGGGCCTAACGCGGATTAGCGGCCACGGAACTTACCATCGGCCGCTGGGGGCTCTATCATCGGAACCCCAGTTCGCCTAGACGCTGCAGTTGGACTGCTGGACCGCGAGATGGATGAGTGAACTGCGGGGTTTGCAGGACACGGAGGCGGGGTCAAACATCGCCCGGCGTGGCTTAATGGCCACAGGACTTACCATCGTCCGCCGGGGGCTTTAACATCGGATCCCCAGTTCGCCTAGATGCTGCAATTGGACTGCTGGACCGCGGGTGAAGAACAAAGGGAACAGATAAGACTTTGCCTTCCATCACAGGAGACTCACTGTGATGGATGTTTGTGTAAACTGTGTTAACTGCGGGTCTTAGGTTTTTTTGTAATGTACGACAAAAACTTTAGAAAATGCAATTTCGTTCAAACCAGTTTTAATGACACCAAACAACATTCTATTCCATCTAAATAACATTGGAGGTTGGCGTTGAACGTTGATTGAGACGCACTGACGGCTGCGTCACGAACAAAAGCGTTGGAATAAATCATACATCTATGAACGCTGATTTAAAATTTAAAGTCTGAAATACCATTGCCGAAACCCGGGATTGAACCAGGGACCTTTAGATCTTCAGTCTAACGCTCTCCCTACTGAGCTATTTCGGCTACTTTACCACTAATGAAGGAAACTCAGTTTACTTCCAAATCATGAATCCGGGCATAGTCGTTCACTTAATCGTGCGCCTATTTTATATAACGCACCGCGTTCATCAGATGTGGTAATCCCACTGCTGAACGTTTTTGTTATTTCGGAATACAAATCTGACAAGACAAGAGAAAGAGAGAATTCTCGCCATCTTCCACCTCAGTCCTTGACCGACGAAGACTGGCTGTAGCGGAACTGACTGTCAGCTCGCCTGCCCCGGGAATAGCTTTAGTGCCCAGGCGGACTCGCCTGTCCGGGGAGTGTCTGTTGCGCCAATGTCGGCTGGCAGGTCTGGCTGTTGCGCTCCGGTTGCCTGCGTGCTCCGGGACTGGCTGCAGTTCCCAGGTGGGGAAAGCTAATCCGGTCCGTTCCGTGTGCCGTATGTTGCTCACCCTTGTCCTAGATGTTAGGCATCATTGTGTCCCCGCCCCGCCTCCTCCCCATGTTTTAAAAGCGATTTCCGCGTAAGCCCGGGGTCCCTGGATGGTGTCAAGGTGCGGAGGTGTAGAGACACGTGTTTTATCTCCTACGGTTGCTGGGGAATATATCTAGGAAGGGTTCAATGGATTATTTCAGACAGCTCAGCAAGGCTATCCCCGTACATATGCATAATCACCCTACTCCTGTATACACAGAACCACCCACTGATTCCATAAGCAAGAGGTGCCATTTTAGCGCTATTTTACAGTCGCAGTTGCAGCTGGTGACACAAGCCCGTTCCAGCCGTCACCTCCACTCCGGTTGTTCCGTAATCCGATATCCCTCTCCACATCGGCCCTCTTCAGCCATAGTTCCCCCGAGGGGCACCTCTCGCAGCCGACCTCGAGGGCGCTGAAGGTAAGACCACCCGGTTCTCCCCATCCACCTTGAGTTGGGTAGGAAGAGATAGAAACATAGAAACATAGAAAATAGGTGCAGGAGTAGGCCATTCGGCCCTTCTAGCCTGCACCGCCATTCAATGTGATCATGGCTGATCATCCAACTCAGTATCCCGTACCTGCCTTCTCTCCATACCCCCTGATCCCTTTAGCCACAAGTGCCACATCTAACGCCCTCTTAAATATAGCCAATGAACTGGCCTGAGTGAATTGTGGAGGGTGCGGTTCCTGGGGAAGGTGGAAAGGGGTGGAGATGGGAAAATGTGATTAGTGGTGGCATCCCTCAGAAGGTGACGGAAACGTCGGAGGATAATGTGTTGGATGCGAGTCTGGTGGGTGAAAAGTGAGGATCAGGGGAACTGTCTTTATTGCGACTGGGCGAACAGAAAGCAGAACTACGGGACACTGAAGTGTGAGGCTCTCCTCGATGAGAGAAGTGGAAAACCCACGCTACTTGGATAAGGAAATCTCACCAATCAGAGTATGGGATACGTCCCCTCCTCTCCGCAGATTTGCAGTCTAAATAATCACATCCAACCCTTTCCACTTTCCGCAGAGGCCGTTCCCTGCACAATACCCTGGACGCATCTCCATCCCTTTCTGCAGAGGACATTCTCTCCGTAACTCCCTGGTCAACACCTCCCCCTTACCAGTTACAGGAGATGTAACACATGTCCCAATGCGCACCCCTCCCCGCACCCCCCCACCCCACAACACCTCGACTCCGTCCAAGGACGCCGACAGTCTTTTGCGGTACGGCAGAGGTTCACTTGCACCTCCTCCAACTTCATCCACTGTATCTGTCACCCATTCCTTTTCTCCAGAAATGCTGTCTGTCCCGCGGAGTTGCCCCACCTTTTTGTGCCTATGTCCCTATCCCCTGGCATCAATCTGAACACGAGTTTCAACCCGAAACGTCACCCATGCCTTCTTCAGAGATGCAGCCGGTCCTGCTGAGTTACTCCAGCTTTGAGTCTTAATTGAGGAAAAGACTACAAAAAGTAATAAACACTGCCGAGTCCATCATCGGCTCTGACCTCCCTTCTATCGAGGGGATCTATCGCAGTCGCTGCCTCAAAAAGGCTGGCAGCATCATCAAGGACCCACACCATCCTGGCCACACATTCATCTCCCTGCTACCTGCAGGTAGAAAGTACAGGAGCCTGTGGACTGCAGCGACCAGGTTCAGAACAGCAACTTCCTCACAGCCATCAGGCTATTAAACTTGGCTAGGTCAAAACTCTGAACCTTAATACCCCTTTATTTATTATTTGCATTTTATTAATTTATCTATTCATGTGTGTATTTACGTATATAATGGTATATGGACATACTGATCTGTGTTGTAGTCAATGCCTACTATGTTCTGTTGTGCTAAGGAAAGCGAGAATGTCATTGTCCTGTCAGGAACACATGACAATAAATTATTTTGACTCTTTTGATTCTTTTTTAAATTTAAAGAATATATATATATATATATATATATATATATATATTTTAATTGATTGATTAGAAATACATTACATTTTAATGCTGGAACCTAGGCAACATTCTAGTAAATCTCCTCTGTATTCCCTCTATTTTGTTGACATCCTTCCTATAATTAGGCGACCAAAATTGTACACCATACTCCAGAATTGGTCTCAACAATGCCTTGTACAATTTTAACATTACTTCCCTTCGGCTATATTCAATGCTCTGATTTATAAAGGCTAGCACACCAAAAGCTTTCTTTACCACCCTATCTACATGCGATTCCACCATGAGGGAACTATGCACAGTTATTCCAAGATCCCTCTGTTCTACAGCATTCCTCAATTTCCTACCATTTATCATGTACGTCCTATTTTGATTTGTCTTACAAAGATGTAGCACCTCACACTTATCAGCATTAAACTCCATGTGCCATCTTTCAGCCCACTGTTCTAAATGGCCTAAATATCTCTCTAGACGTTGTAAATCTACTTCATTATCCACAGCACCACCTTTCTTAGTATTATCTGCATACTTACTTATCCAATTTTCCACCCCATCATCTAGATCATTGATTTACATGACAAACGACAGTGGACCCAACACAGATCCCTGACGCACCCCACTGGTCACCGGCTTCCAACTTGACAAACAGCCATCCACCATTACTCTCTGGCACCTCCCATTCAGCCACTGTTGAATCCATCTTGCTACCCCGCCATTAACACCTAAAGATTGAACCTTCTTAACCAACCTTCCATGGGGAACCTTGTCAAAGGCCTTACTGAAATCCATATAGACAACATCCACTGCTTTACCCTCATCAATTTCCCTAGTAACCTCTTCAAAAAATTCAAGAAGGTTTGTCAAACATGACCTTCCAGGCACAAATTCATGTAGACCGTTCTTGACCAGACCCTGTTTATCCAGATGCTTATATATTATCTCTAAGTATCCTTTCCATTAATTTGCCCACCACTGACGACAAACCAACAGGTCTATAATTGCTAGGTTTATTCTTTGAACCCTTTTTAAACAATGGAACACCATGCGCAGTACGCCAATCCCCCGGCACTATTCCCGTTTCTAATGAAATTTGAAATATTTCTGTCATAGCAACTGCTATTTCTACACTAACTTCCCGCAATGTCCTGGGGAATATCCTGTGAGGACCTGGAGACTTATCCACTTTCATATTTTCCAAAAGTGTCAGTACTTCGTCCTCTTTGAATGTCACAGTTTCCATAGCTACTCTACATTTTTCCCTTGCCTCACAGAGTTGTATATTTGTATGTATACATATTTGGCTAATAAAATTTATTCAACTCAAAAAATTTTCAGTCTATCTCCGGGGATGCAATGGGCGAGTCTCAGCCGGCAGAACACTTGCTGATCGCTGTCACTCTTTAGACGGCAGATTCCCTGGGTCCTGCGGTACTTCGCTGCTGTGAATTGTCACTGCCTACCCGCCTTGTTGCTCCGGAGTTCACAACAGCAATAAGGTCGCCAAGTGTGATACCCGGTGGACGGATGTGTTGCACTTGAAGGGAATTTGTGAAGGCAAAGAGTCAACGTGATCTGCTGGCCGATCAACACTGAAGGAATCGTCGATATTCAGTTAATCACATTGACGGGGTGGGGAAATTAATGGGATCTGGGGATTGGACAAAAAATAAACAGTCGGGTGTGGGTGAATCCACGGTAGCAGCTCAGTCGGTGCCCGCTGCGTTTAGATTGAAGTGTGATCGGAAAATTGGCCCGAATTAATGTGGAAGAGACACAGAGCAAGATAAACAGAACATTCAGCAACAGGGTTGCTGGAATAGGGTAATTTAATTAATTTAAAAGACGTTCATTGCTAAAGCCTCTGGAACAGTGTATCGGACCGGGACAGACAGCACAGTCATAACAACCGGATGGGTTAGAGAGTAAGAAATAAAGAAAGTAAGATGAGAAAAAATGGAAGATTGAAGTGGTTACGAGAGAAAAGAGAGCAAAGCCTGCAAACGGTGTGAGGTAAGAGATGAAAACAACAAAATTATCAAAAAGGAGCACACACGTGATACAAATTTCCGTGAGAGCAGAGTGGCGCAGCGGAAGCGTGCTGGGCCCATAACCCAGAGGTCGATGGATCGAAACCATCCTCTGCTATTCTATCAATTGATACTTTTGAGAAAATACCGTCCGTTCACACACGTGCATAACGTCTATTTAGTTTCATTGGGGGATATTCCTCTTTCAACAACCGCTTCACCTTATTGCATCATTTTATGAGTTTTATTGGAGGATCCGTGGGTGACACAATGATCCCCGTTGTACTCGGCCATTGACCAATTCATTCTTAACATCCTCTGCTGCATAATATCCACCGGTGAGTGGGGACGCTGCGAGCCGGCAGTCCTGCCTGCCGCGTGTTAGTCATTCTACTTTTTGTTTTTTTAACGTGTCTTAAGGTGTGTTTTAATGTCTCTCTGTGCGTCTTGTGTGGAGGTGGAGGTGGTGTTTGGGGGGGGGGGGGTGTTTAAGGGGGAAACCATTTTGCTCGCCTCCTCCACAGAACTTTAGCAGCGGGCGCAGCGAGGACGCTTTCAAAGAGGGCATGACATGAGCATTAAGGGACAGACGTTTATGGGTAACATGAGGCGGGACTTCTGTACTCAGAGAGTTGTGGCTGTGTGGAATGAGCTTCCAGCAGACGTGGTGGAGGCAGGATCGATTTTAACATTTACAAGTAAAGTGGATGGGTATATGGACTGGAAGGGAATGGAGGGGTATGGTCTGAGTGCAGGTTGATGGGACTAGGGGAAGATAAATGTTCGGCACTGACTGGAAGGGCCGAGAGGGCCTGTTTCCGTGCTGTGATTGTTATATGGTTATATGGTTATATCCAATTTTAACGGAGAGAAGAGTATCGCTCCTAAGTCGTAAAGAAAACAATCCTCTTTCTCCATTCTTATCCATTCCAACTTTTGAGAAGGACAATCCAACCAATAAACAATATTCTTAATATGCGCTGCCCAATAATAATATAAAAAAGTAGGCAGTGCGAGTCCCCCTACACCTTTAGGTTTACACAAATGATTTATTTTAATTCTAGGTGCTTTGTAGTCCAATATAAAATTAGTAATATTCGAGTCTAGTTTAAAAAAAAATATGTTGGTATATATATTTGTATGGATTGAAATAAATATATTATTTGTGGTAGCACTATCATTTTTATAGCATTTATTGTGCAAATTGATGATAGTGGTAGCGTTTTCCAAAATGTAATCAGAGCGTTCAAATTATTAAACAAAAGACTACAATTAGCGATAAATAATGATTTATGTCTTCTGGTAACTTGAATACCTAAATACTTCAATTTTTCCGTTGCAATTTTAAATGGAAATTTTAATACATGATTCGCTTTCTGGGGCTGTAATGACATCATTTCACTTTTATTCCAATTTATTCTAATAATCTCGTCGGAGCGGGCGAGCCCTAGCCGTGGCTTGACGGAGGTGAGCGCTCCATTCGCTGGCCCGTGGCAGCCTGAAACCGCAGTCTGCGGAGCCCCAGTTGGCGCGGCGTCTGAAGCCTGGGATCGTTGGGGACATGAGAGAAGAAGAGCTCCGACCGTCGACTCGCGGCCTACTTCTACCGCGTGCGCGGTGGGGACTTATCATCCTAGGCGGGGTCCTACGCCTGGGATCCCTGGAGAGGAGCTCCGACCGCCGGCCCCGCAGGCTGTGATGCTTCTTGCTCGGTGCGGCGAGGACTTTAGATCTTCGACCGCCTGCCTGCAGCCTACAGCAACTTGAAGCCGCGGTCTCCGGTGGGGAGGCACCTACCTGGACTTATCTGGTCTGAACATCTGGACGCCCGCAGCGGCGACTGCGGAGGGTTGAGGTCCCGACCACGGGGGAAAATGTAGGAGGACTGGCCATTTTTTCTGCCTTCCACCACAGTGATGAATGCTGTGGTCGATGTTTTTTTGTTATTTTTTTATTGTGTATTGTGTGCAGCTGCTGGCAATCTCATTTTGCTTGCACTATATGTGCAAGTGACGAATAAAACTTGACTTGATGAATAAAAATTGACGACTTGATGACGGTGTGTTCTGTTCATAAGGGATAGGAGTATAATTAGATAATTTGGCCCACCAAGCCTACTCCGCCATTCACTCACGGCTGATCTACCTCTCCCTTATAACCGCATTCTCCTGCTTCTCCTCATAACATCTCCGCATGGTACAGAACAGGAAACGGTGGAGCCAATGGGTCAACTCCCGTGTTCTTCATTGCAACTTTGATACAGAGATAAACACCTTCAATTTCAGTAGCAGAGAGGGTGGGGGAGTGGGGAATGGGTAGAATAAGGGGGATATCTTTGAAAATCACTGAAGGGTAGAAGTCTACGGGACATGTGGTGGGAAACTGGATGCGAGTTGATGAGCTATATCTGGTCGGCATGGAAATAGTGAGGCGAAGGGTTTTTGTTCTGGAGGAGGTCGATGTCGGTGTACAGGGAGATTGAGGAGAGAGAGAGTCCACGGGGAAATAGACAGACAGCTGACGGCACTGGGTGTAAGAATGAACTGCGGATGCTGGTTTAAACCGAAGATAGACACAAAAAGCTGCAGTTATTCAGTGGGACAGGCAGTATATCTGCAGAGAAGGAACGGGCGACGTTTCGGGTCGTGACCCTTCTTCAAATTTCCCGATTCAGTCAACCATTCCTTCTCTCCAGAGATGCTGCCTTTGCCGCTGAGTTAATCCAGCATTTTGTGTCTATCTTCGGCACTCTGTGTAAACCAGACAAAAGGCAGGCCACACATCGGCGAGTGGGGAACGGAACCGTCTCCAGTGCAGTGTGACTGTGACTGGAGCGCAGTCCCGCTGCTGCTTGTGACGGCAAATACATAATACGACTCGCAGGTCCGGTTACATGCATTTAGAAAATGAAAGCTCCTCTTTATTACAGAATTCACCACGAGCAAGTACTTGAATAAATTACCTGATCGCGGAAGAAGCCGAGAGCACACAAGTCAAACAGTGAGAAGAAAATGTCGTAAGTTGCAGGTTTTTGGTCAAAAAAAATCTAATGCTATTGACATGAAATTCTGCAACCTTATGTAACTAACCCACAAGCAACAATTTCCCCACTTTCCTCTTCGACTCGCATCCATTTCTCCTTCTGCTTCTCCCGCTCCCCTTCCACCTACATACATTATGCCTTCACAACGCAAAACATGTGGTGGTTTCTCGTTAGTATGGTGGTTAGTATCCCCGCCAGTCACGGGGATAACCGGAATTCCAAGGCGTATTTTGCATATCTTGATTTATAAATGGTTACAGCATCTATTATGTTTTTGCTGAATTGATCGGTTTGTTGAACATTCGGAATTAACATATTACATACAGTACAGGAGCTCAGAAACAGGCCCATTCGGCCCACAATATCAATGTCTAACATAATGCCAAATTAATCTAATCTACTCTGAAAAAGGGTGTCAACCCGAAACGTCACCCATTCCTTCACTTCAGCAATGCTGCTGTCTCGCTGAGTTACTCCAGCTTTCTGTGTCTCATCTTTAATCTAATGTAATTGCCTACCTGCGATCTCTAACCACACCCCCCACCCCAACCCCATTCCCATTTTATGCAGTGCATATTTGAAAGTGAGCGAGAGCTGCATTGAAACATCCGGGCTTGGAGAATCGTGAGGCCCCTCTGTTTTTGATACACTGGTGGGAAGTAACCAAGGTGGTCAAGGATCTGGAGTTTTGCTTCGCTTTGTCCCGCACATTTTCATACCTCAGGTAACCCACATTCCTGAATCTCAGTCTGAAGTACGGTCTCGATTCGGAACGTCGCCTATTCATTGTCTTCGGAGATGCTGCCTAGCGCGTTGACTTACTCCAGCATTTTGTGTCTCTTTGGTGTTAACCAGCATCTGCAGTTCCATCCTACACACAATAATTGATGTCATCTCTCTCAGCACACCGGCTTTCAAAGATCTGTCTGTCCCGTTCACCACGGACCACTTCTACATCCGGTGATTCCTTCCCAGCGCGCTATCGCCAGCAAAAGTATGATTTCCCAGCTGCCCTGTAATGCCTGCATGACTTCGACTATATTTAACCTCTGTTGATTTAAGTGTAAAGATCCGCATACATTTGAAATAATTGATTTGATTGTTCCTGTACCTGCAAATGACGTTGTAATCGTCAGTATGCAGAGACTTAAGCTCACTGGCACCGAAACTCCATTGCCCGGTTTTCTCAGAGTCTCCGATGAAGGGAATTCTCCCTCCGGTAGCGTGTCTCACTGCCTCGCCATCAATCCCTTGCGGCCCGGGACCCGATTTGAATAAAACCCTCTTAACATCATCGCTCCCTCCCTTATCAGCACCAGTTTTAAAGCTTTGGATGTTTCGTAATTTCCTCGCACATCTGGGAACAGGCCGGGTGGCATTGTGAACTGTGAGGAGGATGGTATGAAGATGCAGGGCGATTGGACAGGTTGGGTGAGTGGTCAGACGCATGACAGATGCAGTGTAATGTGGATAAATGTGAGGTTATACACTTTGATTGCGAAAACAGGAAGTTAGATTATTATCTAAACGGTGTCAAGTTGGGAACAGGGGAAGTACAACATCATCAGTCACTGAAAGAAAGCAAACGGGTACAGCAGGCAGCGAAATAGGCGAATGGCATGTTGGCTTCCATAACAAGAGGAGTTGAGTATAGGAGCAACTAGGTCTTTCTGCAGTTGTACAGGGCCCTGGTGAGACCACACCTGGAGTATTGTATGTAGTTAGGGTCTCCAAACTCGACCACATTGAATGGCGGTGCTGGCTCACGTCGCCGAATGATTGGCACTGATTGGGGATGATCAGCCATGATCACATTGAATGGCGGTGCTGGCTCGAAGGGCCAAGTGGCCTACTCTTGAACCTACTGTCTATTGTCTGTTGTCTAGTCTTGCTATTTGGGGAGAGCAGTGTAGTTTCACAAGGTTAATTTCAGGGATCGCGGGACTGTCATATGTTGATAGATTCGAGCGGCTAGGCTTGTTTTCTCTGGAATTTAGAAGGATGACAGGAGATCTTATTGACATATATATGATTATTAAGGGTTTGGACACGCTAGAGACAGGAAACATGTTCGCATTGTTGCAGGGATCCAGAAACAGGGACCGCAGTTTAAGAATAAGGAGTAAGCCATTTAAAACGGAGACGAGGAAACCTTTTTCTCACACCGAATGGTATGTCTGTGGAATTCTCTGCCTCAGATGGCGGTGGAAGCAGGTTCTCAGGATGCTTTCAAGAGAGAGCTAGATAGGGCTCTTAAAATAGCGGAGTCAGGGGTTATAGGGAGAAGGCAGGAACGGGATATTTATTGGCGATGATCAGCTATGAACAAATTGAATGGCGCTGCTGGCTCGAAGGGCCGAATGGCCCACTCCTGCACCTATTGTATATTGTCATATGTACATTCATATGTACATTAATAATAAGTGGTAAGCCATTTAGAACGAAAATGTGGAAAAACATTTTCACAAATGGATTTGTGAGTGTGTGGAATTCTCTGCCTCAGAGGGCGGTGGAGGCTGGTTCGCTGGATGTTTTCCAATAGAGAGATAGATACATCTCTTAGGGGGAGCGGAGTTAAGGGATATGGAGAGAAGGCAGGATTGGGTACTGATTGTGGATGAGCAGCCATGATCACATTGAATGGCGGTGCAGGCTCGAAGGGCCGAATGGCCTACTTCTGTACATATTGTCTATTGTCATATGTACATAATACAGTAGCATAATAAACCTGAAAAGACAATACTCAGATAATATTATAAAATAAATGAATAACCCCATTATTAGTGTCAAAAAGCCAGAATCCGAGTGCGGACAACATAGCCCATAGGTATTTGTTGCTTTGTCGAGTTTGTTAGCCAGATGGGTATGGGGAAGAACCTGTCACGGTAGGAGGTGTCGGATTCCCCTGCGGTTCAGTCTTATTCGTAAACCACCCCATTAAACAGGTTTGCTTGATCAAAATAGAGAATTCCCCATATATATATGACTCGGATATAAATGTAGACGGTTGGTTCGTAAATTTCTAGTTGACACCAAGATTCGGCCACAGTATACAGTGATACATAAATCAGTTGCAGAATTGAATGAATGAATGGACGAACGAACGAGTGAATGAATGAAGGAATGAATGAATCAATGGATGAATGAATGAACGTATGTCAAATGCAACTTGGGTACATAGGTGAAGTGAAATACTTTGTTAGCATATAACATATTCACAATTGTCTCAACGGCTTGGCGCCGACAATGTTACAAAACTACCCAGCAGGCTTATCCTAAACGAAATTAGACAGAAATGCCGGAGAAACATAGAAACATAGAAAAATAGGCGCAGGAGTAGGCCATTCGTCCCTTCGAGCCTGCACCGCCATTCAATGTGATCATGGCTGATCATCCAACTCAGTATCCCATGCCTGCCTTCTCTCCATACCCCCTGATCCCTTTAGCCACAAGTGCCACACCTAACGCCCTCTTATATATGGCCAATGAACTGGCCTGAACTACCTTCTGTGGCAGAGAATTCCAGAGACTCACCACTCTCTGTGTAAAGAATGTTTTCCTCATTTCGGTCCTAAAGGAATTCCCCTTATCATTAGTCTGTGACCGCTGTTCTGGAATGCCCCAACATCGGGAACAATCTTTCAGCATCTAGCTTGTCCAACCTCTTAAGAATTTTGTAAGTTTCTATAAGATCCCCACTCAATCTTCTAAATTCCAGCCAGTACAAGCCGAGTCTATCCGGTCTTTCCTCATATGAAACTCCTGACATCCCTGGAATCAGTCTGGAAACTCAGCGGTGAGGCAGCATCAATGGAGAGAAGGATGAGGCGAGACCCTTCTTCTGAATCAGACCAGTATCTTTGCTTCAGACTCATTTGGGGCCTGAAAATTATAAGGAAAAGGCTGAGACAGTGTGCTTGTGGCAGAGCTGGGAAGGGGAGGGGGACGAGGGTGAAAGCAAGGACTATCAGAAATTGCAGGTCAATGTTCATACCGCTGGGGTGTAAACTACCAAGCGAAATATGAGGTGCTGCTCCTTCAATTTGCGCTGGGCCTCACTCTGGCGTTGGCGGAGGCTCAGGACAGAAAGGTCGGATCCGGAATGGGAGGGGGAGTTGAAGTGCTGAACCGCCGGGAGATGAGTTTGTCGGTTGGGCTCTCTCAGCCATTGTCGTATTATTTCACAATAAAGAAAACACATCTTGCAATTAACTGTCTCCAATAAATGTAGCCGAAGGGTTTGAACGGTATAAAACCCTTAGATCCCCCAAAATGCAGTGTATTCCTGCAATATGTTTGCTATTGATAATGGTTAAAGAAAATGTCGCCCAACGTGGGGCTCGAACCCTCAGATTAAGAGTCTCATGCTCTACCGACTGAGCTAGCCGGGCATCTTTCAGTGTCTAATATGACGAGAATCATCCTCTTAATACACCAAGGATCTACCTCTGGTAAGATTTTTTTTGCGGGTGTAGAAGATACACCCGCGAGACGTTAATCAAACTTTAGTTCGGCCCAAGCGCAATATCTCACACTTTCTGCGTTATATTTTATCGTCCTTTCCCTCCTATTTGTGCAGCTGAGCTACATCCCGCCGTGTGCCATGAACGAAATAGCCCCGTTCTGACGGGTGAGCGACATGGACAATTTATTTTCCGACAGCATGTCTGTGGTATTTGAGTGGAAACCGGGGTACCTGCTGGAAATTCAATGTCACATGCAGGCAGAAAGACAGGTGATGTGGCGGCGCCTAAGGGCAGCGGCTCGTCTACAGTCGTCCATCTTTTAAAACAAAAATGTTGTCAATGTAGGTCTTGAGCTTAGATTTTTATTTGTTTCAGCTGTGTATATATGGGGGGTGGAGGGGGGATGTGGGGGGAAACCGTTAGTCTCTTTCCTGTCCGGAGACCCGTCTTTTTCCCTGTCGGGTCTCCGGTGTCGTTGGGCCTAACATCGTGGAGCCGGCGTCAGCCTCCGACCGGGACCAATCTGAGGGCTCCAATCGCGGAGCCTGCGGACCTGACATCGCGGAGCTGGCCGCCTTTGGAGCGGGGAGAGCTGTGGTGGCGCTCGGCTGCGACCCGACTTTGGAGCTTCGAAAGCTCTGGCTGCAGGGCCGGTGGACAGGAACATCGGGAGCTCCAGGTCCCTGGTGGGAGAAGGTTTTTCGGAGCTCCCGCAACGGCAACTTCTCCCGCTGGTATCGCGGGGTTTAAAGGACACGGAGCGGGGCCTAACATCGCCCGGCGCGGATTAGCGGCCATGGAACTTACCATCGCGCGCTGGGGGCTCTATCATCGGAGCCCCAGTTCGCCTAGACGCTGCAGTTGGACTGCTGGACCGCGGGATGGACTGCTTGAACCGCGGGGTTTACAGGACACGGAGGCGGGATCAAACATCACCCGGCGTGGCTTAATGGCCACCGGACTTACCATCGTCCGCCGGGGGCTTTAACATCGGAGCCCCAGTTCGCCTCGATGCTGCAATTGGACTGCTGGACCAAGGGTGAAGGGCAAAGGGAAGAGATAAGACTTTGCCTACCATCACAGGAGACTCACTGTGATGGATGTTTGTGTAAACTGTGTAAGTGTGGGTTTTAGGTTTTTTTGTAATGTAAAACAAAAACTGTAGAAATGCAATTTCGTTCAAACCTGTTTGAATGACAATAAATAGCATTCTATTCCATCTAAAGAACATTGGAGGTTGACGATGAAACTTGATTGAGCCGCACTGACGGCTGCGTCACGAACAAAAGAGTTGAAATAAATCATACATCTATGAACGCTGATTTAAAATTTAAAGTCTGAAATACCATTGCCGAAACCCGGGATTGAACCAGGGACCTTTAGATCTTCAGTCTAACGCTCTCCCAACTGAGCTATTTCGGCTACTTTACCACTGCTGCAGGAAACTCAGTTCACTTGCAAATCATGAATCCGGCCATAGTCGTTCACTTAATCCTGCGCCTATTTTATATAACGCACCGCTTTCATCAGATGTGGTAATCCCGCTGCTGAATATTTTTGTTATTTCGGAATACAAATCTCACCATACAAGAGAAAGAGAGAATTCTCGCCATCTTCCACCTCAGTCCTTGACCGACGAAGACTGGTCAGGTCACTGAACCACACGCCCTGTAAACGTTGCAACTTCAGGGACAGAGGCTGAGCGAAGGGGGTTTTCCCATTGGTCTGATCGATACTCAAATCCCAGATCACAACTTGTTAAAACAGAACAGAAGCACAGTGATCGGATAAGGTCTTTCGGCGGAATATGTTCCGTCAAAAGTATGTGCAATCATTGAATGCCACCTGTGACACCTTTCTAGCCCGTCACTATCCCGCGCAACGTGGTCACAAACAATGTGTGTAGGAAAGATCTGCAATCTGAAGAAGGGTCTCAACCCGAATCGTCACCCATTCCTTCTCTCCAGAGGTGTGGCCTGTCCAGCCGAGTTACTCCAGCATTTTGTGGCTATCGTTTCTTCAGATTTAAACGTATAGCTTAATGGTTAAACTGAATGTAGATAACGTCCAATAAAGTCCGATTAAAGATAGTTCGAAGGTCTCCAATGAGGTAGATGGAAGGTCAGGACCGCTCTACAACACTACAGCAGGCCTTATAACAGCCCTGATATATCGTCTCCCAATTCCTTGTCGAAGTCATTCCTAACTTCGCACCTGAACGCACGTCGCCGGGAGTTTTATTGAAGCACAACAGTGGACTCCGCACACAATACATTAATTTATTGATGCAGGAAAAATGTACCCGATGTTGGGGGAGTCCAGAACCAGGGCTCGCAGTTTCAGGATAAGGGGTAGGTCATTTTCTTTAAACATTATCAATGGCAAACATAATTCACGAATACTCTGCACTTTGGGGATCTAAGGGTTTTATACCTTTCAAAACCCTTCGGCTACATTTATTGGAGACAATTAATTGCAAGATGTGTTTTCTTTATTGTGAAGATGTATGTATTCAGCCATAGTTCCCCCGAGGGGCACCTCTCGCAGCCGACCTCGAGGGCGCTGAAGGTAAGACCACCCGGTTCCCCCCATCTACCTTGAGGTCGATAGGAAGAGGTGAGTGAATTGTGGAGGAAGCAGTTCCTGGGGAAGGTGGAAATGTGTGGAGATGGGAAAATGTGATTAGTGGTGGCATCCCTCAGGAGGTGACGGAAACGTCGGAGGATAATGTGTTGGATGCGAGTCTGGTGGGGTAAAAAGTGAGGATCATGGGAACTCTCTTTATTGCGACTGGGCGAACAGAAAGCAGAACTACGGGACACTGAAGTGTGAGGCTCTCCTCGATGAGGGAAGTGGAAAACCCACGCTCCTCGAATAAGGAAATCTCACCAATCCGAGTATGGGATACGTCCCCTCCTCCCCACAGATTTGCAGTCTAAATAATCACATCCAACCCTTTCCACTTTCCACAGAGGCCGTTAGCTGCACGATACCCTGGGCGTATCTCCATCCCTTTCTGCAGAGAACGTCCTATCCGCAACTCCCTGGTCAACACCTCCCCCTTATCAGTTACAGGAGATGTAACACATGTCCCAATGCGCACCCCCCCTCCAACCCCCCCACCCCACAACACCTCGACTCCGTCCAAGGACGCCGACAGTCTTTTGAGGTACGGCAGAGGTTCATTTGCTCCTACTCCAACTTCATCTACTGTATTTGTCACCCATTTCTTCTCTCCAGAGATGCTGCCTGTCCCGCGGAGTTACCCCACCTGTTTGTGCCTATGTCCCTATCCCCTGGCATCAATCTGAACAAGAGTCTCGACCCGAAACGTCACGCATGCCTTCTCCAGAGATGCAGCCTGTCCTGCTGAGTTACTCCAGCTTTTATTCTTAATTGAGGAAAAGACTACAAAAAGTAATAAACACTGCCTAGTCCATCATCGGCTCTGACCTCCCTTCCATCGAGGGGATCTATCGCAGTCATTGCCTCAAAAAGGTCTACAGCAGCTTCAAGGACCCACACCATCCTGGCCATGCACTCGTCTCCCTGCTACCTTCAGGTAGAAGGTACAGGAGCCTGTGGACTGCAACGACCCGGTTCACGGATAGCAACTTTCCCACAGCCATCAGGCTATTAAACTTGGCTCGATCAAAACTCTGAACCTTAGTACCGCTTTATCTGTTATTTGCACTTCAACAATTTATCTATTCATGTGTGTATTTACGTATATAATGGTATATGGACACACTGATCTGTGTTGTAGTCAATGCCTACTATGTTATGTTGTGCTAAGGAAAGAAGGAATGTCATTGTCCTGTCAGGGACACATGACAATAAACTCTTTTGACTCTTTTGATTATTTTTAAACTTAAAAAAAATATATATATATATGTATTTATTACATATAATGTAGAAGTGCATTACATTTTAATGGTACCTTTTTACAGGTTCCCAGAATTATTAAAACATTCTTTGTACAACTTCCTTTTTTTTAGAAAGAAATGAGAAAGAAAGAAGTATCGAATAGTAAAGAATAGTCTAGTGAGTGTAGTGTAAAGAAAGAGATGTGAGAAAGTGAAGCAGGAAGGAGATTCTCGCACGCCACACGTCGATATATATATATTTTTGTTCTTAATCATTTTTCACTCAAACCCAGAATTTTTTTAATTTTACGATGTTATTATACCCCATGAATCCACAAGATCAACAAATGGAGACCAACTCGTTAAGGATTTGTCTTTTTTTTCTATTAGGAGGAGTCTCATTTCTGCCAAATGGGCCGTTTCCAACATATTATCAATCCACATTTTGAGTGTTGGGATAAAAGCATTTTTCCAGAATTTGAGTATGAGTTTTTTCGCTATTATTAAACCATAATTGATAAATGAGATTTGGGATATAGTTAATTTGTTTCCATCTCGTAATACTCCAAAAATAATAATTTCCATGCTAGGTTCCATTTTTATCTTAAACTAGTGAATATATCAAATATATCACACCAAAATCTTTGTGCAAGTTGTGCAAGAAACGAAAGAATGTGTGAAGTTGGCATTTTGAGAAAGGCATTTATTACAGATGGGAGAAATATTTGAATAACATTTATTCAACCTAACTTTTGAATAATATAATCTGTGTCATATTTTAAATTGAATTAAATTATGTCTAGTGTTAATCGAAAATTTATGTATATATATCAAATACCGCTCCCCTGTTTCTTTAGAAATGTTTATCATAAAATCTTTTTCGCAGTCTTCTCTAATTGCCTCTGTTGATGGCAATTCTCTATTAAGAATACTGTTATATCGATATGATATTATTTTTTGTGAGTCCGCCTTAATATTCATTGCTTCTTCCAGTGGGTCTATCGTTAATATTCTGTAATCTTGGTATATATTTTTTATAAAGTCACATATCTGTAAATATTTAAAATATTGGCTATTATTCAGATTAAATTTTGATTTTAATTGTTGAAATGATAATAAAGTTCCTAGTTCATACATGTCACCCAACGTATTAATACCCAATCTTTCCCATTGTCTATATGTTTTATCCATAAAATATGGTTTAAATACCGGATTATTCACTATTGGTGTTAATGATGATAAGTTTTTTTAATTTTAAAGTTAATTTTATTTGTTTCCAAATTCGAATTATATTGTGTTTGATTGGATTCTTCTTATATAATATATTATTCAATTTTATCGGGGATCGCTCCTAAATCGTAAGGAAAACAAGCCTCTTTCTCAATTCTTATCCATTCCATCTGTTGAGAAGGACAATCCAGCCAATAAATAATATTCTTAATATGCACTGCCCAATAATAGAATAAAAAATTAGGCATCGCATGTCCCCCTACATCTTTAGGTTTACACAAATGATTTATTTTAATTCTATGTGCTTTGTGGTCGCATATAAAATTAGTAATATTAGAGTTTAGTTTTTTATTATATTTTGGTATATACATTCGTATGGGTTTAAATAAATATATTATTTGTGGTAGCACTATCATTTTTATAGCATTTATTCTGCCAATTAATGATAGTGGTAGCGTTTTCCAAAATTTATGCAGAGCGTTCAATTTATTTAACAAAGGACTAACATTAGCGTTAAATAATGATTTTCTCTTCTGGTAACTTGAATACCTAAATACTTTTTTCCGTTGCAATTTTAAATGGAAATTTTAATAGATGATTCGCTTTCTGGGGCTGTAATGACATAATTTCACTTTTATTCCAATTTATTCTATATCAGAAAAGGAGCCAAATTCTTCAATTACATTTAATAAATTGGGATACTCGTTTCTGAAATTTTAATATATAAAAGCATATCATCCACGTATAATTACATTTTGTTATTGGAGTCCTTAGTATTGTATACCTGAATATTCGGATGTGTTCTTATCATTTCCGCCAGTGGCTCTATCATAAGGGCAAATAGCAGGGGTGATAAAACACATCCCTGCCTATTGCCCCGCGATAATTGGAATTTTGGAGACAACATATTATTAGTTAATATTCGTGCTGCTGGATTATCATATAACAATTTTACCCATCTAATAAAATTATCTCCCGTATTAAATGTTTGGAGTACTGTGTATAAATACTGCCTCTCTACCTGGTCAAATGCTTTCTCTGCATCCAAAGATATAACTGATCAGTCTTCCTTTTCCCCGTTATGTGAATACATTATAAAAATGTCGTCTCAAATTGTTAAATGATTGTCTTTTGGGTATAAACCCCGTTTGGTCCTGGTTTATCAATTTATTAATATATTTGCTCAATATCCTCGCTAAAATCTTTGCAAAAAATGTTTGATCTGTATTTAAAAGTGATATAGCTCTGTGCGAGCCCGGATCTTCTAGTTCTTAATCTTTTTTGTTATTTTTTTAATTTTCTACTGTATATCGTGTTGTTACTTGCGGACAAAGCGACAAGGCGAATTATTTGTATGTATACATACTTGGCTAATAAAATGTATTCAATTCAATTAACTTTGAGTCTATCTCCGGGGATGCAACGGGCAAGTCTCAGCCGGGAGAACACTTACTGATCGCGTCACTTTTCAGCCGGCAGATTCCCTGGGTCCTGCGGTACTTCGCTGCTGCCCATTGTCACTATCTATCCCGCCTTGTTGCTGCGGAGTTGACAACAGCCGTAAGGTGGCCAAGTGTGAAACCCGGTGGATGGATGTGTTGCACTTGAAGTGAACTTGTGACGGCACCGGATAAGTTCGGCAAAGAGTTAACGTGATCTGCTGGCCCTTCAACACTGAATGAATCTGATATTCAATTAATCTCATTGACGGGGTTGGGAAATTGATGGGATCTGGGGATTGGACAAAATAAACAGCCGGGTGTGGGTGAATCCTCGGCTGCAGCTCAGTCGGTGTCCGCTGCTTTTCGATTGAAGTGTGATCGGAAGATCGGCCCGAATGAATGTGGGAGAGACACAGAGCACGATAAAAAGAACATTCAGCAACAGGGCTGCTGGAATAGGGTAATTTAAATAATTTAAAAGACGTTCATTGCTAAAACCTCTGGAACAGTGTATCGGACCGGGACAGACAGCACAGTCATAACAACCGGATGGGTTAGAGAGTAAGAAATAAAGAAAGTAAGATGGGAAAAAATGGAAGATTGAAGTGGTTACGAGAGAAAAGAAAGCAAAGCCTGCAAACGGTGTGAGGTAAGAGATGAAAACAACGAAATTATCAAAAAGCAGCACACACTCGATACATATTTCCGTCAGAGCAGAGTGGCGCAGCGGAAGCGTGCTGGGCCCATAACCCAGAGGTCGATGGATCGAAACCATCCTCTGCTATTCTATCAATTGATACTTTTGAGAAAATACCGTGCGTTCACACACGTGCATAACGTCTATTTAGTTTCATTCGGGGATATTCCTCTTTCAACAAACGCTTCATCTCATTGCAAAATGTTATGAGGTTTATTGGAGGATCCGTGGGTGACACCATGATCCCCGTTGTGCTCGGCCGTTGACCAATTAATTCTTAACATCCTCTGCTGCATAATATCCACTGGTCGGTGGGGGCGCTGCGAGCCGGCAGCCCTGCCTGCAGCGTGTTAGTTATTCTACTTTTTGTTTTTTTAATGTGTCTTCAGGTGTGTTTTTAATGTTTCTCTGTGCGTCTTGTGTGGAGGTGGAGGTGGTGTTGGTTAGGGGGGGGGGGGGGTTAAGGGGGAAACCGTTTCGCTCGCCTCCTCCACAGAACTTTAGCAGCGGGTCCAGCGAGGACGCTTTCGTCGCTGAGCGGGCTAGCCCTCGTCGGGGCTTGCCGGAGGGGAGCACTCCATTCACAGGCCCGCGGCAGCCTGAAGCCGCCGTCTGCGGAGCTCCAGTTGGCGCGGCGTCTGGAGCCTGGGATCGTTGGGGACATGAGAGTAGAAGAGCTCCGACCGTCGCCCCGCGGCCTACTTCTACCGCGTGCGCGGTGGGGACTTACCATCCTAAGCGGGGTCCCTCGCCTGGGATCCCTGGAGAGGAGCTCCGACTGCGGAGGGTTGAGGTCCCGACCACGGGGGGAAATGTAGGAGGACTGGCCAATTTTTCTGCCTTCCACCAAAGTGATGAATGCTGTGGTGGTTGTTTTTTTGTTATTGTTTTATTGTGTATTGTGTGTTTTTTATTGTACAGCTGCTGGCAAACTCATGTCGCTTGCATTATATGTGCAAGTGACGAATAAAACTTGACTTGATGAATAAAACTTGACGACTTGATGACGCCGCGTTCTGTTCATAAGGAATAGGAGTATAATTAGGTCATTTGGCTCACCAAGCCGACTCCGCCATTCACTCACGGCTGATCTACCTCTCCCTTCTAACCCCATTCTCCTGCTTTCTCATCATAACATCTCCCCATGGTACAGAACAGGAATCTGTAGAACAAGGGAGATATCTTTGAAAATCACGGAAGGGTAGTAGTCCACGGGACAGGTGGTGGACCGGGGTTCTATTTCGGAGAACGTGTTCGGCCTTCTAAATTAACTGGAATTCGAAGGCGTATTTTGCACATCTTGATTTATAAATGCTGACAGCATCAAATATGTTTTTGCTGAATTGACCGCATTATTGAATATTCCTAATTAACACAATACATACAGTACAGGACCTCAGAAACAGGCCCATTCGGCCCACAATATCAGTGTCTAACATAATGCTAAATTAATCAAATCTACTTTGAAGAAGTGTGTCAACCAGAAATGTCATCTTTCCCTCACATCTGCGATGCTGCCTGCCTTGCTGAGTTACTCCAGCTTTTTGTGTCTAGCATCCTTAACCTAATGTATTTGCCTGCATGTGATATATAACCCCCCCCCCCCCCCCCCCCCCATCCCCAGTCGAGTCAGGAGTATTTAATTGTCATAAGCATTTGATAAGATCCTACATAAGAGAATACTGGGCAAAATTAGGGCACATGATATTGGTGGTAGGGTGCTGACATGAATAGAACATTTGTTGGCAGACAGGAAACAAAGGGTACGAATTAACGGGTCCCTTTCAAAATGACAGGCTGTGACTAGTGGGTAACCGCAAGACTGGGTGCTCGGACCGCAGCTCTTTACGATATATGTATATATATATATATATATATATATATATATGATTTGGATGAAGGGACTAAAAGTAACATGAGCAAATTTGCACATGACACAAAGCTGGGTGGCATTGTGAACTGTGAGGAGGATGGTGTGAGGATGCAGGGCGCTTGGACAGGTTGAGTGAGTGGGCAGACCCATGGCAGATGCAGTTTAATGTGCATACGTATGAGTTTATACACGTTGATGGCGAAAACATTAACATAGAAACATAGAAACATAGAAATTAGGTGCAGGAGAAGGCCATTCGGCCCTTCGAGCCTGCACCGCCATTCAATATGATCATGGCTGATCATCCAACTCAGTATCCCGTACCTGCCTTCTCTCCATACCCTCTGATCCCCTTATCCACAAGGGCCACATCTAACTCACTCTTAAATGTAGCCAACGAACTGGCCTGAACGGCAGAGAGTTCCAGAGACCCACCACTCTCTGTGTGAAAAAAGTCTTTCTCATCTCGGTCCTCAAGGATTTCCCCCTTATCCTTGAGCTGTGACCCCTTGTCCTGGACCACCCCAACATGGGGAACAATCTTCCTGCATCTAGCCTGTCCAACCCCTTAAGAATTGTGTATATTTCTATAAGATCCCCTCTCAATCTCCTAAATTCCAGAGAGTATAATCCGAGTCTATCCAGTCTTTCTTCATAAGACAGTCCTGACATTCCAGGAATCAGTCTGGTGAACTTTCTCTGCGCTCCCTCCATGGCAATAATGTCCTTCCTCAGATTTGGAGACCAGAACTGTACGCAATACTCCAGGTGTGGTCTCACCAAGACCCTATACAACTGAAATAGAACCTCCCTGCTCCTATACTCAAATCCTTTTGCTATGAAAGCTAACATACCATTCGCATTCTTCACGGCCTGCTGCACCTGCATGCCTACTTTCAATGACTGGTGTACCATGACACCCAGGTCGCTCTGCATCTCCCCTGCACCTATTGACTATTGTCTATTGTCTATTCTTGCTATTGTGGGAGTGCAGAGTAGTTTCACAAGGTTAATTGCCGGGATGGCGGGGCTATCATATGTTGACATATTCGAGCTGCTGGGCTTGTATATTCTGGAATTTAGAAAAATGATTGGAGATCTTATTGAAACATATAAGATTATTAAGTGTTTGGACACACCAGAGGCAGGAAACATGTTCCCAACGTTGTAGGAGTCCAGAAACAGGGGCCATATTTTAGGAATAAGTGGTAAGCTATTTAGAACGAAAATGAGGACAACATTTTCACAAAGAGTTGTGAGTGTGTGGAATTTTCTGCCCCAGAGGGCGATGGAGGCTGGTTCTCTGAATGCTTTCAAGGGATAGTTAGATTAAGGTCTTAGGGAGAGCGTAGTTAAGGGATATGTAGAAAAGGCAAGAATGGGGCACTGATAGTGGATGATCATCCATGATCACATTTAATGGTGGTGCTGGCTCGAAGGGCCGAATGGCCTACCCCTGCCCCTATTTACTATTGTCTATTGTCATACTGTATGTACATACAATGGCATGACAAAATGATTAATTGGTGCATGTTTCCCGGGGTGTGGGGGTAGGGGGGATAGCTCCTTTCACAGCGTTTGTGGAGTCTGGCCCTGGGTAAAGTTGCGGGGAGGGCACGAATGTTGTGAAGGAGGGGATCGGGATAATGCCACTTGCTACGCTCCTTACACGGGGGGCGAAGAAGCTCGGGTGGCTGTGAGCGGCATGACAGCGGAGCCGGCGCCACCTCAGCGCCTTCTGCTGGTCCCCTCTCACCTCTGGAAGCTCTCCGTCTAAAAACCTCTCTCCTGCCGCTCGCTGGCCTCGCTCATGTCAGCTGCTTCCCGCAAATCCTTAAATTCCAACAGCGCGATTGAGGTTGTTCGGCTGTGGGGATTTTTGGATTTGCAAGAAGCGGCTGACATGAGCGAGCCGCCGGCAGAAGGCGCTGAAGTGGCGGCCAGTTCTGCTGTCGGATCTCGGCGGCCGCTCGCAGATCCCCGAGCTGCTCTATCCCCGGCTACAGTGCGATGGCTTCGCGCTCGGAGGCTTCGCCCCCCACCCCTTCTATAATCATGTCTTGATTGGTGAATATTTTTAGTTTGTGACTTTATTTGAAGCAGAAATTATATGTGAATGCTTCATTGAGCATAATTTCGACGTAACTACGCACTTCGCCCGAGCACATTATCGCACGCGTCATGCAAGCTGTAATTAAAATACCACATAAACTGTCATTTGGCAACTTAAAAAGGTGCCAAGGTTGCCGGCTGACAACAGAGGAAAAAAATTAAGTGAGAGCCCTGTAAGGTGTATAATATTTTTGACACTGTCATAGCCCTTTCTTACGTATGCTGTCACAACGCATTGTAGTCGCTAAACAACCCTTCGGTGATTTTCCTTGCCCTCCATTTCCGAATAATAATGTTTTAAGCCAATATCTCGTCACTAGCACTGGCAATCAATAAATAAATAAAACGCGCGGTTTTCCAGCCCCTTATCTCATTGGCCACGCTCGGCTGCAAATCGGTGCCAATCCGGTGGACCTTCTTCCTCTTATCGTGGGGGTGGGGGGACTTGGAGGGGTCTCACAAGTGGAACAATTAACGGCCTCTCTTCATCAAAATCCGCCCTTGGTTCTTGATTAGCAAGAGCTGCGGGGAGACGGCAGGGGGATGAGTTTAGAGGGCGTGTTGGGGGTGGGGGCGGTGGGGAATAAATTTCGATCAAATGGCGAAGCAAATTCGATGGTCTGAATCGTCTAATAATGCTCCCATGTCTTATGAACTTCTGATGCACTATGTGGACTGCGCTCAGTGTGTGGGTTTCCTCATCTAGTGAACCAATAATGTGACCGGACACACCAATGCGGCCTTTAACTCCTGCCTAAACCTAGACTGAGTCACCGCGTAAATGAAAGTGTTCGTACAGCAGTTGAGGATGCTCAACAAAACTCCAAACAGACCAAATATCTTTTCAGATTCCGTGTACACAAATGCCGTTCCAGTAATCTGAACATAAATGAATTCTGCCACATGCACCAGCCACAGGAGGATGAAGCTTCCGGAGAGGGTGAAGAGCAAAATAATTGACCTCTTCCTGCTCTCCATCTCTGGGTCACTTCTGTTTTCCCCATTGCTCTGACCCCTCAACTCCTTACGGGCCCGACTGGCCACTAAAATGTACCGGACTGTCAGAGTGTTGAGCAATAGGATTAAAGTGAATGGGAGCAACGGAGTCACGATCTTATGGATCGTGTCAAATACTATCCATTCGGGTTCAGTGAAATAACTACTCTTCCCCTGACAGAAGAATGGTACATTGTTGATGATTTCCTTTGGGTTGTACGCGAAATAGAAGGGGACGTTTTTCAGAAAGAGCAGAACGCCAATTGTTAGCAGCAATAAAGCCGCTGTTTTTCCGGTGCAATATTTTGTTTTCAGTTTTTGACAACAAATGGCGACAAATCGATCAAAAGTGAACATGACAGTGAACCAGACAGAACAGTTTTTGGCTGTGCGAGCCAATACGTTAACACTACAACACACGGGCGTGATGTCCAGGAAATTCACCGGGAAAAGATAACGATTGATGCGATAACAGATGACATCAATAATAATAACTAGCAGATCCGCTGCAGCCATGGCCACCAGGTAGCGACTGGTGCAGGTGGAGAGGCCGCACTTTCCACGGGAGAGGATCACAATCGCCACGCAATTCACTGCAGAAAAAGAAGAGAACAGAAACTGGAGATCAATGCATACATATTCAATCGGTGTGACTACAGTGTCGTTTCTTAGTTTCCCAAAAGAAAACTTCTCAATCACGGATCCAACCATGTTTCTGCATGCCTGTCGCTACACTGAATTAAGTACAGGGATGGCGTGAGCGAACTGCGTGGAGAGAACAAGCAGTTCAGTTTTTCCACAATGTGTCGCAGCGTTCAATGTTTTAACGATGCGTCTGATGGTTGCAGATTTAACTCAAGTATTGCCAGCGTATGGAATCTTAGCATTTCATTTGATCCGGGGAGAGCAGCGGGGTGGGGGAGGGGGGTTGATACATTACAACAGAAACTGCACTTACAGAGCGCAACAATAAAGTTCCTGTCTTCCGATCAGGTCAGAGTCTATTAGTCAGTGCATGTATGCGCTGTGAATAACCACGGTGAACCTTAGCGACCAGTTAGATGTGGCGCTTCATCTCGATTACTTCCTTAATGTAAGATCGTATCTGTAATGCCTTCTCACACGCACACGTGGTCATTACCCTCTGAATGACAAATCTTTTCTCAGTCTCGTCGTGTGTAACCGTTGGTTAATAATGTACTAAGTTAAAACATTCTCCCTGATTCTACCTCCAACCATCTCACACATTATACTGTATGTTATTCATAACACGGATCAATGAACTCAGACATAGATTTAGTTCCACAGTTCTTTAAGTTTTCAAGTGTCTTTTTGCTAAGGACGCATATATTTGCAGCAACATTTCTCTGCTGCTGAACCCAGCAATCCTCGACTTCCTGATCAACAGACTCCGATCAGTGAGAAGCGGGCACAAATCATCATTACGACAAACATCAACACTCCGCAAGGATGCAAACGTAGCCGCATTATTTACTCCTTGTACACCCACGACTGAAGAGCCGAATACAAATCCAAATTAGTTCACAAATTCGTGGAAGACGCTATATTTTTAGGTCAAACATCAAACAATGATGAGTTCAGAAGGAAGATTGAGAACCTCGTGACCTGGCGTAAATATAAAAACATTTCGCTCAGTGTTAGCAAGACAACGGCGATAGTGATTAACTTCAGGAGCGGAGCGCTATACATACCCCGGCATACTATGGCGGCGCCGAGGTAGAAATGGTTGAAATCTTCAAGTTGCTCTGAGTAAATATCCTTTAATTATTATAAATTGTCCTGGACTAGTCATATCGACACAATGGCCAAACAAGCACACCTCATTATAAAAAAAGGTCGGCATGTCTACAACTGCTCCCATCCTTGTCTAGCGTACAATAAAGCATTTGTTTTCGGGATGCATCACGGCATGGTTTTGAAACAGCTCCATCCAAGACCGCAAGAAACTGCAGAGAATTGTGGACGCAGCCAACCAACACACAAACTCCCTTCAAATACCCCCATATGCTGTACATTTCACGCTGCCTCGGAAAGGCCAACAGTATAATCAAGGAGTTTCTCCCCCAGTCACTCCCTTCGCTCCCCTCTACAATCGGTCAAGAGGAACTTAGAAACATAAAAACATAGAGGAGGCCATTCGGCCCTTCGAGTCAACTTTGAAAGATTCATTGTGATCATGGTTGATCGTCCCCAATCAATAACCCGTGCCTGCCTTCTCCCCATATCCCTTGATTCCACTAGCCCATAGAGCTCTATCTAACTATCTCTCAAATCCATCCAGTGACTTGGCCTTCACTGCCATCTGTGGCAGAGAATTCCATAAATTCACAACTCTCTGAATGAAAAAGATTGTTCTCAAGTCAAACAAACTTTATTGTCATTTAGAAATACATTGATATATGCAGTTCCAAACGAAATTACGTTGCATTTGGCTCCCTGTGCAACACAATAAATTAACCGAAGGATAGGTATGTATGAAAAGGATAAATAGACAATAGTGGCAGCCCATTACATGGCATTCAGGAGTCTGATGGCTCGTGGGAAGAAGCTGTTTTGCGGAACCTTGATGTTCTGCTCCTTATGCGGCGGTATCTTTTACCTGAGGGCAGCAGAGTGAACAGTCCGTGATGGAGATGTGTGGGGTCACCGTAGATATATAAAGGTAGATTCACAAAGACACACATTTCCTGAAGTCGACGATAATCTCCTTTGTATTCTCGACATTCAGGATCAGGTTGTTCGTATTGCACCAGTCCACCAGTTGTTTCACCTCCTCCCTGTAAGCCAGCTCATTGTCGTCCCTGATGAGGCCCACCACTGTTGTGTCATCTGCGTACTTCATGATGTGGTTTGTACTAAACCTGGCACAACAGTCGTGAGTCATCAGGGTGAACAGCAGTGGACTCAGAACACAGCCCTGAGGGGAGCCGGTGCTTAGAGAGATGGTATTGGAGGTGTTATTTCCAACCCTCACAGACTGAGGTCTGTCAGTGAGGAAGTCCAGTAGCCAGTTACACATGGGGGTGCCGAGGCCCAATGGAACCAGTTTGCTTGTCAGGTGCTGTGGGATAATGGTGTTGAATGCTGAACTGAAATCCACGAACAGCATTCGCACATAGGTGTTTTTCTCCTCTAAATGTTCCAGGCTCAGATGGAGCACGGAGGATATAGCGTCCTCTGTGGAGCGGTTTGGCCTGTAAGCAAACTGGTATGGGTCGAGTGTAGAGGGGAGTCTGGAGGTGATGTGGTCCCTGACCAGCCTCTCGAAGCACTTCATCATGATGGGGGTGAGTGCTACAGGGCGGTAGTCATTGAGACATTGTATGTTGGATTTTTTGGCACAGGTATGATGGTGGCAGTCTTGAAACATAATGGGACGACCGCCTGGTTCAGCGAGGTGTTAAATATGTCCACCTCACCTCAGTTCTCACCTCAGTTTTAAATGGCTTCCCCTTTATTCTACGTCTGTGGCCCCTGGTTCTGGACATGCGAAACATTGGGAACATTTTCTTGCATCTAGCTTGTCCAGTCCTTTTATAATGTTATCTGCTTCAATAAGATCCTCCCTCATCCTTCTAAACTCCAGTGAATACAAGCCTAGTATTTTCAATCTTTCCTCACATGACAGTCCCGCCATCCCAGGGGTCAATCTAGTGATCCTACGCTGCACTGCCTCAAACACAAGGATGTCCTTCCTCACATTTGGCGACCAAAACTGGACACAATACTCCAGATGTGGTCTCACCAGAGCCCTATACAATTGCAGAAGAACCTCTTTACTCCCATACTGAAATCCTCTTGTTATGAAGGCTAACCTTCCATTACCTTTCTTCACTGCCTGCTGTACCTGTAAGCCAACTTTCAATGACTGGCGTACACGGACGCCCAGGTCTCGCTGCAACCCCCCCCCCCCCCCTTGCCCAACATAACCCCATTGAGATAATAATGTCCCCCCTTATTTTTGCCGCCAAAGTGGATAACCTCACATTTATGTGTATTATACTGCATCTGCCACGCATCTGCCCACTCACCCAACCTGTCCAGGTCACCCTGCAACCTCCTAACTTCCTCTTCACAGTTCACACTGCCAATCGGGTCTCATTGGACTTTATTTTGCACTGAACATTCATCACTTTATCGTGAATCTGCACACTGTAGACGGCTCGATTGTAATTTTGTTTTCAATGAACTGGTTAGCATGCAACAAAACCATTTCGCTGTACCTCGGTACACGATACAATAAACCAAAGTACACAAAGTGAAATACTTCCTCACATTAATCAACAATTTCCTGGTGGCCGTTGACGTCTGCAGTTAATCAATATCCTGCTATTTATTTCGATAACATTCTTCATCCTGGGAAACTCGAACAATCACGGTGTCTCTTCAATCTTACGAACCAACACATGTACGTTTAAGCCCAGGGCATTTATATTATATCAGACGTGATCGCGCACCCAGCACAGACCCGTGCAGAATAACATACCGACAACCGAACTAAATACGATCACCATTACTTCAGACATTCTCCGGCATTTACCTTCCTTTTGGTTTTATCAAAACCAGTATGCAGCCACTGCCCATATTGCAGGAACGTTAACATCGTTTATAGATTGTTGGACGATGTGGGAAAAGCATCGAATAATTCCAGAACTACCTGCTCGAATGCTTCTTTGGGCATTTTCAGAAGCCTGGCTGTGCATCACGTGTTAGAGTCCTGGACAGTTTCAATCCCACAATTTCCCGGGCTGTCTTTTTGCGTGCCAATTCGCTTGAGGGCTGTCCTTTCCTTGCACTAACAATTCCCATCACTGATGTAAAGTTGTTCCAGCCCCCTGCCTTTCAAAAAATCTGGTTTATTGCTTTGCCATTTCCTTCGTCGTAATAATTTCAGAAAAATAATATCCACCACTTACCCGGAACTCCAATGAACGCAATCATTACGTATAGTATTTTCTCGACATCGCGGTACGTGCTCAGCATTTCTGCAGTAACAGAGGTATACTGTTCTGTGGCAGGATAACCCTCCAGCAAAGTTTCAGTCGACACTTCTATAGTGTTTTTATACTGCCACTGGTCTCCACTGGGACGTGCCGATGACAACAGTTATAAATAGGCATCCATTGCACTAGGTGTACAGATGACGCCAACCGTGGGGAACATCCGCAGGACCAGACTTTGTTTAGCTCTGACAGTGAATTTAGAAACTCGGAAAATCGGATTACAGTGATTGGAGAAAAAATGGGATGTCATTGCTCCCGCAATGCAGCGAATGTTTTAAAAACCTTCACATCATCCATTCATCCTACTGTTTAGCTGTTTGTTTTTTTTTCTTTCGCTCTGCGTCTGAATTGACCACTTCTCTCCGCCGTTCTCTCTCCAGTTTGCTCGGCACGAGCACAGTCTTAATAGAAGGAAAACGTTGCGCGGATAAAGAGGCTTAATGATCTGGTGGATGACACCGTAGATATATAAAGGTAGATTCACAAAGACACACATCTCAGTAACTGGCATTTCTTCCACCTCATCCGTTCCGATCAAGATGCCTCAAATAATCTGGCCTCTTTTGTTTCACACGTGTCCATCTAAACGATTTATGTCTATGCACCTCTCCTAATGTCGTTTTAATGCGGTATTTGTACCTCTCTCAAATACGTCTTCTGGCACCTCATTCCATATACCCACCACTCATTAAAACGTTGCACCTCAAATTCTCTTACATCTTGCCGCTCTCACTTTAAATTGATGCCCTCCGGTGCTTGATTCCCCTACCTTGGGAAAAAAGATTCCATACTTTCACCATCATTATTTCCCTCATAATTTAATAAGATTGCCCATCAACCTCCTGCACTTCATGGATAAACTCCTAGCGCGCATCCCCGGGCTCGGACCTTTGAGTCCCGAAAACTTATTCGCAACCCTTGTCTGCGCTCTTTTCAGCATCACGGCAACTTTACTCAGCTGGGTGTCCAATACTGCACAAAATAGAACAGGCGCAGTCCTTCAATGTCTTGTACAACTGCATCGTAAGGTTCCACTTCTGTACACAATTCCCTGATTAATCTCCAATGCACCAAAATACGTTTTAACCAGCCTATCTAGCTGCGGCATCACTTTCGTGAAACTATGCACTTGTCGGTGATAAGGATAACAAACAGCAGTGGACGCAACACCAATCGGTCAAGCACTCCACATGTCACAGACAGAAAAGCAATATTCCACTCAATTGAGCTGCATCACAAATTAGTTGAGGAGCAGCACCGCCCCTTACCGCAAGAGTTTGCAGACCATTGAGTATATCGTCCAATATATCGCAATACCGAATCCCCAACATTGACTCCATCTATATTTCACCGTACTGGGGAGATGCAGATACCATAATTCAGGACCCTTTCATCAGCTTGGTAATTCCCTCTTTCCCTGCTATCGTCGCGCAGAATATAAAAATGCTTCAAAGCAGACACCACCAGACACCAGACTCAGAACAACAGACTCAGAACACCTTCTTCCAATCTGTTATCAGGTTTCCGAGTTGAACAGGTACTTTGGATCCGACTTCACTAAGGAGGACACATACAATCTTCCTGATGTACTAATGGCCAGGGGATCTGGGGTGACAGAGGAACTGAAGGAAATCCACAGTAGGCAGGAAATGGTGTTGGGTAGACTGATGGAACTGAAAGCTGATAAATCTACAGGCCTGATGGTCTGCATCCAAGGATACTAAAGGAAGTGGCTCTACAAATCCGGGACGCATTGGTGATCATGTTCTATAGAATCAGGAACAGTTCGTGTGAATTGGAGGGTAGCTAATGTAATTCCACATTTTAAGAAAGGCGGGAGATAGATAACAGGGAATTATATAGACAATAGACAATAGGTGCAGGAGTACGCCATTCAAACTTCGAGCCAGCACCGCCATTCAATGTGATCATGGCTGATCATCCCCAATAAGTACCCCGTTCCCGCCTCCTCCGCTATCTTTAAGAGCCCTATCTAGCTCTCTCTTGAAAGTATCCAGAGAACGGGCCTCCACCGCCCTCTGAAGCATTGAATTCCACAGACGTACTGTGGATTCCCTTCTGTGTGAAAAAGTGTCCTTATCGCCGTTCTAAATGGCTTCCCTCCTTATTCCTAAACTGTGACCCCTGGTTCTGGACTCCCACAACATCGGGAACATGTTTCCTTCCTCTAGCGTGTCCAACCCCTTAATAATCATATATGTTTCAATAAGATTCCCTCTCATCCTTCTAAATCCAGAGTGTACAAGCGCAGCCACTCTATTCTCTCAGCAAATTACAGTCTCGCCATCCCGGGAATTAACCTTGTGAACCTGCGCTGCACTCCATTAATAGTAAGAATGTCCTTCCTCCAATTAGGGGACTAAAACTGCACACAATACTCCAGTTGTGGTCTCACTAGGGCCCTGTACAACTGCAGAAGGACCTCGTTGCTCCTATGCGCAAATCATCTTGTTATGAAGATCAACATGCTCCACTGCCTGCTGCACTTGCATGCTTACTTTCATTGACTGATGAACAAGGACCACCTAGATCTCGATACGCCTCCCCTTTTCTCAATTTGACACCATTTACATAATAATCCGCCTTCCTGTTTTTGCTATCAAATTGGATAACCTCACATTTATCCATATTAAACTGCATCTGTAATGCATCTGCCCACTCACTCAACCTGTCCCAGTCAATCCGAATTCTCATAGCTTCCTCCTCACAGTCCACAATGCCACCCAGCTTTGTGTCATCTGCAAATTTGCTAATATTACTTTGAATCCCTTCATCTAAATTATTGATGTATATTGTAAAAGGCTACGGTCCCAGCACCGAGCCTTGCGGTACCCCATTAGTCACTGCCTGTCATTTTGAAATGGACCCGTTAATTCCTACACTTTGTTTCCTGTCTGCCAACCAATTTTCTATCCATGTCAGCATCCCCAGAACGATGTGGCCTAAATTTGCCCATTAATCTCCAATGTGGGACCTGATCAACTGCTTTCTGAAAGTCCAGGTACACTGCATCCACTGGCTCTCCCTTGTCGATTTTCCTAGTCACATCCTCAAAAAAATCCAGAAGATCAGTCAAGTATGATTTCCCCTTCTAAATCCATGCTTACTCGGACAGATCCTGTTACCGCAATCTTTTATTATTAACTCCAGCGTCTTCCCCAGCACCGATGTTAGTCGAACTGGTCAATAATTCCGTTTTATCTCTCCCACATTCCTTTAAAAGTGGGATAACATTAACCATATAACCATATAACCATGTAACAATTGCAGTACAGAAGCAGGCTCTCTCGGCCCTTCCAGTCAGTGCCGACCATTTATTTCCCCCTAGTCCCATCTACCTGCACTCAGACCATACCCCTCCATTCCCTTTCCGTCCATATACCTATCCACTTTACTTTGAAATGTTAAAATCGATCCTGCCTCCACCACTTCTGCTGGAAGCTCATTCCACACAGTCATCAGTCTCTGAGTCAAGAAGTTCCCCCTCGTGTTACCCCTAAACATCTGTCCCTTAATTCTCATGTCATGCCCTCTTGTTTGAATCTTCCCTACCCTCAATGGGAAAAGCTTATCCACGTCAACTCAGTCTATCCCTTTCATCATTTTAAAGACCTCAATCAAGTCCCCCCTTAACCTTCTGCGCTCCAAAGAACAAACACCTAACGTTCAACCTTTCTCTGTAACTTATTTGCTGGAACCCAGGCAACATTCTAGTAAATATCCTCTGTACTCTCTCTATTTTGTTGACATCCTTCCTATAATTAGGCGACCAAAATTGTACACCATACTCCAGAATTGGTCTTACCAATGCTTTGTACAATTTTAACATTACTTCCCTACTCCTATATTCAATGCTCTGATTTATGAAGGCCAGCACACCAAAAGATTTATTTACCACCCTGTCTACATGTGAATCCACCTTCAGGGAACTGTGCACAGTTATTCCTAGATCCCTCTGTTCCACAGCATTCCTCAATTCCTTACCATTTACCATGGACGTCCTATTTTGATTTGTCCTGCCAAGATGTAGCACTTCACACTTATCAGCATTAAACTCCATCTGCCATCTTTCAGCCCACTTTTCCAAATGGCCCAAATCTCTCTGTAGACTTTGAAAATCTACTTCATTATCCATAGCACCACGTATCTTAGTATCATCTGCATACTTACTTATCTAATTTTCCACCCCAACATCCAGATCATTGATGTACATGCCAATCAACAGTGGACCCAACACAGATCCCTGAGGCACCCCACTGGTCACCGGCTTCCAATCTGACACACAACCATCCACCATTACTCTCTGTCATCTCCCATTTAGCCACTGTTGAATCCATCTTGCTACTCCGCCATTAACACCCAAAGATTGAACCTTCTTAACCAACCTTCCATGGGGAACCTTGTCAAAGGCCTTACTGAAATCCATATAGACAACATCCATTGCTTTACCCTCATCAATTTCCCTAGTAGCCTCTTCAAAAAATTCAAGAAGTTTGTCAAACATGACCTTTCAGGCACAAATCCACGTTGACTGTTCCTGATCAGACCTGTTTATCCAGATGCTTATATATATTATCTCTAAGTATCCTTTCCATTAATTTGCCCACCACTGACGTCAAACTAACTGGTCAATAATTGCTAGATTTATTCTTTGAACCCTTTTTAAACAATGGAACAACATGCGCAGTACGCCAAATCTCCGGCACTATTTCCGTTTCTAATGACATTTGAAATATTTCTGTCATAGCTCCTGCTATTTATACACTAACTTCCCTCAATGTCCTAGGAAATATCCTGTCAGGACCTGGAGACTTATACACTTTTATATTTTTCAAAAGTGTCAGTACTTCCTCCTCTTTGAGTCTCATAGTTTCCATAGCTACGCTACTTTTTCCCCTTGCCTCACAGAGTTCAATATCCTTCTCCTTGGTGAATACTGAAGAAAATAAATTGTTCAATATTTCCCCCATCTCTTTTGGCTCTGCAGATAGCTCTCCACTCCTGCTCTCTAATGGTCCAATTTTATCCCTCGTTATCCTTTTGCTATTAATATAGCTGTAGAAACCATTTGGATTTACTTTCACCTTTCTTGCCAAAGAAACCTCATATCTTCTTTTAGCCTTTCTAATTTCTTTCTTAAGATTCTTTTTACATTCTTTTTACTCCTCCAGCACCTCATTTACTCCATGCCTCCTATAAATATTGTAGATATCTCTCTTTTTTCGAAACGTGTCCAATTTCCCTTGAAAACCCTGGCTCTTTCCAATTTTTACTATTTCCTTTCAACCGAACAGAGACATAAAGATTCTGTACTCTTACAATTTCCCCTTTAAATGTCCTCCATTTCTCTTCTACATCCATCCCATCAAACAAAATGTCCCAATTCACTCCTTTTAAGTCCTTACGCATTCCCTCAAAGTTAGCCTTTCTCCAATCAAAAATCTCAACCCTAGGTACAGTTCTGACTCTCTCCATAATGATACTGAAACTAATGGTATTGTGATCACTGGTCCCGAAGTGCTCACCAACGCATACCGCAGTCACCTGACCTGCCGCATTTCCTAACAGGAGGTCCAGCACTGCCCCTTCTCTGGTCGATACCTCTATGTATTGCTGCAAAAAGCTATCCTGCACACATTTTACGAACTCCAAACCATCCAGCCCATTTACAGAATGTGTTTCCCAGTCTATTTTTGGAAAATTTAAATCTCCCACAATCACTACCTTGTGCTAACTACTAATATCTGCTATCTCATTGCATATTTGCTCTTCCAATTCTCGCTCCCCATTTGGCGGTCTGTAATACACACCTAAAAGTGTTGCTACACCGTTCGCACTTCTCAGTTCCACACAAATAGCCTCCCTGGACGAACCCTCTAATCTATCCTGCCATAGCAATGCTGTAATATCGTCTCTGACAAGCAATGCAACACCTCCACCACTGGTCCCTCCAATTCTATCACACCTGAAGCAACGAAATCCTGGAATATTTAGTTTCCAATCACAGCCCTCCTGCAACCATGTTTCACTGCTTGCCACAACATCATATTTCCAGGTGTCAATCCAGGCTCTAAGTTCATCCACTCTTCTTACGATGCGCCTAGCATTAAAATATACACATTTTAGAAACCCACCATCCCTTATTCTCTGTTTATTATCGTTTTCCTCTTTCTCGTCTACATTTTGAGTCCGAGTGCTTCCCTTCTCTGCCTCTTGCCACATGCCCTATCCCCAAGCCCCCTCTACCCGAGTCCCCCCCCCCAGCCTTTCTAGTTTAAAGTATCCCCAGTAGCTTTTGCAAATCTCGCTGCCAGGATATTGGTCCCCCTCGGGTTCAAGTGCAATCCGTCCTTTTTGTACAGATGACGCCTTCCCCAAAAGAGGTCCCAGTGATCAAGAAACTTGAATCCTTGCCCAGTGCACCAGTCCCTCAGCCACGAATTTATCCTCCACCTCATTCCATTCCTACTCGCACTGTCACGCGGCACAGGTAGTAATCCTGAAATTATTACCCTTTTGGTCCTTCTCCTTAACTTTCCCCCCAACTCCCTAAATTCTCCTTTCAGGACCTCTTCTCTTTTTCTGCCTATGTCATTGGTACCTATGTGTACCAGAACATCAGGCTCCTCTCCCTCCCTTTTCAGAATCTTTTGGACACGTTCCGACACATCCGAGACCCTGGCACTAGGGAGGCAAACTACCATCCGGGTCTCCCGACTGCGTCCACAGATTCGCCCAACCGACCCCCTAACTATAGAGTCCCCTATTACAATTGCCCTCCTCTTTTTGCTACCCTTCTGAGCATCAGGGCCGGTCTCTTTTGCGAGATGTTTATAATAAATTAACTGGCTTTTCGTTTTTCTATTTTTCCCTTTTTCTTTTCCCCTCTCCAGGGTCTGTCTCTTAATTCCCGTTTCTAACTCTTCAAGGGTTTCCTTTTCCTCTGTCACGCTTTGGCACTTCCACATCTCTTTTTCGCTTTTCTACTTTCTATGCTGCTATTGTTCTCTCTATTCTCTCTTTTCTAAAGCCTTAAAAAAATAAGGGGTACAATGACTGCAATACAATGCAAGGGATGTACACTGATGTAACTTACAGTACCGCTAATAAATAAAGATATTAAAAAAAGGAAAAGAAATGTGTCATCCTCGATAACAATCAGCACGGGAGCACCTCAAGGCTGCGTGCTCTGCCCCCTGCTGAACTCAGTCTATACTCATGACTGTGTAGCCGTACATAGTGCGAATTCCATCATCAAGTTCGACGACGACTCCACTTTTGTAGGACAATCCCGTTTATATCAACGGGTCGATGGTGGAAAGGGTCAAGAATCGAATGTCCGGTAGCCCTTGCTATCTCCTCCCCTTCCCAGCTCTCCCTCAGCCCTCTGGCTCCTCTTCTTCTTTTCTTCTTCACGCCCCCCCCCCAGAAACGTTGCCTATTTCCTTCGCTCCATAGATGCTGCCGCACCCGCTGAGTTTCTCCTGCACCTTTTTCTACATTCGATTTTCCAACATATGCAGTTCCTTCTTGAACATTGCACTGTCTGTTTATTTTTGTGTATATATATGGTCTATAGACACACTGATCTGTTCTGTATTTATGTCGACAATATTCCGTTGTGCTGCAGCAAGCGAAAATTTCATTGTCCTCTCTGCGACATATGAGAATAAAACCCCCTTGACTTGATTCTTGAAGGGTGCTTGGATGTGACAATTGGCAGCTCTCGCTTGACCTGGTGCAGAAGAGGTTCGTGGGAATCGGCAAAGTAAGATGTGATTCTTGTCTGGAAATGTGTTGAAGGGTGGATAGTAAATGTAAACATGAAATAGTAGAGGAGATAATGAAGCTTGTTTCCCCTTCAGTGAGGAATTACATTAGACCACCCGCCCCCCCTACCACAAGTGACATAGAAATATTACTGTAAATGGGGGCGGGCTTATGATTGGCTCGGGGAGAGGATGGTAGCGCGGGCCGCCAGAACGGGGGTATAGAACAATGTCAAGATACCCTTGTATTGTGTTTAACTTGTATTAACCATCTGTTGTTGAATAAGATTGACATAAATAAAAAAGTATGTTATGAATAATGAAATAATTGGAACCGATGTAGTAGACAGTATCTTTTCGTATAGCTGTGTCTAACAAACAACAAAGGTTATTTACAGCACAGTATTACAGTCGGTTAATTCTGCTGTGAAGTCAGAGAACTGGTGAGCAGTTTGTTGCAGCTGTCTCTCCATAATATCATGCAATAAAGTCTCCGTTTTTCATTTTCAATTAATTTCCCACTACATCATTTTCTTCCACAGGATCAAATGGTGCCATTAGCGATCGAGAATAGCATGACTATAATATTGGGGACATCATTGTTCATGGGTACATGACGTAGTGGAGGTAACTATGGAGTAACTAGGCAAGCTGCCACGGTATTGCATGAATATCGCCAGGACTTGGAGTCCTGAGTTATGAGGATATGTTTAACAGGTTTGAAATGTTTTCCTAGACCAGGAAAGCAGAGAGGAGAATTACCAGAGGAACATACTTTTGAGAAAGGCATGTAAAGAGAAGATCGACAATGTCAGTTTCCGACTTTGTGGTCTATGCAGAACTTGAGCTGATGGGTTTAAGCTGTGAGCGAGTGCTACGCACAAAGGGTTACCGAGTCGTACGCACAAAGGGCATGTGATATCTGCAACGCGAAGGTGGTGAAGGTAGGAACACTAACATGATTTAGGTGGCATCTGCACTGTTACTTCTGCGAGAAAAAACACAGAGGGATATTGAATTCATTCAGGCAAGTGGGCGAATGTAAATTGGCATGGTGTTCGGTACCGCGCCAGTGGCACGAGGGAACTATTTATATGATGCACAACATTATGCTGTTCCAACTATCAGCCCTTGTGGATGCGGAAGCTATTTTCAGGAGACAACGAGACTGGGATAAAGTGGACATGGAGAGTATATTCTAAGGGTGGGAGACTCTAGGGCCAGAGGTGATAGCCTCAAAATTAAAGGACATACACTTAGAATGGATATGAGGTTGAATGTCTTCAATCATGTGGTGGTGAAACGGCGGAGTCATTGGGTACTTTTAAAGCGGAGATGATAGGTTATTGATTAGCAAGGGAGGCAGGGGGTGAGGTTAAGGGAGGTGGGGAGGGGGGTGGAATAAATCAGTTTTGATCAAATGGCGAAACAAACTCGATGGGCCGAATTGTCCAATAATGCCCCCATGTCTTATGAACTTCTAAGGCAATATTTGGGCTGTGCTCAGTGTGTGGGTTTCCTAATCAACTGCACCAATGACGTGACCGGAAACATCAGTGCAGCCTTTAACTGCTGTCTGAACCTAGACTGTGTCACCGCGTAAATAAAAGTGTTCGTACAACAGTTGAGGATGCTCAACAAAACCCCAAACAGAGCAAAGATTATTTCAGATTCCGTGTACACAAAGGCCGTTCCATTAATCTGAACATAGATGAAATCTGCCACATGCAACAGCCCCAGGAGGATGAAGCTTCCGGAGAGGGTGAACAGTAAAATCACGGACCTCTTCCTGCTCTCCATCTCTGGGTCACTTCGGTTTTCCCCATTGCTCTGACCCCTCAACCCCTTACGGGCCCGACTGGCCACTAATATGTGCCGGACTGTCAGAGTGTTGAGCAATAGGATTATAGTGAATGGGAACAACGGAGTCACGATCTTATGGATCGTGTCAAATGCTATTTACCCGGGGTGAGTGTAATAACTACTCTTTCCCTGACAGAAGAGTGGCACATTGTCGATGATTTCCTTTGGGTTATATGCGAAATAGAAGGGGACGTTTTTCAGAAAGAGCAGAACGCCAATTGTTGGAAGAACCAAAGCCGCTGTTTTTCCGGTGCAATATTTTGTTTTCAGTTTTTGACAACAAATTGCGACAAATCGATCAAAAGTGAACATGACAGTGAACCAGACAGAACAGTTTTTGGCTGTACGAGCCAATGCATTAACACTACAACACACGGGCGTGATGTCCAGGAAATTCACCGGGAAAAGATAACGATTGATGCGATAACAGATGACATCAATAATAATAACTAGCAGATCCGCTGCTGCCATGGCCACCAGGTGATGCAGATGGAGAGGCCGCACTTTCCACGGGAAAGGATCACAATCGCCACGAAATTCACTGCAGAAAAAGAAGAGAGCGGAAACTGGGGATCAATGCATACATATTCAATCGTTATGACTACGGTATCGTTTTGTAGTCACTTCTCAATCACGGATCCAACCATGTTTCTAACTGCCTGTCGCTATACCGAATTAAGTACAGGGATGGCGTGAGCGAACTGCGTGGAGAGAACGAGCAGTCCAGCGCTCTCCACAATATGTGTAACAGCGTTCAATGTTCTTAAAGATGCCGCTGATAGTTGCAGATTTAACTAGAGCATTGCCAGCATCTGAAAAACATGTGGAGAGCAGCGGGGTGGTGGGGGAGGGGGTTGCCAGGCACTGTGATACATTACAACAGAAACTGCTGTCTTCCGATCAGGTCAGAGTGCATCAGGCTATGCAAAACCAACAACAAACGCTGGAATAACTCAGCGGGTCGGGCATCATCTCTGGAACAAATGGATAGGGTAATCCAGGATGCTGTGTCCATGTTTGGTGTAAACCTGAAACCGCAGTTCACTTTTATTGCAGGATATTCCAATTAGTATTACACCACCATTTTCAGGACTCCCTCCTTTACCGGCCGGCATCATTATTAGAGTTGTCGGTATTGAAGATGTAGAAGTTTACAAATAATGTTGCTAAATGTAAAACGGCCAACGATTGGATGGTGTCCCAAACGAAGCAAGGCCAACTGACACACTGATGGAAGCGAAAAAAATAAAGCGGAAGAATCGCCCTTAAGGCCCTTATTCTTGATTGCCCTGACTAGAAGTTAATGGTGAAACATCTCTCAACACCATTTTTCCACGATGTCCCCTTGGCCCTTGATGTGTTTGTGTCAGATAAAGCGATGTGGATCATCTTTCAATATTATTCAATGACTTGTCTTCCGCTGCCGACGTAGAGAGAATTTCACGTGCTCATTACCCTCGGAATGACAAATCTTCCCTGAGGCTTGTCGTGTGTAGCCGTTGCTGCATAATGTACCAAGTTAAAACATTCGCCCTGATTCTACCTCCAACTATCTCACACATTACACTGTTAGTTACTCACAACACGGATCAATGAACTCACACTTATCGAATTAGTTCCCATATTTTTTAGTGTTCAAGTATTTCCGTGCTAAGGACGCATATATTTGCGCCAGCATTTCTCTGCTGCTATAGCCAGCAATACTTACAATGATGGCCAGCGTGTCATTTGCTTTTGAAGATAATTGCTGCATATGAATCGCTGTTTTCAGAAATTGCTGCATTCTCACTATTTAAATAATTTTCTAAATTTAAATGTTCTTTGCTAAAATGGACAACGTCGCGTTTAGCACTGTTACAGGGATATAAGCCTGTGATCACATTTATTCTATCCTTCTGCATATACCTCATAACTCGCAATTTCACTAGACATAGAAACATAGAAATTAGATGCAGGAGTAGGCCATTCGGCCCTTCGAGCCTGCACCGCCATTCAATATGATTATGGCTGATCATCAAACTCAGTATCCCATACCTGCCTTCTCACCATACCCTCTGATCCCCTTAGCCACAAGGGCAACATCTAACTCCCTCTTAAATATAGTGAATGAACTGGCCTCAACTACCCTCTGTAGCAGAGAGTTCCAGACACCCACCCCTCTGTGTGTGAAAAAAGTCCGTCTCATCTCGGTCCTATAAGTTTCTATAAGATCCCCTCTCAATCTCCTAAATTCTAGAGAGTATAAACCGAGTCTATCCAGTCTCTCTTCATGAGACAGTCCTGACATCCCAGGAATCAGTCTGGTGAACCTTCTCTGCACTCCCTCTATGGCAATAATGTCCTTCCTCAGATTTGGAGACCAGATCTGTACGCAATACTCCAGGTGTGGTCTCACCAAGACGCTATACAGCTGAAGAAGAACCTCCCTGCTCTTATACTGAAATCCTTTTGCTATTAGGATCGCCAACGACTGACTTTTACATTTGACTCCCTCATACAAAATCATCAATTGAGATTGTAACCGATGTATCCTAATTGTGTTCGCCACGTTGTCACCGCCTACCATCTGGAAATCAGGGAGATTTATTTATCATATCCCTTTGTTGTCGCTAGATAATTTGGAAGCCGAGTATGATCATGTTATCCGCCGATCCAATATGACACGGTCAAATACGTCAATATATGATTGACACCCTATTCGCCAATCTCGCTTATCCTTTCTCTCTTTACATCCTTTAAAAAGTCCACAGATTTGTCACAATACATAAAATAGCACGTCCTGGAAACATAGCGTTCGACCCACAATTTCTGGGAGAACACTTTGCCAAACACAAACTAAACTGATCTCACTGTCTCAATATGCCGGCGCACATCAATGCAGTTATGGGTTGTTGACGTTAACTGTATACACCCCCCACTATAATTCGACCAATATTATCCCTGTGCGTAAGAAAAGCAATATCTCATCCCTAAATCACTACCGTCCAGTGGCCTTGATGTCCACCATCAGAAAGTGCTTTCAGAGGCTGGTTATGGAGCATTATATCCCGTCGACCAAGCAGCCTTGACCCACTGCACTTCGCCTATCGGCACTGCTGACGACATCTCCATGGCCCTCCACTCATCACTGGACCACCTGAATAAAATAAAGACATACGTCATACTTCGATTCATAACCCATTCAAAGCTCTGGTATTAACACCATTAACCCATCCAGGCTCATCACCAAACCCAAGCACTTGGAGTCAGCATTCATCTCTGCAGCTGCATCATTGACTTCCTGATCAATACACAACAATCAGTGAGAATTGGGGACAAATCATCATTACCATAATCCTCAATACTCCGCAAAAATGGAAACGTAGCCGCATTATTTACTTGTTATTCACCCACGACTGAAGAGCCAAATACAAATACAAATTAGTTTACAAATTCGTTGAAGACGCCATATTTTTAGGTCATACATCAAACAATGACGAGGCGGAGTTCAGAAAGAAGATTCAGAACCTCGTGACCTGGCGTATATACAAAGACGTTTTTCTCAGTGTTTGCAAGACAACTCAGATAGTGATTAACTTCAGGAAGCGGAGTGGTACACACACCCCGGCATACAATGGCGACCCCGCAGTAGAAATGTTTGAAAGCTTCAAGTTGCTCGGAGTAAATATCCCTTTAAATTGTCCTGGACTAGCCATATGGACGCAATGGCCAAGAATGTACACCAACGCCTCCTTATAAAAAAGGTCGATATGTCCCCAAAACCTCCCATCCTTATCTAGAGTTGCGCACAATAAAGCATTTTTTTCGGAATGCATCACGGCATGGATTGGAAACAGCGCCATCCAATACTGCAAGAAACTGCAGCGAATTATGGACGCAGTCGACCAACACACAAACCAACCTCCCTTCAAATACCTCCATATGCTGTACATTTCACGCAGCCTCGGAAAGGCCACCAGCATAATCAAGGAGTTTCACCCCCAGTCACTCCATTCGCTCCCCTCTACAATCGGTCAAGAGAAACTTAGAAACATAAAACCATGGAAAATATGTGCATGAGGAGGCCATTCGGCCCTTCGAGTCAACACCGCCATTTATTGTGATCATGGTTGATCGTCTCCAATCAATAACCCGTGCCTGCATTCTCCCAAATCCCTTGATTCCACTAGCCCATAGAGCTCTATCTAACTATCTCTCAAATCCATCCAGTGACTTGGCCTTCACTGCCCTCTGTGGCAGAGAATTCCATAGATTCACAACTCTCTGGGTGAAAACGTTTTTTCTCACCTCAGTCTTAAATGGCTTCACCTTTATTCTAAGAATGTGAACACTGGTCGTGGACTCGCCCAGCATTGGGAACATTTTTCCTGCACCTAGCTTCTCCAGTCATGTTATAAATGTATGTGTTTCTCTAAGATCCCCCCCCCCCCCTTGTCCTGCTAAACTCCAATGAATACAAGTATTTTCAATCTTTCCTCATATAACAGTCCCGCCATCCCAGGGGTCAATCACGTGAACCTACGCTGCACTGCCTCAATCACAAGGATGTCCTTCCTCAAATTGGGAGAACAAAACTGGACACAATACTCCAGATGTGGTCTCACCAGAGCCCTATACAACAGCCTCTTTCCGCCTATAGTGAAATACTATTGTTATGAAGGCCAACATTCCATTAGCTCTCTTCACTGCCTGCTGTTCCTGCACGCCAATTTTCAGTGGCTGGTGTACAAGGACGCCCATGTCTCGCTGCACCCCCCCCCCCCCCCTGCCGAACCTAACCCCATTGACATAATAATAATAATCTACCCCCTTGTTTTTGCCGCCAAAGTGGATAACCTCACATTTATCCATATTATACTGCATCCGCCACGCATCTACCCACTCACTCAACTTGTCCAGGTCACCCTGCAACCTCCTAACATCCTCTTCACAGTTCACACTGCCACTCTGCCACTCTGTTATACGCAAACGTGATAGTATTGCTCCTAATTCCCTCTACAAATCATTAATATATATGGTTAACAGTTGCGGCCCCAACACCGAGCCTTGCGGAACTCCACTCGCCACTGCATGCCATGCTGAAAAGGACCTGTTCACTCCTACTCCTTGCGTCCTCTCTGCCAACCAATGTTCTATCCAGAAGGTGAAGACACACCTTCTATCCAGAAGGTGAAGACACGGACCTCCAGATTCGGGGACAGTTTCTTCCCAGCTGTTATCATGCAACTGGCCCATCCTATCAACAACTAGGGAGCGATCCTCAGCTATTCTCAAACTCGCTGGAGACATAATGACTATACTTAATCGGATCTCATTGGACTATATTTTCCACTAAACATTCATCACTTTATCGTGTATCTGTACACTGTAGACGGCTCGATTGTAATATTGATAGTCTTTCCGTGGACTGGTTAGCATGCAACAAAAAACATTTCGCTGTACCTCGGTACACGACACAATACACTAAACAACACAAAGTGCAATACTACCTCGCATTAATCAACAACGTCCATGTCTCCGTTCATGTCTGCAGTTATTCAGTATCCCGCTATTTATTTCGATAACATTCCTCATAATGGGAAACTCGAGCAATCACGGTGTCGTCTTCAATCTTGCGGACCAACCCATGTAAGTTTATGCCCAAGCCATTTATATTATATCAGATGTGATCGCGCACGCAGCACAGACCCCTGCAGAATAACAGACCGACAACCAGACTAAATACGATCACCCACCCATGACTTTAGACACGGTATTCCGCAATTTACCTTCCCATTGGTTTTATCATAACCGGTGAGCAGTCACTCCCCATATTGCAGGAACGTTAACATCGTTTATAGATTGTTGACGGATGCCAGCAAACGCATCGAATAAATTCATAACTACATGCTCAAGTGCTTCTTTGGGCATTTTACCAAGTCTAGCTGTGCATCACGTTTTTAGTCCTGGACAGTTTCAATTCCACAATTTCTCGAGTGTCTTTTAACGTGCCAATGAGCTTGAGTGCCGTGCTTTCCTTGCTCTAACAATTCCCATCACTGATGTAAAGTTGTTCCAGTCCGTTGCCTTTAAAAAAACTGGTTTATTGCTTTGCCATTTCATTCGTCGTAATAATTTCAGAAAATATAATATTCCACCACTTACCAGGAACTCCAATGAACGTAATTATTACGTACAGTATTTTCTCGACATTGCGGTATGCACTCAGCATTTCTGCAGCAACAGATGTATACTGTTATGTGGCAGGAAACTCTCCAGCAATGATTCAGTTGACACTTCTATCGTGTTTTCTATACTGCCGAGAGATTCCACTGGGACGTGGAAATGACAACAGGTATAAATAAGCATCCATTGAACCGGGAGTACAGGTGACGACAACCGTGGGGAGCATCCGCAGGACCAGACTTTGTTTAGCTCTGACAGTGAATTTAGAAACTCGGAAAAACGGATCACGGTGATTGGAGAAAAAATGTGATGTCATTGTTCACACAATGCATTTATTGTTTCAAACACCATCATATCATCCATCCATCCCACTGTTTACCTGTTTGGGTTTAAAAAAAAAATATTTCGCTCTGCGTCTGAATTGACCACTTCTCTCTGCCGTTCTCTCTAGTTTGCTCGGCATGAACACAGTCTTAATAGCAGGAAAACATTACGCGGATAAGCAGGCTTAATGTTCTGCTGATTGACACTGTAGATTTATAAAAGTAGATTCACAAAGACACACAACTCAGAAACTGGCCCTTCTTCCAACTCGTCCGTTCCGATCAGGATGCCTCTAATAAACTCATCTTTTTTGTATCACACGTATCCATCTAAACCATTCATGTCTATGCACCTATCCAAATTTCGTTTTAATGCAGTATATGTCCCTCTCTCAAATGCTTCTTCTGGCAGCACATTCCATATGCCCACCACACAATAACACGTTGCACCTCAATTTATCTTAAATCTTGCCGCTCTCGCTTTAAATTGATGCCCTCCAGTATTTGATTCCCCCACCCTGGGAAAACAATTCCATACATTCACCATAACTACTTCCCTCGTGGTTTAATAAAAATCGCCCATCAACCTCCTCCACCGCGTGGATAAACTCCTAGCGCGAATCCCCGGGCTCGGACCTTTGAGTCCCGAAAAAATATTCGCAAACCTTGTCTGCTCTCTTTTCAGCTTCACGGTCAAATTGTCCTGCAACTTTAGGCTGTCCACGCCATACACAAGAAAAAGTAGAAGCTTCACGGCACCGTTACTCAGCTGGGTGTCCAATATTGCACAATATACAACAGGTGCGATCCTTCAATGACTCGCACAACTGCATCATAAGGTACCACATCGATACACAATTCCCGAAATAATCGGCAATGCACCAAAATACTTTTTAACCAGCCTATCTAGCTGCGCCACCACTTTTGTGAAACTATGTACTTGTCCTTGATAAGATATCAAGCAGCAGTGGACGCAACACCAATCGGTCAAGCACTCCACATGTCACAGACAGAAAAGCAGTATTGCACTCAATTGAGCTTTATCGCGAATTAGTTTAGGAACAGCGCCGCCGCAAAAGTTTGCAGAGCATTGAGAATATCGTCCAATATATCGCACAGCCCAGAATACCCACCATTGACTCCATCTATATTTCTCCGTACTGGGGAGATGCAGATGCCATAATTCATGATACTTTCAACAGATAGATCAGTGTGTCCATATACCATTATATACGGAAATACACACATTAATAAATAAACTGATAAGCTGAAAATAACAGACAATGGATTATTAATGTTTGTCCGAGCCAGCTTTAATAACCTGATGGCTGTGGGCAAATAACTATTCCTGAACCTGGTCGTTGCAGTCTTCAGGCTACTGCACCTTCTACCTGAAGGGAGCAGGGAGATGAGTATGTGGCCAGGATGGTGTGGGTCCTTGATGATGCTGTCAGCCTTTTTGAGGCAGCGACGGCGATACATCCCCTCGATGGAAGGAAGGTCAGAGCCGATAATGGAGAGGACAGTGTTTAATGCTTTTTGCCGTATTTTCCGCTCCTGGGCGCTGAAGTTGCCGAACCAAGCCACGATGCAACCGGTCAGCAAGCTCTCTACTGTGCACATGGAGAAGTTAGAGAGAGTCCTCCTTGACAAACCGACTCTCCGTAATCTTCTCAGGAAGTAGAGGCGCTGATGTGTTTTCTTGATAATTGCATCAGTGTTCTCGGACCAGGAAAGAGCTTCAGAGATGTGCACGCCCAGGAATTTGAAGCTCTTGACCCTATCAACCATTGATATAAACGGGACAGTGGGTCCCCATCCTACTCCTTCCAACTCCATAATATGTTATAAGACTTCTGAGTTAAACAGGTACTTTAGATCCGCCTTCACTAAGGAGGACTCTTCCTGATGCACTAGTGGCCAGAGCATCTGGGGTGACGTCCGAACTGAAGGAAATCCACATTAGGCAGGAAATTGTGTCGGGTAGACTGATGGGACTGAAGACTGATAAATCCCCAGGACCTGATTGTCTGCATCCCAGAGTACGTAAGGAGGTGGCTCTAGAAATCGTGGACGCATTGGTGATCATTTTCCTAAGTTCCATAAATTCAGGTTTAGTTCCTGTGGATTGTAGCGTAGCTAATGTATTCCCACGTTTTAAGAAAGGCGGAAGAGAGATAACAGGAAATTATATAGACAATAGACAATATACCATAAACAATAGGTGTAGGAGTAGACTGTTCGGCCTTACCTAGCTCACTCTTGAAAGTATGCAGATAACCCGCCTCCGCCGCCCTTTGAGGCAGAAAATTCCACAGACCCATTACTCCCTGTGTGAAAAGGTGTTTCCTCATCTCCGTTCGAAATGGTTTACCCCTTATTCTTCAACTGTGGTCCCTGCTTCTAGATTCCCACAACATCGGGAACCTGTTTCCTGCCTCTAGTGTGTCCAAACACTTAATAATCTAATCTGCCTCAATAAGATCCCCTCTCATCCTTCTAGGTTCCAGAGTATAAAAGCCCCGCCGCTCCATTCTCTCAGCATATGGCAGTCCCGCCATCCCGGGAAATAACCTTGTAAATCGACGCTGCACTCCGTCAATAGCAAGAATGTCCTTCCTCAAATGAGGGGATCAAAGCTGCACACAAGACTCCACGTGTGCTCTCACTAGGGCCATGTACAACTTCAGAAGCCCCCTATGTCAATGAGGAATCGGAGCCCGGAATGGCGGTCCCAGACGTAGAGGCGATGTTTCTGTTCGACCGCCGAAGCATGGCCTGGCTGCGAGCAGGGACAACGCCATCGGCGGGAATCCGCACCCCAGCGTTGGTGGTAATAACACCACAGGCGCTTATTGGAATCCACAACGGTCGCTTGTGGCGTGGCGTTAACGGTAAGTGGTGGAACGGAGCGTCGAGGCCGTCGCAGAGCAGTAGACACACGTCTGATGGAAGCATCATCCTGTTGCTTGGCGAGCGACTGCTCCTCCCTCGCTCGGCGAGTTGCAGGGAGTCGGTGAAGTCGCTACCGGCGAGGAGCAGGCGGATGTCATCGGGCATCTGCTCGAGGAACGCCTGCTCGAAGAGGACACAAGGCTGGTGACCATCCATCAGCGAAAGCATTTCGCTCATCAGCACCGACCGCTTGTGGTTAGAGAGGCCGTCCATGTGCAGGATCCTGGCGGCGCGATCGCGGCGGCTGAGCACTAAAGTGCGAAGCAGCTGTGCCTTGAGGCCCCCCTACTTGTTGTCGGCAGGCGGAGGATGAAATATCTCACATTTATCCACATTAAACTGCAGCGGCCATGCATCTGCCCACTCACCCACCCTGTCCAAGTCATCCTCCTCACAGTTCACAATGCCACCCAGCTTTGTGTCATCTCCAAATTTGCTAATGTTACTTTTAATCCCTTCATCGAAGTCATTGATATATATCGTAAATACTGCGGTCCCAGCACCGAGCCCTGTGGTATCCCACTAGGCACTGCCTGCCATTCTGAAAGGAGCCAGTAAATTCCTACCCTTTGCGTCCTGTCTGCCAACCAATTTCCTATCCATGTCAGCACACTACCGCCAATGCCATGAGCACTAATTTTACCCACTATTGGCCTATGTGGGACCTTATCAAATGCTTTTGACAGTTAAATACTCTTTCACCGTCGACATGGACATGATGGGCCATGAGGCCCCGTGGATGTGGTGAACGTTTCCATATTTATTTGAATCTAAAATCGAGGGCCTGTTCCGAGATGTGCTAGGAAATTACGAAGCATCCAAAGCTTTAAAACTGGTGCTGATAAGGGAGGGCGCGATTATGTTAAAAGTCATTTATTCAAATCCGGCACCGGGCCGCAAGGGATTAATGGCGAGGCAGTGAGACACGCTACCGGGGGAGAATTCCCTTCATTGGAGACTCTGTGAAAACCGGGCAATGACGCCAGTGATCTTAAGTGTCTGCATACTGACGATTACAACTCAATTTACAGGTACAGGATCAAGCAAATCAATTATAGAAAATGCATGCGGATCTTTACATTGAAATCAAAAGAGATTAAAGATGGTTGAAGTTATGCAGGCACTGCAGGGCAGCGGATAAATAATATTTATTGTTAAATCACAATTATTGTGTGCAGGATGGAACTGCAGATGCTGGATTAAACCGAAGAGAGACACATGCCGGAGTAACTCAGCGGCCCGGCAGCATCTCTGAAGAAAATGAATAGGCGACGTTTCGCATCGAGACCGTTCTTCAGACTGAGATCCAGGAAAGTGGGTAACTAGAAGTTTTGAAAGGGTGCGGAAAAAAGCAGAGAATACTCTGATGTTCCATTGTTCGCTGAGGAAGAGGTGCAAACGAAGGGATAACAACAGTGAAACTATCAAAACGACTGCGGTTGGGGGGGGGGGTGTTCTTCGGAATCACAGCAGGCAGTGAAGAAAGCGAACGGCATACTGGCCTTTATAACAAGAGGAATCGAATATGGGAGCAAAGAGGTCCTTCGGCAGTTGTACAGAGCCCTAGTGAGACGACACCTGGAGTTTTGTGTGCAGTTTTTGTCCCCTAATTTGAGGAAGGACAATCTTGCTATTGAGGGAATGCAACGCAGGTTTACAAGATTATTTCCCAGGATGGCAGGACTGTCATATGCTCTGAGAATGGAGCAGCTGGGCTTGTACACTCTGGAGTTTAGAAGGATGAAATTGAAACATATAATATTGTTAAGACTTTGGACAAGCTAGAGGCAGGAAACACGTTCCCGATGTTGGGGGAGCCCAGAACCAGGGACCACAGTTTAAGAATAAGGAGTAAGCCATTTAGAACGGAGACGAGGAAACACTTTTTCTGACAAAGAATGGTGAGTCTGTGGAATTCTCTGCCTCTGAGGGCGGTGGAGGCAGATTCTCTGGATGCTTTCAAGAGAGAGCTAGATAGTGCTCTTAAAAATAGCGGAGTCAGGGGATATGGGGAGAAGGCAGGAAGGGGGTAGTGATTGGGGATGATCAGCCATGATCACATTGAATGGCGGTGCTGTCTCGAAGAACCGAATGGCCTACTCCTGCACCTATTGTCTATTGTCTATTGTCTGTTTGTTTAAGATATTTCATGTAATAGAGCAGGGGTTCCCAATCTTTTTCGCCCCATTTACCCGTCGCAAATGTTATTTTATATATATATATTTTTTTGGTAAACCAGCACAAGCTTTACCGATCATTAGCTGGCGAGAGCCGACTGATCATTAGCCAGGGATACAAAGTCAAGTATGCAACAGATGTTTAAGTCCCCTAATCTGCCTCTCTAATGAATGTAGACGTACAACATATTTAACAATGCTTTGGAAATGTAGTCTCATGTTTATACAGAGTGGCAGCAATTATGTTAAAACAGGCTCTACCCATTCAAAGTATTCTTGTCACTCATACAATACACTTGTCATCTTGTGGTTCTATCAATCACAAACTGTTGATCGCAAACTTCGAAACAACAGGAACTTAAGTCAAAAGCCCAACATTTACAATTCCGTCTTAACAATGTTATAGCCCTGTCCCACGGTACGAGTTCATTCCAAGCGCTCTCCCGAGTTTAAAAAAAATCAAACTCGTGGTAAGCACGTGGAATGTGCGTAGTGGGTGCGTCGGAGCTCGGGGACGTCTCTTAACGGCTCGTAACGCTAACGGCAGGGACTTGGGATACGCGGTAGGAAGACCCGTGAAGATTTTTCTTTTTTTTTCTTCTTTTTTTCAAAAATATTTTAAATTTTATTTAAACAAAACAAGACAAAAAAAAGAGACGTAAACAAACAAAAATAAAAAAATAAAATAAAAAAAAAGAAAAAAAAGACATCAAAGAAAAAAAAAATAACATAAGAGCCGCCAGACATAACAGTTTGGTGCAATCCATATGGTGCTCCACAGTCAGGTATTGCAAGAGCACAAGTAAAAAGCACAGGACTACATCACTGCAAATAATATGAGCTTATGAAATTATTGGTCTTTGAGGTGGTTGACAAATGGTCCCCAAACACTTAAAAAGCTGTTCGGTATCTTGGAGTTGTAGAAGCGTATCCTTTCCATCTGTATGATTGTTATCATTTCATTGAGCCATTTTTTGAAGCAGGGGGGTGTGGGAGATTTCCAGTCTGTTAAGATCATTTTCTTGGCTGCCACCATACCAAGCATCAGTGCTTGTTGTTCTTCAGACGTGAAGTACAAAGCAGTCTCTGAGCATCGAAAAAGTGCCAGTTCTGGATCAGGGGGAATATCTTTTCCATAATTCCAGGGAACCACGTAAATATTTCAGACCAGTATCTTTGTATATGAGGACAGAGCCAGATAATGTGTGTTAAAGAACCACCTGCACTTTTGCATCTGTCACATAGTGGAGAAATAGCTGGGTAGATTCGATGTAATTTGGTCTTTGAGTAATGAAGTCTATGGATGTCCTTAAACTGGATCAGTTTATACCTTCATTCCAAATGTCGTCAGACACCTTGGCAATCCGTGGCCAATTTTCGAAAGTAAATTTATCTTCACCCTGATGTGTTCAGTTATAGAGTTTACACTTCTACCATAATAAAGCAACCGACAAAGGGGACATTTTAAATTAATGATATTAACATTATACTTTTAAGTTCCGGAATCAACAAATTTACCCTAGGGGTTAAATTGACCCCAGTTGGGAATCCTCGCTCTAGATATTTGACACTCTTGGTTACTTCCCACCCGTGTATCAGGGTCAGAGGGACCTCACTGTTCTCCAAGCCAGGAGGTCACGATGCAGCTCTCTCTGACTTTTATCAAGCTGCATTTGGAGTCTTGCGTTCAGTTCTGTTCCCCCTATTAAAGGAAGGGTGGAGGCTTTGGCGAGGGTGCAAAAGTGGTTGAACCGAATGGGAAACCTATATGCCATTCCTGAGATAGGGGCCAGTAGCTACAAAGTGAGGCTTGACAGACTGGAATTGTTTTCTCTAGTTCATTGGAGATTGAGGGCAAAGTTAGGTGCCTGGAATGCGTTGCTAGTGGTGGAAGCAGATACATAGTGGCATTTAAGAATATTTCAAATATGCACAGGATAGAATGGGAATGGGGGGAGAGATCACAGGTAGGCAAGTAGATTAGATTATAGATAATGGGCACAAAAAGCTGGAGTAACTCAGCAGCACAGGTTGCATCTCTGGAGAGAAGGAATGGATGACGTTTCGGGTCGAGACTCTTCTTCAGAGTAGATTAGATTGATTTAGCATTATGTTAAACACTGATATTGTGGGCCGAAGGGCCAGTATCTAAGCTTCATTATTTATGTTAATTCGGAATATTTAATAAACCGATCAATTCAGCAAAAAATATTTGTTGCTGTCAACACTTATAAATCAAAATGTGCAGAAGACGACTTGGAATTTCAGTTACATTTAGAACGAAGAAAACATTCTCCCCGTCGGGGAATTAAACCCCGGTCTCCAGCGTGACAGGCGGGGATACTAACCACTATACTGACGAGGATCCGCCGTATTATATGTATAGTGACACAATATAATGCACGTGTGTATGTCGGTGGGACGGGAGGGGGAGAAGGAGAAATTAGTGCGATTCAAAGAGGAAAGTGGGGAAATGTGTTATTTGTCGGTTATTTACATAAGATTGGAGAATTCCATGTTAATAGCCTTAGATTTTCAAAAATCTGCAACTTTGAGACATTCACTTCCCATTCTTTGAATTGTGCATCTTTCGCGATCCGGTCACTTATTCAAGTACATGCTCGTGTTAAATCATTTCAAAGCGAGGCGCTTTCATTTACTAAACGCATGTCATCGTAACTGCTAGTCGTATTCTGTATTTGCTGTCACAAGCAGCAGCGATACAGTGGTCGAGTCACAGAGTCACACTGCACTGCAGACAGTTCCGCTCCCCACTCGATGATGGGATAGTGTGGCCTGCCTTCTGTCTGGTTTACACCGAGTGCCTAAAATAGACACAAAAAGCTGGAGTAACTCAGCGGGAAAGGCAGCATCTCTGGAGAGAAGGAAAGGGTGACTGAATGGGTAAGTCTGACGAATTTTCTCGACCCGAAGCTTCACCCATTCATTCTCCCCAGAGATACTGCCTGTCCCACTGAGTTACTGCAGCTTTTTGTGTCTATCTTCGGTTTAATCCAGCATCTGCAGTCCCTTCTTACACCTAGTGCCGTCAGCTACCTGTCTATTTCCTCGTGGAGTAGCTATCCTCACTCTCCCTTTACTGCAACATGGACTTCCTCCAGAACAAAAAAAAACATCGTCACGCTATTTCCATGCCGACTAGATATTTCCCATCTACGTGCATCCCATTTCCAACAACCTGTTCCGTAGACTACTACCCTTCAGTGATTAACAGAGATATCCCCCTTGTTCTACCCATTCCCCGCTCCCACACTGTCTCTGCTACTGAACATGAACGTGTTTATCTCTGTTTCAAAGTTCAAATGAAGAACACAGGAGCTGAACCATTGGCTCTACCATTTCCTGTTCTATACCATGGGGAGATGTTATGAGGAGAAGCTGGAGAATGGGGTTAGTAGGGAGAGATAGATCAGCCGTGATAGAATGGCGGAGTAGACTTGATGGGCCGAATGGCATAATTCAACTTCTATCACATGACCAGAACTCAGCTTCATGCAGCAGAGAATATTATGAATTAATTCAACAACGGCCGAGCACAACGGGGACCATGGTGTCATCCACGGATTCTCCAATAAAACTCATAAAATGATGCAATGAAGCGAAGCATTATGTTGAAATAGGAATTTCCCCGAATGAAACGAAATATGTGTTGTGCACGCGTGTGAACACATGGTATTTTCTGAAAAGTATCCATTGATAGAATAGCAGAGGATGGTTTCGATCCATCGACCTCTGGGTTATGGGCCCAGCACGCTTCCGCTGCGCCACTCTGCTCTGATAGAAGCATTCTTCGCGTGTGTCCTCCTTTTTGCTATTTCGATGCTTTCGTCTCTTACCTCACAGCGTTTGCAGGCTTTGTTTTATTTTCTCTCGTACCCTCTTCCATCTTCCATAACTTTCTCCATCTTACTTTCTTTATTTTTACTCTCTATTTCATCCGGCTGTTATGACTGTGCTTTCTGTCCCGGTCGGATACACCATTCCAGAGGTTTTCGCTATTAACGTCTCTTAAATTATCTAAATTACCCTATTCCAGCAGCCCTGTTGCTGAATGTTATGTTTATCTTGCTCTGTGTCTCTCCCACATTCATTCAGTGTTGAAGGGCCAGCAGATCACGTTGACTGCGGAACTGATCCAGTGCCTTCACAAGTTTACTTCAAGTGCAACACATCCGTCTACCGGGTTCACACTTGGCGACCTAACGGCTGCTGTAAACTGCAGGTAGTGGCAATGGGCAGCAGCGGAGTACCGCAGGACCCAGGAAATCTGCTGGCTAAAGACTGACGGCGATCAGCAAGACTGTTCTCCCGGCCCATTGCACCCCCGGAGATAGACACAAAATTAATTGAATTGTATATATTTTATTAGCCAAGTATGTATACAGATACAGAATTCGCCTTGTTGCCTTGTTCGCAAGTAACAACACGATATACAGTAGACAATTAAAAATAAAAGCTGAAGTAACTCAGCAGGACAGGCAGCATCTATGGAGAGATGGAATGGGTGACGTTTCGGGTCGAGACTCTTGTTCAAAATGATGCCAGGGGAGAGGGAGATAGGCACACAACGGTGCCTATCTCGGCGGGACAGGCAGCATCTCTGGAGAGAAGGAATGGGTGATAGACACTGTAGATGGAGTTGGAGGAGGTGCAAGTGAACTTCTGCTGCATCTAAAAAGACTGTCGGGGTCCTTGGACGGAGTCGCGATGGGGGTAGGGGTGGGGGCAGGTGTTGCATTTGCTGTCACTGGGAAGGCGGGGGGGGGGGGGGTGAGTGGGAAGGGTCGAGTTGACCGGGGAGTTGCGGAGAGAACGTTCTCTGCAGAAAGGGGTGGAAATGGGGCCAGGGAGTTGTGCTGGAGACGGCCTCTGCGGAAAGCAGAAAGGGCTTGAGATGATTCTTTGGATTGCTAACCGTTGGTGAGGAGAGGACGTATCCCCGACTCGGATAGGTGAGATTTCGTTATTCAAGGAACGTGGGGTTTCGTCTTCTCTCATAGAGCAGAGCCTCATACCTCAGTGTCCCATAGTTCTGTTCTTGCTTTCTGTTCGCCTAGTCGCACCAAAGAAAGTTCCACTGAACCTCACTTCTCACCCCCACCAGACTCGCGACCAACACATGATTCTCCGAGATTTCCATCAGTTCCTGAGGGATGCCACCACTAATCACATCTTCTCATCCCCACCCTTTTCCGACTTCCCCGGGGACTGGCTCTCAACACCTGCAAAACCAAGAAACCGAATGTGGACTTTGGAAGGTGTAAGATAGAGACCCGCAATCCCGTTTATATCATCGGGTCGATGGTGGAATGGGTCAAGAATCGAATTTCCGGTAGCCCTTGCTATCTCTTCCCCTTCCCAGCACTTCATCAGCCCTCTGGCTCCTCCTCTTCCTTTCTTCCCCGCCCCCCCCCCCCACCCTGCATTAATCCGAAGAAGGGTTTCCGCCCGAAACGTTGCCTATTTACTTCGCTTCATAGATGTTGCCGCACCCGCTGAGTTTCTTCAGCACCTTTGTCTACCTTCGATTTTCCAGCATCTGCAGTTTCTTCTTGACCATTACACTTGTCTGTTTATTTATGTGTATATATATGGTCTATGGTATTTAGACACACTGATCTCTTCTGTATTTATGCCGACAATATTATGTTGTGATGCAGCAAGCGAAAATTTCATTGTACTCTCTGGTACATGATAATAAAACTCTCTTGACTTGATTCTTGAAGGGTGCTTGGATGTGACAATTGGCAGCTCCTGTGACCAGGTGCAGAAGAGGTTCGTGGGAATCGGCAAAGTAAGATTTGATTCTTGTCTGGAAATGTGTTGAAGGGTGGATAGTAAATGAAAACATGAAATAGTAGAGGAGGTAACGAAGCTTGTTTTCCCTTCAGTGACGAGTTACAGTAGACCACCCATGCCTCCTACCACAAGTGATATATAAATATTACTGTTAATGGGGGAGGGCTTATGATTGGCTCGGAGAGGGGATGGTAGCGCGGGCCGACACATCGATGAGATAGAATAATGTCAAGATGCCCTTGTATTGTGTTTGACTTATATTAACCATCTGTTGTTGAATAAGATTGACATAAACAAAAAAGTATGTTATGACTAATAAAATAATTGGAACCCATGTAGTAGATAGTATGTTTTCGTATAGCTGTATCTAACAAAACACAAACGTTATTTACAGCACAGTATTACTGTCGGCTAATTCTGCTACGGAGTCAGAGAACTGGTGAGCAGTTTGTTGCAGCTGTCTCTCCATGATATCATGCAATAAAATCTCGAAGAAAATCTGCGAACTCTCCGTTTTTCATTTTCCATTAATTTCCCTCTAAATAATTTTCTTCCACAGGAGGCAAATGGAGCCATTAACGATAGACAAAAGCATGACCATAATATTTGGGACATCATTGTTCATGGGTACATGACGTAGGGGAGGTCACTCTGGAGTGGTTAGGCAGGCTGCCAAGGTATGACATGAATATCGCCAGGACTTGGAGGCGTGTTATGAGGATATGTTTAATAGATTTGAAATGTTTTCCTAGACCAGTAAAGCAAAGAGGTGAATTACCTTAGGTACATACATTTCAGAACGGCATATAACGAGTAGATCGACAATGTCAGTTTCCCACTATGTCGTCTGTGCAAAACATGAGCTGATGGGTTTAAGGCGTGAGTGAGTGCGACGCACAAAGGGTATGTGATATCTGCAACACGAAGGTGGTGAAGGCAAGAACACTAACATGATTTAGGTGGCATCTGCACTGCTACTTCAACGAGAAGAAACTTAGAGGGATTTTGTATTAATGCAGGCAAGTAGGTGAATGTAAATTGGCATGGTGTTCGGCAGCGCCAGTGGGACGAGGGAACTATTTGTGCATTGCACAACATTATGATGTCATAACTATCAACCCTTGTGGATGCAAAAGCTATTTTAAGGATACAACGAGACTGGGATAAAGTGGACATGGAGAGTATATTTTAGGGGTGGGAGACTCCAGAGCCAGAGGTGATAGCCTCAAAATTAAAGGATATACACTTAGAATGGATATGTGGTTGAATGTCTTCAATCGCGTGGTGGTGAATCTGCGGAGTCATTTGGGTACTTTTGAAGCGGAGATGATAGGTTCTTGATTAGCAAGGGCGTCAAATGTTACGGGGAGAAGGCAGGGGGGTGAGGTTAAAGGAGGTGGGGGGGTGGGGAGTGTAATTAATGATTTTTGATCAAATGGCCAAGCAAACTCGATGAGCCGAATCGTCTAATAATTCTCCCATGTCTTATTAACTTCTAAGGCACTATGTGCACAGTGCTCAGTGTGTGGATTTCCTCGACAACTGAACCAATGATGTGAACGGACACACCAGTGCGGCCTTCAGCTGCTGCCTGAACCTCGACTGAGTCACCGCGTAAATAAAAGTGTTCGTACAGCAGTTGAGGATGCTCAACAAAACTCCAAACAGACCAAAGATCATTTCAGATTCCGTGTACACAAATCCCGTTCCATTAATCTGCGTATAGATGAAATCTGCCACATGCAGCAGCCACAGGAGGATGAAGCTTCCGGAGAGGGTGAAAAGTAAAATAACCGATCTCTTCCTGCTCTCCATCTCTGGGTCACTTCGGTTTCCCCCATTGCTCTGACCCCTCAACCCCTTACGGGCCCGACTGGCCACTAAAATGTGCCGGACTGTCAGAGTGTTGAGCAATAGGATTATAGTGAATGGGAGCAACGGAGTCACGATCTTATGGATCGTGTCAAATCCTATCCACCCGGAGTGAATGTAATAGCTACTCTTCCCCTGACAGAAGAATGGCACAGTGTTGATTATTTCTTTAGGGTTATACGCGAAATAGAAGGGGACGTTTTTCAGAAAGAGCAGAACGCCAATTGTTGGAAGAACCAAAGCCGCTGTTTTTCCGGTGCAATATTTTGCTTTCAGTTTTTGACAACAAATGGCGACAAATCGATCAAAAGTGAACATGACAGTGAACCAGACAGAACAGTTTTTGGCTGTACGAGCCAATACGTTAACACTACAACACACGGGCGTGATGTCCAGGAAATTCACCGGGAAAAGATAACGATTGATGCGATAACAGATGACATCAATAATAATAACTAGCAGATCCGCTGCAGCCATGGCCACCAGGTAGCGAGTGGTGCAGGTGGAGAGGCCGCACTTTCTACGGGAAAGGATCACAATCGCCACGAAATTCACTGCAGAAAAAGAAGAGAACGGAAACAAGGGATCAATGCTTACATATTCAATCGGTATGACTATAATGTTGTTTTGTAGTTTCCCAAAGGAAAACTTGTCTATCACGGATCCAACATCTTTCTGACTGCCTGTCGCTATACAAAATTAAGTACAGGGATGGCGTGAGCGAACTGCGTGGAGAGAACGAGCAGTTCAGCGCTTTCCACAATGTGTGTCACAGCGTTCAATGTTTTTAAAGATGCCGCTGATGGTAGCAGATTTAACTCGTGCATTTCCAGCATATGGAAACAGGTCATATGTCCCCCTTCATCTCTATTACTTCCTTAATATAAGATTTTATCAGTGATGCCTTGCCACGCACCTGAGTGCTTCAGGCTATGCAAAACCAACAAAAAACGCTGGAATAACTCAGCGGGTCGGGGATCATCTCTGGAGCAAATGGATAGGATAATCCATAGTGTATATGTTTGCTGTAAACCAAAATCCGCAATTGCCTTTCATTGCAGGATATTCCAATTAGCATTGAACCACCATTTTCAGGACTCCCTCCAATACCGGTCGGCATCATTATTAGAGTTGTCGTTATTCAAGATATAGAAGTTTACAAATAATATTGCTAAATGTATAACAGCCAACGATCGGATATTGACCCAAACGAAGCACGGCCAACTCACATACTGATGGAAGCAAAAAAATAAATCGCAAGAATCGCCCTTAAGGCCCTCATTCTTGACTATAAGATAATGGCGAAACATCTACCAACTCCATGTCTCAATGATGTTCCCTTAGCCCTTAATGTGTTTGTGTTAGATAAAGCGATGTGGATCCTCTTCCAATATTTTGAAAGCCGTGTCTTCCGCTGCCCATATAGAGAGAAATTCACGTGGTCATTACCCTCTGAATGACAAACCTTTTCTAAGGCTCGTCGTGTGTAGCCCGCTTTCCCTTTGTTGTCGCTCGATAATTTAGAAGCCGAGCATGATCATGTTACCCGCCGATCCTATATAACACAATCAAAGTCGTGAATATATGATTTACACCATATTCGCCATTCTCGGTTATCCTTTCTCTATTTACATCCTTTAAAAAGTCCACAGCTTTGAACAATACATAAAAATAGCACGTCCTGGGAACATAGCGATCGGCCCACAATATCTGGGAGAACACTTTGCCCAACACAAACTAAACTGATCTGTTTTAATATGCCGGCGTCAGAATACTACATCAATGCAGTTATGGGTAGTTGACGTTAACCGTATACACCCCCCACTTTAATTCGACCAATGTTATCCCTGTGCGTTAGAAAAACAATATCTCATGCCTCAATCACTGCCGTACAGTGACCTTGATATCCACCATCAGAAAGTACTTTGAAAGGCTGGATACGGAGCATTGTATCCCGACTACCAAGCAGCCTTGACCCACTGCAGTTCGCCTACCGCCACAACAGGTCCACGGCTGACGACATCTCCATGGCCCTACACTAATCACTGGAACACGTATACAAAAAAAAAGTCATACTTCGATTCATAACTCATTCAAAACTCTGGTATTAACACCATTATCCCATCCAGGCTCATCACCAAACTCAAGCACTTGGAGTCAGCATTCATCTCTACAGCTGGATCTTCAACTTCCTGATCAATAGACCGCAATCAGCGAGAATCGGGGACAACTCATCATCTTCGATAATCATCAATACTCCGCAAAAATGCAAACATAGCCGCATTATTTACTCGTTGTTCATCCACGACTGAACAGCCAAATACAAATCCAAATTAGTTTACAAATTCGTGCAAGACGCCATATTTTTAGGTCAGACATCAAACAATGACGAGGCGGACTTCAGAAAGAAGATTTAGAACCTCGTGACCTGGCGCATATACAAAGACGTTTCTCTCAATGTTAGCAAGACAACGGAGATAGTGATTAACTTCAGGAAGCGGAGCGTTACACATACCCCGGTATACAATGGCGGCCCCACAGAAGAAATGGTTGAAAGCTTCAAGTTGCTCGGAGGAAATAACCCTTTCAATTGTCCTGGACTAGCCATATGGACGCAATGGTCAAGAAAGCACACGAACGCCTCCTTGTAAAAAAGGTCGTATGTTCCCAAAACTTCCCATCCTTATCTAGAGTTGCGCATAATAAAGTTTTTATTTCGGGATGCATCACGGCATGGTTTGGAAACAGCTCCATCAAAGATTGCAAGAAACTGCAGAGAATTATGGACGCAGCCAACCAACACACAAACCAGCCTCCCTTCTAATACCCCCATATGCTGTGCATTTCACGCTGCCTCGGAAAGGCCACCAGCATAATCAAGGAGTTTCACCCCCAGTCACTCCCTTCGCCCCCCTCTACAATCGGTCAAGAGGAACTTAGAAACATAAAAACATAGAACTTATGTGCACGAGGAGGCCATTCGGCCCTTCGAGTCAACACTACCATTTATTGTGATCATGGTTGATCGTCCACAATCAAAAACCCGTGCCTGTCTTCTCCCCATATTCCTTGATTCCACTAGCCCCTAGAGCTCTATCTAACTCTCTCAAATCCATCCAGTGACTTGGCCTTCACTGCCTTCTGTGGCAGAGAATTCCATAAATTCACAAATATTTGCATGAAAACATTTTTCTCACCTTAGTCTTACATGGCTTCACCTTTATTCTAAGAATGTAACCCCTGGGTCTGGACTCGCCCAACATTGGGTACATTTTTTCTGCATCTAGCTTGTACAATTATTTTATAATTTGTTGTGTTTCTATAAGATCTACCCCCCCCCCCCCCCCCCCCGGCCTTTTCTATATTTCGTCACATGACAGTCCCGCTACTCCCGGGGTCAATCCCGCGAACCTACGCTGTACTGCCTCAATCACAAGGATGTCCTTCCTCAAATTCGGTGAACAAAACTGGACACAACACTCCAGATATGGTCTCACCAGAGCCCCATACAACTGCAGAAGAACCTCTTTCCTCCTATACTGAAATCCTCTTGTTATGAAGGCCAACATTCCATTAGCTTTCTTCACTGCCTGCTGCTCCTGTACGCCAACTTTCAGTGACTGGTGTACAGGGATGCCCAGGTCTCGCTGCACCTCCCCCTTGCCTAACCTGACCCCTTGATATAATAATAATCTGCCCCCCTTGTTTTTGCCGCCAAAGTGGATAACCTCACATTTATCTATATTATACTGCATCTGCCCACTCACTCAACCTGTCCATCTCACCCTGCAACCTCCTAACATCCTCTTCACAGTTCACACTGCCACTCCGCTTTGTCTCATCCGCAAACTTGCTAGTGTTGCTCCTAATTCCCTCTTCCAAATCATTAATATATATGGTAAACAGTTGTGCCCCGAACACCGAGCCTTGCGGAACTCCACTCGCCACTGCCTGCCATTCTGAAAAGGACCCGTTCACTCCTACTCTTCGTTTCCTGTCTGCAAACCAAATTTATATCCGGAAGGTGAAGACACAGACCTCCATATTGAGGGACAGTTTCTTCCAAGCTGTTATCATGCAGCTGGCCCATCCTATCATCAACTGGGGAGCGTTCCCCAGCTAATCTCAAACTCGCTGGAGACATTCTGGCTATACTTAATCGGATCTCTCTGGACTATATTTTGCACAAAACAATCATCACTTTATCGTGTATCTGTACACTGTAGACGGCTCGATTGTAATCTTGATAGCCATTCCGTGGTCTGGTTAGCATGCAAGAAAAAACTTTTCGCTGTACCTCGGTACACGACACAATACACTAAACAACACAAAGTCAAATACTTCCTCGTATTAATCAACAACTTCCAGATCTCCGTTCATGTCTCTGTTCATACTGTAGTATCCCGCTATTGATTTTGATAACATTCCTCATAATAGGAAACTCGAGCAATCACAGTGTCGTCTTCAATCTTGCGGACCAACCCATGTAAGTTTATGCCCAAGCCATTCATATTATATCAGACCGCACACCCATCACAGCCCCTGCAGAATAACAGACCGACAACCAGACTAAATACGATCACAACCCATGACTTTAGACACGTTATTCCGCAATTTACCTTCCTATTGGTTTTATCATAACCAGCAAGCAGCCACTCCCCATATTGCAGGAACGTTAACATCGTTTATAGATTGTTGACGAATGTCAGCAAACGCATCGAATATTTCCATAATTACCTGCTCGAGAGCTTCGTTGGGCATTTTACCACGTCTGGCTGTGCTCTCAGTTTTTAATCCTGGACAGTTTCAATTCCACAATCTCTCAAATGTCTTTTAACGTGCCAATTGGCTTGAGGGCCGTGCTTTCCTTGCTCTAACAATTCCCATCACTGATGTAAAGTTGTTCCAGTCCCTTGCCTTTCAAACAAACTGGTTTATTGCTTTGCCATTTGATTCGTCGTAATAATTTCAGAAAAAATAATATTCTACCACTTACCCGGAACTCCAATGAACGCAATTATTACGTACAGTTTGTTCTCGACATCGCGGTATTTACTCAGCATTTCTGCGGTAACAGATGTAAACTGTTATGTGGCCGGATAATTCTCTAGCAAATTTTCAGTTGACACTTCTATCCTGTTTTTATACTGCCACTAGTCTCCACTGGGACGTGGAAATGACAACAGGCATAACTAGGCATCCATTGAACCGAGTGTACAGATGACGACAACCGTGGGGAGCATCCGCAGGACCAGACTTTGTTTGGCTCTGACAGTGAATTGAGAAACTCGGAAAATCGTATCACGGTGATTGGAGAAAAAAATGTGATGTCATTGTTCGCACAATGCAGATATTGTTTCAATGATGTGACCATCACATCATCCATCAATCCCACGGTTTATCGGTTTGGGTTTTTTTTTTTATTTCTTTCCATCTGCGTCCGAATTAACCACTTTCCCCCGCCGTTTTCTCTCTAGTTTGTTCGGCATGAACACAGTCTTAATAGCAGGAAATCATTACGCGGATAAGGAGGTTTAATGTTCTGGAGGATAACACTGTAGATTTATCAAGGTAGATTCACAAAGACACACAACTCAGAAACTGGCCATTCTTCCGTCCTGATCAAGATGCCTCAAATAAGTCTTTTTTTTTGTATAACACGTATCCATCTAAACCATTCATTTCTATGCACCTATCCAAATGTCGTTTTAATGCAGTATATGTCCCTCTCTCAAATGCGTCTTCTGGCAGCTCATTCCATATACCCACCACACAATAAAACGTTGCACCTCAAATTATCTTAAATCTTGCCACTCTCACTTAAAATTGATGCCCTCCAATATTGGATTCCCCCACCCTGGGAAAAAAATTCATACTTTCACCATAACTATTTCCCTCATAATAAAATGTAAATAAAATCGTCCATAAACCTCCTGGACTTCATGGATAAACGCCTAGCGCGTATCCCCGGGCTCTGACCTACGAGTCCCGAAAACATATTCGCAAACCTTGTCTGCCCTCTTTTCAGCTTCATGGTCAAGCTTTCCTGCAACTTTAGGCTGTTCACGCCATACACAAGAAGAAGAAGCTACACGGCAGTACAAAATATTACAGGTGCGGTCCTTCAATGTTTTGTACAACTGCAACTGTTATATTCAATTTATTGTCATTATCTCATTTTAGAGACAACAAAATGGATTTTCCTTACAGTCAAGTAACATAAAAATAAACAATAAATTAATAAACATATTTTTATTTAAAGAAGAAAAAAAAGACACAAACACAGAAGTCCACGACACAACATAATCCCACAGCGGCACCAACGTTAAGGAAGGTACCATAGTCCAGCCAGCTTCCCCGCTGGTCTTCAGAGATGTTCACCCACAGTCGAGGCCTCCCGAGCACCCGCAGTCGCCGCCACGGGCGGTCCGATGCTCAGGCCCGTTCGCCGGGAACGATGGAACGCCGACGCCGTACTCCGACGGAGAACATCCTCAGCGGCCCGGACCTCCAATACACACATCCGTAAATACACACATGGATAAATAAACTGATGAAGTGCAAATGACAGACAATGGATTATTAATGTTATTAATAGACAATAGACAATAGACAATAGACAATAAACAATAGGTGAAGGTGTACACTGTTCGGCCATTCGAGCCAGCACCGCCTTTCAATGTGATCATGGCTGATCATACCCAATCAGTGTCCCATTCCGGCGTTCTCCACATACCCCCTGTTCCTGCTGTCTTTAAGAGCCTTATCTAGCTCTCTCTTGAAAGTATGCAGAGAACCGGCCTCCGCCGCCCTGTGAGGCAGAGAATTCCACATAATTCCCTGTGTGAAAAAAGTGTTTCCTCATCTCCGTTCGAAATGCTTTGCCTCTTATTCTTAAGCTGTGGTCACTGGTTCTGGACTCCCGCAACAGCGGGAACCTGTATCCTGCCTCTAGAGTGTCCAACCCCTTAATGATCTAATATGCTTCAATAATCTTCCATCTCATCCTTTTAAATTCCAGAGTATAAAAGCCCAGCCGCTCCATTCTCTCAACATATGACAGTCCCGCCATCCCGGGAACTAACCTTGTAAACCGAAGCTGCACTCACTCAATAGCAAGAATGTCCTTCCTCAAATTAGGGGATCAAGGCTTCATACAAGACTCCACGTGTGCTCTCACTAGGGCACTGTACAACTGCAGAAGCCCCCTATGTCAACGAGGAATCGGAGCCCGGAATGGCGGCCCCAGACGTAGCGGCGATGTTTCTGTTCGACCGCGATCGGCCGAAGCGTTTCCCGAATGCGAGCAGGGAGAACGGCCTCTACGAGCCTCCGCACCCCAAAGTCAGTGCTAGTAAGACCACAGGCACTTATTGGAATCCGCAGCGATCGCTTGTGGAGCGGCGTTATCGGTAGGAGGTGCAACGGACCGCCGAGTACGTCGCAGAGCTGCAGACACACGTCCGGATGGAAACAGCATCCTGTTGCTTGGCGAGCGACTGCAGGGGGCTTGCTACCGGCGAGGAGCAGGCGGATGTCATCGGGCATCTGCTCGAGGAACGCCCGCTCGAAGGGAACTCAAGGCTGGTGACAATCCAGCAGCGAAAGCATTTCGCTCATCAGCACCGACGGTTTGTGGTCAGCGAGGCCGTCCATGTGCAGGATCCTGGCGGCGCGATTGCGGCGGCTAAGCACGAAAGTACGAAGTAGCTGTGCCGTGAGGCCCCCCTACTTGTTGGCGGCAGGCGGAGGGTGAAATATCTCACATTTATCCACATTAAACTGCATCTGCCATACATCCGCCCACTCACCCAAACCAAGTCATCCTCCTCACAGTTCACAATGCCACCCAGCTTTGTGTCATATGCAAATATGCTATTGTTACTTTTAATCCCTTCATCCGAGTAATTGATATATATATTAAATACTGCGGTCCCAGCACCGAGCCCTGTGGTATCCCATTAGTCACTGCCTGACATTTTGAAAGGGACCAGTAAATTCCTACCTTTTGTTTCCTGTCTGCCAACCAATTTTCTATCCATGTCAGCACACTACCACCAATTCCATGTGCTCTAATTGTACCCACAATTGGCCTATGTGGGACTTCTCAAATGCTTTTGACAATTAAATTCTATTTCACTGTCGACATGGACATGGTGTGCCATGAGGGCCCGTATCTGTGGTGAACTTTTCCATATTTATTTGAATCTAAAATCGAGGGCCTGTTCCGAGATGTGCGCGGAAATTACGAAGCATCCAAAGCTTTAAAACTGGTGCTGATAAGGGTGGGCTGGATGATGTTAAGAGTAATTTATTGAAATCCGGCCCCGGGCCGCAAGGGATTAATGGCGAGGCAGTGAGACACGCTACCGGGGGAGAATTCCTTTCATCGGAGGCTCTTTGAAAACCGGGCAATGACGCCAGTGATCTTAAGTGTCTGCATACTAACGATTACAACTCCATATACAAATACAGGATCAAGCAAATCAATTATATCAAATGCATGCGGATCTTTACATTGAAATCAAAAGAGATTAAAGAAAGTTAAATGTTATTCAGGCACTACAGAGCAGCGGATAAATCACATTTATTGTTAAATCACAATTATTGTGTGTAGGATGGAACTGCAGATGCTGGATTACACCGAAGAGAGGCACACAATGCCGGAGTAACACAGCGGCCCGGCAGCATCTCTGCAGAAAGGCAACGTTTCGCATCGAGACCGTTCTTCAGACTGAGATCCAGGGAAGTGGGTAACTAGATGTTTTGAAAGGGTGCGGAAAAAAGCAGAAAATACTCTGATGTTCCATTGTTCGCTGAAGAAGAGGTGAAAAGGAAAGGATAACAACAGTGAAGCCATCAAAACGACTGGGGTGGGGTGAACTTCTACCGCTGCACCATCGAGAGCATCCTTACCAACTGCATCACAGTTTGGTATGGCAACTGCTCTGTCTCCGACCGGAAGGCATTGCAGAGGGTGGTGAAAATTGCCCAACGCATCACCGGTTCCTCGCTCCCCTCCATTGAGTCTGTCCAAAGCAAGCGTTGTCTGCCGAGGGCGCTCAGCATCGCCAAGGACCTCTCTCACCCCACCCATGGACTGTTTACCCTCCTACCAACCGGGAGGCGCTACAGGTCCCACCGTTGCCGAACCAGCAGGTCCAGGAACAACTTCTTTCCGGCGGCTGTCACGCTACTCAACAACGTACCTCGGTGACTGCCAATCACCCCCCCCCCCCCCCCCGTCACTTATTATTATTTATTCAAATCATTTGCTGTGTCGCTCTTCCAGGGAGATGCTAAATGCATTTCGTTGTCTCTGTACTGTACACTGACAATGACAATTAAAATTGAATCTGAATCTGAATCTGAATCTGAAGGGTCTTCTTCGGAATCACAGCAGGCTATGAAGGGAGCGAACGGCATACTGGCCTTTATAACAAGATGAATCGAATATGGGAGCTAAGAGGTCCTTCGGCAATTGTACGGAGCCCTAGTGAGACCACACCTGGAGTATTGTGTGCAGTTTTTGTCCCCTAATTTGAGGAAGGACAATCTTGCTATTGAGGGAATGCAACGCAGGTTTACAAGATTATTTCCCAGGATGGCGGGACTGTCATATGCTCCGAAAAAAGAGCAGCTAGGCTTGTACACTCTGGAGTTTGGAAGGATGAAATTGAAACATATAATATTGTTAAGGCTTTGGACAAGCTACAGGCAGGAAACACGTTCCCGATGTTGGGGGAGCCCAGAACCAGGGACCATAGGTTAAGAATATGGACTAACCCATTTAGAACGAAGACGAGGAAACACTTTTTCTGAAAGAGAGTGGTGAGTCTGTGGAATTCTCTGCCTCTGAGGGCGGTGGAGGCAAGTTCTCTGGATGCTTTCAAGAGAGAGCTAGATAGTGCTCTTAAAAATAGCGGAGTCAGGGGATATGCGAAGAAGGCAGGAACGGGGTAGTGATTGGGGATGATCAGCCTTGATCACATTGAATGGAGGTGCTGCCTCGAGGAACCGAATGGTGTACTCATGCACATATTGTCTATTGTCTATTGTCTGTTTATTTAAGATATTTCACATAATAGAGCAGGGGTTCCCAACCTTTTTCGCCTCATTTATCCGTGGCAAATTTTCTTTTATTTCATTTTTTTTTTCAGGTAAACCAGCTTTACCGATCATTAGCTGGCGAGAGACGACTGATCATTAGCCAGGGATACAAAGTCAAGTATGCAACAGATATTTAAGTCCCCTGATCTGCCTCTCTAATGAATGTGGACATACAACATATTTAACAATGCTTTGGAAATGTAGTCTCAAGTTTATACAGAGTGGCAGCAATGATGTTTAAACAGGCTCTACTCATTCAAAGTTTTCTTGTCACTCATACAATACACTTGTCATCTTGTGGTTCTATCAATCACAAACTGTTGATCACAAACTTCGAAACAACAGGAAATTAAGTCAAAAGCCCAACATTTACAATTCCGTCTGAACAAAGTTAATAATTGTTAAGACGGAATTGTAAATGTTGGGCTTGTAATCACTGGAGTTTAGAAGGACGGGAGGGGGAGGGGGAGTCTTATGGGCACACATCAAATTATAAAATAACTGTTCCTGCTGGATGCAGAAAAAATGTACCCAATGTTCGGCGAGTCCAGACCCAAGGGTTACATTCGTAGAATAAAGGTGAAGCCATTTAAGCCATTAAGCCATATCAAGATCACAATCGAGCCATCTACAGTGTACAGATACACGATAAAGTGATGAATGTTTAGTGCAAAATATAGTCCAGTGAAATCCGATTAAGTATAGTCAGAATGTCTCCAGCGAGTTTGAGATTAGCTGGTGAACGCTCCCCAGTTGATGATAGGATGGGCCAGCTGCATGATAACAGCTGGGAAGAAACTGTCCCTGAATATGGAGGTATAAGTTTGCTGATGACACAAAGCTGAGTGGCAGTGTGATATGTGAAGAGGATGTTAGGAGGTAAATGTGAGGTTATCCAATTTGGCGGCAAAAACAAGGGGGCAGATTATTATTATATCAAGGGGTTAGGTTAGGCATGGGGGAGGTGCAGCGAGACCTGGGCGTCCTTGTACTCCGGTCACTGAAAGTTGGCTTACAGGAACAGCAGGCAGTGAAGAAAGCTAATGGAATGGGAGAGGTGGGACCAGTACAAACAGGACGGTCTGCACCTGGGCTGGAATGGAACCAATGTCCTTGGGGGAGTGTTTGCTAGTGCTGTCGGGGAGGATTTAAACTAATGTGGCAGGGGGATGGGTACAAGAGCAGAGAGGCAGGTGGGTGTAAAACGAGGGTGGAAGCAATAGGGAGCAAGGTGAAAAGCAAAAGTGGCAGGCAGACAAAACCAGGGCAAAAATCAAAAAGGGCCACTTCTCAACAAATTTGTATAAGGGGTAAGAGCGTTGTAAAAACAAGCCTGAAGGCTTTGTGTCTCAATGCAAGGAGTATTCGTAATAAGGTGGATGAGTTGAACGTGCAGATAGCTATTAATGAGTATGATATAGTTGGGATCACGGAGACATGGCTCCAGGGTGACCAAGGCTGGGAGCTGAACATCCAGGGATATTCAATACTCAGGAGGTATAGAGAGAAAGGAAAAGGAGGCGGAGTAGCGTTGCTGGTTAGAGAGGAGACTAACGCAATGGAAAGGAAGGACATTAGCTTGGAGCATGTGGAATCGGTATGTGTAGAGCTGCGAGACACTAAGGGGCAGAAAACGCTAGTGGGAGTTGTGTACAGGCCACCTAACAGTGGTAGTGAAGTTGGGGATGGTATCAAACAGGAAATTAGAAATGCGTGCGACAAAGGCAAAGCAGTTATAATGGGTGACTTCAATCTACACATAGATTGGGTGAATCAAATTGGCAGGGGCGCTGAGGAAGAGGATTTTTTGGAAAGTATGAGGGATAGTTATTTAAATCAACAGGTAGAGGAACCAACGAGAGTGCAGGATATTTTAGACTGGGTATTGAGTAATGAGGAAGGGTTAGTTAGCAGTCTTATTCTGCGTGCCCCCTTGGTCGAGTTCTTCATTAGGATAGAGAGTGACATTGTTAATTCAGAAACAATGGTTCTGAACTTAAGGAAAGGTAACTTTGAGGGTATGAGGCGTGAATTGGCCAAGATTGACTGGCAATCAATTCTAAAAGGGTTGACGGTGGATACGCAATGGAAGACATTTAAAGACTGCATGGATGAACTACAAAAATTGTTCATCCCAATTCGGCAAAAGAATAGATCAGGGAAGGTAGTGCATCCGTGGATAACAAGGGAAATCAGGCATAGTATCAAAGCAAAGGGTGATGCGGACAAAGTAGCCAGAAAAAGCAGCATACCAGAGGACTGGGAGAAATTCAGAGACCAGCAGAGAAGGACAAAGGGCTTGATTAGGAAAGGAAAAATAGATTATGAAAAAAAAACTGGCAGGGAACATAAAAACTGACTGCAAAAGTTTTTATAGATATGTGAAGAGAAATAGATTAGTTAAAACAAATGTAGGTCCCTTGCAGTCAGAAACAGGTGAGTTGATCATGGGGAACAAGGATATGGCGGACCAATTGAATAACTACTTTGGTTCCGTCTTCACTAAGGAAGACATAAATAATCTGCCGGAAATAGCAGGGGACCGCGGGTCAAAGGAGTACTTGAGTGAAATCCAGGTTAGTCGGGAAGTGGTGTTGGGTAAATTGAATGGATTAAAGGCCGATAAATCCCCAGGGCCAGATAGGCTGCATCCCAGAGTACTTAAGGAAGTAGCTCCGGAAATAGTGGATGCATTAGTGATAATCTTTCAAAACTCTTTAGATTCCGGAGTAGTTCCTGAGGATTGGCGGGTAGCAAACGTAACCCCTCTTTTTAAGAAGGGGGGGGGAGAGAGAAAACGGGGAATTACAGGCCAGTTAGTCTAACATCGGTAGTGGGGAAACTGCTAGAGTCAGTTATTAAAGATGGGATAGCAGCACATTTGGAAAGTGGTGAAATCATTGGACAAAGTCAGCATGGATTTACGAAAGGTAAATCATGTCTGACGAATCTTGTGGAATTTTTCGAGGATGTAACTAGTAGCGTGGATGGGGGAGAACCAGTGGATGTGGTGTATCTGGACTTCCAGAAGGCTTTCGACAAGGTCCCACATAAGCGATTAGTATATAAACTTAAACATATGGCATTGGGGGTTCAGTATTGATGTGGATAGAGAACTGGCTGGCAAACAGGAAGCAAAGAGTAGGAGTAAACGGGTCGCTTTCACAATGGCAGGCAGTGACTAGTGGGGTACCGCAAGGCTCAGTGCTGGAACCCCAGCTATTTACAATATACATAAATGATCTGGATGAGGGAATTGAAGGCAATATCTCCAAGTTTGCGGATGACACTAAGCTGGGGGGCAGTGTTAGCTGTGAGGAGGATGCTAGGAGAATGCAAGGTGACTTGGATAGGCTGGGTGAGTGGGCAAATGTTTGGCAGATGCAGTATAATGTGGATAAATGTGAGGTTATCCACTTTGGTGGCAAAAATAGGAAAACCGACTACTATCTAAATGGTGGCCGATTAGGAAAAGGGGAGAGGCAGCGCGACCTGGGTGTCATGGTACACCAGTCATTGAAAGTAGGCATGCAGGTACAGCAGGCAGTGAAGAAAGCCAATGGTATGTTAGCTTTCATAGCAAAAGGATTTGAGTATAGGAGCAGGGAGGTTCTACTTCAGTTGTATAGGGTCTTGGTGAGGCCACACCTGGAGTATTGCGTACAGTTCTGGTCTCCAAATCTGAGGAAGAACATTATTGCCATAGAGGGAGTGCAGCGAAGGTTCACCAGACTGATTCCTGGGATGTCAGGACTGTCTTATGAACAAAGACTGCATAGACTCGGTTTATACTCTCTAGAATTTAGGAGATTGAGAGGGGATCTTATAGAAACTTACAAGATTCTTAAGGGTTAAAGAAGGAACTGCAGATGCTGTTGTATCGAGGGTTACACAAAAATCTGGAGAAACTCAGCGGGTGCAGCAGCATCTAAGGAGCGAAGGAGATAGGCGACGTTTCGGGTCGAGACCCTTCTCATCTGCTCCCAGGATGACGTGTTCCACACCAGGTCATCGCAAATGTCCTCGTTCTTCAGAGAACGGGGTTTCCCCTCCCCCACTATAGATGAGGCTCGTACCAGGGTCTCCTCCATACCCCGCAACACTGCCCTCTCTCCCCATTCCCCCACTCACAACAAGGGCCGAGTCCCCCTGGTCCTCACCTTTCACCCCACCAGCCAGCGCATACAACAGATAGTCCTCCGCCAGTTTCGTCACCTCCAACGTGACCCCTCCACTCGCCACATCTCCCCATTTCCCCCCTGTCTGCCTTCCGCAAAGACCGCTCCCTCCGCAACTCCCTCGTCAATTCTTCCCTTCCCTCCCGCTCCACTCCTTCCCCGGGCACTTTCCCTTGCAACCGCAAGAGATGCTACACTTGTCCCTTCACCTCCCCCATCCACTCCTTTCAGGGACCCAAGCAGTCATTCCAAGCCCGACAGAGGTTCACCTGCACCTCCTCCAACCTCATCTACTGCATCCGTTGCTCCAGATGCCAGCTGATCTACATCGGTGAGACGAAGCGGAGGCTGGGCGATCGTTTCGCCGAACACCTCCGCTCGGTCCGCAATAACATTGAGAGAAACGTCTTTGTATATGCGCCAGGTCACGAGGTTCTAAATCTTCTTTCTGAAGTCCGCCTCGTCATTGTTTGATGTCTGACCTAAAAATATGGCGTCTTGCACGAATTTGTAAACTAATTTGGATTTGTATTTGGCTGTTCAGTCGTGGATGAACAACGAGTAAATAATGCGGCTATGTTTGCATTTTTGCGGAGTATTGATGATTATCGAAGATGATGATTTGTCCCCGATTCTCGCTGATTGCGGTCTATTGATCAGGAAGTCGATGATCCAGCAGCAGATATGAATGCTGACTCCAAGTGCTTGAGTTTGGTGATGAGCCGGGATGTGATAATGGTGTTAATATCAGAGTTTTGAATGAGTTATGAATCGAAGTATGACGTATGTTTTTGTTTTATACGTGTTCCAGTGATTAGTGTAGGGCCATGGAGATGTCGTCAGCCCTGGACCTGTTGTGGCAGTAGGCGAACTGCAGTGGGTCAAGGCTGCTTGGTAGACGGGGTATAATGCTCCGTAACCAGCCTTTCAAAGTACTTTCTGATGGTGGATATCAAGGTCACTGGACGTCAGTGATTGAGGCATGAGATATTGCTTTTCTAACGCACAGGGATAATATTGGTCGAATTAAAGTGGGGGGTGTATACGGTTAACGTCAACAACCCATAACTGCATTGATGTAGTAATCTGACGCCGGCATATTGAGACAGATCAGTTTAGTTTGTGTTGGGCAAAGTGTTCTCCCAGATATTGTGGGCCGATCGCTATGTTCCAAGGACGTGCTATTTTTATGTATTATACAAAGCTGTGGACTTTTTAAAGGATGTAAATAGAAAAAGGATAACCGAGAATGGCGAATATGGTGTAAATCATATATTCACGGCTTTGATTATATAGGATCGGCGGGTAACATGATCATGCTCGGCATCCAAAATATCGAGCGACTACAAAGGGATAGGAGGCTACACACGAGGAGCCTCAGAAAAGATTTGTCATTCAGAGGGTAATGACCATGTGACATTTACTCTACATCGGCAGCGGAAGACAAGGCTTTCAAAATATTGGAGGAGGATCCACATCGCTTTATCTAACACAAACACATTAAGGGCTAACGGGACATCATGGAAGCGTTGTGTTGATAGATGTTTCGCCATTATCTTATAGTCAGGGTAATCAAGAATGAGGGCCTTAAGGGCGATTTTTGAGCTTTATTTTTTATGCTTCCATCGGTGTGTTAGTTGGCCGTGCTTCGTTTGGGTCAATATCCGATCGTTGGCCGTTATACATTTAGAAATATTATTTGTAAACTTTTATATCTTGAATAACCGCAACTCTAATAATGATGCCGACCGGTATTTGGAGGAAGTCCTGAAAATGGTGGTTCAATGCTAATTGGAATATCCTGCAATAAAACGCAACTGCAAATTTTTGGTTTACACCAAACATATACACTATGGATTATCCTATCCATTTGTTCCAGAGATGATCACCGACCCGCTGAGTTATTCCAGCGTTTTTTTGGTTTTGTATAGCCTGAAGCACTCAGGTGTGTGCCAAGGCATCACTGATAAAATCTTATATTAAGGAAGTAATAGAGATGAAGGGGAACATCTGACCTGTTTCCATATGCTGGCTATGCACGAGTTAAATCTGCTACCATCAGCGGCATCTTTAAAAACATTGAACGCTGTGACACACATTGCGGAAAGCGCTGAACTGCTCGTTCTCTCCACGCAGTTCGCTCACGCCATCCCTGTACTTAATTTGTTATAGCTACAGGCAGTTAGAAACATGTTGGATCCGTGATAGACATGTTTTCCTTTGGGAAACTACAAAACAACATTATAGTCATACCGATTGAATATGTAATCATTGATCCCTAGTTTCCGTTCTCTTCTTTTTCTGCAGTGAATTTCGTGGCGATTGTGATCCTTTCCCGTGGAAAGTGCGGCCTCTCCACCTGCACCACTCGCTACCTGGTGGCCATGGCTGCAGCGGATCTGTTAGTTATTATTATTGATGTAATCTGTTATCGCATCAACCGTCATCTTTTCATGGTGAATTTCCAGGACATCACGCCCGTGTGTTGTAGTGTTAACGTATTGGCTCGTACAGCCAAAAACTGTTCTGTCTGGTTCACTGCCATGTTCACTTTTGATGATTTGTCGCCAATTGTTGTCCAAAACTGAAAACAAAATATTGCACCGGAAAAACAGCGGTTTTGGTTCTTCCAACAATTGGCGTTCTGCTCTTTCTGAAAAACGTCCCCTTCTATTCCGCGTATAATCCTAAGGAAATCATCAACAATGTGCCATTCTTCTGTCAGGGGAAGAGTAGCTATTACATTCACTCCGGGTGGATAGGATTTGACACGATCCATAAGATCCTGACTCCGTGGCTCCCATTCACTGTGACCCTATTGCTCAACACTCTGACAGTCCGGCACATAGTAGTGGCCAGACGGGCCCGTAAGGGGCTGAGGGGTCAGAGCAATGGGGGAAACCGTAGTGACCCAGAGATGGAGAGCAGGAAGAGGTCGGTGATTTTACTCTTCACCCTCTCCGGAAGCTTCATCCTCCTGTGGCTGTTGCGTGTGGCAGATTTCATCTGTACTCGGATTAATGGAACGGCATTTGTGTACACGGAATCAGAAATGATCTTTGGTCTGTTTGGAGTTTTGTTGAGCATCCTCAACTGCTGTACGAACACTTTTATTTACGCGGTGACTCAGTCTAGGTTCAGGCAGCAGCTGAAGGCCACACTGGTGTGTCCGGTCACGCCATTGGTTCAGTTGACGAGGAAATCCACACACTGAGCACTGTGCACATGGCGCCTTAGAAGTTGATAAGACATGGGAGAATTATTAGACGATTCGGCTCATCGAGTTTGCTTCGCCATTTGATAAAAAATGATTAATTACACACCCTCCTCCCCCCAACTCCTTTAATCTCATCCCGCTGCCTTCTCCCCGTAACATTTGACGCCCTTGCTAATCGAGAACCTATCATCTCCGCTTCAAAAGTACCCAAATGACTCCGCAGATTCACCACCACGCGATTGAAGACATTCAACCTCATATCCATTCTAAGTGTATGTCCTTTAATTTTGAGGCTATCACCTCTGGCTCTGGAGTCTCCCACCCCTAAAATATACTCTCCATGTCCACTTTATTCCAGTCTCGTTGTATCCTGAAAATAGCTTCCACATCCACAAGGGTTGATAGTTATGACATCATAATGTCGTGCAAGACATAAACAGTTCCCTCGTGCCACTGGCGCTGGTTAATATAAGATAAACACAATACAAGCGCTGTAGTCAATGAATAACAGCTTGAGTTGTTGTTGCCCAAGTAGTCCAGAGCGGAGTGGTGAGCCATTCAGATCAGATCTTCCTGTTGCGACCGTAAGCGAACTGCAGTGGGTCCAGGTTTTGTCGAGTTATGAGTTGTAATGCGCCACCACAGACGTTAGTGACACTGGTCGATAGTCATTGAGGCACATCACCTTGGCCTTCTTGGGCACCGGAATTATTGATGCCCTTTTTAAAATGGTGGGAACCTTAGACCTCAGAAGTGAGAGGTTGAAAATGTCCGTAAAATCTCCAGCCAGTTGGTCCGCACAGGTTTTGAAAACACGACCGGATATACCATCAGCTCCGGCAGTTTCCAAGGATTCACCCCCGTGAAGGATCTTCTAACATCGGCCTTTGTGACTGTGACCGAAATACCATCACGACGATGCTCGTACCAAGGTCGTATCTGGACTTCTTGTGGACCTCTTTTTCTCCAGACCTGAATCAGTCCACGCCTCTGGGGGGGGGGGGGGGGGGCGCTTTTCAACTGCTTGAGTTGTTGTTGCCCAAGTAGTCCAGAGCGGAGTGGTGAGCCATTCAGATCAGATCTTCCTGTTGCGACCGTAAGCGAACTGCAGTGGGTCCAGGTTTTGTCGAGTTATGAGTTGTAATGCGCCACCACAGACGTTAGTGACACTGGTCGATAGTCATTGAGGCACATCACCTTCAACAAGCACATCAACAAGCAGCACCGCGGTGTGGTCAAATGTATCGAAGTGATAGCGAGTGATGGAGCAATAAGCGCCTTTGCTGGTCGTGTAGCAGTGGTCAAGGGTGTTTGATCCTCTGGTGCTGCAGGAGACATTTTGGTGGAAGTTAGTGCGCGATTTCTTCAGGTTGGCTTTGTTGAAGTCCCCGGCTATGGTGGTAAATGCCTCGGGGTAAGCAATCTGGAGCTTGGTGACCACGGCGTGCAGCTCCCCCAGTGTCAGATGGACATCAACTTGGGTTGGGATGTAGACCGCGGTCAGTATGATGGAGGTGAATTCCCTCAGGAGGTAGAAGGGACGGCACTTCACAGCCAGGTGTGCATGTGTGAAGAGCAGGAGTTGGAAAGAACTGCCACGTCTGAGCACCAGGCAGAGTTGACCATGGGGCAGACGTCCGCTCCTTCTCCGTTTACCAGAAGCCAGTGCACGGTCCATGCGATGGATGGGGGATACCTCCAGGCTGGATTGCTGAGTCTGGGGAGCTGGGGGTGAGCCATGTCACTGTGAAACAGAACGCAGAGCATTTAAGTACCCCACTTCATTTTCATGGGAATGTACATTGGCCAGGAGGATGGTAGGGAGAGGGGGTTGAACTCCCCTGCGCGTCAGTCTGACCTGAAGTCCTGCCTGTCGGTCACGTTTCCGGACACAATGGAGGCCTCTCAGTTGTTTCTAGGTACTCTACCTGCTGTTCCTGCGAATCTGCGCTGTAACAGGGATCCCCTTGCAGTCGACAGCTCCAGCTCCGTTGAGAACGGGAGTTCCCTCACAGACGGCAGCTCCAGCCCCGTTGCTCCAAGGATAATCTGTTCGTCGGCTTTCCAGGATGGGAGCCGCAGCGGTTAAATTGTATTTTAAGTGTATTTGTAACAGACCGCGAGACACAGCGTTTAGAACCCCATGATTTTTCAGGCGCATTCATCCTGGGAGTCACACTTTGTATGAAGCACTCGACTCGAAACGTCACCCATTCCTGCTCCCAAGACACACTGCCTGTCCCGCCAAGTTTTTCCAGCGGTTTTTGTCTATATTCGGTGTAAACCAGCATTTGTTGTTCCTTCCCACACACAGAATAACGTCTTCACTCCAAGACTGATGTGTAGCTGGCACCGTCCGACCCAATTATTTAAACTGTAGTTTGAAACAGTTATCAGATTGTATTGGGACTGGTTATTTGAGTGCAGCTTCTTATAGGCAATAACGTTTATGAGAATGTAGATTTACCGAAATTCTAGAGGCACAAAATTCCAACGGATTAATGTTGACCTTTCGCTGCAGAATGTGGGAGCAGCACTGTGTGTGACTCCTTGTGCACAAGTAAATAAAGTGTGTCTGGGGAATGAATGCATGTTTTCAGAATCCAGATGATCGTCGAAGTCACGGTGATTGGTGATATTACTGATATGGTTTCTGTACAATTATTATAACTGCGCGAGATATTACTTTATGATATAAGGAGCAAGGCCAAACTGCTGTATCGCACATTGAGCTCACTTACCGAAAACCCAAACGTCAGCAATAATCACTTGCAGCTTCTACAAGTGAAAGAATTCCTGCTTTTACTCTCAGTTCAGAAATGTAACTGCGAGACTCCAGTGAATAGTAAATCTGAGCAGACTAGTTGACGTCTGCGGGGTAGTGTTTCCCTTTATCGGTAATCGGCAAATCAATTTCTCTGTTGGTTCATTCAGAAACGAATTTCCAAATGCCAAGGATTTCTGAAATCATTCAGCTGCCGTGGTTGATCTGAATAATCCGGGATATTTGTGCGTTATTGAAATACTATGACACGGCAACCGATTAGATTACGCAAACTTGTGCAACGGAGGCAATGTATTGCAGCGACTAAGAACAATAAACACTTGCTTAAATAATATTGTAGCCTTGCGCACCGATCTGATTCAAATGTATACAGTCCCTCAAGCCAATTCTACTGCTCGAACTCACACATACTCTCAAAACGAAACCTCTTTTCAGCCCGTCAACGTTTGTTAAAAGGCAAATTACTTTAACAAAAGAAAGCTGTCTGAATCGATCACATCGGATGAATAGAGAAAATCCATATACAATGATTTCAGCAGACAAACCGTGAAAACATGCATTTGAAATTGAATCCGTCACGATCAACAAATACAGACACTTAAATTGGCTCTAAGGCCATAAGATTGTCGTGGTCGGGGAGCTTGTGTGTCTCAGTGACCCATAAAGCTATGCCAGCGGGAGATTCGTTTCCTGTTAGGGTCTCTCATGCTGGACAGGTCGAAGGGTGGAGGCGAGACGAAAAGCGATCCACTGGTCCTCCACTTTGGAGGTTGTGCACAGGGCTAACAACCCTGTCTCGTAAAACAATAATGTTACGAAAACAGCAACTGAAGGTATAAGCAGGACAGTAAGTAAGTAAGCAGGCCTGGACGTGCCATTCCTCGTCACCGCTTTGGAGTTTTGAAACTGCAGATCCTTCATATGTTCTAGCCATTCAACGTTTGTCTTTGCCATCACAAAGCGCACAAAAATAACTGAAAGCGAGAGAGATTAGTGATGTAAATATAACAGATGAATGACTGAGTTAAAGATGGAATAAATGAAAAGATCTATCAATCAATAATCTAATCAATCAATGGAAAAACAATCAATATTAAAGAAGGACCGGGAGATAGATAGAACGACCCGACAATTTTATAGATACACCGTCAGACCTACATTTCTACTTAAAGGTAGTTAAAGTCTCTGAAACAAATGCAGCATTTAGACATGAAAATATTAGTTTTAAAACTGTGCACACATGGACACGAATTACATCTCGTGAACTTAAATGTAACATTGAACATTGAAATTAGAAATAAAATAACAAACCTACAGAAACGCTTCACGAAGAAGAAGGGGCAGAACAGGCGGCAAGGTGGCGCAGCCATAAATTTGCTACCTCACCGCGCAACGCTTGCAGCACCGCAGACCCGGCTTTGATCCAGACTACGGGTGCTGTCTATACACAGTTTGTACGTTCTCCCCGTGACCTCGTGGATTTTCCCCGAGATCTTCGGTTTCCTCACACTCTCCAACGACGCACAGGTAATTCGGTCAATTGGCTGGGTATAAGTGTAAATTGGCCCAAATGTGTGCAGGATAGTTTTAATATGCGAGGATCGCTGGTCAGTGCGGACTATGAAGAAATGCAAGAAGTAATTTATTGAAACAAATTAGAAACAGGTAGTTGGGCAGCAAATGGCGCTGCTGGCAAACACGGAAGATGACGTCAAACTGCAACAACAAGTGGCTTCAAATGGCAGAGTGTAGCTGCGTGGAATGCGCCAGTAATCCCGCTAAACCGAAAGAGGGGCCTTCAGAGATTGTGGAGGCATTAGTTGTGATCTTTCAGATTCACATGTGTCAGGAGTGGTTCCAGCCGAATAGAAACATTCCAATATTATCCCACTGTACTAGAAGGGACTAGAAGGATAGTTGAAGTGTTACATAGAAACATAGAAACATAGAAAATAGGTGCAGGAGTAGGCCATTCGGCCCTTCGAGCCTGCACCGCCATTCAATGTGATCATGGCTGATCATCCAACTCAGTATCCCGTACCTGCCTTCTCTCCATACCCCCTGATCCCTTTAGCCACAAGTGCCACATCTAACGCCCTCTTAAATATAGCCAATGAACTGGCCTCAACTACCTTCTGTGGCAGAGAATTCCAGAGACTCACCACTCTCTGTGTAAAGAATGTTTTCCTCATTTCGGTCCTAAAGGAATTCCCCCTTATCCTTAGACTGTGACCCCTTGTTCTGGACTCCCCCAACATCGGGAACAATCTTCCAGCATCTAGCTTGTCCAACCCCTTAAGAATTTTGTAGGTTTCTATAAGATCCCCCCTCAATCTTCTAAATTCCATCGAGTACAAACCGAGTCTATCCAATCTTTCCTCATATGAAAGTCCTGACATCCCAGGAATCAGTCTGGTGAATCTTCTCTGTACCCCCTCTATGGCAAGGATGTCTTTCCTCAGATTTGGAGACCAAAACTGTACACAGTACTCCAGGTGTGGCCTCACCAAAACCCTGTACAACTGCAGTAGAACCTCCCTGCTCCTATACTCAAATCCTTTCGCTATGAATGCTAACATACCATTTGCTTTCTTCACTGCCTGCTGCACCTGCATGCCTACTTTCAATGACTGGTGTACCATGACACCCAGGTCTCGTTGCATCTCCCCTTACCTAATCTGCCACCATTCAGATAATAGTCTACCCTCATGTTTTTGCCACCAAAGTGGATAACCTCACATTTATCCACATTGTACTGCATCTGCCATGCATCTGCCCATTCACTCAGCCTATCCAAATCACCCTGCAGCCTCCAAGCATCCTCCTCACACCTAACTATACCCCCCAGCTTGGTATCATCTGCAAATTTGGAGATGTTGCATTGAATTCCCTCGTCCAAATCATTAATATATATTGTAAATAGCTGGGGTCCCAGCACTGAGCCTTGCGGCACCCCACTAGTCACTGCCTGCCATTCTGAAAAGGACCCGTTTACTCCTACCCTTTGCCTCCTGTCTGCTAGCCAGTTCTCTATCCACATCAATACTGAACCCCCAATACCGTGTGCTTTAAGTTTGTATGCTAATCTCTTATGCGGGACCTTGTCGAAAGCCTTCTGAAAGTCTAGATATAACACATCCACTGGTTCTCCCTTATCCACTCTACTAGTTACATCCTCGAAAAATTCTATCAGATTTGTCAGACATGATTTACCTTTCGTAAATCCATGCTGACTTTGTCCAATGATTTCACCACTTTCCAAATGCGCTGCTATCCCATCTTTAATAACTGACTCTAGCAGTTTCCCCACTACCGATGTTAGACTAACTGGTCTGTAATTCCCCGCTTTCTCTCTCCCTCCTTTTTTAAAAAGTGGGGTTACATTAGCTACCCTCCAATCCTCAGGAACTACTCCAGAATCTAAGGAATTTTGAAAAATTATCACTAATGCATCCACTATTTCTGTGGCTACCTCCTTGAGTACTCTGGGATGCAGACTATCTGGCCCTGGGGATTTATCGGCCTTCAATCCGTTCAATTTACCCAACACCACCTCCCGGCTAACCTGGATTTCACTCAGTTCCTCCATCTTATTTGACCCCCGTTCCACTGCTATTTCCGGCAGATTATTTATGTCTTCCTTAGTGAAGACAGAACCAAAGTAGTTATTCAATTGGTCTGCCATGTCCTTGTTCCCCATGATCAATTCACCTGTTTCTGACTGCAAGGGACCAACATTTGTTTTCACTAGTCTCTTTCTCTTCACATATCTATAAAAACTTTTGCAGTCAGTTTTTATGTTCCCTGCCAGTTTCCTTTCATAATCTATTTTCCCTTTCCTAATTAAGCCCTTTGTCCTCCTCTGCTGGATTCTGAATTTCTCCCAGTCCTCTGGTAGGCTGCTTTTTCTGGCAAATTTGTATGCCTCATCTTTTGTTTTTATACTATCCCTGATTTCCCTTGTTATCCATGGATGCACCACCTTCCCCGATTTATTCTTTTGCCAAACTGGTATGAACAACTTTTGTACTTCATCCATGCAGTCTTTAAATACCTTCCATTGCACATCCACTGTCAACCCTTTAAGAATCACCTGCCAGTCTATCTTGGCCAATTCACATCTCATACCTTCAAAGTTACCTTTGTTCAAGTTCAGAACCCTTGTTTCTGACTTAATTTTGTCACTCTCCATCCTAATGAAGAACTCAACCATATTATGGTCACTCTTGCCCAAGGGGCCACGCACAACAAGACTGCTAACTAACCCTTCCTCATTACTCAATACCCAGTCTAGGATAGCCTGCTCTCTCGTTGGTTCCTCCACATGTTGGTTGAGAAAACTATCCCGCATACATTCCAGGAAATCCTCTTCCTCAGCACCCCTGCCAATTTGATTCACCCAATCTACATGCAGATTGAAGTCACCCATTATAACCGTGTTACCCTTGTTGCACGCATTTCTAATTCCCTGTTTGATGCCATCCCCAACTCCAATACTACTGTTAGGTGGCCTGTACACAGTTCCCACTAGCGTTTTCTCCCCCTTAGAGTTTCGCAGCTCTACCCATATCGATTCCACATCCTCCACGCTAATGTCCTTCCTTTCTATTGCATTAATCTCCTCTCTCACCAGCAACGCTACCCCACCTCCTTTTCCTTTTCGTCTATCCCTCCTGAATATTGAATATCCCTGGATGTTCAGCTCCCAACCTTGGTCATCCTGGAGCCAAGTCTCCGTGATTCCAACTATAGCATAGTCATTAATCGCTATCTGCACCTTCAACTCATCCACCTTATTACGAATGCTCCTCGCATTGAGACACAAAGCCTTCAGGCTTGTTTTTACAACACTCTTACTCCTTATACAATGATGTTGACAAGTGGCCCCTTTCACATCGATCCCTATTACACTTGGCCATACTCTCCTATCCCTTTGTGAGCTTTCTTCCCCGTTAATTCTGGGGTCATTAACCATCGCTTTACTCTCTTTCCCTCTAACTCCGTCCTCGACTATCCCATTTGATACCCCACCCCCCTTATTCAGTTTAAAACCATCCGTGTAGCAGTGGCAAACCTGCCGGCCAGAATGCTGGTCCCCCACCTGTTAAGATGCAATCCGTCCCTTTTGTACAGTTCCCCCTTACTATAAAAAGAATCCCAGTGATCTAAGAATCTAAATCCCTGCCCCCTGCACCAGTTCCTCAGCCACACATTCAGGTCCCATATCTCCCTGTTCCTGCTCTCGCCAGCACGAGGAACTGGAAGCAAACCGGAGATAACAACCCTGGAAGTCCTGCTTTTCAGCATTTTTCCGAGCTCTCTGAAGTCCCGCTGCAAAAAATTCATCTCCTTCTTTCCAACATCATTTGTGCCAACATGCACGACCACTTCCGGCTGGTCACCTTCGCCCTTGAGGATTGTCTGCACTCTGTCCGTAACATCCTGGATCCTGGCACCAGGAAGGCAGCACACCATCCTGGAATCCCGTCTGTTGCCGCAAAAACCCCTGTCCGTACCTCTCACAATGGAGTCTCCAACTACAATGGCGTTGCCCGACTTTGGCCTCTGTGGGTTTGGCTCATCAGCCCTTTTTGTTTGGCAAGCCAGTCCGCCGCTCAGTGGGATACCGTCTTCTGTCCCGGCAGCTTCCACGTGGGTGAACCTGTTCACAAGAGGTACAACACCCGGGGACCTTTGCATCCCATGTTTTCCTCCCTTTCTCACCGTCACCCACCTTCTCTCTTCTAGTGCCTTGGGTGTAACAATCTCACTGAAGGACTTGTCGAGAAACGACTCAGTTTCTCGAATGAACCTGAGGTCATCCACTTGTTTCTCCAGTTCCCCAACACGGTCCTTCAGGAGCTGTACCTGGATGCACTTCTCACATTTGTAGCATCCAGAGGCACCAGCAGTGTCCTTGACCTCCCACATACTGCAAGCATCACACTGCATCAGCTTGCTTGACATCTTCTTTTGCCTCGGTCTCGCCCTATCCAGTATTTTGCGCAGCCTCCTCGCCGAAGACTCTCGAGCCAAAGACTCACACTTTACTCACAGGGCACTTCCCTCACAAGACCACTCCCTCACTGCCTCTCCCCAAGAGCTGCCTTGCTTATATTGACTGTTCAATTGCCTAATTTACAAACCAAATTCCTCAGTTTTGAGGAACTGCTCTCCCCCTCTGACTCACTGAGAACTCTCCTCCCACTTGGGCTAGAGCCAATCAGTGCTTTCTCCTGCTTCTCTTTGTTGCTGTTGCTTCAAAATCCACGGGAAGACTGAGTGAAGTCTGCCTGTGCTTTGCCTCTCCTTTTTAACTGCTCTCCCCCTCTGACTCACTGAGAACTCTCCTCCCACTTGGGCTAGAGCCAATCAGTGCTTTCTCCTGCTTCTCTTTGTTGCTGTTGCTTCAAAATCCACGGGAAGACTGAGTTCTGTAATGAACCGGATTTGATAAGGGAACTCGAGGTTATGGAGCCATTAGGCGGAGTGGCGGCGCCTTGTGGCTGCGGTGCACCTGCAGTCCGTTTGCCTTTTTTTTAATGTCTTCCTTTGACATGAGACGCGACCTGTGTTCTTTGATTTGCAAAGGCTTTAAACTAGAAAGGCTGGGGGGAGGGACTCGGGTAGAGGGGGCTAGCGGACAGGGTGTGCGGCAAGAGACAGAGAAGAGAAGCACTCGGACACAAAATGTAGGCGAGAAAGAGGAAAACGATAATACACAGAGAATAAGGGATCGTGTGTTTCTAAAATTTGTATATTTTAATGCTAGGAAGATTGTAAGAAAGGTGGATGAACTTAGAGCCTAGATTGAGATCTGGAAATATGATGTTGTGGCAATCAGTGAAACATGGTTGCAGGAGGGCTGTGATTGGAAATTAAATATTCCAGGATTTCGTTGCTTCAGGTGTGATAGAATTGGAGGGACCAGAGGTGGAGGTGTTGCATTGCTTGTCAGAGAAGATATTACAGCATTGCTATGGCAGGATAGATTAGAGGGCTCGTCTTGGGAAGCTATTTGGGTGGAACTGAGAAGTGGGAACGGTGTAGAAACACTTTTAGGGGTGTATTATAGACCGCCAAATGGGGAGCGAGAATTGGAAAAGAAAACATGTAAGGAGATAGCAGATTTTAGCAGTAAGCACAAGGTAGTGATTGTGGGAGATTTAAAATTTCCAAAAATAGACTGGGAAACACATTCTGGGCTGGATGGTTTGGAGTATGTAAAATGTGTGCAGGATAGTTTTTTGCAGCAATACATAGAGGTGTCGATCAGAGAAGGGGCAGTGCTGGACCTCCTGTTAGGAAATGAGGCAGGTCAGGTGACTGCGGCATGCGTTGGTGAGCACTTCGGGAACAGTGATCACAATACCACTAGTTTCAGTATAATTTGGAGAGAGTCAGAACTGTACCTAAGGTTGAGATTTTTGATTGGAGAACGGCTAACTTTGAGGGAATGCGTAAGGATTTAAAATGAGTGAATTGGGACATTTTGTTTAATGGGAAGGATGTAGAAGAGAAATGGAGGACATTTAAAGGGAAATTGTAAGGGTACAGAATCTTTATGTCCCTGTTCGGTTGAAAGGAAATAGTAAAAATTGGAAAGAGCCATGGTTTTCAAGGGAAATTGGACACTTGTTTCGAAAAAAGAGATATATCTACAATAATTATAGGATGCATGGAGTAAATGAGGTGCTGGAGGAGTATAAGGAATGTAAAAATAACCTTAAAAAGGAAATTAGAAAGGCTAAAAGAAGATATGAGGTTGCTTTGGCAAGAAAGGTGAAAGTAAATGGAAAGGGTTTCTACAGCTATATTAATAGCAACATGATAACGAGGGATAAAATTGGACCATTAGAGAGCTGGAATGGACAGCTATCTGCAGAGCCAAAAGAGATGGGGGAGATATTGGACAATTTATTTTCTTCGGTATTCACCAAGTAGAAGGATATTGAACTCTACTGAGGCAAGGGAAAAAAGTAGAGTAGCTATGGAAACTATGAGATTCAAAGAGGATGAAGTACTGACACTTTTGAAAAATATATAAGTGGATAAGTCTCCAGGTCCTGACAGGATGTTCCCTTGGGCATTGCGGGAAGTTAGTGTAGAAATAGCAGGAGCTATGACAGAAATATTTCAAATGTTATTAGAAACGAGAATACTGCCGGAGAATTGGCGTACTGCACATGTTGTTCCATTGTTTAAAAAGGGTTCAATTAATAAACCTAGCAATTATAGACCGGTTAGTTTGACGTCAGTGGTGGGCAAATTAATGGAAAGGATACTTGGAGATAATATATATAAGCATCTGGATAAACAGTGTCTGATCATGGACAGTCAACATTGATTTGCGCCTGGAAGGTCATGTTTGACAAACTTCTTGAATTTTTTGAAGAGGTTACTAAGGAAATTGATGTGGGTAAAACAGTGGATGTTGTCTATATGTTGTCAAAGTAAGGCCTTTGACAAAGTTGCCCATGGAAGGTTGGTTAAGAAGGTTCAATCTGTGGGTGTTAATGGCGGAGTAGCAAGATGGATTCAACAGTGGCTAAATGGGAGATGTCAGAGAGTAATGGTGGATGGCTGTTTGTCAGGTTTGAAGCCGGTGACCAGTGGGGTGCCTCAGGGATCTGTGTTGGGTCCACTGTTGTTTGTCATGTACATCACTGATCTGGATGATGGGGTGGAAAATTGTTTAAGTAAGTATGCATATGATACTAAGATAGGTGGTGCTGTGGAAAATGAAGTAAATTTTCAAAGTCCACAGAGAGATTTGGGCCATTTGGAAAAGTGGGCTCAAAGATGGCAGATGGAGTTTAATGCTGATAAGTGTGAAGTGCTACATCTTGGCAGGACAATTCAAAATAGGACGTCCATGGTAAATGGTAGGGAATTGAGGAATGCTGTGGAACAGAGGGGTCTAGGAATAACTGTGCACAGTTCCATGAAGGTGGAATCACATGTAGATAGGGTGGTGAAGAAAGCTTTTGGTGTGCAGGCCTTTATAAATAGGAGCATTGAATATAGGAGTAGGGAAGTCATGCTAAAATTGAACAAAGCATTGGTAAGACCAATTCTGGTGTATGGTGTACAATTTTGGTCGCCTAATTATAGGAAGGATGTGTGGTTCAGTGACCTGACCAGTCTTCGTCGGTCAAGGACTGAGGTGGAAGATGGCGAGAATTCTTTCTTTCTCTTGTCTGGTGAGAGTTGTATTCCGAAATAACAACAATGCTCAGCAGCAAGATTACCACATCTGATGAACATGGTGCGTTATATAAAATAGGCGCAGGATTAAGTGAACGACTATGTCCGGATTCATGATTTGGAAGTGAACTGAGTTTATTTCATTAGCGGTAAAGCAGCCGAAATAGCTCAGTTGGGGGAGCGTTAGAATGAAGATCTAAAGGTCCCTGGTTCAATCCCGGTTTTCGGCAATCGTATTTCAGACTTTAAAATTTAAATCAGCGTTCATAGATGTATGATTAATTTCAACGCTTTTGTTCGTGACGCAGCCATCAGTGCGGCTCAATCAAGTTTCAACGTCAACCTCCAATGTTCTTTAGATGGAATAGAATGTTATGTAGTGTCATTCAAACAGGTTTGAACGAAATTGCATTTTCAACAGTTTTTGTCTTACATTACAAAAAAACCTAAGACCCACATTTAACACAGTTTACACAAACATCCATCACAGTGAGTCTACCACAGTGAGAATACACAATTCGATGTATACAGGATTGGCAAGGGTGATTATGCATATGTACGAGGATAGTCTTGCTGAGCTGTCTGAAATAATCCATTGAACCTTTCCTTGATACATTCCCCAGCAACCGTAAGAGATGGAACACGTGTCTCTACACCTCCTCTCTTGACTCCATCCAGGGACCCCAGGCTTACGCGGAAATCAGTTTTGAAACATGGGGAGGGGGGATGGGGGCGGGGACACAATGAGGCCTAACATCTGGGACAAGAGTTGGCAACCTACTGCCCACGGACCGGATCACAAAATCATCCGGCCAGCAGACGTATGTTTTTCAATTAGTTTTCCCTCCCTGGGAACTGCAGCCAGTTCCGGAGTACGCAGGCAACCGGGGAGCGACAGCCAGACCTGCCTGCCGACATGGGCGCAACAGACAGTCCCGGGACAAGCGAGTCCACCTGGGCACTAAAGCCATTCCCGGGGCAGGAGAGCTGACCTGGGCGCTGCAGCCAGTCCCAGGGCAGGCGAGTCAAGCTGAGCGCTGCAGATCCTTTGCCCACCGTATCCGCGCCGACCAGCAAACACCCCGCACACAAGCATCATTGAACACACTCGGGCCAATTTACAACTTACCGAAGCACCCTCCAGCTGAGACAAAGGCTCACATGTACTTCCTCAAATCACATTTACTGCATCCGCTGTTCCTGATGTGGGCTCCTTTACATCGGTGAAACCAAACGTAGACTCATCGAAAAACATAGAAACATAGAAAAGTAGATGGAGGAGTAGGCCATTCGGTCCTTTGAGCTTGTATCGTCATTCTATCTGATCATGACTGATCATCTAAAATAAGTATCCCGTTCATGCTTTTCACGCATATCCCTTGATGCCTTTAGCCCGAAGAGCTAAATCTTTCTCTTGAAAACATCCAGGGAATTGGCCTCCACTGCCTTCTGTGGCAGTGAATTCCACAGGTTCACAACTCGCAGGGTGAAGAGGTTTTTCCTCATCTCAGTCCAAAATGACCTACCCCTTATCCTTAAACTGCGAGCCCTGGTTCTGGACTCCCCCAACATCGGGTACATTTTTCCTGCATCAACTAAATAAATTAATTGATTGTGTGCGGAGTCCACTGTTGTTCTTCAATAAAACTCACCGCGACGTGCGTTCAGGTGCGAAGTTAGGAATGATTTCTACAAGGAATTGAGAGACGATATATCAGGGCTGTGATAAGGCCTGTTGCAGAGCTGTAGAGCGGTCCTGACCTTCCATCTACCTCATTAGAGACCTTCGAACTATCTGTAATCGGACTTTATTGGACGTTATCTACATTACGTTTACCCTTTAAGTTACACGTTTAAGTCTGAAGAACGGTCACGACCCGAAACGTCACACATTCCTTCTCTCCAGAAATGCTACCTGTCCCGCCGAGTTACTCCAGCATTCGGTGTCTCTCTTCTGTCCAAACCAGCATCTGCATTTCCTTCCTGTACGATACCTTATCCTTATCCTTTTTCATTTCTTTCTAAAAAAAGGAAGTTGTACAAAGAATGTTTTAATAATTCTGGGAACCTGTAAAAAGCTACCATTAAATTGTAATGTACTTCTAATCAATAAATTAAATATATATATATTTTTTATTTAAAAAGGAATCAAAAGAGTCAAAAGAGTTTATTGTCATGTGTTCCTGACAGGACAATGACATTTTTTCTTTCCTTAGCACAACAGAACATAGCAGGCATTGACTACAACACAGATCAGTGTGTCCATATACCATTATATACGTAAATACACACATGAATAGATGAAATAATAAAGTGCAAATAACAGATAAAGGTGTATTGAGGTTCAGAGTTTTGATCGAGCCAAGTTTAATAGCCTGATGGCTGTGGGGAAGTTGCTATTCCTGAACCTGGTCGTTGCAGTCCACAGGCTCCACAGATGAGTGTATGGCCAGGATGGTGTGGGTCCTTGATGATTATACCAGCCTTTTTGAGGCAGCGACTGCGATAGGTCCCCTCGATGGAAGGGATGTCAGAGCCGATGATGGACTAGGCAGTGTTTATTACTTTTTGTAGTCTTTTCCTCAATTAAGAATAAAAGCTGTCGTAATCAGCAGGACAGGCTGCATCTCTGGAGAAGGCATGGGTGACGTTTCGGGTTGAAACTCTTGTTCAGACTGATGCCAGGGGATAGGTACATAGGCACAAAAAGGTGGTGTAACTCCGCGGGACAGGCAGCATCTCTGGAGAGAAGGAATGGGTGACGGAGACAAAAGATGAAGTTAGAGGAGGTGCAAGTGAACCTCTGCCGTACCTCAAAAGACTGTCGGCGTGTTTGGACGGAGTCGAGGTGTTGTTGGGAGGGGGGTGGGTGCGCATGTGTTACATCTCCTGTAACTGGTAAGGGGGGGGGGGTGGGTGTTGACCAGGGAGTTGCGGAGAGAACGTTCGCTGCAGAAAGGGATGGAGATACGACCAGGGTATTCTGCAGGCATCGGCCTCTGCGGAAAGTGGAAAAGGTTGGATGTGATTATTTAGACTGCAAATCGGTGGGAGGAGGGGATGTAGCCCATAATCTGATTGGTGAGATCTCCTTATTCAAGGAACGTGGGTTTTCCACTTCCCTCATCGAGGAGAGCCTCACACTTCAGTGTCCCGTAGTTCTGCTTTCTGTTCGCCCAGACGCAATAAAGACAGTTCCCCTCATCCCCACTTTTCACCCCACCAGACTCGCATCCAACACATTATCCTCCGACGTTTCCGTCACCTCCTGAGGGATGCCACCACTAATCACATTTTCCCATCTCCACCCCGTTCCACCTTCCCCAGGTTTATCTTCAGCGCCCTCGAGGTCCGCTGCGAGAGGTGCCCCTCGGGGGAACTATGGCTGAAGAGGGCAGATGTGGAGAGGGATATCGGATTACGGGACAACCGGAGTGGAGGTGACGGCTGCAACGGGCCTGTGTCACCAGTTGCAGCTGCGACTGCAAAATAGCACTAAAATGGCACCTCTTGCTTATGGAATCAGTGGGTGGTTATGTGTATACAGGTCTAGGGTGATTATGCATATGTACGAGGATAGTCTTGCTGAGCTGTCTGAAATAATCCATTGAACCCTTCCTAGATATATTCCCCAGCAACCGTAGGAGATAAAACACGTGTCTCTACACCTCCTCTCTTGAAACCATCCAGGGACGCCACGCATACGCTTTTAAAACATGGGGAGGAGGGGGGGGGGCGGCTTTGGCACAATGAGGCCTAACATCAAGGACAAGGGTGGGCAACATACGGCACACGGACCGGACCGGATTAGCTTTCCCCACCTGGGAACTGCAGCCACTCCCGGAGCACGCAGGCGACCGGAGCGCGACAGCCAGACCTGCTAGCCGACATTGGCGCAAGAGACAGTCCCGGGATAGGGAAGTCCACCTGGGCACTAAAGCCATTCCCAGGGCAGGCGAGCTGAGCTGGGCGCTACAGCCAGTCCCGGGGCACGCAGGCGACCTCTGGGATCAAGTCAGACCTGGGGAAAGCGAGCTGACCTGGGCACTTCCGGATGAAATAGACCTGCCAGCTGACCTGGCCGCTACAGCCAGTCCCAGGGTAGGCGAGTCAAGCCAAACGCTGCCGATCGTTTGCCCACCGTATCCGCGCCGGCCAGCAAACACTCCGTACACGAGCACCATTGGACACACTCACGACAATTTACAATTTACCGAAGAACTTAACCTACAAACCTGGGTCTTTTGAGTGTGGGGCAGGCGAGACGACCTGGGCGCTACAGCCAGTCCCGAGGCAGGCGAGCTAACCTTTCTCGTGAAATAAAACGACAATTGCTGAGAGCGTTTAACTCCGTGATAGCTCTGTGGTTAGTGTGTCAACTATTATTTTCAGCAGACACTCCTGTTGAGACAACGGTTCACATTAACCTCCTCGAACCACATTTACTGCATCCGCTGTTCCTGATGTGGGCTCCTTTACATCGCTGAGACCAAACGTAGACTCATAGAAAAACATAGAAAAATAGCAAATTGATCGAGAAGTAGGCCATTCGGCCCTTTGAGCTAGTATTGCCATTCTATCTGATCATGACTGATCATCTGAAATGAGTATCCCATTCATGTTATTTCCCCATATCCGTTGATGTATTTTGCCCGAACATCTAAATCTTTCTCTTGAAAACATCCAGTGAATTGGCCTCCACTGCCTTCTGTGGCAGTGAATTCTGTAGGTTCACAACTCTCTGGGTGAAGAAGTTTTTCCTCATCTCAGTCCTAAATGACCAACACCCTATCCTTAAACTCCTGGTTCTGGACTCCCCCAACATCGGGTACATTTTCCTGCATCAACTAGAGAAAGTAATTAATTGTGTGCGAAGTCCACTGTCGTGCTTCAATAAAACTCACCACGCCGAGCGTTCAGGTTCGAAGATAGGAATAACTTCGACAAGGAATTGGGAGACGATATATCAGGGCTGTTATGAGGCCTGTTGTACAGTTGTAGAGCGGTCCTGACCTTCCATCTACCTCATTGGAGACCTTCGAACTATCTTTAATCGGACTTTATTGGGCGTTATCTACGTTAAGTTTAACCATTAAGCTATACGTTTAAGTCTGAAGAATCTATAGCCACAAAATGCTGGAGTAACTCAGCTGGACAGGCCACACCTCTGGAGAGATGGAATAGGTGACGATTCGGGTCGAGACCCTTCTTCAGATCTGCAGTTCTTTCCTACACACGTTGTTTGTGACCACGTTGCGCGGGATAGTGACGGGCTAGAAAGGTGTCACAGGTGATATTCAATGATTGCACATACTTTCGACGGAGCATATTTCGCCGAAAGACCTTATCCGATCACTGTGCTTCTGTTCTGTTTTAACAAGTTCTGATCTGGGATTTGAGTATCGATCAGACCAATGGGAAAACCTCTTTCGCTCTGCCTCTGTCCCCGAAGTTGCAACGTTTACAGGGCGTGTGGTTCAGTGACCTGACCAGTCTTCGTCGGTCAAGGACTGAGGTGGAAAATGCCGAGAATTCTCTCTTTCTTTTGTCTGGTGAGATTTGTATTCCGAAATAACAAAAATATTCAGCAGCGGGATTACCACATCTGATGAAAGCGGTGCGTTATATAAAATAGACGGAGGATTAAGTGAACGACTATGGCCGGATTCATGATTTGGAAGTGAACTGAGTTTCCTTCAACAGCGGTAAAGTAGCCGAAATAGCTCAGTTGGGAGAGCGTTAGACTGAAGATCTAAAGGTCCCTGGTTCAATCCCGGGTTTCGGCAATGGTATTTCAAACTTTAAATTTAAATCAAAATTTAAATAGATTTATGATTTATTTCAACGCTTTTGTTCGTGACGCAGCCGTCAGTGCGGCTCAATCAAGGTTCAACGTCAACCTCCAATGTTCTTTAGATGGAATAGAATGCTATTTATTGTCATTCAAACAGGTTTGAACGAAATTGCATTTTCTACAGTTTTTGTTTTACATTACAAAAAAACCTAAGACCCACAGTTAACACAGTTTACACAAACATCCATCACAGTGAGTCTCCTGTGATGGAAGGAAAAGTCTTATCTGTTCCCTTTGTTATTCACCCGCGGTCCAGCAGTCCAATTGCAGCATCTAGGCGAACTGGGGCTCCGATGTTAAAAGTCCCGGCGGACGATGGTAAGTCCTGTGGCCATTAAGCCACGCCGGGCGATGTTTGACCCCGCCTCCCTGTCCCGCAAACCCCGCAGTTCAAGCAGTCGAAACCGCGGTCCAGCAGTCCAACTGCAGCGTCTAGGCGAACTGGGGCTCCGATGATAGAGCCCCCAGCGGCCGATGGTAAGTTCCGTGGCCGCTAATCCGCGTTAGGCCCCGCTCCGTGTCCTTTAAACCCCGCGATTCCAGCGGGAGAAGTTGCCGTTTCGGGAGCTCCGAAAAACCTTCTCCCACCAGGGACCTGGAGCTCCCGATGTTCCTGTCCACCGGCCCTGCAGCCGGAGCTTTGGAAGCTCCAAAGTCGGGTCGCAGCCGCGCGCCACCACAACTCTCCCCGCTCCAAAGACGGCCAGCTGCGCGATGTCAGGTCTGCAGGCTCCGCGACTGGAGCCCTCAGATTGGTCCCGGTCGGAGGCTGCCGCCGGCTTCACGATGTTAGGCCCAACGACACCGGAGACCCGACAGGGAAAAAGACGGGTCTCTGGACAGGGAAGAGACTAACGGTTTTCCCCCACATCCCCCCTCCACCCATCATATATACACAGCTGAAACAAATAAATAACTAAGCTCAAGACCTACATTGACAAAAAATAAAAAAAAGATGGACGGCTGTAGACGAGCCGCTGCCCTTAGGCGCCGCCGCACCACCGACTGTCTTTCTGCCTGCATGTGACATTGAATTTCCAGCAGTTACCCCGGTTTCCACTCAAATACCACAGACATGCTGTCTGAAAATAAATTGGCCATGTCGCTCACCCTTCAAAACGGGGCTGTTTCGTTCATGGTACACGGCGGGATGTAGCTCAGCTGCACAAATAGGAGGGAAAGGACGATAAAATGTAAACGCAGAAAGTGTGTGATATTGTGCTTGGGCCGAAATAAAGTTTGCTTAAGGTCTCGCGGGTGTATCTTCTACACCCGCAAAAAAAATAATCTTACCAGAGGTAGATCCGTGGTGTATTGAGAGGATGATTCTCGTCATATTAGACACTGAAAAAGTCTGAGCAATGCCCGGCTAGCTCAGTCGGTAGAGCATGATACTCTTAATCTGAGGGCTCGAGCCCCAGGTTGGGCGACATTTTCTTTAACCATTATCGATAGCAAACATATTTCAGGATTATACTGCATTTTCGGGGATCTAAGGGTTTTATACCGTTCAAACCCTTCGGCTACATTTATTGGAGACAATTAATTGCAAGATGTGTGTTCTTTATTGTGAAATAATACGGCAATGGCTGAGAGAGCCAAACCGACCAAACTCCACTCCCGGCGGTTCAGCACTTCAACTCCCCCTCCCATATCGGATCCGACCTTTCTGTCCTGGGCCTCCGCCAACGCCAGAGTGAGGCCCAGCGCAAATTGGAGGAGTAGCACCTCATATTTCGCTTGGTAGTTTACACCCCAACGGTATGAACATTGACCTGCAATTTCTGATATTCCTTGCTTTCTCCCTCGTTCCCCTCCCCTTCCCTTCCCAGCTCTCCCACAAGCACACTGTCTCAGCCTTCTTCCTTATAATTTTCAGGCCCCAAATGAGTCTGAAGCAAAGATACTGGTCTGATTCAGAAGAAGGGTCTCACCTCATCCTTCTCTCCATAGATGCTGCCTCACCGCTGAGTTTCCAGACTGATTCCTGGGATGTCAGGACTTTCATAAGTGGAAAGACCGGATGGACTCGGCTTGTATTCGCTGGAATTTAGAAGATTGAGGGGGGATCTCATAGAAACTTACAAAATTCTTAAGATGTTGGACAAGCCAGATGCTGGAAGATTGTTCCCGATGTTGGGGCATTCCAGAAGAACGGGTCACAGACTAATGATAAGGGGAATTCCTTTAGGACCGAGATGAGGAAAACAATCTTTACACAGAGAGTAGTGAGTCTCTGGAATTTCATTTCGGAGTCACGTGAGTGACTTCGTGAAGAGCCCGCCGGCGCGCATGCTCGACATATCGTCGTAACGCGTTGCTGCGACGGCTGGCGGTGGAGCGCGCTCCTCGCCAGCCCTTCATAAGGGGCCACGGAGGTGAGTATTCCACCTTTAGTTGGTGGTCCTTGTTGTCTGATTATGTCTTGCAGCAAGGACATGGATGGGAGTTCGAAGGGCCGGAGGACGTCAGGACGAGTTCGCCGGTCAACAGTTCCGGGGCCTTTACCATCGGCAGTACCTGCAGCGCAGGCCGGGACTCAGGCGGAGATGTGGGTAAGCCCTGTGTTCACAGGTCCAGATCCGCCAGCACACCACAGCTCGTAGGAGTTCGACGAGGAGGAGTGTGGTGTGCCGCCAGAGCAGGGGGACCCTGCCATGGCAGTCAGGTTGTCAGCGGGCTCGCTGGCGACCTCGAGCAGGGCGCGTGCCGTTGCACGGCCTGTTCCACTCAGCCCTCCGAGAAGGGGGAGGGGAGGAGCCCAGAAGCCTAACCCTGTTAGGGCTAAGGCATTGCCTGTCGCGGAGGAGCGGTCAGGTTCCAGGGCGAGACCCGGGGCGGCTGTGAGGTCCAGCCGGCACACCCCGACTCTCGACGCCGGGACGGGTCGGTTGAGTCGGGTCTCGTCGCGGTCGCCGAGCCCCCCATGGATGGGTGGGCGGCACCATGCGTCGGCAACGTCCACGATGTGGGCAGCCGGCAAGACTGCGCGGGCCCCAGGCAGCCATGCTTCGGCTGGTGCCGACACCTCGCCGCATGTGCCCTTAGTGGCAGCGGCTTCAGCTCTCGCTAAACGGAGGCGATTGAACACGCCCGCGCAGGAATCGCGCAGTTTCGCCTCGGCGGCTGTTAGCGACAACTACCGGCACCGGCAGGGCCTCGACGAGGTGCGGGCCGATGACAGGAGCCCGGTTTTCTTTTCAGAGCCGGAGGACTCCGACCACCTGAGTGTTCAGGGTGAAGGGCGTATTGACCGTATGGAGCGGCTGCTGGAGCTCCTGCTTCAGCGTCAACAACAGCAGGGCAGCAACAGGCACAGGGCGTCTTCACCAACATCTACTATCAGCCTGGAGCAGCACGAGGAGGAGGTTCTGGTGGATCCCGTACCACCTCCGGTGGAGGTGCCAGCGGAGGAACTTTTGGATGTGGCGACCAAATTCGCGGCCCCACATACGGCTGGTCTTCCTCTCAATTCAAAGCTGGCAGCCACAGTGGACTTTCTTAATAATCAGGTGCTGCAGGAAGAAGTCCTCATCCAGGCTATGAGCCGTCACAAGGCTCCATCAAACTGCAACTCCCTCAACGTGCCTGTGGTCAATACGCCAATATGGGGCAACATCAGTGCGGCTATCCGTCAACAAGAGCTACAATTGCAGCGGATCCTGAAACTCCTCACGGCCGGTATTACCGCCTTTGCGCGGTCGGTGGACGAGGACGAGCTGAATTTGGACCAGGAAGATGCTCTGGCCTTATTGTGCGCGACCCAGCACGAAATCAACGGGTTTCGCAAAAACAGCATCCGCCCAGCACTCAACCCGAAGTTTGCAGGATTGTGCAAACCACCGCCGCCACCGCCGCCCCGTCAGCTCTTTGGTGAGGACCTCTCGAAGAGAGTCAAAGAGCTTGACGAACAAGCCAAAACGGTGGGGATCATGCGCTCTAAGAGTGCCCCCACACCGTCCGGCTCAAAAGCTCCATACATTCGCTCACGAGGGTCGGCCAGTGCCTCGACGAGGACTCACCCTCTAGCTCCACAACGACAACAACACCAGAACCAGCACCAAGGGTCTTTTTTAGGACAGGGTCGGCAGAGACCTTTTTGGGAATCGAAGACGCCGCGCCCTCAAGCCAACCCAGCACCTCCACGGCCACCCACACGTGTCAAGGACCGCCGGTAACCACGGAGGTGAGGGGGTCTGGTTCTCTCTTTTCTCTCTGTTTAACTTCCCATGTTGGTGGTCGTTTACGGTTGTTTTTGGATGCATGGGGTAATTTTACTGGTGATGAGTATGTGTTGCGGAATATTCAGGGGCATAAAATTGAGTTTATTAATGGCGACATTCCTCCATCCCAGCACATGCCTGGTCGTACGTTCAAATTGTCTGCTACAGAACAGGCAGCAGGTTACAAGGAAATTTTAAGTTTGGAACAGAAGGGTGTGATTGAGAAAACAGTGCATGAGCCAATTGAATTTGTTTCGAACATATTTACTAGACCTAAGAAGGATGGAGGCTGTCGTGTCATTATTGATCTAACCCGTTTGAATACGTTTGTAACATATACTCATTTTAAAATGGATACGTTTGAAACAGCCAAATCATTGATTTCTCATGGCTGCTTTATGGCATGCATTGATTTGAGGGATGCATATTATTCAGTATCCATCCAGAAAGATGATAGAAGGTTTTTGAAATTTATCTGGATGGGGCAACTTTGGCAGTATAAGGCTTTGCCTAATGGGCTTACTACAGCCCCTAGATTGTTCACTAAATTGGTGAAGCCAATCATGGCTTATTTGAGACAACGACATCATATAGTTATGGCCTATTTAGATGATGTCTTTATTGTGGGCCACACCCTGCAATTGGCTGAACAGGGTGTTGCAGCTGCTGTCAATATATTTCAACAATTAGGATTCATTGTCCATCCAGAGAAATCAAAGTTCTGCCCTGCCCAGGTAATTAATTACCTAGGGTTCACGGTGAACTCAATGGGCATGAGGATAACTATACCAATTAACAAAATTGAGGAAGTCACTAAGGTGTGCAGAGATTTAATTGGCACCAATATACCATCGATTCGGCATACAGCCACAGTAATTGGCAAGTTAGTGGCTTTGTTTCCGGCAGCACGATATGGACCTTTGCATTATCAGAATTTGCAAAGAGCTAAAATTACTGCGTTAAAATGGAACGCTGGTCATTACGATCGATCTATGCAGCTGCCGTCCGAAGCGATAACTGAGTTGCAATGGTGGGTGTGTCACATTAGCAACTCATTTAAGCCTGTCAGGGAGGCTAATCCGGTGGTATATTTACAGACTGATGCAAGCTCCAATGGCTGGGGAGCTACTGATAATTGCTCTAGTTGTGGGGGTAGATGGGACACCCTTGAGGCATCGATGTTGTTGACTCAAGGGATTAACTATTTGGAGTTGCTGGCAGCATTCCACGGACTTCGTGCATATTGTTCCAAGCTTGTTGGAGCACACGTCCGTCTCCAAATAGACAACACCACAGCTGTGGCATATTTAAACCATATGGGTGGTACCAGGTCAGTTTCGTGTGACAAATTGGCTAACTCAATTTGGCTCTGGTGTATTCAAAGAGACATTTGGATTTCAGCTACCTATTTGCCAGGTGAGCTTAATACTGTGGCGGACACCAGGTCACGCAAATTTAATGACAACATTGAATGGATGTTGCATCCTGAGATTTTTGCTAAAGTCACAGCCAAATTTGGTAAACCGGACATTGACCTTTTTGCGTCACGGTTGAACCATCAGGTACCAGCCTACGTTTCATGGGAACCAGATCCTGGGGCAATAGCGCTAGATGCATTCTCGCTGGACTGGGGGAATTGGGTTTTCTATGCCTTCCCTCCGTTTTGCCTCATCAGTCGGGTATTGCGAAAGATTCAGGCAGATGCTGCCAAGGGCATCCTTATTATACCCGACTGGCCCACACAGCCTTGGTATCCGGTGGTCTTTGACATGCTTAACGAACCTTGGGTCCTTTTGAAGGGTTGCCCACAATTGGTTACTCACCCTGTGTCAGGGGAGCCACATCCCTGCCATGGCTATTTAAATTTGTTGGCTTGCAGGTTCTGAACAGGCCGTTAGTCCAATACGGCCTCTCGGCTCGGACCATGGATACCATCGGGGCGTCGTGTCGAGAGTCCACAAGGCGAAGATACCGCTCGCATATTAAGAAGTGGGAAGCCTACTGCAGCCGCTCTCGCATCACGTACGATGACGTGACAATAACCGACGTCCTGGAATTCCTCGCGGGGTTGCACCATGATGAACACTTAAGTTACAGTGCCATCAACAGCGCCAGAAGTGCGCTATCATTCTACCTCAAGATTGGGGTAGGATCCAACAGGCTAGTGTCCAGACTCATGCGGGGTATATTCAATATGAATCCGCCTACACCACGCTATAATATCCCCTGGGATGTCAGGGACGTATTAACCCTGCTCAGGACGTGGTCTCCCATGGAAGGGCTCCAACTGGACCAACTCACCATGAAGCTGGTGATGTTACTAGCGCTGACTTCAGCTCAGAGGGTACAGACACTACACAAACTGCGTGTCGACAGAATGACATCTACCCCTACAGAAGTAGTCTTTTTCGTTGACGAGCTACTAAAGCAGCATAGACCTGGGTGCACAGGGCTGCAGCTGAAGTTCCCGGCATACCCCGCAGATGCTAGGCTATGTTTAGCCTCACATATCCGCCACTATGTCAAGGTGACGGCACGCATCAGAGGAATGGAGAGATACCTGCTTGTCACTCATAAGAGACCTCATCATCGAGTGACAGTCCAGACGATATCCTGGTGGCTTCGAGTCGTCTTGGGTAATTCAGGTATCGACACTAATGTGTTCAAGTCTCATTCCACCAGGGCTGCATCGACGTCAGCGGCGAGGGTCATGGAGGTGCCCATGGACCAAATTCTCGCCACAGCAGGATGGGCGAATGAAGCTGTGTTCCAGCGTTTTTATAACAAGCCTGTTGCTGCTCCTCTACAGTTCGCAGAAGCCGTGCTGAATGCAGGTCAAGAACGTGGAGATGTCCCCGCATGAGGGGTTTTTGATTTGTTATTAATAAATATGCTTTTGTTTTGCAGTATGAGCTATTGAGCCAGTTTGTTCCTCCCATCCATCCCTGGTAGTGGTGTGTCAGCATGGACGTGGTCCAGGGCGTGTAATCACAGAAGCTTTGAAGTCTTCACGAAGTCACTCACGTGACTCCGAAATGAAATAGTAAGATTGAACGAGAACTTACCAGTTCGAAGGTTGATCTTTATTTCATGAGGAGTCGAAGTGAGGGATTTCGTGCCCTCCTCGCCCAACCCTCAATCACCTTCATCTGGTAATCTTAGTCAATTCAATCATACTATGCGAAGTCATTTCTATTGTTGGTTCTGTGATTCCACGCCGCTACTTTGAAGTATGTCGAGCATGCGCGCCGGCGGGCTCTTCACGAAATCCCTCACTTCGACTCCTCATGAAATAAAGATCAACCTTCGAACTGGTAAGTTCTCGTTCAATCTTACTATTCTCTGCCACAGAAGATAGTTGAGGCCAGTTCATTGGCTATATGTAAGAGGGCGTTGGATGTGGCACTTGTGGCTAAAGGGAACAGGGGGTATGGAGAGAAGGCAGGTACGGGATACTGAGTTGGATGATCAGCCATGATCACATTGAATGGCGGTGCAGGCTCAAAGGGACGAATGGCCTACTCCTGCGCCTATTTTTCTATGTTTCTGTTTCTCCGGCATTTCTGTCCAATTTCGTTGACCAGTGGTAAAGGATAAGACTGCTGGGTAGTTTTGTAACTTTGTCGGTGCCAAGCCGTTCAGACAATTGTGTACTGCATAGGTTATATGCTAACAAAGTATTTCACTTCACCTATGTACCCAAGCTACATTTGACATCCGTTCATTCATTCATTCATCCATTCATTCATTCATTCATTCATTCATTTATTCACTCGTTCGTACGTCCATTCATTCATTCAATTCTGAAACTGATCTATATATCACTGTATACTGTGGCCGAATCTTGGTGTCAACTAGAAATTTACGAACCAACCGTCTACATTTATATCCGAGTCATATATATATGGGGAATTCTCTATTTTGATCAAGCAAACCTGTTTAATGGGGTGGTTTACGAATAAGACTGAACCGCAGGGGAATCCGACACCTCCTACCGTGACAGCCTCTTCCCAACACCCACCTGCCTAACAAACTCGACAAAACAACAAATACCGATGGGCGATGTTGTCTGCGATCGGATTCTGGCTTTTTGACACTAATTATGGGGTTATTCATTTATTTTATAATATTATCTGAGTATTGTCTTTTCAGGTTTATTATGCTACTATATTATGTACATATGACAATGGACAATATCTACAGAAGTAGGCCATTCGGCCCTTCGAGCCTGCACCGCCATTCAATGTGATCATGGCTGCTCATCCACAATCAGTACCCAATCCTGCCTTCTCTCCATATCCCTTAACTCCGCTCCCCCTAAGAGATTTATCTATCTCTCTATTGAAAACATCCAGCGAACCAGCCTCCACCGCCCTCTGAGGCAGAGAATTCCACACACTCACAAATCCCTTTGTGAAAATGTTTTCCACATTTTCGTTCTAAATGGCTTACCACTTGTTATTAATGTACATATGACAATATACAATAGGTGCTGGAATGGGCCATTCGGCCCTTCGAGCCTGCAGCGCCATTCAATTTGTTCATAGCTGATCATCCCCAATCAGTATCCCGTTCCTGCCTTCTCCCTATAACCCCTGACTCCGGTATTTTAAGAGCCCTATCTAGCTTTCCCACCACATGCCCCGTAGACTTCTACCCTTCAGTGATTTTCAAATATATCTCCATTGTTTTACCCATTCCCCGCTAACCCACTCTCTCTGCTACTGAAAATGAACGTGTTTATCTCTGCATCAAAGTTGCAATGAAGAACACGGGAGTTGACCCATTGGCTCCACCGTTTCCTGTTCTGTACCATGCGGAGATGTTATGAGGAGAAGCAGGAGAATGCGGTTATAAGGGAGAAGTAGATCAGCCGTGAGTGAATGGCGGAGTAGGCTTGGTGGGCCAAATTACCTAATTATACTCCTATCCCTTATGAACAGAACGCACCGTCATCAAGTCGTCAATTTCTATTCATCAAGTCAAGTTTTATTCGTCACTTGCACATATAGTGCAAGCGAAATGAGCTTGCCAGCAGCTGCACACAATACACAATAAAAAATATAACAGAAAAACATCGACCACAGCATTCATCACTGTCGTGGAAGGCAGAAAAAAATGGCCAGTCCTCCTACATTCCCCCCCCCCCCCCCCCCCCGTGGTCGGGACCTCAACCCTCCGCAGTCGCCGGCGTCCAGATGTTCAGACCAGATAAGTCCAGGTAGGCGCCTCCCCACCGGAGATCGCGGCTTCAAGTTGCTGTAGGCTGCAAGCAGGCGGTCGAAGATCTAAAGTCTCCGCCGCGCCGAGCAAGAAGCATCACAGCCTGCGGGGCCGGCGGTCGGAACTCCACTCCAGGGACCCCAGGCGAGGGACCCCACTTAGGATGGTAAGTACCCACCGCGCACGCGGTCGAAGTTGGCCGCGAGTCGACTGTCGGAGCTCTTCTTCTCTCATGTGCCCAACGATCCCAGGTTCCAGACGCCGCGCCAACTGGGGCTCCGCAGACTGCGGTTTCAGGCTGCCACGGGCCAGCGAATGGGGCGCTCACCTCCGGCAAGCCACGGCTAGGGCTCGCCCGCTCCGACGAGATTATTAGAATAAATTGGAATAAAAGTGAAATTATGCCATTACAGCCCCAGAAAGCGAATCATGTATTAAAATTTCCATTTAAAATTGCAACGGAAAAATTGAAGTATTTAGGTATTCAAGTTACCAGAAGATATAAATCATTATTTATCGCTAATTGTAGTCCTTTGTTTAATAAATTGAACGCTCTGATTACATTTTGGAAAACGCTACCATTATCATCAATTGGCAGAATAAATGCTATAAAAATGACAGTGCTACCAAAAATTATATATTTATTTCAATTCATATAAATATATATACCAACATATTTTTTTTAAACTAGACTCGAATATTACTAATTTTATATTGGACTACAAAGCACATAGAATTAAAATAAATCATCTGTGTAAACCTAAAGGTGTAGGGAGACTCGCACTGCCTATTTTTTTATATTATTAATGGGCAGCGCATATTAAGAATGTTATTTATTGGTTGGATTGTCCTTCTCAAAAGATGGAATGAAGAAGAATGGAGAAAGAGGATTGTTTTCTTTACGACTTAGCGATCCTCTTCTCCCCGTTAAAATTGAATATAACCATATAACCATATAACAATCACAGCACGGAAACAGGCCCTCTAGGCCCTTCCAGTCAGTGCCGAACATTTATCTTCCCCTAGTCCCATCTACCTGCACTCAGACCATACCCCTCCATTCCCTTCCCGTCCATATACCTATCCACTTTACTTTTAAATGTTAAAATCGATCCTGCCTCCACCACTTCTGTTGGAAGCTCATTCCACACAGCCACAACTCTCTGAGTAAAGAAGTCCCGCCTCATGTTATCCATAAGCTTCTGTCCCTTAATGCTCATGTCATGCCCTCTTTGAAAGCGTCCTCGTTGCTCCCGCTGCTAAAGTTCTGTGTAGGTGGTGAGCAAAACGGTTTCCTCCTTAAACACCCCCCCCCCCCAAACACCACCTCCACCTCCACACAAGACGCACAGTGAGACATTAAAAACACACCTTAAGACACATTAAAAAAACAAAAAGTAGAATGACTAACACGCGGCAGGCAGGACTGCCCGCTCGCAGCGTCCCCACTCACCGGTGGATATTATGCAGCTGAGGATGTTAAGAATGAATTGGTCAATGGCCGAGTACAACGGGGATCATTGTGTCACCCACGGATGCTCCAATAGAACTCATAAAATGATGCAATAAGATGAAGCGGTTGTTGAAAGAGGAATATCCCCCAATGAAACTAAATAGACGTTATGCACGTGTGTGAACGGACGGTACTTTCTCAAAAGTATCAATTGATAGAATAGCAGAGGATGGTTTCGATCCATCGACCTCTGCGTTATGGGCCCAGCACGCTTCCGCTGCGCCACTCTGCTCTCACGGAAATTTGTATCACGTGTGTGCTCCTTTTTGATAATTTCGTCGTTTTCATCTCTTACCTCACACCGTTTGCAGGCTTTGCTTTCTTTTCTCTCGTAACCACTTCAATCTTCCATTTTTTCCCATCATACTTTCTTTATTTCTTACTCTCTAACCCGTCGGTTGTTAAGCAGCGGGCACCGACTGAGGTGCTACCGTGTATTCACCCACACCCGACTGTTTATTTTTTGTCCAATCCCCAGATCCCATTAATTTCCCAACCCCGTCAATGTGATTAACTGAATATCAGATTCCTTCAGTGTTGATCGGCCAGCAGATCACGTTGACTCTTTGCCTTCACAAATTCACTTCAAGTGCAACACATCCGTCCACCGGGTTTCACACTTGGCGACCTTACTGCTGTTGTGAACTCCGGAGCAACAAGGCGGGTAGGTAGTGACAATGGACAGCAGCGAAGTACCGCACGACCCAGGGAATCTGCCGCCTAAAGAGTGACAGCGATCAACAAGTGTTCTCCCGGCTGAGACTCGCCCATTGCATCCCCGGAGATAGACTCAAAATTAATTGAATTGAATACATTTTATTAGCCAAGTATGTATACATACAAATAATTCGCCTTGTTGCTTTGTTCGCAAGCAACAACACGATATACAGTAGACAATTAATAAAAAAATTAAAAAGATAAAGATCTAGAAGATCCGGGCTCGTATAGAGCTATATCACTTTAAAATACAGATCAAAACATTTTAGCAATGATTTTAGCAAGGAGATTGAGCAAATATATTAATAAATTGATGAAACAGGACCAAACGGGGTGTATACCCAAAAGACAATCACTTAACAATTTGAGACGTCTTTTTAATATAATGTATTCACATAAAGAGGACAAGGAAGACTTATCAGTTATATCTTTGGATGCAGAGAAAGCATTTGACTAGGTAGTGTGGCAGTATTTATACATAGTACTCCAAAAAAATAATATGGGAGATCATTTTATTAGATGGGTAAAATTATCATATGATTATCCAACAGCAAAAATATTCACTAATAATATGTTGTTTCCAAAATTCAAATTATCACGGGTCAATAGGCAGGGGTGTGTTTTATCACCCCTGCTATTTGCCCTTATAACCATATAACCATATAAAATGTGCATATTTGAAATGTGTATATTTTAATGCTAGCATTGTAAGAAAGGTGGATGAACTTAGAGCCTGGATTGATACCTGGAAATATGATGTTGTGGCAATCAGTGAAACATGGTTGCGGGAGGGTTGTGATTGGAAACTAAATATTCCAGAATTTCGTTGCTTCAGGTCTGATAGAATTGGCGGGACCAGAGGTGGAGGGGTTGCATTGCTTGTCAGAGAAGATATTACAGCAGTGCTTTGGCAGGATAGATTAGAGGGCTCGTCTGGGGAGGCAATTTAGGTTGAACTGAGAAGTGGGAACGGTGTACCAACACTTTTAGGGGTGTATTATAGACCGCCAAATGGGGAGCGAGAATTGGAAGAGCTAATATGCAAGGGGATAGCAGAGATTAGTAGTAAGCACAAGGTACTGATTGTGGGACATTTCAATTTTCCAAAACTAGATTGGGAAACACATTCTGTAAAAGGGCTGGATGCTTTGTAGTGTGTTATATGTGTGCAGGATAGTTTTTTGCAGCAGTACATAGAGGTATCGACAAGAGAAGGGGCAGTACTGGACCTCCTGTTAGGAAATGAGGCAGGTCAGGTGACGGAGGTGTGCGCTGGTGAGCACTTCGGGACAGGTGATCAGGATACCATTAGTTTCAATGTAATTATGGGAGAGTCAGAAAAGGACCTAGGGTTGAGATTTTTGATTGGAGAAAGGCTAACTTTGAGGGAATGCGTAATGATTTAAAATGAGTGAATTGGGACATTTTGTTTTATTGGAAGGATGTAGAAGTGTAATGGAGGACATTTAAATGGGAAATTGTAAGAGTACAGAATCTTTATGTCCCTGTTCGGTTGAAAGGAAATAGTAAAAATCGGAAACAGCCATGGTTTTCAAGGGAAATCGGACACGTGTATCGAAAAAAGAGAGATATCTACAATAATTATAGGAGGCATTGAGCAAATCAGGTGCTAGATGAGTATAATAAATGTAAAAAGAATCTTAAGAAATAAATAATAAAAGCTAAAAGAAGATATGAGGTTGCTTTGGCAAGAAAGGTGAAAGTAAATCCAAAGGGTTTCTACAGCTATATTAATAGCAAAAGGATAACGAGGGATACAATTGGACCATTAGAGAGCCGGAATGGACAACTATCGGCAGAGCCAAAAGAGATGGGGAAGAAATTGAACAATAACTTTTCTTCGGTATTCACCAAGGAGAAGGATATTGAACTCCGTCAGGTAAGGGAAAAAAGTAGAGTAGCTATGGAAACTGTGAGATTCAAAGAGGACGGAGTACTGACACTTTTGGAAAATATGAAAGTGGATAAGTCTCCAGGTTCAGACTGGATATTCCCCAGGACATTTAGGGAAGTTAGTGTAGAAATAGCAGTTGCTATGACAGAAATATTTAAAATTTCATTAGAAACGGGAATAGTGCCGGAGGATTGGCGCACTGCGCATGTTGTTCCATTGTTTAAAAAGGGTTCAAAGAATAAACCTAGCAATTATAGACCTGTTGGTTTGACGTCAGTGGTGGGCAAATTAATGGAAAACATAATTAGAGATAATATATAAGCATCTGGATAATCAGAGTCTGATCAAGAACAGTCAACATGAATTTGTGCCTGGAAGGTCATGTTTGACAAACCTTCTTGAATTTTTTGAAGAGGTTACTAGGAAATTGATGAGGGTAAAGCAGTGGATGTTGTCTATATGGATTTCAGTAAGGCCTTTGACAAGGTTCCCCATGGAAGGTTGGTTAAGAAGGTTCAATATGTGGGTGTTAATGGCGGGGTAGCAAGATGGATTCAACATTGGCTGAATGGGAGGTGCCAGGGAGTAATGGTGGATGTCTGTTTGTCAGGTTGGAAGCCGGTGACCAGTGGGGTGCGGCAGGGATCTGTGTTGGGTCCACTGTCGTTTGTCATGTAAATCAATGATCTAGATGATGGGGTGGAAAATTACATAAGTAAGTATGCAGATGATACTAAGAAAGGTGGTGCTGTGGATAATGAAGTAGATTTTCAACGTCTAGAAATATATTTAGGCCATTTAGAAGAGTGGGCTGAAAGATGGCAGATAGAGTTTAATGCTGATCAGTGTGAGGTGCTACATCTTTGCAAGACAAATCAAAATAGGACGTTCATGGTAAATGGTAGGAAATTGAGGAATGCTGTGGAACACAGGGATCTTGGAATAACTGTGCATAGTTCCCTCATGGTGGAATCGCATGTAGATAGGGTGGTAAAGAAAGCTTTTGGTGTGCTGGCCTTTATAAATCAGAGCTTTGAATATAGCCGAAGGGAAGTAATATTAAAATTGTACAAGGCATTGTTGAGACCAATTCTGGAGTATGGTGTACAATTTTGGTCGCCTAATTATAGGAAGGATGTCAACAAAATAGAGGGAATACAGAGGAGATTTACTAGAATGTTGCCTGGGTTCCAGCAACTAAGTTACATACAAAGTTTGAACAAGTTAGGTCTTTAATCTTTGGAGCGCAGAAGGTTAAGGGGGGACTTGATTGAGGTATTTTAAATGACGAAAGGGATTGACAGAATTGACGTGGATAAGCTTTTCCCATTGAGGGTAGGGAAGATTCAAACAAGAGGGCATGACATGAGAATTAAGGGACATAGGTTTAGGGTAACATGAGGGGGAACCTCTTTACTCAGAGAGTGGTGGCTGTGTGGAATGATCTTCCAGCAGAAGTGGTGGAGTCAGGATCGATTTTAACATTTAAAAGTAAAGTGGATAGGTATATAGACGGGAAGGGATTGGAAGGGTATGGTCTGAGTGCAGGTAGATGGGACTAGGGGAAAATAAATGGTCGGCACGGACTGGAAGGGCCGAGAAGGCCTGTTTCCGTGCTGTGATTTCCCCTTTAAATGTCCTCCATTTCTCTCCTACATCCTTCCCATAAAACAAAATTTCCCAATTATCTCCTTACAAATCCTTACGCATTCCCTCAAAGTTAGCCTTTCTCCAATCAAAAATCTCAACCCCAGGTCCAGGTCTGACTCTCCATAATTATATTGAAATTAATGCTATTGTGATCACTGGTCCTGAAGTACTCAACGACGCATACCTCCGTCACCTGACCTGCCTCATTTCCGACCAGGCGGTCCAGCACTGCCCCTTCTCTGGTCGATACCTCTATGTATTGCTGCAAGAAACTGTCCTGCACACATTTTACAAACTCCAAACCATCCAGCCCTTTACAGAATGTGTTTCCCAGTCTATTTTAGGAAAATTGAAATCTCCCACAATCACCACCTTGTGCTTACTACTAATATCTGCTATCTCCTTACATATTTTCTTTTCCAATTCTCGCTCCCCATTTGGCGGTGTATAATACACCCCTAAAAGTGTTGCTACACCGTTCCCACTTCTCAGTTCCACCCAAATAGCTTCCCAAGACGAGCCCTCTTATCTATCCTTCCAAAGCACTGCTGTGATATCTTCTCTGACAAGCAATGCAACACCTCCACCTCTGGTCCCTTCAATTCTATCACACCTGAAACAAAGTAATCCTGGAATATTTAATTTCCAATCACAGCCCTCCTGCAACCATGTTTCACTGATTGCCACAACATCATATTTCCAGGTGTCAATCCAGGCTCTAAGTTCATGCACCTTTCTTACAATGCACCTAGCATACAAAATATACACATTTTAGAAATCCAACATCCCTTATTCTCTGTTCATTATCCGATTCCTCTTTCTCGCCTACATTGTGGGTACGAATGCGTCTCTTCTCTGCCTCTTGCCCCACATCCTGTCCCCTAGACCCCTCAAAACGAGTCCCTCCCCCCCTACCTTTTTAGTTTAAAGTCTCCTTTGCAAATCTCCCCGCCGTGGGAGATATACATACATTTTCGATTAACACTAGACATAATTTAATTCTATTTAAAATATTGCACAGATTATATTATTCAAAAGTTAGGTTGAACAAAAGTTATACAAATATTTCTCCTATCTGTGATAAATGCCTTTCTCAAAATGCCAACCACACCTTCTTTCGTTTCTTGCACAACTTGCATAAAGATTTTGGTGTGATATATTTGATATATTCACTAGTTTATATAAGATAAAAATGGTACCTAGCATGGAAATGATTATCTTTGGGGTATTAGGAGATGGAAACAAATTAAATATATCCCAAATCTCATTTATTAATTATAGTTTAATAATAGCGAAAAAACTCATACTCAAATTCTGGAAAAAGGCTACTATACCAACACTCAAAATGTGGATTGGTAATATGTTGGAAACGGCCCATTTGGAAGACATGGGACTCCTCCTAATAGAAAAAAAGAACAATTCTTAACGAGTTGGTCTCCATTTATTGATCTTGTAGATTCATGGGGTATAATGACATAGTAAAATTAAAAATTCTGGGTTTGAGTGAAAAATGATTAAGAACAAAAATGTATATATATATCGACACGTGGCCTGTACGAATCTCCTTTCTGCTTCACTTTCTCGCTTATCTCTTTCTTTACACTCACTGGATGATCCAGTGGATGATCACTCACTGGATGATCCTTTACTCTTTGATACTTCTTTCTTTCTTATTTCTTTCTAAAAAAAAAGGAAGTTGTACAAAGAATATTTTAATAATTCTGGGAACCTGTAAAAAGGTACCATTAAAATGTAATGTATTTCTAATCAATCAATGAAAAAAAATATATATATTTTTTAATTTAAAAAAGAATCAAAAGAGCCAAAATAATTTCTTGTCATGTGTTCCTGACAGGACAATGACATTCTCGCTTTCCTTAGCACAACAGAACATACTAGGCATTGACTACAACACAGATCAGTATGCCCATATACCATTATATACGTAAATACACACATGAATAGATAAATTAATAAAATGCAAATAATAAATAAAGGGGTATTGAGGTTCAGAGTTATGACCTAGCCAAGTTTAATAGCCTGATGGCTGTGGGGAAGTTGCTGTTCCTGAACCTGGTCGCTGCAGTCCACAGGCTCCTGTACTTTCTACCTGCAGGTAGCAGGGAGATGAATGTGTGGCCAGAATGGTATGGGTCCTTGATGATGCTGCCAGACTTTTTGAGGCAGCGACTGCGATAGATCGCCTCGATAGAACGGAGGTCAGAGCCGATGATGGACTCGGCAGTGTTTATTACTTTTTGTAGTCTTTTCCTCAATTAAGACTAAAAGCTGGAGTAACTCAGCAGGACAGGCTGCATCTCTGAAGAAGGCATGGGTGACGTTTCGGGTTGAAACTCTTGTTCAGATTGATGCCAGGGGATAGGGACATAGGCACAAAAAGGTGGGGCAACTCCGCGGGACAGACAGCATTTCTGGAGAATAGGAATGGGTGACAGATACAGTGGATGAAGTTGGAGGAGGTGCAAGTGAACCTCTGCCGTACCGCAAAAGACTGTCGGCGTCCTTGGACGGAGTCGAGGTGTGTTGGGGTGGGGGGTGCGAGGGGGGGGGTGCGAGGGGGGGGGGTGCGCATTGGGACATGTGTTACATCTCCTGTAACTGGTAAGGGGGAGGTGTTGACCAGGGAGTTGCGGAGAGAATGTACTCTGCCGAAAGGGATGGAGATGCGACCAGGGTATTGTGCAGGGAACGGCCTCTGCGGAAAGTGGAAACGGTTGGATGTGATTATTTAGACTGTAAATCTGCGGAGAGGAGGGGACGTATCCCATACTCTGATTGGTGAGATTTCCTTATCCAAGTAGCGTGGGTTTTCCACTTCTCCCATCGAGGAGAGCCTCACACTTCAATGTCCCGTAGTTCTGCTTTCTGTTCGCCCAGTCGCAATAAAGACAGTTCCCCTGATCCTCACTTTTCACCCCACCAGACTCGCATCCAACACATTATCCTCCGATGTTTCCGTCACCTTCTGAGGGATGCCACCACTAATCACATTTTCCCATCTCCACCCCTTTCCACCTTCCCCAGGAACCGCACCCTCCACAATTCACTCATCTCTTCCTACCCAACTCAAGGTGGATGGGGAGAACCGGGTGGTCTTACCTTCAGCGCCCTCGAGGTCGGCTGCGAGAGGTGCCCCCTCGGGGGAACTATGGCTGAAGAGGGCCGATGTGGAGAGGGATATCGAATTACGGGAGAACCGGAGTGGAGGTGACGGCTGGAACGGGCCTGTCACTAGGGTGATTATGCAAATGTACGGGGATAGTCTTGCTGAGCTGTCTGAAATAATCCATTGAACCCTTCCTAGATATATTCCCCAGCAGCCGTAGGAGATAAAACACGTGTTTCTACACCTCCTCTCTTGTCACCATCCAGGGACCCCAGGCTTACGCGGAAATCGCTTTTAAAACATGGGGGGGGGGGGGGGGGGGGGGGACACAATGAGGCCTAACATCTAGGACAAGGGTGGGCAACATACGGCCCACGGAACGGACCGGATTAGCTTTCCCCACCTGGGAACTGCAGCCAGTCCCGGAGCGCGACAGCCAGACCTGCCAGCCGACATTGGCGCAACAGACAGTCCCGGGACGGGCGAGTCCACCTGGGCACTAAAGCCATTCCCGGGGCAGGGGAGACGACCTGGGCGCTTCAGCCAGTCCCGAGGCAGGCGAGCTAACCTTTCTCGTGAAATGAAGTCAAAGTAAAAGTCAAAAGAGTTTATTGTCATGTGTGCCTGACAGGACAATGAAAATCTTTATTTGCATAGCACAACAGAACATAGAAGGCATTGACTACAATTCTATACATAAATACACCCATGACTTAATAAATTAATAAAGTGCAAATAACAGATGGAGGGATATTAATGTTCAGAGTTCCGAGCCAGGTTTAATAGCCCAATGGCTGTGGGGAAGTAGCTATTCCGAAACCGGGTTGTTGCAGTCTTCAGGCTCCTGTACCTTCTACCCGAAGGTAGCAGGGAGATGAGTGTGTGGCTAGGGTGGTGTGGGTCCTTGATGATGCTGCAAGCCTTTTTGAGGCAGCGACTGTGATAAATCCCCTCGATGGAATGAAGGTCAGAGCCAATGATGGACTGGGCAGTGTTTACTACTTTTTGGAGTCTTTTCCTCTCCAGGGCGCTCAAGTTGCCGAACCAAGCCATGATGCAACCAATCAGCAAGCTCTCTACTGTACACCTGTAGAAGTTAGAGAGAGTCCTCCTTGACAGACCAACTCTCCGTAGTCTTCTCAGGAAGTAGAGGCGCTGATGAGCTTTCTTAATAATTGCATCTGTGTTCTCGGACCAGGAAAGATCTTCACAGATGTGCACGCCCAGGAATTTGAAGCTCTTGACCCTTTCAACCATCGACCCGTTGATATAAACAGGACTGTGCGTCCCCATCCCACTCTTTCCAAAGTCCACAATCAGTTCCTTGGTTTTGCTGGTGTTGAGGGCCAGGTTGATGTGCTGGCACCATATGGACAGTCGCTCGATCTCTCTTCTATACTCTGACTCATCCCCATCAGTGATACGTCCCACAACAGTGGTGTCATCAGCGAACTTGATGATGGAGTTCGCGCTATGACCGGCTACGCAGTCATGAGTATAGAGTGAGTACAGCAGGGGGCTGAGCACGCAGCCCGGAGGTGCTCCCGTGCTGATTGCTATCGAGTCTGACACATTTCCACCAATACGATCAGACTGTGGTCTGTGGATGAGGAAGTCGAGGATCCAATTGCAGAGGGATGCGCAAAGACCCAGTTCTGCGAGTTTGGTAACCAGCTTGGAGGGGATGATTGTGTTAAATGCCGAGCTGTAGTCAATAAATAGCAGCCTGACATATGAGTTTTTTGTTGTCCAAGTGGTCCAGAGCTGAGTAGAGGGCCAGCGAGATCGCGACCACCGTTGATATGTTGTGGCGGTAAGCGAACTGCAGTGGGTCCAGGTTTTTATCGAGGTAGGAGTTGATTTGCGCCATGATCAACCTCTCGAAGCATTTCATCACCACAGGCGTTAGTGCCACAGGTCGATAGTCATTGAGGCACGTCACCTTGCTCTTCTTGGGCACCGGTATTATTGAAGCCCTTTTGAAGCAGGTGGGAACCTCAGACCTCAGAAGTGACAGTTTGAAAATGTCCGTAAAAACTCCAGCCAGTTATTCCACAAATAAAACGACAATTGCTGAGAGCGCTTAACTCCGTGATAGCTCTGTGGTTAGTGTGTCAACTATTATTTTCAGCAGACACTCCTGTTGAGACAACGGTTCACATTAACCTCCTCGAACCACATTTACTGCATCCCCTGTTCCTGATGTGGGCTCCTTTACATCGCTGAGACCAAACGTAAACTCATAGAAAAAAACATAGAAAAATAGAAAAATAGATCGAGAAGTAGGCCATTCGGCCCCTTGAGCTAGTATTGTTATTCTATCTGACCATGACTGATCATCTGAAATGAGCATCCCGTTCATGTTATTTCCCCATATCCGTTGATGCCTTTAGCCCGAATAGCAAAATCGTTCTTTTGAAAACATCCAGTGAATTGGCCTCCACTGCCTTCTGTGGCAGTGAATTCTGCAGGTTCACAACTCTCTGGGTGAAGACGTTTTTCCTCATCTCAGTCCTAAATGACCAACACCTTATCCTTAAACTCCGACCCCTGGTTCTGGACTCCCCCAACATCGGGTACATTTTTCCTGCAACAACTAGAGAAATTAATTAATTGTATGCGGAGTCCACTGTTGTACTTCAATAAAACTCACCGCGCCGAGCGTTCAGGTTCGGAGTAAGGAATGACTTCGACAAGGAATTGGGAGACGATATATTAGGGCTGTTATAAGTCCTGTTGTAGAGTTGTAGAGTGGTCCTGACCTTTCATCTACCTCATTGGAGACCTTCGAACTATCTTTAATCGGACTTTATTGGACGTTATCTACGTTAAGTTTAACCATTAAGCTATACGTTTAAGTCTGAAGAAACGATAGCCACAAAATGCTGGAGTAACTCAGCTGGACAGGCCACATCTCTGGAGAGATGGAATAGGTGACGATTCGGGTCGAGACCCTTCTGCAGTTCTTTCCTACACACGTTGTTTGTGACCACGTTGCGCGGCATAGTGATGGGCTAGAAAGGTGTCACAGGTGACATTCAATGATTGCACATACTTTCGACGGAGCATATTTCGCCGAAAGACCTTATCCGATCACTGTGCTTCTGTTGCGATCTGGGATTTGAGTATCGATCTGGCCAATGGGAAAACCTCCTTCGCTCTGCCTCTGTCACTGAAGTTGCAACGTTTACAGGGCGTGTGGTTCAGTGACCTGACCAGTCTTCGTCGGTCAAGGACCGAGGTGGAAAATGCCGAGAATTCTCTCGTTCTCTTGTCTGGTGAGATTTGTATTCCGAAATAACAAAAATATTCAGCAGCGGGATTACCACATCTGACGAACGCGGTAGAAAATAGACGCAGAATTAAGTGAACAACTATGGCCGGATTCATGATTTGGAAGTGAACTCAGTTTCCTTCAGCAGTGGTAAAGTAGCCGAAATAGCTCAGTTGGGAGAGCGTTGGACTGAAGATCTAAAGGTCCCTGGTTTAATCCCGGGTTTCGGCAATGGTATTTCAGACTTTAAAATTCAGCGTTCATAGATGTATGATTTATTTCAACACGGTTGTTCGTGTCGCAGCCGTCAGTGCAGCTCAATCAAGGTTCAACGTCAACCTCCAATGTTCTTTAGAATGGAATAGAATGCTGTTTATTGTCATTCAAACAGGTTTGAACGCAATTGCATTTTTAACAGTTTTTGTTTTACATTACAAAAAAAAACTCATTAAGACCTACACTTAACACAGTTTACACACACATTCATCACAGTGAGTCTCCTGTGATGGAAGGCAAAGTCTTATCTCTTCCCTTTGTTCTTCACCGGCGGTCCAGCAGTCCAACTACAGCATTTACGCGAACTGGGGCTCCGATGTTAAATCCCCCGGCGGACGATGGTAAGTCCTGTGGCCATTACGCCACGCTAGGCGATGTTTGACCCTGGCTCCGTGTCCTGTAAACCTCGAGGTTCAAGCAGTCCAACCTGCGGTCCAGCAGTCCAACTGCAGCGTCTAGGCGAACTGGGCCCCGATGATAGAGCCCCCAGCGGACATGGTAAGTTCCGTGGCCGCTAATCCGCGCCGGGCGATGTTAGGCCCCGCTCCGTGTCCTTTAAACCCCGCGATTCCAGCGGGAGAAGCTGCCGTTGCGGGAGCTCCGAAAAGCCTTCTCCCACCAGGGACCTGCAGCTCCCGATGTTCCTGTCCACCGACCCTGCAGCCGGAGCTACCGAAGCTCCAAAGTCGGGTCGCAGCCGAGCGCCACCACAGCTCTCCCCGCTCCAAAGACGGCCAGCTCCGCGACTGGAGCCCTCAGATTGGTCCCGATCGGAGGCGCCGCCAGCTCCACGATGTTAGGCCCGACGACACCGGAGACCCGACATGGAAAATGTCGGGTCCCCGTACAGGGAAGAGACTAACGGTTTCCCCCCACATCCCCCCCTCCACCACTCACATATACACAGCTAAAAAATATAAAAAACTAAGCTCAAGACCTATATTAACAAAAATTTAAAAAAGACGGACGACTGTTGACGTGCCGCTGCCGTTAGGCGCCGCCACACCACCATTTGACTGTGTTTCTGCCTGCATGTGACATTGAATTTCCAGCAGGTACCCCGGTTTCCACTCAAATACCACAGACATGCTGACGGAAAATAAGTTGTCCATGTCGCTGACCCGTCAGAACGGGGCTGTTTCGTTCATGGTACACGGCGGGATGTAGCTCAGCTGCACAAATAGGAGGGAAAGGACGATAAAATGTAAACGCAGAAAGTGTGAAATATTGCGCTTGGGAGGAACAAAAGTTTGATTAACGTCTCGCGGGTGTATCTTCTACAGCGGCAGAAAAAAAATCTTACGAGACGTAGATCCTTGGTGTATTGAGAGGATGATTCTCGTCATATTAGACACTGAAAAAGTCTGAGCAATGCCCGGCTAGCTCAGTCGGTAGAGCATGATACACTTAATCTGAGGGTTCAAACCCCACGTTGGGCGACATTTTCTTTAACCATTATCAATGGCAAACATAATTAATGAATACTCTGCATTTTGCGGGATCTAAGGGTTTTATACCTTTCAAACCCTTCGGCTACATTTATTGGAGACAATTAATTGCAAGATGTGTTTTCTTTATTGTGAAATAAAACGACAATGGCTGAGAGCACCCAAACGACCAACCTCATCTCCCGGCGGTTCAGCACTTCAACTCCCCCTCCCATTTCGTATCCGACCTTTCTGTCCTGGGCCTCCGCCAACGCCACTGTCAGGCCCAGCGCAAATTGGAGGAGCAGCACCTCATATTTCGCTTGGCTAGTTTACACCCCAGCGGTATGAACATTGACCTGCAATTTCTGATAACCTTGCTTTCTCCCTCGTTCCCCTCTCCTTCCCAGCTCTCCCACAAGTCCACTGTCTCAGCCTTTTCTTTATAATTTTCCGACCCCAAATGAGTCTGAAGCGAAGATAGTGGTCTGATTCTGAAGAAGGGTCTCGCCTCACCCTTCTCTCCATCGATGCTGCCTCACAGGTGAGTTTCTCCGGCATTTCTGTCTAATTTCCTTGACCAGCGACAAAGGATAAGACAGCTGGGTAGTTTTGTAACATTGTCGGCGCCAAGCCGTTGAGACAATTGTGTACTGCATAGGTTATATGCTAACAAATTATTTCACTGCACCTATGTACCCAAGGTACATTTGACATCAATTCATTCATTCATCTATTCATTCATTCGTTCGTTCATTCATTCACTCGTTCGTTCGTCCATTCATTCATTCAATTCTGTAACTGATCTATATATCACTGTATACTGTGGCCGAATCTTGGTGTCAACTAGAAGCTTACGAACCAACCGTCTACATTTATATCCGAGTCAAATTTATATATATATAAATATCTAATATATATATCTATCTATATATCTATATCTATATATTTATACACACACACACATATATATATATATATATATATGTATTTATTATACATACAAATATAAATATATATATATATATATATTTGTATGTATAATAAATACCGGATCATGGATCGCGGTGGAACTCTCTATTGTGATCAAGCAAACCTGTTTAACGGGGTGGTTTACGAATAAGACTGAAACGCAGGGGAATCCGACACCTCCTACCGTGACAGCTTCTTCCCAACACCCATCTGGCTAACAAACTCGACAAAACACCAAAAACCAATGGGCTATGTTGTCTGCACCTGGATTCTGGCTTTTTGACACTAATTATGGGGTTATTCGTTTATTTTATAATATTATCTGAGTATTGCCTTTTCAGGTTTATTACGCTGCTGCATTATGTACATATGACAATAGACAATAGGTGCAGGAGTAGGCCATTTGGCCCTTCGAGCCAGCACTGCCATTCAATGTGATCATGGCTGCTCATCCACAATCAGTACCCCATTCCTGCCTTCTCTCCATATCCCCTAACGCCGCTCTCCTGAAGAGCTTTATCTATCGCTCTATTGAAAACATCCAGCGAACCAGCCTCCACCGCCCTCTGAGGCAGAGAATTCCACACACTCACAAATCTCTTTGTGAAAATGTTTTTCGAGATATTCTTTCTAAATGGCTTACCACTTATTATGAATGTACATATGCATGTACATATGACAATAGACAATAGGTGCAGGAGTAGGTCATTCGGCCCTTCGAGCCAGCACCGCCATTCAATGTGATCATAGCTGATTATCCCCAATCAGTATCCCGTTCCTGCTTTCTCCCTATACCCCCTGCCTCCACCGCCATCTGAGGCAGAGAATTCCACAGACATTCCACTCGCTCCGAAAAAAAGTGTTTCCTCGTCTCCGTTTTAAATGGCTTACTCCTTATTCTTAAACTGCGGTACCTGTTTCTGTATTCCTCCAACATTGGGAACATGTTTCCTGTCTCTAGCGTGTCCAAAGCCTTAATAATCTTATATGTTTCAATACGATATCCTGTCATCCTTCTAAATTCCAGAGAATACAAGCCCAGCCGCTCGAATCTATCAACATATGAGAGTCCCGCCATCCCTGGAATTAACCTTGTGAAACTACGCTGCTCTCCCCAAATAGCAAGACTAGACAACAGACAATATACAGTAGGTGCAGGAATAGGCCATTTTGCCCTTCGAGCCACCACCGCCATTCAATGTGATCATGGCTGATTATCCCCAATCAGTGCCAATCATTCGGCTACGTGAGCCAGCACCGCCATTCAATCTGGTCACGTTTGGAGACCATAACTATATTTAATACTCCAGGTGTGGTCTCACCAGGACCCTGTACAACTGCAGAAGGACCTGTTTGCTCCTATACTCAAATCCTCCTGTTATGGAAGCCAACATGCCATTCGCTTTCTTCACTGCCTGCTGTGCCTGCATGCTTTCTTTCGGTGACTGATGAACAAGGACCCCAGATCATGTTGTACTTCCCCTTTTTCCAACTTGACACCATTTAGATAATAACCTAACTTCCCTGTACAACATGATCTGGGGTCCTTTTCGCCTTCAAAGTGTATAACCTCACATTTATCCACATTACACTGCATCTGCCAAGCGTCTGCCCACTCACCCAACCTGCCCAATCGCCCTGCATCCTTATACCATCCTCCTTACATGTCACAATGCCGCCCAGCTTTGTATCATCTGCAAATTTGATAATGTTAATTTTTATCCCTTCATCCAAATAATTAAAATATATGTTGTAAAACAGCTGCGGTCCCCGCACCCAGCCTTGCGGTAATCCACGAGACAATGCCTGCCATTTTTTAAAGGGACCCGTTAATTCCTAACCTTTGTTTCCTGACTGCCAACCAATTTTCTATCCATGTCAGCACCCTACCATTAATACCATGTGCTACCATTTTGCCCAGCAATATTCTATTTGAGACCTTGTAAAATGCTTATGACAATTAAATACTCTTGACTCGACTCTCTGGAAAAGAATGGAAGGGTACGGACCAAATCGGGTAAAATCAATTGACGGAGAGGGCGTCACTGTCGACATGGACATGGTGGGCAATGAGGGCCCGTATCTGTGGTGAACATTTCCATATTTATTTGAATCTAATATCGAGGGCCTGTTCCCAGATGTGCGAGGAAATTACGAAACATCCAAAGCTTTAAAACTGGCGCTGATAAGGGAGGGAACGATGATGTTAAGAGCATTTTATTGAAATCCGGTCCCGGGCCGCAAGTCATTGATGGCGAGGCAATGAGACACGCTACCGGTGGGAGAATTCCCTTCATCGGAGGCTCTCAGAAAACCGGGCAATGGAGTTTCGGTGCCAGTGATCTTACGTCTCTGCATACTGACGATTGCAACGCCATTTTCAGGTACAGGATTAATCAAATACATTATTTCAAATGCATGCGGATCTTTACATTGAAATCAGAAGAGGTTAAATATAGTCGAAGTTATACAGGCACTACAGCGCAGCTGGGAAATCATACTGATGTGTGCTGGCTACAGAGCGCTGGGAAGGAAGCGCCAGATGTAGAAGGTGTCCGTGGTGAACGTGACAGACAGATATTTGAAAGCCGGTGTGCTGAGAGAGACGACATCAATTATTGTGTGTAGGATAGAACTGCAGATGCTGGTTAACACCAAAGAGACACAAAATGCGCGCTTGGCAGCATCCCCGAAGACAATGAATAGGCGACGTTCCGAATCTAGACCGACTTCAGACTGAGATTCAAGAATGTGGGTTACTCGAGGTATGAAAATGTGCGGGACAAAGCAGAGATTACTCTGATGCCCAACGAACCCACAATGGTTCATTGTTGAATGAGGAAGAAGAGAAAACGAAGCGATAAGAACAGTGAAACTATCCAGACGACTGGGGTGGGTGGGGGGGGGGGGGGGGGGTAAGGGGGGGAGAGAGAGGGAATGCAAGGGTCACGAAATTAGAGACGCCAATTATCATACTTGCTGTGTCCATAGGAATTATTTTACATTTATTTAAGATGTTTCATTATTAGAGCAGGGGTTCCCAACGTTTTTCGTCCCGTTTACCCCTGGCAACTTTTCGAAAGTAATTTTACCCTCACCCTGATTAGTTCAGTAATTGAGATTACACTTCTTCTATAATAAAGAAACCGACAAAGGGGAAATTTAAGAATACTGTTTTAAATATTATGTTAAGTTCCAGAATCAATAGATTTACCTCCCCCCCCCCCCCCCCCCCGCCCCGAGGGCAAATTTACCCCAGGTTGGGAATCTTTGCTCTAAATCCTTGACCACCTTGGTTACTTCCCACCAGTGTATCAGAAACAGAGGGGCCTCACGATTCTCCAAGTCCGGATGTTTCGATGCAGCTCTCGCTGAATTTCAAATATGCACTGCATAAAATGGGAATGGGGTTGGGGGGGGGGGTTAGAGATCGCAGGTAGGCAATTAAAGATGAGACACAGAAAGCTGGAGTACCTCAGCGAGACAGGCAGCATCGCTGAAGTGAAGGAATGGGTGACGTTTCTGGTTGACACCCTTCTTCAGTGTAGATTAGATTAATTTGGCATTATGTTAGACTGATATTGTGGGCCGAATGGGCCTGTTTCTGAGCTCCTGTACTGTATGTAATATGTTAATTCCGAATGTTCAACAAACCGATCAATTCAGCAAAAACATAATTGATGCTGTAACCATTTATAAATCAAGATATGCAAAATACGCCTTGGAATTCCGGTTATCCCCGTGACTGGCGGGGATACTAACCACCATACTAACCAGAAACCACCACATGTTTTGTGTTGTGAAGGCATAATGTATGTAGGTGGAAGGGGAGCGGGAGAAGGAGAAGGAGGAATGGGTGCGAGTCGAAGAGGAAAGTGGGGAAAGTGTTGCATGTGGGTTAGTTACATAAGGTTGCAGAATTTCATGTTAATAGCATTAGATTTTCTTTGACCAAAAACCTGCAACTTACGACATTTAATTCTCACTGTTTGACTTGTGTGCTCTCAGCTTCCTCCGCGATCCGGTAACTTATTCAAGGACATGCTCGTGTTGAATTCTGTAATAAAGAGGAGCTTTCATTTTCTAAATGCATGTAACCGGAACTGCGATTCGTATTATGTATTTGCCGTTACAAGTAGCAGCGGGACTGTGCTCGAGTCACAGTCGAGGCAGTGGAGTCGGTTCCGTTCCCCACTCGCCGATGTGTGGCCTGCCTTTTGTCTGGTTTACACAGAGTGCCGAAGATAGACACACGATGCTGGATTAACTCAGTGGCAAAGGCAGCATCTCTGGAGATAAGGAATGGGTGACTGAACGGGGAAGTCTGAAGAAGGGTCTCGAGCCGAAACGTCACCCGTTCCGTCTCTGCAGAGATACTGCCTGTCCCACTGAATAACTGCAGCTTTTTGTGTCTATCTTCGGTTTAAACCAGCATCCGCAGTTCATTCTTACACCCAGTGCCGTCAGCTGTCTGTCTATTTCCCCGTGGACTCTCTCTCCTCAATCTCCCTACACACCGACATCGACCTCCTCCAGAACAAAAACCCTTCGGCTCACTATTTCCATGCCGACCAGCTATAGCTCATCAACTCGCATCCAGTTTCCCACCCCTCCCCCCACCCCCGCCAACACCACCTCCACCGCCACCTCCACACAAGACGCACAGAGAGACATTAAAACACACCTTAAGACACATTAAAAAAAAAACAAAAAGGGACTTCTACCCTTCAGTGATTTTCAAAGATATCTCCCTTGTTCTACCCATTCCCCGCTCCCCCACTCTCTCTGCTACTGAGCATGAACGTGTTATCTCTGTATCAAAGTTGCAATGAAGAACACGGGAGTTGACCCATTGGCTCCACCGTTTCCTGTTCTGTACCATGCGGAGATATTATGAGGAGAAAGCAGGAGAATGGGTTTGGAAGGGAGAGGTAGATCAGCCGTGAGTGAATGGCGGAGTAGGCTTGGTGGGCCAAATTACCTAATTATACTCCTATCCCTTATGAACAGAACGCACCGTCATCGTCGTCAATTTTTATTCATCGTCAAGTTTTATTCGTCACTTGCACATATAGTGCAAGCGAAATAAGTTTGCCGGCAGCTGCACACAATACACAATTTAAAAATAACAGAAAAAACATCATCCACAGCACATCATCCACAGGTGGAAGACAGGAAAAATGGCCAGTCCTCCTACATTCCCCCCCGTGGTAGGGACCTCAACCCTCAGCAGTCGCCGCTGCGGGCGTCCAGATGTTCAGCAAAGATAAGTCCAGGTAGGTGCCTCCCCACCGGAGACCGCGGCTTCAAGTTGGTGTAGGCTGCAGGCAGGCGGTCGAAGATCTAAAGTCCCCGCCGCGCCTAGCAAGAAGCATCACAGCCTGCGGAGCCGGCGGTCGGAGCTCCACTCCAGGGATCCCAGGTGAGGGACCCCGCTTAGGATGGTAAGCTCCCACCGCGCACACGGTAGAAGTAGGCCGCGAGTCGACGGTCGGAGCTCTTCTACTCTCATGTCCCGAACGATTCCAGGCTCCAGACGCCGCGACAACTGGAGCTCCGCAGACTGCGGTTTCAGTCCGCCACGGGCCAGCGAATGGAGCTCTCCCCTCCGGCAAGCCCCGGCTAGGGGCTCGCCCGCTCCGATGAAAGCGTCCTTGCTGCGCCCGCTGCTAAAGTTCTGTGGAGGAGGCGGTTTCCCCCTTAAACCCCTCCCCCCACCCCCGCCAACACCACCTCCACCGCCACCTCCACACAAGACGCACAGAGAGACATTAAAACACACCTTAAGACACATTAAAAAAAAACAAAAAGTAGAATGACTAACACGCGGCAGGCAGGGCTGCCGGCTCGCAGCGCCCCCACTGACCGGTGGATATTATGCAGCAGAGGATGTTAATAATTAATTGATCAATGGCCGAGCACAAAGGGGATCATGGTGTCACCCACGGATCCTCCAATAAAACTCATAAAATGATGCAATGAGGTGAAGTGGTTGTTGAAAGAGGAATATCCCCCAATGAAACTAAATAGACGTTATGCACGTGTGTGAACGGACGGTATTTTCTCAAAAGTATCAATTGATAGAATAGCAGAGGATGGTTTCGATCCATCGACCTCTGGGTTATGGGCCCAGCACGCTTCCGCTGCGCCACTCTGCTCTTATGGAAATATGTATCGCGTGTGTGCTCCTTTTTGATAATGTCGTTGTTTTCATCTCTGACCTCACACCGTTTGCAGGCTTTGCTTTCTTTTCTCTCGTAACCATTTCAATCTTCCATTTTTTCCCATCTTACTTTCTTTATTTCTTACTTTCTAACCCATCCGGTTGTTATGACTGTGCTGTCTGTCCCGGACGGATACACCATTCCAGAGGTTTTAGCAATGAACGTCTTTTAAATGATTTAAATTACCCTATTCCAGCAGCCCTGTTGCTGAGTTGTTTGTTTACCTTGCTCTGTGTTTCTTTCACATTAATTCGGGACAATCATCCGATCACACTTCAATCTAAAAACAGCGGGCACCGACTGAGCTGCAACCGTGGATTCACCCACACCCGGCTGTTTATTTTGTCCAATCCCCAGATCCCATTAATTTCCCAACCCCGTCAATGTGATTAACTGAATATCAGATTCCTTCAGTGTTGAACGGCCAGCAGATGACGTTGACTCTTTGCCGAACCTATCCGGTGCCTTCACAAGTTCACTTCAAGTGCAACACATCCGTCCACCGGGTTTCACACTTCCGACCTTCCGACTGTTGTGAACTCCGGAGCAACAGGCGGGATAGGTAGTGACAATGGACAGCAGCGCAGTACCGCAGGACCCAGGGTATTTGCCGTCTAAAGAGTGACAGCGATCAGCAAGTGTTCTCCCGGCTGAGGCTCGCCCATTGCATCCCCGGAGATAGACTCAAAATTAATTGAATTGAATACATTTTATTAGCCAAGTATGTATACATACAAATAATTCGCCTTGTTGCTTTGTTCGCAAGTAACAACACGATATACAGTAGACAATAAAAAAAATAATTAAAACGATAAAGATCTAGAAGATCCGGCACGTATAGAGTTTCACATTAATTATCCAATTGGGCAAACACTTTTCAAGCCAACAATACAGATTTTCTGTAAGCCCATTAAAAAGCCAAAAAGCCAATTGGGCAAACTCTTTGCAAGCCAATAAAATTCGTTTTCTGAGAGGCCTTTAATAGCCAAGCCAATTTGGCAAACACTTTGCAAGCCAACAAATCACGTTTCCTGAGAGCACATTAAAATGCCAAGCCAATTGGTTAAACAGTTTGCAAGCCCAAAATATACATTTTGTGAAAGCCGTTTAAAAAAACAAAAGGCCTATTTGGCAACCACTTTGCAAGCCAATAAAACACGTTATCTGAGAGCCCTTTAATATCCAAGCCAATTGGGCAAACACTTTGCAAGCCAACAAAACACATTTTCTGAAAGTCCTTTGAAAAGCCAAAACGCCAATTGGGCAAACACTTTGCAATCCAGCAACACACGTGGTCTGAGAGCCCTATAAAGCCAAGCCAATTAGGCAAACACTTTGCAAGCCAACAAAACACGTGTTCTGAGAGCCCTTTAATAGCCATGCCAATTGGGCAAACACTTGGCAAGACAACAAACACTTTTTTCTGAGAGCCCTTTAATATCCAAGCCAATTGGGCAAACACTTTGCAAGCCAACAATAGAAGTTTTCTGAGAGCGCTTTCAAAAGACAAGCCAATTGGGCAAACACTTTTCAAGCCAACAAAACCCATTTTCTGAAAACCTTTAAATAACCAAAAATTCAATTGGGCAAAAACTTTGGAAGCCAACAAAATACGTTTTCTGAGAGCCATTTAAAAATCCAATAATCCAATTTGGCAAACACTTTGGAAGCCAACAAAACACGTTTTCTGAGAGCCATCTAAAAAGCAAAAAAGTCAATTGGGCAAACACATTGCAACCCAACAAAACACATTCTCTGAAAGCCCTACAAAAATCCAAAAAGCCAAATAGGAAAACACTTTGCAAGCCAACAACACACATTTTCTGAAAGCCCTTAAAAAAGGCAAAAAGCCGATTGGGCAAACGCTTTGCAACCCAACAAAACAAGTTTTCTGAAAGCCCTTTAATAGTCAAGCCATTTCGGCAAACACTTTGCAATCCAACAACACACGTGTTCTGAGAGCCCTTTAATAGCCAAGCCAATTGGGCAATTACCTTGCAGCCAACAAAACACGTTTTCTGTGAGCCCTGTAATAGTCAAGACAATTGGGCAAACACTTTGCAATCCAACAAAACACCTTTCTGAAAGCCCTTCAAAAATCCAAAAAGCCAATTGGGCAAACACTTTGCAAGCCAACAAAACACGTTTTCTGAGTGGCCTTTAAAAAGTCAAAAAGCCAATTGGGTAAACATTTTGCAAGCCAACAAAACGCGTTTTATGAAAACCCTTTAAAAACCCAATAAAGCAATTGGGCAAACACTTTGCAAGCCAACAATACACATTTTCTGAATGACCTTTAAAAAGCCAAAAAGCCAATTGGGCAAACACTTTGCGAGCCAACAAAACACATTTTCTGAGAGCCCTTTAATAGCCAATCCAATTGGGCAAACACTTGGCAAGCCAACAAAACACATTTGCTGAAAGCCCTTTAATAGCCAAGCCAATTGGACAAACAATTTGCAAGGCAACAAAACAAGTTTTCTGAGAGCCCTTTGAAAAGTCAAAACGCCAATTAGGCTAACTCTTTTCAAGCCAAAAAAAAACGCTTTCTGAGAGCCCTTTAATAGCCAATCCAATTGGGCAAACACTTGGCATGCCAACAGAACACATTTTCTGAGAGCCCTTTAATATCCAAATGGTCAAACACTTTGCAAGCTAACAAAACCCATTTTCAGAAAGCCAAAAAGCCAATTGCAAACGCATTGCAAGGGAACAAAACACATTTTCTGAAAGCCATTTAAAAAGCAAAAAAGCCAATTATGCAAACACTTTGCAAGCCAGCAAAACACGTTTTTCTGAGAGCCCTTTAATAGCCAAACTAATTGGGCAAACATTTTGTAAGTCAACAAAACAAGTTTACTGAGAGCCCTTTAATAGTCAAGCCAATTGGCCAAACACTTTGCATGCCTACAAAACACATTTTCTGAAAGTCCTTTAAAAAAAACCATAAAGCTAATTAGGCAAACACTTTGCAAACCAACTAAACACATTTTCTGAAAGCACTTTAAACAGCCAAAAAGCGAATTGGGCAAACATTTTGCAAGCCAACTAAACACATTTTCTGAAAGCACTTTCACAAGCCAAAAAGCCAATTGGGCAAACACTTTGCAAGTCAACAAAACACATTTTCTGAAAGTCCTTAAATAAGCCAAAAAACCTATTGAGTAAACACTTTGCAAGCAACGAACACATTTTCTGAAAACCACATCCCGGGGACTCACCGTGGAGTTGACGTGCGTTTAGTGTTATTCGCAGCTCAAAGAGCCGTGACCCTCTCGCTTCCTCCAGCTGGAAGAGACTGAGTGGGCCATGACACTTCAGTGTTTTATAGTCCCTCACCCCTGCCGCCAGCAGCAAGGATGGCGAATTTTCTTAAAACATTATTATATCTCTGATTGTTCATCGATGGGAATATTCCTCCTGTCCAGTCCGGCGGAGGGGAGCTATGAGCGAGGTGGCCAAAAAATGACGGCCTTAAGTGGCGGTGTTCTCTCTGATATCACAAAACAGTAAGTCAAAAGCGGTGAAGATCTTAGTTTTAATAATATAGATAAGAAAATTAGACAGAAAAGACGCTGATAATCTTTCTCCCAGGTGGAAATCTCAATCACTCGAGGCCTTAGCTTTAGCGTGAGAGCGGTAAAGTTTAACGGAGACTAGACTTTGTGGAACTATTGGGTCCCAGTCACATGGGAGGCCTGGTCCCCCCCCCCCCCCCCCCCCACCCAATGCAACCAAATTGGCAGGGAACATAAAAACTGACTGGCACCGTTTTTATAGATATGTGAAGATTAAAAGATTAGTTAAAACAAATGTAGGTCCCTTGCAGTCAGAAACGGGTGAATTGATCATGGGGAACAAGGACATGGCAGACAAATTGGAGAACTACGTTGGTTCTGTCTTCACTGAGGAATACATAAATAATCTGCCGTAAATAGCAGGGGACCGGGGGTCAAATGAGATGGAGGAACTGAGTGAAATCCAGGTTAGCCGGGAAGTGGAGTTAGGTAAATTGAATGGATTCAAGACCGATAAATCCCCAGGGCCAGTTAGGCTGCATCCCAGAGTAGTTAAGGAAGTAGCCCCAGAAATAGTGGATGCATTAGTAATAATTTTTCAAACCTCTTTAGCTTCTGGAGTCGTTCCTGAGGATTGGAGGGTAGCTAATGTACTCCCGCTTTCTAAAAAAGGGGGGAGAGAGAAAACGGGTAATTACAGACCAGTTAGTCTAACACCGGTAGTGGGGAAACTGCTAGAGTCAGTTATTAAAGATGGGATAGTACCACATTTGGAAAGTGGTGAAATCATTGGACGGTCAGCATGGATTTACGAAAGGTAAATCATCTGACGAATCTTATGGAATGTTTCGAGGATTTAACTAGTAGAGTGGATAAGGGAGAACCAGTGGCGCAGTTATATCTGGACTTTCAGAAGGCTTTCGACAAGGTCCCACATAAGAGATTAGTATACAAACTTAAAGCACACGGCATTGGCGGTTCAGTATTGAAGTGGATAGAGAACTGGCTGGCAGACAGGAAGCAAAGGGTGGGAGTAAACGGGTCCTTTTCAGAATGGCAGGCGGTGACTAGCAGGGTACCTCAAGGCTCAGTGCTGGGATCCCAGGAATTTACAATATATATTAATGATTTGGACGAGGGAATTTAATGCAACATCTCCAAGTTTGCGGATGACACGAAGCTGGGGGGCAGTGTTAGCTGTCAGCAGTAGGCTAGGAGGCTGAAAGGTGACTTAGATAGGCTGGGTGAGTGGGCAAATGCATGGCAGATGCATTATGATGTCCAAAATGTGAGGTTATCCACTTTGGTGCCAAAAACAGGAAAGTAGACTCTATCTAAATGGTGGCCGATTAGGAAAAGGGGAGGTGCTTTTCCTGAGACCAGGGTGTCATGGTACACCAACCATTGAAAGTAGGCATACAGGTGCAGCAGACAGTGAATAAAGCAAATGGCATGTTAGCATTCGTAGCAAAAGGATTTGAGTATAGGAGCAGGCAGGTTCACTTGCAGTTGTATAGGTTCTTGCTGAGACCACAGCTGGAGTATTGCGTACAGTTTTGGTCTCCAAATCTGAGGAAATACATTCTTGCCATGGGGGCAGTACAGAGAAGGTTCGCCAGACTGATTCCTGGGATGTCAGGACTTTCATATGAAGAAAGACTAGATAGACTGGGCTTGTACTCGCTGGAATTTAGAAGATTGAGGGGGCATCTTATGGAAACGTACACAATCCTTAAGGGGTTGGACAGGCTAGATGCGGGAAGATTGTTCCCGATGTCGGGGAAGTCCAGAACAAGGGGTCACAGTTTAAGGATAATGGGGAAATCTTTTAGAACCGAGATGAGAAAAACATTTTTCACACAGAGAGTGTTGAATCTCTGGAATTCTCTGCCACAGAATGTAGTTGAGGCCACTTCATTGGCTATATTTAAGAGGGAGTTAGATGTGGCCCTTGTGGTCAAAGGGATCAGGGGGTATGGAGAGAAGGCAGGTACAGGATACCGAGTTGGATGATCAGCAATGATCATATTGAATGGTGGTGCAGGCTCGAAGGGCAGAATGGCTTACTCCTGCACCTATTTTCTATGTTTCTATGTTTCTTTGACCAAAACCTGCAACTTGCAGACATTCACTTCTCACTGTTTGACCTGCGTTCTCTCGACTTCTTCCGCGATCCGGCCACTTATTCAAGTACTTGCTCGTGTTGAATTATTTCATAATGAGGCACTTTCATTTTCTAAACTCCTGTAACCGGAACTGCGATTTGTAATCTGTTTTTACTGTCACAACCAGAAACGGGACTGTGGTCGAGTCACAGAGTTACACTGCAAAGGAGACAGTTCCGTTCCCCACCCGCCGATGGAATAGTGTGTCCTGCCTTCTGTCTGGTTTACACCGAGTGCCGAAGATAGACACAAACACTGAAGTAACTCAGCTGGTCAGACAGCATCTCTGGAGACAAGGAATGGGTGACTGAATGGGTAAGCCTGAAGAATTTTCTCGACCCGAACCGTCATCCATTCCTTCTCTCCAGAGATACTGCTTGTCCCACTGAGTTACTGCAGCTTTGTTGTGTCTATCTTCGGTTTAACCCAGCATCAGCAGTTCCTTCTTACACCCATTGTCGTCAGCTACCTGTCAATGTCTCCGTGGAGTCTCTCTCCTCATTCTCTCTCCACTCCGACATGGACTTCTTCCAGAACAAAAGCCCTTCGACCCACTATTTCCATGCTGACCAGCTATTGCACATCTACTCGCATGCCATTTCCCACCACCTGTTGCGTAGACAACTACTCTTCAGTGATTATCAGAGTTACTTCCCTTGTTCTACCCATTCCCCGCTCCCCCACTCTCTCTGCTACTGAACATGAACGTGTTTATCTCTGTATCAAAGTTGCAATGAAGAAACATGGGGGCATGTTATGAGGAGAGAGCAGGAGAAGGGGGTTCGGAGGGAGAGATAGATCAGCCGTGATTGAATGACTTGATGGGCCGAATGGCCTGATTCTATTCCCTTCACGCATGATCAGACGCAGGTACATGCATCAGAGAATATTATGAATTAATTGGTCAACGACCGAGCGCATCGGGGACCATAGTGTCACTATGTGTCAGTCTGATGAAGGGTTTCGGCCCGAAACGTTGCCTATTGCCTTCGCTCCATAGATGCTGCTGCTCCCGCTGAGTTTCTCCAGCACTTTTGTCTACCTTCGATTTTCCAGCCTCTGCAGCTCCTTCTTAAACACCATAGTGTCACCCACGGTTTCTCCAAAGAAACTCATAAAATGATGCAATGAAGCGCAGCCTTTTGTTGAAATAGGAATTTCCCCGAGCGAAGCGAAATATATGTTGCGCAAGCGTCTCAATGGACGGTATTTTCTCTAAAATATCCATTGATAGAATAGCAGAGGATGGTTTCGATCCATCGACCTCTGGGTTATGGGCCCAGCACGCTTCCGCTGCGCCACTCTGCTCTCACAGAAACATTCTAAGCGTGTGTGCTCCTTTCTGCTAATTTCGTTGCTTTCATCTCTTACCTCACACCGTTTGCATGCTTTGCTTTCTTTTCCCGCGTACCCACTTCAATCTTCCATTTTCTTCTCTTTCTTACATTCTTTATTTCTTGCTCTCCACCCAATCCGCTTGCTGTGACTGTGCTGTCAGTCCCGGTCGGTTACACCGTTCCAGAGGTTTTCGCAATGAACGTCTTTTAAATTATTTACATTACCCTATTATTGCAGCCCCGTTGCTGAATATTCTGTTTATCTTGCCCTGTGTCTCTCCCACATTTATTCGGGCCGATCTTCCGATCACACTTCAGTCTAATAGCAGCGGGCACCGACTGAGCTGCAGCCGAGGATTCACCCACACCCAGCTGTTTATTTTGTCCAATCCCCAGATACCATTAATCTCTCTATCCAGTCAATGCGATTAACTGAATATCGGGTCCTTCAGTGTTGAAGTGTCAGCTGATCATGTTGACTCTTTGCGAAAGGTATCCGGTGCCTTCACAAGTTCACTTCAAGTGCAACTCATCCGTCTACCGGGTTTCACAGTTGGCGACCTAACGGCTGCTGTAAACTCCGGAACAACCAGGCGGGAGCGGGTAGTGACAATGTGCAGCAGCGGAGTACCGCAGGACCCAAGGAATCTGCCTGCTGAAGAGTGACGGCGATCAGCTAGACTGTTCTCCTGGCTGACACTCGCCTGTGGCACCCCCGGAGATAGACACAAAATAATTTGAATTGAATTGAATTGAATACATTTTATCCGACAACTATGTATATATACGAGGAATTCGACGTTGCTTTTTTCGCAAGTAAAAACACGATATACAGTAGACAATTAAGAATAAAATGTGGAGTAACTCAGCAGGACAGGCAGCATCTCTGGAGGGAAGGAATGGGTGACAGATACAGTACATGGAGTTTGAGGAGGTGCAAGTGCACCTCTGCCGCTCCTGAAATGACTGTCGGGGTCCTTGGACATAGTCGAGCTGGGGGTGGGATGGTGGGGTGGAGGGGCATTGGAACAGGTGTTGCATCTGCTGCAGATGCAGGGGAAAGTAACTGGGAAAGGGGAAGTTTGAGTGGGAAGCGTCTAGTTGATCAGGGAGTTGCGGAGAGAACGTTATCTGCAGGAAGGCGTGGGGATGGGACCCAGGGTATTGTGCAGGGAAATGCCTGTGCGGAAAGCGGAAAGAGCTGGAGATGGTTCTTTCCACTGCAAGTCGGTGGGGAGGAGGGGGGGGGGTGTCCCATACTCGGATAGTTGTGATTTCCTTCTTCAAGGAATGTGGGTTTTCACCTTCTCTCACAGAGGAGAGCCTCACATCTCAGTGTCCCGTAGTTCTTTCTCTTGCTTTCTGTGCGCCCGGTCGCAACAAGGACAGTTCTCCTGATCCTCACTTTTCACCCCCACCAGATTCGTATCCAACACACTATCCTCCGACATTCACGTCACCTCCTGAGAGATGCCACCACTAATCATATCTTCCCATATTCACCCCTTTCCGTCTTCCCCAGGGACTGCTCCCTCCACAACACTCATCCCTAATGATTGGCTAGGAGAGGGGATGGTGCCGCGCGCCGCCTGAAAGATGTAGGCTGTGGGCGAGCATCAAATATGTGTCTAGAAATCTATTTTCGTGACCTACGTCACGGAACTACTTGAACATTTCCACAGATTTAGATGAAATATAAATGAGAAGGATGTCACCACTCGTCAGTGCCGAAAGTTGTACATTAATTTATTAAACTAATTAGAAAATGAGATCGGGAAAGTAAGCGCAATCTAGGGGGCCAATGCCCATATTACACCATGGGCAGCCTATTTGTGTGTTGCAGTCCATTTAAACTATATATTATTATACCTATATATATAAATATATATATATGTGTGTGTGTGTGTGTGTGTGTGTGTGTGTGTGTGTGTGTGTGTGTGTGTGTGTGTGTGTGTATACATGACATAAATATGACTGTAATCACATACAATGAAGTATCATTATATTATATTAAAATAATGTAATAAATACATGTGAGTGTTTTTTAAAGACACTGTCGCAGAGGTCCGGCTCCTGAACCAGCCTAAGTAATGGGTGAAGGCAGTTCTTGTGGGTTCCTCCCTTTGCTGAACCCCACTGACTGCCAGTGTGCAGAATGGGGGTAACGGCCATAGTGGGATTGGGCTAGTGCCAGGCTGGGGGACAGCCCTACAAGGCATCTTCCAGTCGCTTTAATAGGTAATATAATGAGACTGCAGCAGAGGTCCCAGGTTTTAAGGGCTCATGAACCTGCCTAATTAAAGGGTTACGACAGATCCTCTGGGTTCCCCCGTTTAATGAACCCCACTGACTGCCATAGTGGGGAGAGTGGGGGTAACGGCCATAGTGGGACTAGGGCAGTGCCTGGCTAGGTGACAGACCTGTAAGATACCTGTTTTACTTCGGAGTCACGTGAGTGACTACGTGAAGAAGGCCCGCCTGGCGCTGGATCGGCATTACGTCGACGCTATCGGCAGAGGAAAGAGCTGCAGAGGCAGCTCCAACACAGCGGTAAGGAAACGGCCCGCAGGTAAGTAAAATTATTTTACTTCCAGGGCGTTTTCTACAAACTCCGTAGGCTGGTGGGTAAACCAGGAGGAGTTAAAATTAAAATAAAAAGGTTTAAAAAATCGCGGGTAAAACGTGCGTCCCGGGGTGTAAAAAGTCGGGACAGCAGATTATTGCGGAGATGGTTCCGATACCGGTGGCCGATTGAAATACCCGTTAGTGAGCCTTTAGTTGCTCCACAAACAAAACTTGAAAACCCAGTGCCTAAAATATAAAAAGAAGCTTGAAAGGCCTGAGGTTTCTGAAAGATCCTGTAAGATAAGCCTTTGGCTAAGTATGGATCTAATGGAGGAAAAAAGTACCCACCACAATACAAATCCAGGTGTGTCTGAGGGGCACAAAGTTACTATACCTGGTGGAGGCGGTGAGGCCATGGAAGGAAACCTGGCGGCTAATGTTAATTATATGGTCTCTCACCTGCCTCAAGAAAGTTGTTATGGTTGAGACAGCAGATTTGCATTTAAACATGTGCTCGCTTCGGCAGCACATATACTAAAATTGGAATGATACGGAATATAAGAAACATTAGGATGTGCAAGGATGACGCAAATGCATGAAGCATTCCAAAACACCTTTAAGAAGGTACCTGGTAAATCCGGGTTTTGGGCGCCAATGTCAGCAATTATGCGGGCGCAGGAATTACGATTAAAGAATCCTCAAGCTAATTTGGCATCACTGTCTTTTAAGACAAGCTGGAAGGTTGTGGAATGACTAAAGTTCAGAATAAAACAAAGTATGTTAGGTTTATTCTGAAAACTCATTTTGAGATAAATTATATAAAATGGAAGATTGCCATTCGGCCTCTTTTACATCCAAAGATTTACAGGACAAGCAATGTTCAAGCTCCTGGTTATTTGTTCGGAGGAAATCTGTTTAAACAAATTAAAGTAATGGATGAAGAGGCAAAAACTGTTGGTCTTGTGAAACCCTTCAGTTGGCCAGAAGGCTGGTCATATGAGGAAGGGATTTGATTTGAGCCGAGGCAGGAGTATGATAAGGAAGAATTTCCAGCCAGCAAATGGCTTATCGGCTTTTTCGCTAAGATCAAGTGTGGTATCTGTTCTTATCAGTTAATATCTGTTACGTCCCTTATCTAGGGACCATAACGAATGTACACCCATTTATTGGGTAAGGAGGTCATTTCGTCAAACAGTTGGAGAGGTACAAAACTTTATCCTATTAAAGAAGGATGTTTGGATGAACCTCAGATTGGTGGTAGACTCCAAATCTTTAATTTTAAGGAGGTATGGATCCATTGGGACACAATAAGCTTTATCATTCTTTCTTGTTTGCAGTCTTGAAATAATTCAAATTGACAAAGAGGTTAAGAATTGTGTGAGAAAGGAGTTATTGAGAAAACAGGAAAGGATCCACAACAATTGTATCAGATATTTCCCCAGACCGAAGAAGATGGGGTTGTAGAATCATTTTAGATCTCACACAATTAAATACATTGTCCAGTATAAACATTTTTAAAATTGACACATTCAACACTGCAATGCAGCAGGTATCAACAGGTTGTTATATGGCTACAATAAATTGAAGGATTAAGCCAGCATTTGCACTGCTAAAGGCACAAAAGCACATCGTTATGGCTTATCTAGATGACATTTAATTGTCAATGCTAATCAGGAGCCAGCTGGAAAATTAGTCTCAGCAACTACAAGTTGTTTGAGAAGTTGGGTTCCTGATCCCTCCAACAAATCTAAGTTACAGCAATCCCAAACCATTGAATTTCTGGGGTTTGTGATTAACTCAGTTACCATGTTGGTAACTTTACCAATGGATAAGTGTTGGATTTGACAAATGTGTGTCAAGACCTGATTAACAAACCTTATCCCTCCATCCGAGAGGTTGCCAAGGTTATTGGTAAATTGGCAGCAGCATTTCCAGACAGTAGAGTTTGGTCGTCTACATTACCAAAATCTTCAAAGGGCAAAAACTCAAGCGCTTATTCAGCGAGCAAGCCATTTGATAGGCCAATGCAATTGCCTAAGGAAGCTTTATCAGAATTACATTGGTGGATTGAGAATGTTCCATAAGCTGCTAAGAACTTTTTAGTTCATCAGCCAGTAGTGTTTTTGCAAAATGACGAAAGTTCTCTCGGAGGGAGGGGGGGGGGGGGGGGGTGCGGATAATGAGACCAGCTGTAGAGGCAGATGGGCTGTCCAAGAGGATTTATTGCTCCAAACATATGGTATTAATTATTTGTAGCTACTGGAAGCATTTTATGGATTAAAAGCTTATTGCTCTTCATTAAAAGAGTTGCATGTCCAAGTACAAATAGATAATACCACAGCTGTGGCATATATCAATCACATGGGTGGTGCCAGATCAATATCATGTGATCATCTGGTAAACCAGATGTGGCAATGGTGTATGGCAAAACATATTTGGTTTTCAGCTATTTATCTCTCGGGGAGAGACAATGTTGTGGCAGACAAAAGATCACGAATATTTAAAGACAATACAGAATGGATGTTAATCCACAAAATTTCAAAATATTGTCAGTCGGTATGGAGTACCGGACATTGATCTGTTTGCATCTAGATTGAATCACCAATTGCCCAAATACGTGTCTTGGGGAACACGATCCAGGGCAGTAGCGGTGGATACTTTCTCGCTACACTGGGGAATTCGTTCTTTTATGCTTTTCCCCATTCTGTCTCATTGGGCAATGTCTCAAGAAAATAGCGCAAGACGCTGCCGAAGGCAATTTTTGGTGGTGCCAGATTGGCCCACGCAGTCATGGTTCCCATTGATGCTAAAATAATTATTGAACCATGTATGACAATTCCCAGTTGCGACAATCTGTTGACACAACCAGTAACAAAATAATTCATCCATTGCATGATCATATGAATTTGTTAATCTGCAGGTTCTGACCAGACCATTGCAAGAGTTTGAACTATCGGACAGGACCATGGATGTTATAGTTGCAGCTTGGAGGAATAGCACTAAAACAATACAAGTCGCATATAAGGAAATGGGAAGTTTTAGTACTCCGGTTTCTCTTCAGATCGTATAAATCTTTCGCCTTTTACTAAAGATTTCCGTGGAGAGGAACACTCAGAGTTTTCACTAATTTTTGATGCCCCGCGTAATACTGCAAACATTTCAAATGTATTAGAGTTCCTTGCTGGGTTACACTTTGATGAGCATTTGAGTTATAGTGCCATTAATTGTGCTCGTAGTGCATTGTCATCCTATTTAGGACAAATTTCAGATCGGGATTCAGTTGGGTCTCACCCATTAGTATCCCGATTCATGAAAGGAATTTTCAATAAAATCCTCCCAAGCCCAGATATACAGAAATTTGGGATGTTAGCATTGTTCTCACTTTGCTTAAACAATTGACTCCAATTAATTCAATGTATTTGCAGAAATTAACATTCAAGGTGGTAATGTTAATGGCATTGGTATCAGCTCAAAAAGAGTACAAGCTCAAGTACGGTTGGATTGCATGCATGTGACTACAGATAACGTTATGTTTTATGTTTACGACTTGATCAAACAAAGCAGACCAGGAAGAACTGGAATGAAGGTAATGTTTAAAGCATATCCTATTAATGAAACATTGTGTGTGGTTAAGCATTTAACTCAATACATTGAGGTAACCAAAATCTCAGAGGTTCTGAGAAAGCTTTATTAATAACACACAAAAAGCCACATACAAAAGGTTCAGTTCAAACTATTTCTGGATGGTTTGGGTCTAGCAAGAATAGACACTGATGTGTTTAAATCTCACTCCACTAGGGCGGCAGCTACGTCCGTGGCAAAGGTACAGGACGTGCCACTCGATAACATTTTAGAGGCTGCAGGGTGGTCTAGAGAAGAGATTTTCAAAGTTCTAGAATAAACCTGTTGTCACGGTGCCAGGATTTAGACACACAGTAATGGGTTCTCTTTAATGCTTGCTTTGTTTTATATTATCGATTTATGTTACCATTGACAACATTTATCAATTTATTTTGTAGTTTTCCCCTAAGATAGAGGGGTTATTATAAAAAAGTTGTTCTTTTTATGCTTAAAGGACTTATTACATAAATTGTAACAATGTCCTAAAATACTATTTACTCACTACTGTTTTGACTAAACAGAGTCGTATGAAATGAATTTACGACATGAAAGACACAGAGCTTCAAAATCTTCACGTAGTCACTCACGTGACTCCGAAGTAAAATAGTGAGATTAAACGAGAACTTACCAGTTCGAAGTTTGATCCTTATTTTATGAGGAGTTACGATGAGGGATTACGTGCCCTCCACTCCCAACCCTCATAATGTAAATGATCATCTGGTAGTTCTAGTCTATTTTGAGCCTTACTATTTTACTTCGGCTATTGGTTCTGTGTTTTTCATGCCGCTGCTTTGAAGTATGCCGATCCAACGCCAGGCGGGCCTTCTTCACGTAATCCCTCATCGTAACTCCTCATAAAATAAAGATCAAACTTCGAACTGGTAAGTTCTCGTTTAATCTCACTATTTTATTTCTCATGTAATTGTCGCAACCTGACCAAGAATCGAATGATCTGATGATTACTCGATGAATATTAATTTTAAGCTACAATGAGTATATTTAGGTTTGATAAATTTTGATCAGTCCATTGATAAGTTAGTTCAAGTTCAAGTGGAGGGTCAGGCAGAGGCTTTAAAAATAATGTCAGTCATTAAGTCTGCATGGACGTCAATTCATAAAATGTCAACCACTTCTTCATGCTAATGAGAACAACACTGTTACTACCATAGATAAATTAGTTCAAGTTCAAGGTCACATACACCAATTCATTTCTACATTATCATCATCCTTTCTGACCATTTCTCACTCGGATGGAAGCCTATAAAGTGCAATCAATATTCCTCCGTTGTCCGTTGTCGGCGCCTGGAACCGGCCGCTGCGGACGGCACTATATACAGCCCCTCCCCCCACCCCCCACCCCTCCCGCGGACATGATCCAAACACATTACGCGGCTTCGCGTTCGGGAATCGGCCGCCTCTCAACGGAGACCGCGGCTTCACTATGTTAAGTACCTAGGCCCCGTGGCCAGAGCACTTTAATTCGATAAGCCATCGCCGGCGGCTCCGAGATTAGAAGTTAAAGACTTGTTAGACTACAACAAGCTGGCATTAGTGACAATGTTTAATTTACTTTGTTATGGATACCCACAGTTTAGGCCCTCAACTTCATGAATGAATGAATGAGTGAATGAATGAATGGGTGAGTGAATGAATGAATGTACAGTCTCAAAATCTCATTTTTGCACATTATAAAAGGACGCAATTAAATTAATTAAAGTCCAATAATTTTCATAAATTCAGACTTTAGATCTTACCTTTCAGTTCTAGTTGATTCACAAAGTTTGACTGGTTCCACGACTTGGCTGTCCTCTTTGCGTTGCAGCACCTCAGCAGCGACTTTGCTTTCAAGGCTTTGTTCCACTTCTATCCACTTAGCTGCACATTCTTCAGACTTCTGAATGCGTTTCTCACAAAATTAAATTACCCTGCTGCAAGCTCCACGACATGTAGTCCACAGAACAACAAAGAACGTTCATCTGAATCTCCTGTAAAACAGGCATCAGTGAAGTACTCTCAGCCATGTTGTGTGCTCCCTGCTTAGCTCTCCTGAAACAAATCGTGTGATTGCCAACTGGCGTCCGACTCAATGTTAAACGTGCTTTGAATGCACTAAAAATACCCGAATGTCTTCCTCTGTGCTCCAATTCAATAGAAATGTGTAGGTTTTGTTCGTGGCGAGTTGCAGGGATAATTTATATAATATCTTTACACAATATGTGAGAATGTCGTATAATTCCGTGAGTTAGGTCGGAAACTGCACAAAAAAGCTCCTGGCTCATCGCCTAATGATAGAATAATGTCAATATTCCCTTGTATTGTGTTTCACTTGTATTAACCATCTCTTGTTGAATAAGATTTACGTAATCAAAAAGTATTTTATGACTAATGAAATAATTAGAACCCATGTAGTAGATAGAATATTTTCGTATAGCAGTGTTTAAAAAAAAAACAACAGTTATTTACAGCACAGTATAACTGTCGCCTAATTCTACTACGAAGTCAGAGGACTGGTGTGTCACAGCCATCTCTCCATTATATCATGTAGGTATGTTACAAAACTTACCTTTAGCGGCGCTGCACTTCTGCCGCTCCCCGTCTGCGCGACTTTCGCGCCTTGCAGAGGGGGGCGGGCTTAAAGTGCCGTTTTTCCACAGGCCTGGATAATCGATGAATGTCGGGCGATTTGGTTGCTGAAGAAAAATCGCTCCGACATTTAATGAATGGTGGTATTTTTAAATTACTCTAGATTATTTATTAACTAGAGTAATTTAAAAATCACCTTCAAAAGCCGTGACCGCAGACAACCGGAAGCATTTTGCGTAGGGAAGAAAAAAAGGTAAATACTTTATTTTTATATTAAAAGTTGGTTTTTCGGGAGGCATTAATAATATTTTTATGTTGCGAAATGGGTTCCCCAAAAAATGTATGAACCCCCAGTATTTTTCCCCCCGACTTCACTGCTAACCGCAACGTTCTAATCCACCGCATTGCACTAAAACCCACTCGCTAGTTGATTTAAATGGCCATTAATTTACAGGCATAAAACACTAAATTCCTTCCATTTGGCCCAGAAATTCATGAAAATGAGATTTAAAAATTATGTTATATTGTGGATTATTGTGTGAATGTTATTTGGACACTTAGGCAATTTAAAAAAAGTTTATCTTTTCTTAAGAAATTGATAGATGTTTATTGAATTTTGTAATTAGCTACAATTAGATAACTAACTAATTATATGCTTTAATTTCAGGTAATCCAAGTAAGATTGTTTCATATTTGTTTCAGAATGCTTCAATCTATAATAACTGAAAATTTCATTGAGTTCTCTTAATTTTTAAGAATGTTATGGACATTTAACTTTTCCAGATCACAGCTTTTGAGTTAAGTCAATTGAAAGGCAATGGGAAGCAAGATGCTCATTTCCGAGTATGAAAATGACCATAACTTTCTTAATACTGAAGATATGAAAGTAAATTAGGTGTCAAATTAAACTTCTTTTTATGCTTTATCTGATGGGATAAATTGCAGACTTGATTTTTAAAATCTCAAAATTTTGTAACATTGCTATATCATGCAATAAAATCTCGAAGCAAATCTGCGAGGTGTTCATTTTGCATTTTCCATTAATTTCCCTATAAATTATTTTCTACCACAGGAGGCAAATGGTGTCATTAGCGATCGACCAAAGCATGACCATAATATTTGGGACATCATTGTTCATGGGTACATGACATAGTGGAGGTCACTCTGGAGTGGCTAGGCAAGCTGCCAAGGTATGACATGAATACCGCCAAAACTTGAGGCCCGAGTTGTGAGGATATGTTTAATAGGATTGATTTTTTTGCTACACCAGCAAAGCTGAGAGGTGAATTACCAGAGGTACATATATTTGTGAAAGGCATATAAAGAGTAGATCGACAGTGTGAATTTCCGACGGTGAGGTCAGTGCAGAACCTGAGCTGATGGGTTTGAGGTGTGAGCGAGTGCAACGCACAAAGGGTTACCGAGTGGTACGCACAAAGGGCATGTGATATCTGTAAAGCGAAGGTGGTGAAGGCAGGAAGTCTAACATTAATTAGGTGGCATATTTACTGCTACTTCAACGACAAAAAACATATAGGGATATGGAATTAGTTCAGGGAAGTGGACGAATGTAAATTGGCATGGTGTTCGGTATCGCCCCAGTGGCACGAGGGAACTATTTATGTGTTCCACAACACTATGATGTTATAACTATCAACCCTTGTGGATGCAGAATATATTTTCAGGAGACGAGACTGGGATAAAGTTGACATGTATAGGATATGTCTACGGGTGGGAGACTCTAGGGCCAGAGGTGATAGCCTCTCAATTAAAGGACATACCCTTAGAATGGATATGAGGTTGAATCTTTTCCGTCATGTGGTGGTGAATTAATTTGATACTTCTGAAGCGGAGACCGATGGGTTCTTGATGAGCAAGGGCGTCAAATGTTCCGGGGAGAAGGCAGGGGAATGAGATTAAGGGAGATGTGGGGGTGGGGGGGGGGGGGTGGAATAAATCAGTTTTGATCAAATGGCGAAGAAAACACGATGGGCCGAATCGTCTACTAATGCTCCCATGTCTTATGAACTTCCAAAGGCACCATTTGGGCTGTGATCAGTGTGTGGGATTCCTCATCAACTGAACCAATGCCGTGACCGGACACATCAGTGCGGCCTTTAACTGCTGCCTGAACCTAGACTGAGTCACCGCGTAAATAAAAGTGTTCGTACAGCAGTTGAGGATGCTCAACAAAACTCCAAACAGACCAAAGATCTTTCCAGATTCCGTGTACACAAATGCCGCTCCAGTAATCTGAAGATAGATGAATTGTGCCACATGCAACAGCCACAGGAGGATGAAGGTTCCGGACAGGGTGAATAATAACATCACCGACCTCTTCCTGCTCTCCATCTCTGGGTCACTTCGGTCTTCCCCATTGCTCTGACCCCTCAACCCCTTACGGGCCCGACTGGCCACTAAAATGTACCGGACTGTCAGAGTGTTGAGCAATAGGATTATAGTGAATGGGAGCAACGGAGTCACGATCTTATGGATCGTGTCAAATACTATCCACCCGAGGTGAGTGACATAACTACTCTTCCCAAGACAGAAGAATGGCACATTGTCGACGATTTCCGTTGGGTTATACGCGAAATAGGAGGGGACGTTTTTCAGAAAGAGCAGAACACCAATTGTTAGAAGAACCAAAGCCGCTGTTTTTCCGGTGCAATATTTTGTTTTCAGTTTTTGATAACAAATGGCGACAAATCGATCAAAAGTGAACATGACAGTGAACCAGACGGAACAGTTTTTGGCTGTACGAGCCAGTACGTTAACACTACAACACACGGGCGTGATGTCTAGGAAATTCACCGGGAAAAGATAACGATTGATGCGATAACAGATGACATCAATAATAATAACTAGCAGATCCGCTGCAGCCATGGCCACCAGGTAACGAGTGGTGCAGATGGAGAGGCCGCACTTTCCACGGGAAAGGATCACAATCGCTGCAGAAATTCACTGCAGAAAAAGAAGATAACGGAAACTGGGGATCAATGCATACATATTCAATCGGTATGACTACAGTGTCGTTTTGTAGTTTCCCAAAGGAAAACTTCTCAATCATGGATCAAACCATGTTTCTGCGACAGGGATGGCATAAGCGAGCTGCGTGGAGAGAACGAGCAGTTCAGCCCTTCCACAATGTGAGTAGCAGCGTTCAATGTGTCTAAAGATGCTTCTGATAGTTGCAGATTATTGCCAACGTATGGAAACTTAGCAGTTGATTAGATCCGTGGAGATCAGCGGGATGGGGGCGGGGGGGGGGGGGGGGTGGGGGGGACAGGCACTGTGATAAATGACAAATGAAAACTGCTCTTACTGAGCGCAACAATAACGTTGTCCATTTTCAAACCTTCCGCCCCTACCGCCCGGAGACCTATGTGCATTGTTATTATAGTTGTCGTTATTCAAGATATAGACATTTTCAAGTAATATTCCTGAATGGATAACGGCCTCCGATTGGATATTGACCCAAACGAATCAACGCTCACAGACTGGTGGAAGCATCAACATAAAGCGAATGAATCGCCCTTGAAGGCATAATTCCTGATTGTGCTGACTATAAGATCATGGCGAAACAGCTGTCAACACCACGTTTCCACTATGTCTCCTTAGCCCTTGGTGCGTTTGTGTCATACAAAGAGATGGGGATCCTCTTTCAATATTATTCAATGACTTGGCTTCCACTGCCGATGCAGAGATAATTTCACGGGGTCATTACCCACTGAATGACACATCTTTTCTCAAGCTTGTTCTGAAAGTATCATTCCACATCCAAACAATGTAGCCGTTGGTTGTAATATATCAAGTTTAAACATTCTCCCTCATTCTAGCACCAACCATCTCACACATTGCGCAGTTAAGATACCTTTAGTTACTCATAACATAGATGAATGAACTCAGACGTATCGATTTTTCTCCCCAGTTCTTTAAGTGTCCAAGTATTTTCGTGTATATTTGCAGCAACATTTCTCTTCTGCTGTAATCAACAATATTTACAGTGATGGCCAGCATGTAATTTGCTTTAGAAGATAATTGCTGCGTATAAATCATTGTTTACAGAAACTGCTGCATTATCACTATCTAAATAATTTTCTAAATTTTATTTTTCCTTTCTAAAATGGATAACGTCACGTTTAGCACTGTTACGGGGATCAGCCTGTGATCACATTTACTCCATCCGTATGCATCCTTCTGCATAACCCACACAATTCGCACTTTCGTTAGGATCGTCAGCGACTGAAATTTACTTTGGTTCCCTCCAACAAAATCATCAATGGAGATTGTAACCAATGTATCCTAACTGTGTTACCCACGTTGTCACCGCCTCTGGAACTGGATCCTCGCCTTCCTGACCAACAGACCATAATCAGTGAGCTTAGGGGACAAATCATACTTTACGATAATCATCAATACTCCGCACGGATGCAAACGTAGCAGCGTTTTACTCGCTATTCACCCACGCCTGAACAGCCAAGTACGAATCCAAATAACTTTACACGTTCGTGGATAACGCCATATTTTTGGGCCAGAGATCAAACAATGACGACGCGAAGCACAGGAAGAAGATTGTGGACCTCTTGACCTGGCGCATATACAACAACGTTCTCTCAATGTCAACAAGACAACGGAGATAGTGATTGACTTCAGGAAGTGGAGTGGTACACATACCCCGGTATATATTGGCGGCCCCGAAGTAGAAATGGTTGAAAACATCAAATTGCTCGGAGTCGATATCACCTTTAAATTGATTAGCTTTATCGACGTAATGGCTAAGAAAGCACACCAACCCCTTCACTTCCTTATAAGGCTTATGATGAATGTTGGCATGTCCCCAACACCTCCCACCTTATCTGGAGTTGCCTACAATATTTTTTCGGGATGCGTCACGGCATGATTTGGAAACAGCTCCATCCAAGACAGCATGAAACTGCAGAGAATTAAGGACGCAGCCGACCAACACACAAACGAACCTCCTTCAAATTCGAATATTTCCATAACTACCTGCTCGGTGCATCTTTGGGCATTTTACCAAGTCTGGGTGCGCATCACGTTTTAGAATCATGGAAAGCTTCAATCCCACAATCTCTTTTTAACGTGCCAATTGACATGAGTGTCGTGCTTTCCTTACACTAACAATTCGCATCACTGATGTAAAGTTGTTCCAGCCCCTTGGCTTTCAAAAAAACCTGGTTTATTGCTTTGCAATTTCCTTCGTCGTAATAATTTCAAAAAAATTATATTCCACCACTTACCCGGAACTCCAATGAACGCAATTATTACGTACAGTATTTTCTCGACATCGCGGTATGCACTCAGCATTTCTGCAGCAACAGGTGTGTGCTGTTATGTGACAGGATAACACTCCAGCAATGTTCCAGTTGACACTTCTATAGTGTTTTATACTGCCACGAGTTTCCACTGGGACGTGCCAATGACAGCAGTTATAAATAGGCATCCATTGAACCAGGTGTACAGATGACGACAACCGTGGGGAGCATCCGCATGACTAGACTTTCTTTAGCTCTGACAGTGAATTTAGAAACTTGGAAAATCGGATCACGGTGATTGGAGAAAAAATGGGATGTCATTGTTCCCGCAATGCAGCTATTGTTTCAAACACCTTCACATCATCCATCCATCCCACTGTTTATCTGTTTGGGTTCGGGTTTTGTATTTCTTTCTCTCTGCGTCTGAATTGACCACTTCTCTCCGCCATTCTCTCTCTAGTTTTCTCGGCATGAACACAGGCTTATTAGCAGGAAAACATTCCCCGGATAAGGAGGTTTAATGTTCTGGTGGATGGCACTGTCGATTTATAAAGGTAGATTCACAAAGACACACAAGTCAGAAACTGGCGCTTCTTCCACCACATCCATTCCGATCAAGATGCCTCAAATAATCTGGTCTCTTTTGTTTCACACGTATCCATCGAAACGATTCATGTCTATGCACCTCTCCTAATGTCGTTTTAATGCGGTATTTGTACCTCTCTCAAATACTTCTTCTGGCAGCTCACTCCATAAACCCACCACTCATTAAAACGTTGCACCTCAACTTCTATTAAATCTTGCCGCTCTCACTTTAAATTGATGCCCTCCAGTATTTGATTCCCCTACCCTGGGAAAAAGATTCCATACTTTCACCGTAATTATTTCCCTCTTGTACAACTGCATCGTAATGTCCCACTTCTGTACACAATTCCCTAAATAATCGCCAATGCACCAAAATACGTTTTAATCAGCCCATCTAGCTGCGGCATCACTTTCGTGAAACTATGCACTTGTCGGTGATAAGGATAACAAGCAGCAGTGGACGCAACACCAATCGGTCAAGCACTCCACATGTCACAGACAGAAAAGCAGTATTCCACACAAACGAGTTGCATCACAAATTAGTTGAGGAACAGCGCCGCCCCTTACCGCAAGAGTTTGCAGAGCATTGGGAAAATCGTCCAATATATCGCAATACCGAATCACCACCATTGACTCCATCTATATTTCACCGTACTGGGGAGATGCATATACCATAATTCAGAATCCTTTCAACAGCTTGCTCATTCCCTCTTTCCCTGCTACCGTCGCGCAGAATATACACATGCTTAATAGCACGTTACTTCAGTCTCCCAACACCTTCTTCCAGTCTGTTATCAGGCTTCGGAGTTGAACAGGTACTTTGGATCCGCCTTCACTAAGGAGGACACAAACAATCTTCCTGATGTACAAATGGCCAGAGGATCTGGGGTGACGGAGGAACTGAAGGAAATCCACAGTAGGCAGGAAATGGTGCTGGGTTGACTGATGGGACTGAGGGCTGATAAATGCACAGGACTGATGGTCTGCATCGAAGCATACCTGATGAAGTGGATGTACAAATCGGGGACTCATTAACATCCGCAAGATGTCAATCCACGGGCAAAGACATCCACAGGCAAAGGGTAGAAGACCACTTTAACACCGCGGACACCAGAAACATGTGGCAGGGTGTCAGTGACATCACTGACTACAAGAGCAGCCCCGCCTGCCTCACAATGATATCGCACTGGCCAATGAATTTACCCGCTTCGAAACTGTCTGCACCACCAGGAGAGGAATAACCCCGGCCAGAGCGGAGGGACAAGCCTTAACACTGAGCACGCAGGAGGTACAATGCGCTCTGCGTAGGATCAATCCACGTAAGGCTGTAGGCCCGGACGGAGTCCAGGGTGGAGTATTAAAGGACTGCGCTGCACAGCTGATGGAGGTATTTAGAGGATCTTTAAGCTGCTCCATCTCTGGCAACGGTCACCAAGTGCCCGAAGACAACTACCATAATACCTGTGCCGAAAAAGTCTAAAATCACCAACCTGAATGACTGCCGCCCAGTTGCCCTAACTCCAATACCAATTAAGTGCTTTGAAATGCTGGTCCTCGCCCACATCAAATCCAGCATCCCCGCTTCATTGGACTCATCAATTTGCATACAGGGCAAATAGATCCACAGAGGATGCCATCTCTGTGGCTCTTCACACTGTCCTGACCTACCTGCAAAGACAGGGCACCTACTTGAGGATGCTCTTCATTGACTATAGCTATGCCTTCAATACGGTTATCCCCACCAAGCTCACCACCAAACTCCACCAGCTAGGCGTCAGCTCACAGATATGCGATTGGATCCTGAATTCTCTGACGGAGTGACCCCAGGCAGTGAGACTGGGGCCGCGTCTGTCTTCCACTATCATCCCGAGGACCGGCACAATACAGGGATGTGCACTGAGCCCATGCTCTACTCCCTCTTCACACACGACTGTGTTCATGCATTCGACACCAACACCATTGTCAAATTTACAGACGACACAATGGTGATGATCGGGCTGATCACCAACGGTGACTAAACAAAATACAGAGGTGCAGAACCTGGCGGACAGGTGCTCATTGAACAACTTGTCACTACACACCTCCAAGACCAAGGAGCTGATTATTGACTTTAGGAGGTCGCAGAATGGGGAATACGCCATCTACGGGGACAGTGTGGAGACATTGTCCAGCTTCAGGTTTCTGGGCACTCACATATCAGAGGACCTCACATGGTTCACTAACACCAAAAAGGCACAGCAACGGCTGTTCTTTCTAAGAACATTGAAACGGACTGGTCTGCCCCAACAGCTACCGACGACCTTCTACACGACAGAGAACATACTAACGTATGGCATATCTATTTGGTATCTCAGCTGCTCGGAGGCGAAGAGGAGAGCTCTTCAGCGCGTCGTCCACAGAGCGCAAACGATTATTGGGACGCTGCTACCAGCCTTGGAGGGCATCTACCACACACGGTGCCTTAGGAAGGCTGTCAGCATCCATAAAGACTCATCTCACCCTTATAATGGACTGTTCGAACTATTCCCTTCTGGCAGACACTACAAGGACTTCTACGCCCGCACCTCCAAACTCAGGAACAGCTTCATTCCCAGAGATATAACGGCTCTGAACCGGCCCTGCTGCGTACCCCCCACCCCCATAGACTGTCTCCCTCGGATGGTCACGTCGCACAGACACATCTGCACTTTAGTCTGTTTTGGTTTGGACTGTTTTACTGTTCTAATGTTCTTTTCACAAACCTTGTTCTCGGGGTATCTATACCTAAATTTTATTAATAATTTAAGTTATGACATCGGATCGAGTTGCAAACCAAATCTCGTAGCACTTATGTGTAATGACAATAAAATATATTATTATTATTATTATTATTATTATTATTATTATTATTATTATTATTATTATTATTATTATTATTGGTGATCATTTTCCAATGTTCTATAGAATCAGGATCAGTTTCTGTTGATTCTGAAGTCCTGTGGGGCCTGCAGTTCAACCCTTCCAAATGTGAAACCATGCGTGTCACCAGAAAGAGGAATCCAGGCGTCAGATCTTACAACATACTTGGTGTCACATTGTAGAATCCAAACAAACCAAGTATCTTGGCATCAAATTGCAGAATGATCTACGTTGGAATGGTCAGATTCATCATGCAACAGTGAAAGCAACAGGTGTCCTAATCTTCCTGAGGCGCAATTTCCATAATTGTTCAGCTTCTGTCAAGGAGAAGCTGTACTTCACCCACGTTAGACCTCATCTAGACTATGCAGTTGCAGCTTGGGACCCATACACAGATAAAAACATTTCATCCATCGAACATGTCCAAAGACAGGTCGCTCGATTTGTTACTAACACCTACGAGAGAGAAGCGAGTGTCACCAAACTTCTGAATTATCTGGGGTGGAACCCTCTCCAAGACAGACGTGAAGCTCACCGTTTGACCTGTCTTTACAAAATGTTAAATGGTCAGCTAGACATAGATCACAAGACCTACACCAACCCCAAACCAATTAGAAGCAGACGAGGGCATTCGATCCAATTTGTGGTCCCAGCCAGAAAGACAGATGTGTACAGCAATTCGTTCTTCCCACGCACTATTAAAGCATGGAATAATTTCCACCAAACCACGGTTGCCCAGCCTGATGCAACTAAATTTAAAGTGGCACTTTCTTCCCAATAACCCACTCTGGCATAATGTCTCCCTTCACCACCTCCAGTTTAAATTCCAGTTGGAATATTTTGGAGGACCAAGTAAACAAGAACGAAGAACCAAGATTGGAGGATAGCAAATGTAATCCCAAGTATTAAGAAAGGCGGGAGAGAGATATAGGGAATTATATAGACAACGGATAATAGGTGCAGGATTACGTCATTCAAAACCTCGAGCCGCAAAATCCCCAATCAGTACACAATTCCTGACTTCTCCACATATCCCCGACTCCGCTATCTTTAGGAGCCCTATCTAGCTCTCTCTAGGAAGTATCCAGAGAACGGGCCTCAACCGCCTTCTTAAGCATTGAATTCCACAGACGCACAACTCTCTGAGTGGAGAAGTTTCCATATCTCTGTTCTAAATCGCTTACCCCCTTATTCCTAAATTGTGGCCCCTGGTTTTGGACTCCCACACCATCCGGAACATGTTTCCTGCTTCTAGCGTGGCCAAACCCTTAATAATCTTATGTTTCAATAAGATCCCCTCTCGTCCACCTAAATCCAGAGTATACAAGCCCAGCCACTCTACTCTCTCAGCATATGACAGTCCCGCCATCCCGGGAATTAACCTTGTGAACCTACGCTGCACTCCCTTAATAGTAAGAATGTCCTTCCTCCAATTAGGGACCAAAACTGCACACAATACTCCAGGTGTGGTCTCACTAGGGCCATGTACAATTGCAGAAGGACCTCTTTGCTCCTATACTCAACTGCTCTTGTTATGAAGCTCAACATGCCATTCGCTTTCTCCACTGCCTGCTGCACCTGCATGCTTACTTTCATTGACTGATGAACAAGGACCCCCCAGATCTCGATGTGCCTCCCCTTTTCCCAATTTGACACCATTTAGATAATAATCTGTCTTCCTGATTTATCCACATTAAACTGCATCTGCGTGCATCTGCCCACTCACCCAACCTGTCCAAATCACCCTGCATTCTCATACCTTCCTCCTCCCAGTTCACACTGCCACCCAGCTTTGTGTCATCTGCAAATTTGCTAATGTTACTTTGAATCAATTCATCTAAATCATTGATGTATATTGTAAATAGCTGTTTTCCCAGCACTGAGCCTTGCGGTACCCCATCAGTCACTGCCTGCCATTCTGAAACGGACCCGTTAATTCCTACACTTTGTTTCCTGTCTGCCAATTAATTTTCAATCCATGTCAGCATTCTACCCCCAGAGCCACGTGCCTTAATTTTGCGCATTAATCTCCTTTTTGTGGGACCTTATCAACTACTTTCTGAAAGTCCAGGTACACTGGCTCTCCCTTGTCCATTTTCCTAGTTACATCCTTAAAAGTTTCCAGCAGATCAGTCAAGTATGATTTCCCCTTTCGTAAATCCATGCTTACTCTGACCGATCCAGTTACTGCTCTCCAAATGTGCCGCTATTTAATCTTTTATTATTAACTCCAGCACCTTCCACACCACCGATGTCAGGCGAACTGGTCTATAATTCAGTTTTATCTCTCCCACATTCCTTTAAAAGTGGGATAACATTAGCTGCCCTCCAATACACAGGAACTGATCCTGAATTTATAGAACATTGGAAAATGTTCACCAATGCATCCACGATTTCTAGAGCCACTCCCAGAAATACCCTGGGATGCAGACCATCAGGCATTGAGGATTGATTTGCCTTTAGTCCCATCAGTCCACTCAACACTATTTCCTGCCTAATGTGGACTTCCTTCAGTTCCTCCGTCACCTCAGATCATCTGGCCACTAGTACATTAAGAAGATTGTTTGTGTCCTCCTTAGTGAAGTCGGATCCAAAGTACCCGTTCAACTAATCTGCCATATCCTTGTTCCACATAATAAATTCATCTTTTTCAGTCTTCAGGGGTCTAACTTTGGTCTTAACTGTTACTATCCTCCTTTTTATTCTTGGCTAGCTTACCTTCGTACCACATCTTTTCTGCCCGTATTGGCTTTTCAGCTATCTTCCGTTGCGCTTTAAATATTAACCAATCCTCTTGCTTCCTTCTCATCTCTGCTACGTTGTAATTCTTTTATTTTATTTTTATACTCTCCCTGACTTCCCTTGTCAGCTACCGTCGCCCCTTATTCCCCTTTGAATCTTTCTTCCTCTTTGAAATGAACTGATCCTGCCCCTTCTGAGTTATTCCCATAAATACCTGCCATTGTTGTTCCACTTTCATCCCTGTTATCGTAACTTTCCAGTCAACTTTGGCCAGCTCCTCCCTCATGGTTCCATAATCTCATTTGATCAACTGTAACACGGACACCTCCGATTTAGCTTCTCCCCCTAAAATTGTGGAATAAAACGTATATGATGGTCACTAGAATAAGAATTAGAATTAGAATGTCTTTATTGTCATTCAAACAAACAAAGGTTTGAACGAAATTTCGTTCCCTGCAGTCATAATAGTAAAATCAATACGACACACAATTAGCATAGTTCCACACAAACAACCATCACAGTGAATCTCCAAACACCTCCTCACTGCGATGGAAGGCAAGAAGTCTCATCTCTTCCCTGTTCTCTGTTCTTCTCGCGGCCGTCAGGCAGTCAAACTGCTGCGTCGGGGCGATCGAGGCTCTTGATGTTAAAGCCGCCGGCGGGCGATGGCAAGTCCCACGGCCGATTCAGACTCCGCGATTCGGGGCGGGCGAAGTTGCCGTTGCGGGAGCTCCCAAAAATCGGTCTCCTACCAGGGATCCGCGAGGTCCAGATGTTACCCACCACAGGGGCTGCGGCCGCCGTGCCACCACAGCCTCCGAGTCAGCCAGCTCTGCTGTGCCTCCTCCATTGCCAGAGTGAGCACCACCGGAAATTGGAGAAGCAGCAGCCCATATTCCGCTTCGGCAGTCGCCAATTTCCGGTAGCCCTTGCTGTTTTCTCCCCTTCTCAGCTCTCCCTCGGCCCTCTGGCTCCACCTCTTCCTTTCTTCTTCCCGTCTGAAGAAGGGTTTCGGCCGGCAACATTACCTATTTCCTTCGCTCCATAGATGCTGCCTCGCCCGCTGAGTTTCGCCAGGATTCCGGTTGGAGGCCACGATATCAGGCCCCAGCGAAACGGAGACACGACAAGGAAAATGTCGCGTCTGCGGTCAAAGGAAGAGATTAAAACGTTTCCCCCACCCCCCACCTCCACCCCCACAACTAAAAATAAACTAAAAACATACTTCTAACAAGACCAAAAATATGAAGAAAGACATACGGACTGCAGGTGAATCTCAGCAACAAGGCGCCGCCACTACTTCCTAATGGCTCCTTAACCTCAGGTTCCCATATCAAATCCGGTTCATTACACAACACTTCAACTACATTTTATTACCTTCTAGTGCAGCGGGATAACATTGGCAATGTTCTATTCGTCTGGAACCACTTCTGTCACTTGTGAATTGGAAAGATCAGAAGTAATACCTCCACAATCTCCGAAGCCCCCTCTTTCGGTTTAGGGGGATTACCGGCGGATTCCATGCAACTACGGTCTGCCATTTTGAGCCACTTGTTGTTACAGTTCGACGTCCTCTTCCGTGTTTCCCATCAGCGCCATTTGCTGCCCAACTACCTGTTTCTAATTTGTCTTATTAAATTACTTCTTGCATCTCTTCATAGTCCGCACTGAGCCGCGATCCTCGCACATTAAAACTATCCTGCACACATTTGGGCCAATTTACCCTTCTACCCAGCCAATTGACCGAATTACCTGTACGTCTTTGGAGAGTGTGAGGAAACCGGAGATCGCGGAGAAAATCCACGAGGTCACGGGGAGAACGTACAAACTCTGTACAGACAGCACCCGCAATCGAGATCAAATCCGGGTCTTCGGTGCTGCAAGCGCTGCTCTGTATGGTAGCAAATCTACCGCTCCGCCACCTTGCCGCCTGTCCTGCCCCTTCTTCGTGAAGCGTTTCTGTAGGTTTGCTATTTTATTTCTAATTTGAAATTCAATGTTACATTTAAGTGGCCAAGATAGACTGGCAGGTGATTCTTAAAGGGTTGACAGTGGATGTGCAATGGAAGGTATTTAAAGACTGCATGGATGAAGTACAAAAGTTGTTCATACCAGTTTGGCAAAAGAATAAATCGGGGAAGGTGGTGCATCCATGGATAACAAGGGAAATCAGGGATAGTATAAAAACAAAAGATGAGGCATACAAATTTGCCAGAAAAAGCAGCCTACCGGAGGACTGGGAGAAATTCAGAATCCAGCAGAGGAGGACAAAGGGCTTAATTAGGAAAGGGAAAATAGATTATGAAAGGAAACTGGCAGGGAACATAAAAACTGACTGCAAAAGTTTTTATAGATATGTAAAGAGAAAGAGACTAGTTAAAACAAATGTTGGTCCCTTGCAGTCAGAAACAGGTGAATTGATCATGGGGAACAAGGACATGGCAGACCAATTGAATAACTACTTTGGTTCTGTCTTCACTAAGGAAGACATAAATAATCTGCCGGAAATAGCAGTGGAACGGGGGTCAAATAAGATGGAGGAACTGAGTGAAATCCAGGTTAGCCGGGAGGTGGTGTTGGGTAAATTGAACGGATTGAAGGCCGATAAATCCCCAGGGCCAGATAGTCTGCATCCCAGAGTACTCAAGGAGGTAGCCACAGAAATAGTGGATGCATTAGTGATAATTTTTCAAAATTCCTTAGATTCTGGAGTAGTTCCTGAGGATTGGAGGGTAGCTAATGTAACCCCACTTTTTAAAAAAGGAGGGAGAGAGAAAGCGGGGAATTACAGACCAGTTAGTCTAACATCGGTAGTGGGGAAACTGCTAGAGTCAGTTATTAAAGATGGGATAGCAGCGCATTTGGAAAGTGGTGAAATCATTGGACAAAGTCAGCATGGATTTACGAAAGGTAAATCATGTCTGACAAATCTGATAGAATTTTTCGAGGATGTAACTAGTAGAGTGGATAAGGGAGAACCAGTGGATGTGTTATATCTAGACTTTCAGAAGGCTTTCGACAAGGTCCCGCATAAGAGATTAGCATACAAACTTAAAGCACACGGTATTGGGGGTTCAGTATTGATGTGGATAGAGAACTGGCTAGCAGACAGGAGGCAAAGGGTAGGAGTAAACGGGTCCTTTTCAGAATGGCAGGCAGTGACTAGTGGGGTGCCGCAAGGCTCAGTGCTGGGACCCCAGCTATTTACAATATATATTAATGATTTGGACAAGGGAATTCAATGCAAAATCTCCAAATTTGCAGATGATACCAAGCTGGGGGGTATAGTTAGGTGTGAGGAGGATGCTTGGAGGCTGCAGGGTGATTTGGATAGGCTGAGTGGATGGGCAGATGCATGGCAGATGCAGTACAATGTGGATAAATGTGAGGTTATCCACTTTGGTGGCAAAAACATGAGGGTAGACTATTATCTGAATGGTGGCAGATTAGGTAAGGGGGAGATGCAACGAGACCTGTGTGTCATGGTACACCAGTCATTGAAAGTAGGCATGCAGGTGCAGCAGGCAGTGAAGAAAGCAAATGGTATGTTAGCATTCATAGCGAAAGGATTTGAGTATAGGAGCAGGGAGGTTCTACTGCAGTTGTACAGGGTTTTGGTGAGGCCACACCTGGAGTACTGCGTACAGTTTTGGTCTCCAAATCTGAGGAAAGACATCCTTGCCATAGAGGGGGTACAGCGAAGATTCACCAGACTGATTCCTGGGATGTCAGGACTTTCATATGAGGAAAGATTGGATAGACTCGGTTTGTACTCGATGGAATTTAGAAGATTGAGGGGGGATCTTATAGAAACCTACAAAATTCTTAAGGGGTTGGACAAGCTAGATGCTGGAAGATTGTTCCCGATGTTGGGGGAGTCCAGAACAAGGGGTCACAGTCTAAGGATAAGGGGGAATTCCTTTAGGACCGAAATGAGGAAAACATTCTTTACACAGAGAGTGGTGAGTCTCTGGAATTCTCTGCCACAGAAGGTAGTTGAGGCCAGTTCATTGGCTATATTTAAGAGGGCGTTAGATGTGGCACTTGTGGCTAAAGGGATCAGGGGGTATGGAGAGAAGGCAGGTACGGGATACTGAGTTGGATGATCAGCCATGATCACATTGAATGGCGGTGCAGGCTCGAAGGGCCGAATGGCCTACTCCTGCACCTATTTTCTATGTTTCTATGTTTCTAAGTGCACGAGATGTAATTCTTGTGGATGTGTACACAGTTTATTTTTATATTTTCATGCCTAAATGCTACATTTGTTTCAGAGACTGAATACCTTTAACCACAAATGTAGGTCTGACGGTGTATCTATAAAAATGACGGGTCATCCTATCTATCTCCCGGTCCTTCCTTAATATTTTTTTTTTCATTTAAATTTGACTTCATTTAAATCAGCTACATTTGATTAAATTTTTGATTGATAGATCTATTAATTGATTCATTCCTTCTTTAACTCAGTCGTTCGGCAGTTATGTTCACTTATCACTTATTTCTCTCGCTTTCAGTTATTTTGTGCTCTTTGTGATGGCAAAGGCTAACGTTGAATGGCTACAGCGTTTGAAGGATCTACAGTTTCAAAACTTCAAAACTGGTGACGAGGACTGGAACTTCCAGGCCTGCATCAAGATGAAAATTAGCGTCGGTGTGAGGTGTTTTGTCACATGGAGGAAAGGTCTTTACTTGAACACCAGTATTATTTCAAGAATCGTAACGGTTTGTGTGTTGAAATCATTTTATATGCATTTTCTCTGCCCATCTGATGTGTTAGATTCAGACGGCTTTCTTTTGTTCAATGAACCTGCCTTTGAACAAACGTTGACGGGCTGAAAAGTGGTTTCGTTTTGAGAGTATGTGTGAGTTCGAGCAGTAGAATTGGTTTGAGGGACTGTATGCATTCGAAACAGATCGGTGTGCAAGGCTTCAATATTATAAAAGCAAGTCTTAGTCGCTGCAATACATTCCCTCCGTTGCACAAGTTTCCGTGTCTTAGTGTTTCAATAACGCACAGAGATCCCGGATTGTTCAAGTCAACCGCAGTAGCTGAATGATTTCAGAGATCCCTGGCATTTCGAAATGCGTTTCTGAATGTACCAACTGAGAAATGGATTTGCTAATCACTGAAATAGGTAAACACTGCCCCATAGACGTCAAATAGTCTGCTCAGTTTTACCAATCATTGGAGCCTCGCAGTTACATTTCAGAACTGAGAGTAAAAGCAGGAATTTCTCTGGGCTGTCATCATCTGTTAGTCCACCTGCAGTATGTTGTAATATCATTGTTCTCGCAAACTTCCTCCATTGCATAAATATTCTGTGAATGTATATATTTACACCACATTTGGAGACGTTACCTGCAGTACAAACTGTGCAGACAAAAATGTGGAAAACCACATCACACTGTGCACGGAATACTACATGTGATTATTGCTGTCGTTTGAGTTTTCGGTGAGTGAGCTCAATGTGACAAGTTGCAATAGAGCAGATTGGCCTAACTCCTTATATCATAATGTAATATCCCGCGCAGTTATAATCATTATGAATGACTGAATGAATGAATGACTAGCCTTTATTGTCATTCAGACCTTTCGGTCTGAACGAAATTTCGTGACTGCAGTCATACATATATAAAAAATGACAAAACCACACAATAAACACAAAAATTAACATCCACCACAGTGAGTTCACCAAACACCTCCTCACTGTGGTGGAAGGCAAAAGTCTTAGAGTCTCTGTCTTCTTCCCTCCTTATTCTCCCTTTGCGCTGAGGAGGTCCAGGCCTCCGATGCTGCCGTCCACCAGGCCCGCGGCCGAGCCTCCGATACCGGGCCGCCGCCACCGCCGTCGTCGGAACGCCGGAACACCGCCACAGGGCCCGCCGCCGGAACGTCGCTGTAGCACCGCATCCCCGAAGCCAGGTCGCCGCTGGAGCATCGCAGCCCCGAAAGCCAGGTCGCCGCCGGAACGTCGCTGGAGCACCGCATCCCCGGAAGCCAAGCCGCCGCTGGAGCACCGCATCCCCGGAAGCCAGGTCGCCGCCAGAGCACCGCAGCCCCGAAAACCAGGTCACCGCACGAACGCAACTGGAGCACCGCATCCCCGAAGCCAGGCCATCGCTGGAGCATCGCAGCTCCGAAGCCAGGTCGCCGCTGAAGCTCCTAAAGCCGTGCCGCCGCCGCTGGAATCTGGAGGCCGCCTGCTCCGCCATTAGGGCCTCAGCACAGACGGAGACGGTGTCGGGGGACGCGACAAAAAAAGTCGCATCCCCCCGAAGGGAGAGACTAAAACCCCGTTTCTCCCACCCCCCCCCCCCCCCCCACACACACACACACAACCTAACAAACCAAAAATAATCCCTAAAAACAGGCACGAAGACAAAAATAAAATAAAAGACAGACGGACTGCAGGTGAGCCGCAGCTGCCAAGCAGTGGCGCCACTATACAGTATATGTTATACAGGAACCAAATCAGTAATATCACCAATCACCGTGACGTCGACTATCAACTGGATTCTGAATACATGCATTAATTCCCCAGACACACTTTATTTACTTGTGCACAAGGTTTCCCACTCACAGTGCTGCTCTCACATTCTGCAGAGAAAGATCAACATTAATCCGTTGGAATTCTGTGCATCTAGAATTACGGTAAATCTACATTCTCATAAACATTAATTACCAATAAGAAGCTGCACTCTAATAACCAGTCCCAATACAATCTGATAACTGTTAATTATATATCGAAGTTTCAAACTACGTTTAATTAATGGGGTCGGAGGGTGCCAGCTGCACACCAGTCTTGGAGTGAAGACCTAATTCTGTGTGTAGGAAGGAACAGCAAATGCTGGTTTACACCGAATATAGCCGAAAACCACGGGGGTTGGGACCACTTGGCGGGACAGGCAGTGTCTCTGGAGAGAAGGAATGGGTGACGTTGGCAGTCGAGGGCTTCGTACAAAGTGTGACTCCCAGGATGAATGGGTCTGAAAAGACATGGGGTTATATGCACTGTGTCTCGCTGTCTGTTACAAATACACTTCGAGGGTTGCTGTGAGGTGACAAGCTCGGTCACTGTATTTTCACTTTTACTATTTTTTTTAATATCACAATTAATCACATGTGTTTGTTTTAATTCAAGGATAATCGCAAAGGGAATCCACAAATTGAACTTGGTAGGTCGACTGTTCCCCCATTGCTTAAAGACCTGAGGTATGGATGCACCGTAAGATACATAGGTACTAAACCTAGCCAAATGCAAGACACTAAACAAAAATAGATCGGGAGGAATCTCATTTTGCAGTTGGAATATTAGGGGGGCTAACGAACGTATTAAAAGGAGTAAGATTTTAGCACAGCTGAAGGCATATAAATCAGATGTTATCTTCCTCGAAGAAACGCATCTTAAAGTTCACGATCAAGTTAGATTGAGGGCCAACTGGATAGGTCAAACTTTTCATTCGTCATACACGTCAAAATCCAGAGGCACGTCAATCATGATTTGCAAAGATATACCATTTAAACAGAAAAATGGGAGATATTTGATAGTTACCGGTGAGATCCATGCCATCCCAATCACATTGGTAAATATATATGCGCCTAACTTTGATAATCTGCATTTTTTAAATAACATTTGAATATAATTGCGGAATATAATTACCAGAATGTTATAATTGGGGGAGACGTTAACTGCGTCTTAGATCCTTATTTAGATAAATCCAGTCAAAAACAACGAGGTAATACGAAATCTAAAACTAGTGAACTTTTAAACACATATATAAAAAATACAAATATAACCGATGTTTGGAGGATTGCAAATTCAATCCGCCATTCAATCCGCAAGTGAAGCCGCAGAGAAAGCCACTAGGTGACTTTGGAATAAGAGGGCTGATCCGTGGGCGGTTGCTGCTGGGACGCAAGTCGGGGCTTGATCAACCCCGGCTGGGTCGCCTGGGCGAGGGTGTCTGATGTTGTGAGACCCGAAACACCCGATGACCCCAGGTCACATCACTGAGGATGTGTCCCAGCGCATCTAGGAGATGTATCTTTCACACAAAATTAATTCCGTATACTCTTAACCCAAAATACCATACAAATACGATTTCAGATCATTCCCCTCTAACTTTAAAAAAAAAATAGGTATGTCTAAGAATACATCGTTCTGGAGGTATAACCCCCAAATTTTAAAAGACCCGCAAGGGAGTATATATCTAAGACAGCAAATGGATCTTTTTTTTTCGAAATAAATGATACGCCAGACACACCACATACTTTATTATGGGAATCTTTCAAAGCTTTTATTCGAGGTGTTATAAACTCATACCAAGCCTTTCAGAATGAAAACAAATAAGACTGGATACGGGACCTAGAGGAACAAATTGGACAATTGGATATAGATAATGCTAAAGACCCGTCCATGGATAAACATAATAAAATATTAATACTAAAATTGAAATTAAATAAATTACTATCAGAGAAAGTTATAAGATTACTCCAAATTACAAGACAGGAACAGATTGAATTTGGGGAGAAGCCTCATAAACTTCTCGCACGCCAATTAAAAAAACGAGAAAAGGAACACACGATTTCAAAGATTAAATCAGACGGAGGGGAAGTATTAACATTACCGAATGAAAATTAATAAAAGATTTGTGCAATTTTATGAAAATTTGTATACATTCAAAACGACAACGGACATCAAAACAGTCACTGAGCTTCTGGATAATTGCAATCTTCCCAAACTAGATTGCAGGAACAAGAGGAATTGGGAGCACAAATCTCAAATAAGGAAATAGAAGAAACAATATTCTCATTTAAAAATGGAAAAACACCAGGTCCCGACGGATTTAGTAATTAATTCTATAAAGGTTTTTACGATATATGTAGTCCTCGTCTACAGAAAATGTACACACGCTTTCAGAGAACAAATATTACCTGATGCATTAGCAGAATCTACGATTACACTAATACTTAAGAAAGATAAAGATGAGGAAGAACCTGGATCTTATAGAGCTATCGCGTTGTTAAATACAGATCAAAGAATATTAACAAAAATATGAGGAAGAAGATTAAGTAAGTACGCCATTAAACTAATACGTCCGGATCAAACGGGGTTTATCTCTAAGAGACATTCATTCAATAATTTGAGACGTCTGCTTAACACAACGCACTCACACCAAACTAAAGATCCAAATCTCGCAATTATTTCGCTGGATGCAGAGAAAGCATTCAATCAGGTTGTTTGGAAGTATACGGTTAAGGTATTGCAAAAATTTCGACTGGGAGATAATTTCATTCGATGGATTAAATTAATATATAATAAGCCAACGGCCAGAATATTAACAAATGATATTTAATCCACGAAATTTCAATTGTCAAGGGATAATAGACAAGGTTGTTCATTATCACCAGTGTTATTTGCCCTCATAATTGAACCACTAGCGGAAATATTTAGAACTCATCCGAATATCCACGGATATCAGACAAAATATTCAAACAACAAAATATAATTATACTCTGATGATGTACTTTTGTAAATCACAAAGCCTCATATCACTATACCCAGCATTTTTAATTTAATTGAGGATTTCGGTTCATTTTCAGGTTATAGAATAAATTGGAATAAAAGTGAAATCATGTCAATAAAACCGAAAGATTCTACACATCTCGTACAATTTACTTTTAAAATAGCTGTGGAAAAATTTAAATACTTGGGTATTGAAATTACTAGAAGATATCGACATGTTTAAAGCAAACCATGACCCTGTACTTAAGAAACTACATAATTTAATTAAATTCTGGAAAACGCTTCCGATGTCCTTAATAGGTCGAATACACGCCATAAAAAATATTTTTTCTACCACAAATTCTATACTTTTTCCAATCAATTCCACTATATCTACCCAAAAGGTTTTTTTTTAAATTGGACTCAGATATAACAAATTTTATTTGGGATTATAAAGCCCATAGAATACAAAAACCACACCAGAATAAACCCAAAGTAGTAGGGGGATTAGCACTCCCTAATTTTATGTATTATTATTGGTCGGTAAATCTTAGAAATATAATCCAATTGTTGGATAATTCTCTTCATCAACCAGAATGGATCAGTATGGAGAAAGAGGACTGCTCCCCATTTAATATTGGTGTGATCCTTCTTTCACCAAAGACGGTGAATAATACAAACAACAACAAACCCCAATTATACATAGTACAATTAGAATTTGGAAACAAATAAAATACAATTTAAAATTAAGAAACTTATCTCTTCTATCTCCTATTGCTAAAAACCTTCTGTTTAAACCCTCAATTATAGACAAATAATTTTCTGCAATGGGAAAGAGCAGAAATTAAAACTTTGGGAGATCTGTACGGATATGGGAAAAATATTATCATTTAAATAATTACAACTAAAATACAATCTGGGTAACAATCAGTATTTTAAATATTTCCAAATATGTCATTTGACCACCCTGGTAAAAAAAAACATGCACATGAATTTCACAAAATGCCATTAGACTTACTAGATGAAGTAATGAATACAAAGGCGGAATCAGAAAATTTAATGTCACATATATATAATATTATACTAAATGCAGTAATACCAACAACGGAAGGTATTATAGGTGAATGGGAAAACGAACTAAGCATTAAAATTTCCAATGAAAGGTGGAAAGAATACTTATCAAATGTGCACAAATGCTCAATTACCGCAAGATAGAAACAGAGAAAATAGGTGCAGGAGTAGGCCATTCGGCCCTTCGAGCCTGCACCGCCATTCAATATGATCATGGCAGATCCAACTTAGTATCCTGTACCTGCCTTCTCTCCATACCCTCTGATCCCCTTAGCCACAAGGGCCACATCTAACTCCCTCTTAAATATAGCCAATGATCTGGCCTCAACTACCCTCTGTGGCAGAGAGTTCCAGAGACCCACCACTCTCTGTGTGAAAAAAGTTCTTCTCATCTCGGTCCTAAAGGATTTCCCCCTTATCCTTAAGCTGTGACCCCTTGTCCTGGACCTCCCCAACATCGGGAACAATCTTCCTGCATCTAGCCTGTCCAACCCCTTAAGAATTTTGTACCTTTCTATAAGATCGCCTCTCAATCTCCTAAATTCTGGAAAGTGTAAACCGAGTCTATGCAGTCTTTGTTCATAAGACAGTCCTGACATCCCAGGAATCAGTCTGGTGAACCTTCTCTGCACTCCCTCTTTTCCCAAATTTTCACAAAACTGTTTAAAATAAAAATGACACCAAAGCCAGAATGGCAATAATGTCCTTCCTCAGATTTGGAGACCAGAACTGTACGCAATACTCCAGGTGTGGTCTCACCGAGACCCTATACAACTGAAGTAGAACCTCCCTGCTCCTATACTCAAATCCTTTTGCTATGAAAGCTAACATACCATTCGCTTTCTTCACTGCCTGCTGCACCTGCATGCCTACTTTCAATGACTGGTGTACCATGACACCCAGGTCACGCTGCATCTCCCCTTTTCCTAATCGGCCTCCATTTAGATAATAAACACTTCAAGACACACTTTAATACAATTTAAAATAATACACAGATTATACTGCTCAAAAACTAAATTAATTATTTTTGTCCCTACCGTTTCACCAACTTGTGATAAATGCCAGTGTCAAGAAGCTACTATAGCGCACTCATTCATCTTTTGTATAAAAATTCAAAGGTTTTGGTTTGAAATCTTTGAAATTTTCACAAAACTGTTTAAAATAAAAATGACACCAAAGCCAGAATGGATTATTTTCGGAATGACAGAAGGTAGTTCGGAATTAAATGAGTATCAAAATAATTTATTTGATTACGGATTTATAATAGGAAAACAACTAATCTTAAAATTTTGGAAAAAATGCTCCTATACCAACATTAAATATGTGGATTTCAATTATGTTTGAAACACGACTCCGCCTGGAAGGAAAATCAGAACGCTTCTTTCAGACGTGGTCTGCATTTATAGTATTACTACAAAGATAGGGTGCAGGAGTACCTCGGGCCTAGGCAGGGGGGATGAAAAACTATCGAGTTGGTGGATTCCTTTTGCGTGATATATATAACATAATAACTGGCTTTTTTTTCTTTTCTTTTTTACTTCTTCCTTTTCTTTTTTTAGGGTCTATCTTTTAACCCCCTTTTCTAATTCTTTGACCAAGGGTTTCTTCTCCCCTTTGGCACGCTCTTTCACTATCACAACTCTTCTCACATTTCACTCCCTTTCTCTCTATTCTTGTTCTTTAAAAAAAAAAAAAATACACTTCGTGGGTAGCTGTGAGGTGTCAGCTGGCTGCGCAGCAATTTAACCGCTGCAGCTCCCATCCTAGATAGCCGACGAGCAGGATATCCCTGGAGCAACGGGGCTGGAGCTGCAGTCTGTGAGGGAACCCCCGTTCGCAACGGAGCTGGAGCTGCCCCTGCAAGGGGATCCCATTTCAGCGGAGGTTCGCAGGAACAGCAGGTACAGTAAGCACAGGACCTGGAAACAACCGAGAGGCCTCCATTGTGTCCGGAAAAGTGGCCGACAGGCAGGACTTCAGGTCAGACAGACGCGCAGGGGACTTCGACCCCGCGCTCCCTACCACCCCCCTGGCCAATGTATAGTTCTATAAAAATAAAGTGGACTTAAATACTCTGTTTTCTGTTTCACAGGGACTTGCTTCACCCCAAGCTCCCTAGACTCAGCAGTCCAGACTGGAGGTATCCCAATCCATCGCATGGACCTAGACTGGTTTCTGGGAAAGGGAGAAGGAGGGGACGTCTGCCTCATGGTCAACTCTGCGTTGTGCTCAGACGTGGCTGTTCTTTCCAACACATGCTCTTCACTCATTTACAGCTGCGTGTGAGGTGCCGTCCCTTCTCCCTACTGAGGGAATTCACCTCAATTATTCTAACCGCGGTCTACATCACAACCCAGCTGATGTCCATCTGGCAGAGAAGAAAGGAAAACGGAAGAGGAGGACCCCAATGGATAAGGGAGAGAAGGAGAGCTAAGAAAGGGAGGAGACAGCAAGGGGAACCGGAAATTGGAGAATTCAATGTTTATGCAGCTAGGGTGCAGACTGCCCAAGCGGAATATGAGGTGCTGCTCCTCCAATTTCCGGTGGTGCTCGCTCTGGCCATTGAGGAGGCCCAGGACAGAGAGGTCGGATTCAGAATGGGAATGGGAGTTGAAGTGCTGAGCCACCGGGAGATCAGGGTGGTTAATGCGGACTAAGCGGAGGTGTTCGGCGAAACGATCGCCAACCCTAAGTTTGGTCGCACCGATGTGGAACAGCTGACATCTAGAGCAGCGGATGCAATAGATGAGGTTGGATGAGCTGCAGACGAAACTCTGTCACACCTGGAATGACTGCTTGGGTCCTTGAAAGTAGTCGAGGGGGGAGGTAAAGCGACAAGTTTAGCATCTCTTTTGGTTGCAAGGGAAAGTGCCCGGGGAGGGGTGGTGCGGGAGGGAAGGGAAGAATTGACCAGGCAGTTACTGATGGAGCGGGCTTTGCGGAAAGCAGACAAGGGGGGTGGGTGGGACGATGTGGCGAGTGGTGGGGTCACGTTGGAGGTGGCGAAAATGATGGAGGTCTATTTGTTTTATGTGACGGCTAGTGGGGTGAAAGGTGAGGACCAGGGGGACTCTGCCCTTGTTACGAGTGGGGGGATGGGGAGAGACAGCAGTGTTGCGGGGTATGGAAGAGACCCTGGTGAGAGCCTCATGTATAGTAGGGGAGGGGAACCCCCGTTCCCTGAAGAATTAGGACATTTCCGATGCCCTCGTGTAGAACACCTCATCCTGGGAGTAAATGCGGCATACACCTGCGATGGAGATAGTGAGGTCAAGTAATGGTAGGGAACTGTCGGAAATGGTCCAGGTGTATTTTAGTGCCGGATGGATGTGAGTGGTGAAACGGATAAGGTCAGTCAGTTGCATGTGGGTGCAGGAGGTAGCACCAAAGCAATCGTCGATGTAGCCGAGGTAGAGGTCGGGAATGAGGCCCTGGTACGCCTCGAACGAGGATTGTTCTATGTACCCGACAACTGGGAAGGCATAGCTGGGGCACATGCCCGTGCCCATAGCTACGGATTGTATTGGGAGGAAGTGGGAGGAGTCAAACGAGGTAATTGAGGGTAAGGACCAACTCCGCTAGGCGGAGGAGAGTATCAGTGGATGGGTATAGGTTGATTCTCCAATCGAGGAAGAACTGGAGGGCTTTGAGACTATCCTGGTGGGGGATAGAGGTGTAGAGTGACTGGACGCCCATGGTGAAGATGAACGGATGGGAGCCTAAAAATGGAATGCCCATAGACGACGGAGAGTGCCTGAGGTTTCTTGAACATAGGTGGGGGGGGGGGGGGGGGGGGGGGGGGATTTAACCGGGGTGGATAGGATGGAGTCAAGGTATGTGGAAATACGTTCGGTAGGGCACGAACAGGCAGAGTCAATGGGTCTACAATTGAATATTGACTCTTGACTTGATTCTTGAAGGGTGCTTGGATGTGACAATTGCCAGCTCTCGCTTGACCAGGTGTTGAAGAGGTGGATAGGAAATATAAACATGAAATAGTAGAGGAGATAATGAAGCTTGTTTTCCCTTCCGTGAGGAGGTACAGTAGACCACCCTGTACGCGCCGCCTACCACACGTGACGTAGAAATATTACTGTAAATGGGGGGGGGGGGGCAAAATGATTGGCTCGGAGAGGGGATGCTGGCGCGGCCGCCTGCACGGCGAGATAGAATAATGTCAAGATGCCCCTGTGTTGTATTTAACTTGTATTAACCATCTGTTGTTGAATAAGATTGACATAAACAAAAAAGTATTTTATGACAAATGCAATAATTGGAACCCATGTAGTAGATAGTATATTTTCGTATAGCTGTAACAAACAAAAAACAAGAGTTATTTACAGCACAGTATTACTGCCGGATAATTCAGCTGCGAAATCTGAGAACTGGTGAGCAGTTGGTTGCAGCTGCCTCTCCATGATATCATGCAATAAAATCTCGGAGCAAATTTGCGCAGTCTCCGTTTTTCATTTTCCATTAATTTCCCTCTGAATTATTTTCTTCCATAGGAGGCAAATTGAGCCATCAGCGATCGACAAAAGCATGACCATTACATTTCGGACATCATTGTTCATGGGTACATGTCGTAGGGGAGGTCACTCTGGAGTGGGTAGGCAGGCTGCCAAGGTATGACATGAATATCGCCAGGACTTGCAGGCCTGTTATGAGGATATCTTTAATAGATTTGAAATGTTTTCCTGGTCCAGCAAATCAGAGAGGTAAATTACCAGAGGTACAGACTTTTCTGAACGGCATATAACGAGTAGATAGACAATGTCAGTTTCTCACTATCTGGTCTGTGCAGAACTTGAGCTGATGGGTTTAAGGTGCTACGCACAAAGTGTTACCATGTGGTACGCCAAAAGGGCATAGAAACATAAAAACATATAAAATAGGTGCAGGAGCAGGCCACTCGGCCCTTCGAGCCTGCACCGCCATTCAATATGATTATAGCCAATCATCCAACTCAGTATCCTGTACCTGCCTTCTCTCCATACCCCCTGATCCCTATAGCCACAAGTGCTACATCTAAATCCCTCGTAAAGATAGCCAATGAACTGGCCTCAACTACCTTCTGTGGCAGTGATTTCCACAGATTCACCACTGTGTGAAAAATGATTTCCTCATCTTGCTCCTAAAAGACTCCCCCCTTACACTTAAACTGAGACCCCTATTTCTGAACTTCCCCAACATCGGGAACAATCTTCCTGCATCTAGCCTATCCAAACTCTTAAGAATTTTGTAAGTTTCTATAAGATCCCCCGTCCATCTTCTAAATTATAGCGAGTACAAGACGAGTCTATCCAGTCTTTCTTTATATGAAAGTCGTGCCATACCAGGAATCAGTCTGGTGAATCTTCTCTGTACCCCCTCTATGGCAAGAATGTCTTTCTTCAGATTAGGAGAACAAAACTCTATGCAATACTCCAGGTGCGGCCTCACCAAGACCCTGTGCAACTGTAGTAGAACATCCCTGCTCTTATACTCAAATCATTTTGCTATGAATGCTAACAAACCATTCGCTTTCTTCATGCCTGATGACCTGCATGCCTGCTTGCAATGACTGGTGTACCATGACACCCAGATCTCGTTGCATCTCCCCTTTTCCTAATCGGCCACGATTCAGATAATAGTCTACTTTCCTGTTTTTACCACCAAGGTGGATAACCTCACATTCATCCACATTATGCTGCGTCTGCCATGCATTTGCCCACTCACCCAACCTATCAAAGTCACCTTGCAGCCTCCTAGCATTCTCCTCACAGATAACACTGCCCCCCCCCCCCCCAGCTTCGTGTCATCCGCAAACTTGGAGATGTCATTGATATAAATTGTGTATAGCTGGGGCCCCAGCACTGAGCCTTGCGGTACACCACTAGTCACTGCCTGTCATTCTGAAAATGACCCGTTTACTCCTACCCTTTGCTTCCTGTCTGCCAGCCAGTTCTCTATCCACATTAATACTGAACCCCCAATACCGTGTGCTTTGAGTTTGCATACTAATCTCTTTTGTGGGACCTTGTCAAAAGCCTTCCCAAAGTCCAGATATAACACATCCACTGGTTCTCCCATGTCCACTCTGCCTCTATACATCCTCGCAAAAACTAATAACCCTTATGGCTGCGAAAGTTATTTTCAGCAGACAACGAAACTGAGATAAAGTGGACACGGAGAGGATATTCCAGGGGTGGGAGAGTCCAGGCCAGAGGTGACAGCCTCACAATTAAAGGACATACCCTTAGAATGGATATGAGGTTGAATGCTTTCAGTCATGTGGTGAATTCATTTGGTACTTTAATAACGGAGATCGATATGTTCTTGATTAGCAGGGGCGTCAAATGTTACGGGGAGAAGGCAGGGGAATAAGGTTAAGGGAGGTGGGGGGGGGGGGTAATTCAGTTTACATCAAATGGCGATGTAATGTCGATGGGCCGAATCGTCTAATAATGCTCCCATGTCTTATGAGCTTCTAAGGCACTATGTGGGCTGTGGTCAGTGTGTGGGTTTCCTCATCAACTGAACCAATGGCGTGACCGGACACACCAGTGCGGCCTTTAGCTGCTGCCTGAACCTAGACTGAGTCACCGCGTAAACAAAAGTGTTCGTACAGCAGTTGACGATGCTTAACAAAACTGCAAACAGACCAAATATCATATCAGATTCCGTGTACAGAAATGCCGCTCCAGTAATCTGAAGATAGATGAAATCTGCCACATGCGACAGCCACAGGAGGATGAAGCTTCCGGAGAGGGTAAATAATAAAATCACCGACCTCTTCCTGCTCTCCATCTCTGGGTCACTTCGGGTTTCCCCATTGCTTTGACCCCTCAACCCCTTACGGGCCCGACTGGCCACTAAAATGTACCGGACTGTCAGAGTATTAAGCGTTAGGATTATAGTGAATGGGAGCAACGGAGTCACGATCTTGTGGATCGTGTCAAATACTATCCACCCCGGGTGAGTGACATAACTACTCTTCCCCCGACAGAAGAATGGCACATTGTTGATGATTTCCTTTGGGTCATACGCGAAATAGAACGGGACGTTTTTCAGAAAGAGCAGAACGCCAATTGTTGGAAGAACCAAAGCCGCTGTTTTTCCGGTGCAATATTTTGTTTTCAGTTTTTGACAACAAATGGCGACAAATCGATCAAAAGTGAACATGACAGTGAACCAGACAGAACAGTTTTTGGCTGTACGAGCCAGTACGTTAACACTACAACACACGGGAGTGAGATGCAAGAAATTCACCGGGAAAAGATAACGATTGATGCGATAACAGATGACATCAATGATAATAACCAACAGATCCGCTGCAGCCATGGCCACCAGGTAGCGAGTGGTGCAGGTGGAGAGGCCGCACTTTCCACGGGAAAGAATCACAATCGCCACGAAATTCACTGCAGAAAAAGAAGAGAACGGAAACTGGGGATCAATGCATACATATTCAATCGGTATGACTACAGTCTCATTTTGTAGTTTCCCAAATGAAAACTTCTCAATCACGGATCCAACCATTTTTCTACGACAGGGATGGCGTGAGCGAACTGCGTGGAGAGAACGAGCATTCCACAATATGAGTCGCAGCGTTCAATGTTTTTAAAGATGCCTCTGATGGTTGCAGATTTAACTGCAATTGCCCATTTGAGGGGGGGGGAGGGGGCAAGAACTGTGATAAGTGACAGACAACTGTTCTGACTGAGCACAACAATAAAGTTGTCCATTTTCCGATCTCCCGCCTCTACCGCCCGGAGACCAATGTGCAATATTATTAGAGTTTTCGTTATTCAAGATATATAACTTTCAAATGATATTCCTAAATGGATAACGGCCGCCGATTGGATATTGACCCAAACGTATCAACGCTCAGGTACTGGTTGAAGCATAAACATAAAGCGTATGAATCGCCCTTGAAGCCTGATTGCTCTTACTATGAGATCATGGCGAAACATCTCTCAACACCACGTTTCCATTATGTCCCCTTAGCCTTGATGCGTTTGTGTCAGGTAAAGCGATGGGATCTTCTTTCAATATTATTTACTGACTTGGCTTCCACTGCCGATGCAGAGATAATAACGGGGCCATTACCCACTGAATGACAAATATTTTCTCAAGCTAGTCGTGAAAGTATCATTCCATTTCCAAACAATGTAGCCGTCGGTTTGTAATGTACCAAGTTAAAACATTCACCCTCATTCCAGCTTCAACCATCTCACACATTGCACAGTTAAAGAGACCTTTAGTTACTCATAACATAGACGAATGAACTCAGGCTTTTCGATTTCGTTCCCCAGTTCTTTAAATGTTCAAGTATTTTCGTGCTAAGGAAGCATATATTTGCAGCAACATTTCTCTTCTGCTGTAATCAGCAATACTTACAGTAATGGCCAGCAAGTTATTTGCTTTTGAAGGTAATTGCTGCGTATGAATCATTGTTTACAGAAACTGCTGCATTATCACTATCTGAATAATTTTCTAAATTTTATTTTTCCTTTCTAAAATGGATCACGTCAGGATTAGCACTGTCGGAGCGATCAGCCTGTGATCACATTTATTTCATCCGTGTGCATCCTTCTGCATATCCCTCAGAATTCGCAATTTCATTAGGATCGTCAGCGACTGAAATTTACTTTGGTTACCTCGTACAAAATCATCAATGGAGTTTGTAACCAATGTATCCTTACTGTGTTACCCATGTTGTCACCGCCTCCCCAACTGGATCCTCGACTTCCTGACCAACTGACCACAATCAGTGAGAATAGGCGACAAATTTTCATCTACCATTATCATCAATACTCCGCAAGGATGCAAACGGAGGCGGATTTTTTGCTCCGTATCCACCCACGACTGAACAGCCAAGTACGAATCCAAATTACTTTATAAATTCGTGGATGACGCCATATTTTTAGGCCGGATATCAAACAATGACGAGGCGGAGCACAGGAAGAAGGTTGAGGACCTCTTGACCTGGCGTAAATACAACAACGTTTCTATCAATCTCAACAAGGCAACGGAGATGATGATTAACTTCAGAAAGCGGAGCGGTACACATACGCCGGAATACATTGGTGGCCCCGCAGTCGAAATGGTTGAAAACTTCAAGTTGTTCGGAGTAAATATCAACTTTAAATTGACTAGCTTTAAAAACGTAATGGCTAAGAGAGCACACCAACCCCTCCACTTCCATATAAAGCTTATGATGAAGGTCGACATGTCCCCAACACCTCCCACCTTATCTGGGGTTGCGTGCAATATTTTTTTCGGGATGCATCACGGCATGGTTTGGAAACAGCTCCATCCAAGACCGCGAGAAACTGCAGAGAATTGTGGACGCAGCCGACCAACACACAAACCAACCTCCCTTCAAATACGCTTCACGCTGCCTCGGAAGGGCCACCAGCATAATCGAGAAGCCGTTTCACCACCCGTCACCCCCTTCTCCTCCTCTCTCATCGGGTAAGAGGAACAGAAGGTGAAAACACACGCCTCCTGATTTAGGGACAGTTTCTTCCCAGCTGTTATCAGGCAACTGGCCCATCCGATCAACAACTAGGGAGCGATCCTGAGCTACTCTCAAACTCGCTGGAGGACTTCTGACTATATTTAATCGGGCCTCGCAGGAATTTATTTTGCACTGAACATTCATCACTTTATAGTGTATCCGTACACTGTGGACGGCTCGATTACAATCTTGTGTAGTCTATCCGTGGACTGGTTAGCATGCAACAAAAAAACATTTCACTGTACCTCGGTACACGATACAATAAACTAAACTACACAAAGTGAAATACTCCCTCGGATTAATCAATAATGTTGATTAGGTCTCCGTTGATGTCTGCAGTCATTCAGTATCCCGCTATTTATTTCGATAACATTCCTCATCATGGGAAACTCTTACGGACCAACCCATCTACTTAAATGCCCAAGCCATTTCAAATATATCAGACATGATCGCGCACCCAGCACAGACCCGTGCAGAATAACCAGACTAAATACGATCAGCACGCATGACTTCATACATTTTACTCCGGCATTTACCTTTATTTTGGTGTTATCATAACCAGCATGCTGCCGCTCCCCATATTGCAGGAACGTTTAACATCGTTTATAGATTGTTGACGGATCGGCTCGGCTGCTTCTTTGGGTATTTGAGCAAGTCTGGCTGCGCATCACGTTTTAGAATCCTGGACAGTTTCAATCCCACAATCTCTTGAGTGTATTTTAACGTGCCAATTGGCTTTAGTGCCGTGCTTTCCTTGCACTGACAATTCCCATCACTGATGTAAAGTTGTTCCAGCCCCTTGCCTTTCAAAACAACTGGTTTATTGCTTTGCCATTTCCTTCGTCGTAATAAATTCAGAAAAATAATATTCCACCACTTACCCGGAACTCCAATGAACGCAATTATTACGTACAGTACTTTCTCGACATCGCGGTATGCACTCAGCATTTCTGCAGCAACAGATGTATACTGTTATGTGGCAGGATAACCCTCCAGTAAAGTTTCAGTTGACACTTCTATGGTGTTTTATACTGCCACTCGTCTCCAATGGGATGTGTCAATGACAACAGTTATAAATAGACACCCATTGAACCGGGTGTACAGATGACGACAACCGTGGGGAGCATCCGCATGACCAGACTTTGTTTAGCTCTGACAGTGAATTTAGAAACTTGGAAAATCGGATCACGGTGATTGGAGAAAAAAATGAATGTCGTTGCTGGCGCAAAACAGCTATTGTTTCAAACACCAGCACATCATCCATCCATCCCACTGTTTATCTGTTTGGGGTTTTTTTTAATTTATTTCGCTCTGCGTCCGAATTGACCACTTCTCTCCTCCGCGCTCTCTCTAGTTTGCTCGGCATGAACACAGTCTTAATAGCAGGAAAACATTACACGGTCAAGGAGGCTTAATGTTCTGGTGGATGACACTGTAGATTTATAAAATGGATTCACAAAGACACACAACTCAGAAACTGGCCCTTCTTCCAACTCGTCCGTTCCGATCAAGATGCCTCAAATAATCTGGTCTCTTTTGTTTCACGCGTACCCTTCCAAACCATTCATGCCTACGCACCTACCCCAATGTCGTTTTAATGCGGCATTTGCCCCTCTCTCAAATACTTCTTCTGGCAGCTCATTCCATATGCCAACCAATCATTAAAACGTTGCACCTCAAATTATCTTGTCTTGCCACTCTCACTTTAAACTGATGTCCTCCAATATTTGATTCTCGCAATCTGGGAAAAAGATTCCATACTTCCACCATAAATATTTCCCTCATAATTTAATAAGATTGCCCATTAACGTCCTGCACTTCATGGGATAAACTCCTAGCGCGCATCCCCGGGCTGAGACCTTTGAGTCCCGAAAACATCTTCGCAAATCTTGTCTGCGCTCTTTTCAGCTTCACGGCAACTTTACTCAGCTGGGTGTCCAATACTGCACAAAATACAACAGGTGCGGTCCTTCAATGTCTTGTACAACTGCATCGTAAGGTTCCACTTCTGCACACAACTCCCTAAATGATCGCCAATGCACCAAAATGCTATGTTTTTCGCTTTAGCCTTTATTGCAGTTATGAATACACAAATAAAACACAAATATCACGACAAAACATACAACAATGCAGTGAAACGTACAAGAGTTGGCGGGGGGTTTAGTTTACAATTAGTGATGCAGTATACATAACTATTTTCTTATTAAAACATTTTCAAATAACTTACATTATTGTCAATAAAATTATACAGTGTTGATGTATTTATTTCTATAACTAATCCATTTTTCCCATTTTCTGTTAAACTCGTCTTCTTTCACACTTAGAGAATATTTTATCCATGACAAATATTTCTTGTACTATGTCTAACCATTGTCTAAGTCTGGGTGTGTCCGCTGCAAGCCAGTTTTTTGTAATGGCCATTCTGCCGGCTGTGAGTAGGATTTTAACCAAGTAATGATCTTCCTTCAGCACCACTGCAGTTATATTACCCAGGTCTAAAAATGAACACTTCTTGGAGACTATATATCCGAATACCTCCTTTAATTCTGAATTCACTCTGTCCCAAAATGGTTCTATTTTTGGGCAACTCCAGAAGATACGTGCATGATTTGCGTCTGTTTGGCCACATTTCCTCCAGCATGTTTGCTGCCTTAGCATTTGCTTGCTTTTTATGTTAGGCGTAATAAAGAAACAAATCAAAATTTTCCAATTAAATTATCTCCATTTTTGTGAATTAGTGGATGTCTGTAGTGTGACACACATATGATGCAATTCTTTTTCTGAGATTGTGATGTCCAATTCCTTTTCCCACTTACATTTTACATAAAATGTAGTTTCAGCTTGACATTCCATTAAACTATGATAAAGTTTAGAAATAATCCTTCGTGTTTTTTGGTGATACGCATTAACTATCACTTCTATCACCGGATTATTTTCTTCTAGTGCCTCCCTTTTTACTTTGTTATTGTAATAATCTCTAAGTTGGAGGTATCTAAACAAGTCTTGGTTCCGAAGTGCAAATCTATCCATCAAATCTGGAAAACATCCTTGGTCTCAATGTTCAATAACAGTACAAAATGCAGTCATTGCTTTCTTCATCCACTCTTTAAATGTTGAGTCATACATCCCTGGTTTAAATTCATTCTCCAAAGCTATCCATCTTAAAACTTTTTCTTGTTTATTCAGTTTAAGTTGTCTGGTAAGAGTCAACCAGGCTTCCAAAGTAAATATCGTTGTTGGATCGATTATACTCCTGATATATCCAGGAAGCGCTTTTTTCCCCAAGAGTGTTTGGATGTGGATTTCAGGGATATATGTCTCAATCTATTTCCACCTAGCTATATAGCTGTCCTCACACAAATTAATTAGTGGTCGAAGTTGGGCTGCATAGAAATATATCCTAAAATTTGGAAGTGCCATTCCACCTTTGCCCTTTGGCAACTGGAGTGTGGTGTATAGAATTCTGGCCTTCTTTCTGCCCCAAATAAATCTAGATATTAATTTATCCAATTCCGTGTTTTAATGGTACCTCTGTAGGCAGAGATTGAAACAGGTACAATAGCCTTGGCAAAATATTCATTTTCACCACGTTTATCTTACTACTAAAATCCATTGGGTAGGTGGACCATCTATCCATATCCTTTCTTATGTTTTGGTTGATGTGATTATAATTGGCCCCACACAACATTGATATATTTTTTGTTATAAGTACCCCGAGGTATTTGATTAATTTTGATTCCCATTTAATATTATACTTTTGTTCGATTTCTTCTGGCGGAGGACTATTAAATAGGAGGGTTTGAGTTTTTGAAATATTCACTTTATATCCTGCATAAAAATTAAATTTATCTATGATCCCCATCCTTGGGAATTAGGTGTTTACTTCCGTGAGATACATCATCACATCTGCAAAAAGGCCAATTGTATGTTCTCTGTCTCTTATAGTTACTCCCCTCAGTTCCCTATCTTGACGAATCGCTTGAGCCTATGGTTCAACATATATAGCAAACAGGGTAGGGCTAAGACAACATCCCTGTCTAGTTTCTCTTCCTAACACAAATCTCTCAGTTAAGGATCCATTCACCATTACTCTTGCAGTAGGTTGCTGGTAAATTGCTTTAATAACTTGAATTGAATCTTCGGTAAAGCCAAATCTTTCTAGTGTTTTATGTAAGAGTTCACAATGAACCCGATCGAAAGCCTTTTCCGCATCTAGGCTTATCAGGACAGCACACGTACTTTCCTTTTGAATCTTGTGTATTATATGTAGGGTTCTTCTAATACTGTCCTGTGATTGTCTGCCTATCATAAAACCAGTCTCGTCTTCATCAATTAAATCTGGCATGAACTTTTCAAATCGTTTGGAGATAATTGAAGCATATAATTTATATTCCAAGATGGCGGCGTTGCCTTCGCAGCTGCGGCTTGCCTGCAGTCCGTCTGTTTTTTCTTTTTTGTTGTTGTTCTTTTGTCCTGTTTTAGTTAACTTTTGGTTTATTAGGTTGTGTTTCAGTGTGGGGGGGGGGGGAGGAACATGTTTTTAGTTTCTTCCTTCGGGGGGGATGCGACATTTCTTGCCGTATCCCCATCTCTGTCTGCGCCGAGGCCAAATAGCGGACCTGTTTTTTCCGGAGCTCCTGCGACAACAGCTTTGTCCACTGGACTGGAGGGTGGCAACTTCGACCACCCCGGGCCGCAGAGTTTCAACCAGCCCATTCGCGGAGCTGGGATTCGGCCACGGGTTCCTACCATCACCCGGCGGGGTCACAACATCGGAGGCCTGGATCACCTCGGGGCCTCGCCTCCGTGAAGAGGGAGAACAAGGAGGGAAGAGACAGAGACTTTAAGACTTTTGCCTCCATCACAGTGAGGCGGTCCCTGGTGAACTCACTATGGTGGGTGTTAAATTTGTGTTTATTGTGTGTTTTTGTTATTTATGATTATATGTATAACTGCAAAAATTTCGTTCAGACCAAAAGGTCCGAATGACAATAAAGGATGATTCAATTCAATTCAATTCAATAGGCCACATTTGGAATCGATATCGGTCTGTTGTTGGTACAATTTTCCTTGTCTTTGTTCTCTTTGGGGATTGATGTTATAATTGCCTCTTTCCATGACGTGGGTGTCTTGCCTTCTTTGATAATCCAGTTAAAGTTTCTCAGAAGAAGTGGGTTCAGTTCATTCCGAAATATTTGATACCACTCTATAGGGAAACCGACGCTGCCTGGGGCCTTGTTTGTTTTCATCCTACCAATTGTATTCTCTATCTCCTCCAGTGATATTTCTGTGATTATATTTCTGCTGTGATTATTTTATTTTGTGTCTCTTCAACACAGGGCAGATCTGTTGTTTTTAAAAAAAGTCCTCATTGATTCCCCATCTACTGTAGAGGTTTGTGTACATCATTATTTATAATATTCCTGGGAGATATATTCTATTTATTTTCGACCACTCTGCAAATTCTGTGTACAGGGGTCCTTAATTTTGTGTACGGTGTTGTCAGCCTGTTGTTTGCGTAGCCTTCGGGCAAGTATTTTAGTGGATTTAGGCCCATGCTCATAATGTGCCTGTTTAACAAATCTTGCTTTTTTCTCCACCTCTTGACCCAATATTCCATCCATTTGTCCCCTCAAATCTTCTATTTGCTTATAAGTTCTCTGGTCCTTATTATTTTTGTACTTCTGTTCTAAATCCTTCAGGTCTGATATCAACTTATTATATGTTTTCATTCTGGCCTTTTTAATATGCGATGCCCTAGCTATTAACCTACCTCGTATTAGAGCCTTCAATGAATCCCATAGTATGGATGAGTCCACCTCCCCTTTGTCATTCTCCTCTAGATATGTTTTGATTTCCAATTTAATATAATTTACAGTTGTTTTATCATTCAGTATTCCAACATTTAATCGCCACACTGTGTATTTCCTTCTACTGTCCATTTGAATTGTTAAGTATATGGCAATATGGTCTGATACATCTGCCACACCAATTCTGCAATCCGTTACCCTATAACAGTCTTCTTTCTGCATTGAGAAATAGTATATTCTGGAGTAAACTGAGTGTGGTATTGAGTAATGTGTATAGTATCTTTCTAGAGGGTGAAAATTCCTCCAGACATCAAGAAAACCAAATTGTTCACAGGTAGTGTTTAGTAGTTTTGTTAACTGGTTCGTATTCTTCTTTTTACTTGTCATATCAAGCCTATGATTCAGTACAACATTTAGATCCCCCCCCCCCCCCCCCCCCATATATACAGATTCCGTCTGCTTCCTCTGCAATAATATCAAATAGGGATTTGAAAAAATGTTTATCAGTATCTGCGGTTGCATAGATATTCAGTGCCAGGATATTATTATCAACTTTGCCCGTTACTATGATATACCTCTCTTCTTCGTCTTTTGTTTCTTTAAAAAATTAGAAGTTAACTGAGTTTGATATCAAGATTGCCACTCCTCTTTTATGACTACAAGTATGTGAGCTATAATATGTGTTTTTACATCCAAATCTTTTCAGCTTCTCATGCTCTTGTCGCGATAAATGGGTTTCTTATAAGAAAATAATATGCATCGTCACTTTTTTCAATTTAGTCATGACTTTAGCCCTCTTAATTGGATTACCCAAACCATTAACATTTAGAGACATCAACTTAAGTCCTTGACATTGCATCATTACCCTTAGTATAATTGATGTCACTGTAATACCTTTTAATACCAAAATACTTTTCAACCAGCCTATCTAGCCATGGCATCATTTTCGTGAAACTATGTACTTGTCGGTGATAAGGATAGCAAAGAGCAGTGGACGCAACACAAATCAGTCATGCACTCCACATGTCACAGCCAGAAAAGCAGTATTCCACACAAGCGAGCTGCATCACAAATTAGTTGAGGAACAGCGTCACCCCTTACCTCAAGAGTTGCAGAACATTGAGAATATCGTCCAATATATCGAACAGACAGAACAATCCCCAACATTGACTCCATTCATATTTCACCGTACTGGGGAGATGTCGATGTCATAATTCAGGATCCTTTCAACAGCTTGTTGAAAGGTCAAACATCTTTCCCTCTTACCGTTGCGCAGAATATACAAATGCTTAAAAGCATGTAACACCAGATCGGAACACATTCTTCCAATCTGTTATCAGGCATCTGAGTTGAACACGTACTTTCGATCCGTCTTCACATAGTAGGACACAAACAATCATCCTGATGTACCAGTGGCCAGAGGATCTGGGGTGACGGAGGAACTGAAGGAAATCCACAGTTGGCAGGAAATGGTGCTGAGTAGGCTGATGGGACTGAAGGCTGATAAATGCAGAGGCCTGATGGTCTGCATTCAAGGTTACTTAAGGAAGTGGCTCGACAAATAGGGGACGCATTGGTGATCATTTCCCAATGTTCCATAGATTCAGGATCAGTTCCTGTGGATTGGAGGGTAGCTAATGTAATCCCATGTTTTAAGAAAGACGATAGAGTGATAACCGGGAATTATTTAGACAATGGACAATAGATGCAGGAATAGGCAATTCGGGCCTTCGAGCCAGCACCGCCATTCAATGTATGAATGTCCTTCCTCCAATTAGGGGACCAAAACTGCACACAATATTCCAGGTGTGATCTCACTAGGGTCCTGTACAACTACAGAAGAACCTCTTTGCTCCTATACTTAACTCCTCTTCTTATGAAGGTCAACATGCCATTCGTTTTCTGCACTGCCTGCTGCACCTGCATGCTTACTTTCATTGACTGATGAACAAAGACCCCCTAGATCTCGATGTGCCCCCCCTTTTCCCAATTTGACAGCATTTAGATGATAATCTGCCTTCCTGTTTTTGCTATCAAATTGGATAAGCTCACATGTATCCACATTAAACTGTATCTGCCATGCATCTGCCCACTCACTCAACCTGTCCAAGTCACCCTGAATTCCCATAGCTTCCTCCTCACAGTTCACACTGCCACCCAGCTTTGTATCATCTGCAAATTTGCTAATGTTACTTTGAATCCCTTCATCTAAATCATTGATGTGTATTGTAAATAGCTCCGGTCCTAGCACCGAGCCCACTAGCCACTGCCTGCCATTCTGAAAGGGACCAGTTAATCCCTACTCTTTGTTTACTGTCTGCCAACCAATTTTCAATCCATGTCTGCACTCTACCCCCAGACCCATGTGCCCAAATTTTGCCCATTAATCTCCAATGTGGGACCTTATCAAATGCTTTCAAAAAGTCCACGTACACTACACCCACTGGCTCTCCTTTGTCCATTTTCCTAGTTACATCCTCAAAGAATTAGTCAAGTATGATTTCCCCTTCGTAAATCCATGCTGACTCGGACTGATCCTGTTACTGCTATCCAAATGTGCTGCTATTTCATCTTTTGTTATTAACTCCAGCACCTTCCACACCACCGATGCCAGGCGAACTGGTCTATAATTCCCTGTTTTCTCTCTCCCGCCTTCCTTTAAAATTGGGACAACATTAGCTACCCTCCAATCCACAGGAACTGATCCTGAATGTATAGAACATTGGAAAATGATCAACAATGAATCCATGACTTCTAGAGCCACCGCCTGAAGTATCCTGGGATGCAGACCATCAGGCCCTGGTTAATAATCAGCCTTTAGTCCGATCATTCTATTCAACTCCATTTCCTGCCCAATGTGGATTTCCTGCAGTTCCTCCGTCACCTCAGATCCTCTGGCCACTCGTACACCAGGAAGATTGTTGTGTTCTCCTTAGTGAGGACGGATCCAAAGTATCCAACGTTCAACTCATCTGCCATATCCTTCTTCCACATAATAAATTCATCTTTTTCAGTCTTCAAGGGTCTAACTTTGGTCTTAACTATTTGTTTCCTCTTCACATATGTAAAGAAGTTTTTACTATCCTCCTTTATATTCTTGGCTAACTTACCTTCATACCTCATATTTTCTGCTTGTATTATCTTCTGTTGCTCTTTAAATACTACCCAATCCTCTTGCTTCCCGCTCATCTTTGCTATGTTATATTTCTTCTCTTTTATTTTTATACTGTCCCTGACTTCCCTTGTCAGCCACGGTCGCCCCTTATTCCCTTGGAATCATTCTTCCTCTTTGGAATGAACTGATCCTGCATCTTCTGTATTATTCCCAGAAATGCCTGCCATTGCTATTACACTGTCATCCCTGCTACGGTAACTTTCCAGCCAACCTTGGCCAGCTCCTCACTCATGGCTGCATAGTCCCCTTTAATCAACTGTAACACGGACACCTCCGATTTAGCTCCTCCCTCTAAATTTGAAGATTAAAATTTATATTATGGTCACTAGAATTAGAATTAGAATGCCTTTATTGTCATTCAAACAAAGGTTTGAACGAAATTTCGTTCCCTGCAGTCATAACAGCAAAATAAACACAACACACAATTAGCACAGGTCCACACAAACATCCATCACAGTGAATCTCCAAACACCTCCTCACTGTGATGGAAGGCAAAAGTCTTATCTCTTCCCTGTTCTCTGTTCTTCTCGCGTTGGTCAGGCATTCAAACTGCTGTGGCAAGGCGAATGATGCTCTCGATGTTAAAGCTCCCGGCGGGCGATGGTTAGTCTCGCGGCCGATTAACTCGCGCCGGCGATGTAAGGCCCTACGACGGGCCGATTCAAACCCCGCGATTCGGGGCGGGCGAAGTTGACTTTGCGGGAGCTCCCGAAAATCGGTCTCCTACCTGGGACCTGGGAGCTCCCGATTTTACCTTCCAAAGGGCCGGCGGCCGATACCACCGAAACTCCGATGTCGGGCCGTAGCCTCCGTGCCACCACAGCCTCCGAGTCAGCCAGCTCCGCTGGGCCTCCTGCATTGCCAGATTGAGCACCACCGGAAATTGGAGGAGCTCATATTCCGCTTGGGCAGTCTGTACCCCAGCGGCTTGAACATTGACTTCTCCAATTTCCGGTAGCCCTTGCTGACTCCTCCCCTTCTCAACACTCCCTCAGCCCTCTGGCTCCCCCTCTTCCTTTCTCCCCCCCCGCACCCCCCCCCCCCCCCCCCCCACCTCCCCCCCCCCCCCACCCAACCCTGCATCAGTCTCCCGGTCCTTCCTTAATATTGGGTTTTTTTTCATTTACTGAATAAATTATTGATTGATAGATCTATTCATTTATTCATTCCTTTTTTAACTCAGTCGTTCGGCTGTTGTATTCACTTATCGCTAATTTCTCTAGCTTTCAGTTATTTTGTGCTCTTTGTTAGCAAAGGCTAACGTTGAATGGCTACAGCGTTTGAAGGATCTACAGTTTCAAAACTTCAAAACTTGTGACGAGGACTGGAACTTCCAGGCCTGCATCAAGACGAAAATTGGCGTCGGTGTGAGGTGTTTTGTCACATGGAGAAAAGGTCTTTACTTCAACACCAGTATTATTTCAAGAATCGTAACGTTGCGGAGACTGTGTTATTGTGGATCATCATCTTCTTTTAATCTTATCTCCTGAGAGCCAATTTAAGGGTCTATATTTGTTGTTCGTAGCGGATTCAATTTCTAATGTTTTATTTTCACGGTTTCTGTGCTGAAATCATTGTATATGCATTTTCTGTACCCATCTGATGTGATAGATTCAGACGGCTTTCTTTTGTTCAATGAACCTGCCTTTTAACAAACGATGACGGCCTCAAAAGAGGTTTCGTATTGAGAGTATGTGTGAGTTCGAGCAGTAGAATTGGCTTGTGGGACTGTATGCATTTGAATCAGATTGGTGTGCAGGCTACAATATTATCAAAGCAAGTCTCAGTCGCTGCAATACATTGCCTCCGTTGCACAAGTTTCCGTGACATAGTATTTCAATAACGCACAGAGATCCCGGATTGTTCAGGTCAACCACGGCAGCTGAATGATTTCAGAGATCCTTGGCATTTCGATATGCGTTTCTGAATGAACCAACTGAGAAATGGATTTGCTAATCACTGAAATAGTTAAATACTGCCCCATAGACGTCAACTAGTCTGTTGAGATTTACCAATCATTGGAGTCTCGCAGTTACATTTCTGAACTGAGAGTAAAAGCAGGAATTTCTCTGGGCTGTCATCATCTGTTAGTCCACGTGCAGTATGTTGTAATATCATTGTTCTCGCAAACTTCCTCCATTGCATAAATATTCTGTGAATGTATATCTTTACACCGCATTTGGAGACGTTACCTGCAGTACAAACAGTGCAAAGAAAAATGTGGAAAACCTATCACACTGTGCACGGAATACTACATGTGATTATTGTTGTCGTTTGAATTTTCGGTAAGTTAGCTCAATGTGACTAGTTGCGATACAGCAGAGTGGCCTTGCTCCTTATATCATAATATAATATCTCGCGCAGTTATAATAATTATACAGAAACCATATCAGTAATATCACCAATCAACGTGACATCGACTATCGACTGGATGCTGAAAACATGCATTCATTCCCCAGACACACTTTATTTACTTGTGCACACGGATTCCCACTCACAGTGCTGCTCTCACATTCTGCAGCGAAAGGTCAACATTAATCCGTTGGAATGTTGTGCATTGTAAATCTACATTCTCATAAACGTAAATTACCAATATGAAGCTGCACTCTAATAACCAGTCCCAATACAATCTGACAACTGTTAGTTATCTATCGAAGTTTCAAACTACAGTTTAATTAATAGGGTCGGAGGGTGCCAGCTGCGCATCAGTCTTGGAGTGAAGACGTTATTCTGTGCGTAGGAAGGAACCGCAAATGCTGGTTTACACCGAATATAGACAAAAACCACTGGAGTAACTTGGCGGGACAGGCAGCGTCTTTGGAGAGAAGGAATGGGTGACGTTGCGAGTCGAGGGCTTCGTACAAAGTGTGACTCCCAGGAGGAATGTGTCTGAAAATACAGGGGGTTCTATGCGCTGTGTCTCGCTGTCTGTTACAAATACACTTCGAGGGTAGCTGTGAGGTGTCAGCTGGCTGCGCAGCAATTTAACCGCTGCGGCTCCCATCCTAGATAGCCGACGAACAGGATATCCCTGGAGCAACGGGGCTGGAGCTGCGGTCTGTGAGGGAACCCCCGTTCGCAACGGAGCTGTAGCTGCCGTCGCCAAGGGGATCCCGTTCCAACGCAGGTTCGCAGGAACAGCAGGTACAGTCAGCACAGGACCTGGAAACAACCGAGAGGCCTCCATTGCGACCAGAAACGTAGCCGACAGGCAGGACTTCAGGTCAGACAGACGCGCAGGGGACTTCGGCCCCGCTCTCCCTACCATCCTCCTGGACAATGTACAGTCCCATAAAAATAAAGTGGAGGACTTAAGTGCTCTGTGTTCTGTTTCACAGGGACATGCCTCACCCCCAGCTCCCTAAGCTCAGCAGTCCAGACTGGAGTTATCCCCATCCATCGCATGGACCGTAGACTGTCTTCTGGGAAAGGGAGAAGGAGGGGACGTCTGCCTCATGGTCAACTCTGCGTTGTGCTCAGACGTGGCTGTTCTTTCTAACTCTTGCTCTTCACACATGTACACCTGGATGTGAAGTGCCGTCCCTTCTACCTACTGAGGGAATTCACCTCCATCATCCGGACCGTGGTCTACATCCCAACCCAGCTGATGTTCATCTGGCACTGGGGGAGTAGCACGCGGTGGTCACCAAGCACCAGACGGCTCACCTCGAGACATCTACCACCATAGATGTGCTCAGCCCCCTGCTGTACTCATTCTATACTGCGTAGCTAGACATAGTGCGAACTCTATCATCAAGTTCGACGACGCACCGCTGTTGTGGGATGAATGTGATGATGAAGAGTCAGAGCATAGAAGTGAGGTCGACCGATTGACCAAATGGTGCCAGCACAATAACCTGGTTCTCAACACCTGCAAAACCAAGGAACTGATTGTACACTTTGGAAGGTGTAGGATAGAGACCCACGATCGCGTTTATTTCAACGGGCCGATGTTGGAAATGGTCAAGAATTTCAAATTCCTGGGCGTGCATATTTCCGAAGATCTCTCCTGGTCCCAGCACACTGATGCAATCATAAAGAAAGCACATCAGCGTCTCTACTACCTGAGATGATTACGGAGAGTCGGTATGTTAAGGAGGACTCTCTCGAACGTCGTTGGGGTTGGGGGGAGGTGGGGGCCGGGAGGGGGGGGGGAGAGAAGAAAGGAAAAAGGAAGAGGAGGAGCCCAAGGGATGAGGGAGAGTAGGAGAGCTGAGGAAGGGAGGATACAGCAAGGGCTACCGGAAATTGGAGAATTCAATTTTTATGCAGCTAGGGTGCAGACTGCCCCAGCGGAATATGAGGTGCTGCTCCTCCAATTGCCGGTGGTGCTCACTCTGGCCATGGAGGAGGCCTAGGACAGAGAGGTCGGATTCGGAATGGGAATGGCAGTTGAAGTGCTGAGCCACCGGGAGATCAGGGTGGTTAATGCGGATTAAGTGGAGGTGTTTGGCGAAACGATCGCCGAGCCTATGCTTGGTCTCACCGATGTAGATCAGCTCACATCTAGAGCAGCGGATGCAATAGATGAGGTTGGATGAGATGCAGGCGAAACTCTGTCGCACCTGGAACGACTGCTTGGCTCCTTGATTGGAGTCGAGGGGGGACGTAAAGCGACAAGTGTAGCATCTCTTGTGGTTGCAAGGGAAAGTGCCCGGGGAGGGGGTGGTGCGGGAGGGAAGGGAAGAATTGACCAGGGAGTTACTGATGGAGCGGGCTTTGCGGAAAGCAGACAGGGGGGGGGGGTACGATGTGGCGAGTGGTGGGGTCACGTTGTTAGGTGGCGAAAATGATGGAGGTCTATTTGTTTTATGTGACGGCTAGTGGGGTGTAAGGTGAGGACTAGGGGGACTCTGCCCTTGTTACCAGTGGGAAGATGGGGAGAGACAGCAGTGTTACGGGGCATGGAAGAGACTCTGGTAAGAGCCTCATTTATAGTCGGGGAGGGGAACCCCCGTTCCCTGAAGAATTAGGACATTTCCGATGCCCTCGTGTGGAACACTTCATCCTGGGAGCAAATGCGGCATAGACGGAGGAATTGGAGTTAGGGGATTGAGTCCTAACAGGAAGCAGTGTGGGAAGAAGAGTAGTGTAGATAGTCATGGGAGTCTGTGGGTTTATAGTGGATGTAGGTCCGAAGTATATCACTTGCGATGGAGATAGTGAGGTCAAGAAATGATAGGGAAGTGTCGGAAATGGTCCAGTTGTACTTAAGTGCCGGATGGAAGTTAGTGGTGAAGCGGATGAAGTCAGTCAGTTGTGTGTGTGTGCAAGAGGTAGCACCAAAGCAATCGTCGATGTAGCGGAGGTAGAGGTCGGGAATGTGGCCGTGGTACGCCTCGAACAAGGATTGTTCGACGTACCCGACAAATGGGCAGGCATAGCTGGGGCTCATGCTCGTGCCCATAGCAATGCCTTGTATTGGGAGGAAGTGGGATGGGTCAAACGAGGTAATTGAGGGTAAGGACCAACTCCGCTGGGCAGAGGAGAGTATCAGTGGATGGGCATAGGTTGATTCTCCAATCGGGGAAGAACTGGAGGGCTTTGAGATCATCCTGGCGGGAGATAGAGCTGCAGAGTGACTGGACGTCCATGGTGAAGATGAGCGGATGGGGGCCTAGAAAATGGAATGCCCGGAGACGACGGAGAGTGTCTGAGGTGTCTTGAACATAGGTAGGGGGGGTGATTTAACCAGGGGGGGATAGGATGGAGTCAAGGTATGTGGAAATAAGTTCGGTAGGGCATGAACAGGCGGAGTCAACGGGTCTACAATTGAATATTGAATCTTGACTTGATTCTTCAAGGGTGCTTGGATGTGACAATTGGCAGCTCTCGCTTGACGAGTGCAGAAGAGGTTCGTGGGAATCGGCAAAGAAAGATTGGATTCTTGTCTGGAACTGTGTTGAAGGGTGGATAGTAAATATAAACATGAAATAGTAGAGGAGATAATGAAGCTTGTTTTCCCTTCAGTGAGGAGTTACAGTAGACCATCCGCGCCCCCTACCACACGTGACATAGAAATATAACTGTAAATGGGGGGCAATATGATTGGCTCAGAGAGGGGATGCTGTCGCGGGCCGCCTGAACGGTGAGGTAGAATAATGTCAAGATGCCCCTGTGTTGAATTTAACTTGTATCAACCATCCGTTGTTTAATAAGATTGACATAAACATAAAAGTATTTTATGACAAATGAAATAATTGGAAACCATGTAGTAGATAGTGTATTTTCGTATAGCTGTATCTAACAAAAAACAAGTTATTTACAGCACAGTATTACTGTCGGCTAATTCTGCTCCGAAATCTGAGAACTGGTGAGCAGTTTGTTGCAGCTGTCTCTCCATGCTGTCATGCAATACAATCTCGGAGCAAATCTGCGCAGTCTCCGTTTTTCATTTTCCATTAATTTCCCTCTGAATTATTTTCTTCCATAGGAGGCAAATGGAGCCATTAGCGATCGACAAATTCATGACCATAACATTTGGGACATCATTGTTCATGGGTACATGACCTAGGGGAGGTCACTCTGGAGTGGCTAGGCAGGCTGCCAAGGTATGACATGAATATCGCCAGGACTTGGAGGCGGGTTTTGAGGATTTCTTTAATAGATTTGAAATGTTTTCCTAGACCAGCAAAGCGGAGAGGTAAATTACCAGAGGTACTAACTTTTGTGAACGGCATATAAAGAGTAGATCGACAATGTCAGTTTCCCACTGTGTGGTCTGTGAAGAACTTGAGCTGATGGGTTTATGGTGTGAGCGATGCTGCGCAAAAAGGGCATAGAAACATAAAAACATAGAAAATAGGTGCAGGAGCAGGCCATGCGGCCCTTCGATCCTGCACCGCCATTGAATATGATTATGGCTGATCATCCAACTCAGTTTCCTGTACCTGCCTTCTCTCCATACCCCCTGATCCCTACAGCCACAAGGGCCACATCTAAATCCATCGTAAATGTAGCCAATGAACTGGCCTAATCTACCTTCTGTGGCAGAGAATTCCACAGATTCACCACACTCTGCTTGAAAAATGATGTTCTCATCTTGGTCCTAAAAGACTTCCCCCTTATCCTTAAACTGTGACCCCTAGTTCTGGACTTCCCCAACATCGGGAACAATCTTCCTGCATTTAGCCTGTCCAAACCCTTCAGAATTTAGTAAGTTTCCATAAGATCCCCCCTCCATCTTCTAAATTCTAGCGAGTACCAGCCGAGTCTACCCAGTCTTTCTTCATATGAAAGTCGTGCCATCCCAGGAATCAGTATGGCAAGAATGTCTTTCCTCAGATGAGAAGACCAAAATTGTACGCAATACGCCAGGTGTGGCCTCACCAAGACCCTGTACAACTGTAGTAAAACCTCCCTGTTCTTATACTCAAATCCTTTTGCTATGAATGCTAACATACCATTCGCTATCTTCATGCCTGCTGCACCTGCATGCCTACTTTCAATGACTGGTGTACCCTGACACCCAGGTCTCGTTGCATCTCCCCTTTTCCTAATCGACCACCATTCAAATAATAGTCTACTTTCCTGTTTTTACCACCAAAGTGGATAACCGCACATTTATCCACATTATACTGCATCTGCCATGCATTTGCCCACTCAACCAACTTATCAAAGTCACCATGCAGCCTCCTAGCATCCTCCTCACAGATAACACTGCCCCCCAGCTTCGTGTCATCCGCAAACTTGGAGATGTTGCATTCGATTCCCTCATCCAGATCATTGATATAAATTGTTAATAGCTGAGGTCCCAGCACTGAGCCTTGCGGTACCCCACTAGTCACTGCCTGTCATTTTGAAAATGATCCGTTTACTCCTGCTCTTTGCATCCTGTCTGCCAGCCAGTTCTCTATCCACATCAATACTGAACCCCCAATACTATGTGCTTTAAGTTTGTTTACTAATCTCTTATGTGGGACCTTGTCGAAAGCCTTCCGAAAGTCCAGATATAACACATCCACTGGTTCTCCCTTATCCACTCTACTAGTTACATCCTCGAAAAATTATATAATATTCGTCAGGCATGATTTACCTTTCACAAATCCATGCTGACTTTGTCCAATGATTTCACCACTTTCCAAATGTGCTGCGATCCCATCTTAAATAACTGACTAGCATTTTCTCCACTCCCGATGTTAAACTAACTGGTCTGTAATTCCCCGTTTTCACGCTTCCTCCCATTTTAAAAAGTGGGGTTGCATTAGCTACCCTCCAACCTTCAGGAAGTACTCCAGAATCTAAAGAGTTTTGAAAAATTATCACTAATGCATCCACTATTTCTGGGTTACTTCCTTAAGTACTCTTGAAGATGTAGCCAGTAGATTCAGCCTATCTGGCCCTGGTGATTTATCGGCCTTTAATCCACTCAATTTACCTAACACCACTTCCTGGCTAAACTGGATTTCACTCAGTTCCTCCATCTCATTTGACCCCTGGTCCCCTGCTCTTTCCAGCAGATTATTTATGTCTTCCTTAGTGAAGACAGAACCAAAGTAGTTATTCAATTCGTCTGCCATGTCCTTGTTCCCCATGACCAATTCGCCAGTTTCTGACTGCAAAGGCCAAACTTAGTTTGTTTTAACTAATCTTTGTTTCTTCACATATCTATAAAAAAGGTTGCAGTCAGTTTTTATGTTCCCTGCCAGTATTCTTTCATAATCTATTTTCCCTTTCCTAATTAAGCCCTTTGCTGGACTCTGAACTTCTCCCAGTCCTCTGGTAGGCTACTTTTTCTGGCTAATTTGTATGCTTCATCTTTGTTTTGATACTGTCCCTGATTTCCCTTGTTATATCTGCGTGTGATATCTGCAATGCAAAGACGGTGAAGGCAGGAACTCTAACATGAAGTGGGTGGCATCTGCACTGCTACTTAAACGAGAAAAAACATTGGGGGATATTGAACTAATTCAGGCAAGTGGGCGAATGTAAATTGGCATGGCGTTCGGTACCGCGCCAGTGGCACGAGGGGACTATTTATGTGTTGCACAACATTATGATGTTATAACTATCAACCCTTGTGGATGCGGAAGATATTTTCAGGAGACAACGAATCGGAGATAAAGTGGACATGGAGAGGATATTCTAGGCGTGGGAGAATCTAGGGCCAGAGGTGACAGCCTCAAAACTAAAGGACATACTCTTAGAATCGATATGAGGTTGAATGCTTTCAGTCATGTGGTGGTGAATTCATTTGGTACTTTTGAAGCGGAGATCGATAGGTTCTTGATTAGCAAGGGCGTCAAATGTTACGGAGAAGGCGGGGGAATGAGGTTAAGGGAGGTGGGATGGGGGAAATCAGTTTACATCAAATGACAATGCAAAGTCGATGGGCCGAATCGTCTAATAATGCTCCCATGTCTTATGAACTTCTAAGGCACTATGTGGACTGTGCTCAGTGTGTGGGTTTCCTCATCAACTGAACCAATGCCGTGGCCGGACACACCAGTGCAGCCTTTAACTGCTGCCTGAACCGAGACTGTGTCACCGCGTAAATAAAAGTGTTCGTACAACAGTTGAGGATGCTCAACAAAACCCCAAACAGACCAAATATCTTTTCAGAATCCGTGTACACAAATGCCGTTTTAGTGATCTGACCATAGACGAATTGTACCACATGCGACAGCCACAGGAGGATGAAGCTTCCGGAGAGGGTAAATAATAAAATCACCGACCTCTTCCTGCTCTCCATCTCTGGGTCACTTCGGTTTTCCCCATTGCTCTGACCCCTCAATCCCTTACGGGCCCGACTGGCCACTAAAATGTACCGGACTGTAAGAGTGTTGAGCAATAGGATTATAGTGAATGGGAGCAACGGAGTCACGATCTTATGGATCGTGTCAAATACTATCCACCCGGGGTGAGTGAAATAACTACTCTTCCCCAGACAGAAGAATGGCACATTGTCGATGATTTCCTTTGGGTCATACGCGAAATAGAAGGGGACGTTTTTCAGAAAGAGCAGAACGCCAATTGTTGGAAGAACCAAAGCCGCTGTTTTTCCGGTGCAATATTTTGTTTTCAGTTTTCGACAACAAATGGCGACAAATCGATCAAAAGTGAACATAACAGTGAACCAGACAGAACAGTTTTTGGCTGTACGAGCCAATACGTTAACACTACAACACACGGGCGTGAGGTCCAGGAAATTCACCGGGAAAAGATAACGATTGATGCGATAACAGATGACATCAATAATAATAACTAGCAGATCCGCTGCAGCCATGGCCACCAGGTAGCGAGTGGTGCAGGTGGAGAGGCCGCACTTTCCACGGGAAAGGATCACAATCGCCACGAAATTCACTGCAGAAAAAGAAGAGAACGGAAACTGGGGATCAATGCATACATATTCAATCAGTATGACTACAGTATCGTTTTGTAGATTCACAAATAAAAACTTCTCAATCACGGATACAACCATGTTTCTGCGACAGGGTTGGCGTGAGCGAACTGCGTGGAGAGAACGAGCATTTCAGCCCTTCCACAACATGAGTCGCAGCGTTCAATGTTTTTAAAGATGCCTCTGATGGTTGCAGATTTAACTCCAATTGCCTATTGGGGGGGGGGGGGGCAGGCACTGTGATAAGTGACAGAAAACTGCTCTGACTGAGCGCAAAAGTAGTTGTCCATTTTCCGAACTCCCGCTTCTACCGCCAGGAGACCAATGTGCATTATTATTAGAGTTTTCGATATTCAAGATATATAATTTTCAAATGATATTCCTAAATGGATAACGACCGCCGATTGGATTTTGACCCAAACGTATCAACGCTCACATACTGGTGGAAGCATGAACATAAAGCGTATGAATCGCCCTTGAAGCCTGATTGCTCTTACTATGAGATCATGGCGAAACATCTCTCAACACCACGTGTCCATTATGTCCCCACAGCCCTTGATGCGTTTGTGTCAGGTAAAGCGATGGGGATCTTCATTCAATATTATTCAATGTCTTGGCTTCCACTGCCGATGTAGAGATAATTTCACGGGGCCATTACCCACTGAATGACAAATCTTTTCTCAAGTTAGTCGTGAAAGTGTAATTCCATTTCCAAACAATGTAGCCGTCGGTTTGCACCAAGTTAAAACATTCACCCTCATTCTAGCTCCAACCATCTCACACATTGCACAGTTAAAGAGACCTTTAGTTACTCATAACACAGATGAATGAACTCAGGTTTTTCGATTTCGTTCCCCAGTTCTTTAAGTGTTCAAGTATTTTCCTGCTTCTTTAAGTGTTCAAGTATTTTCCTGCTAAGGAAGCATATATTTGCAGCAACATTTCTCTTCTGCTGTAATCAGCAATACTTACAGTGATGGCCAGCATGTAATTTGCTTTTGAAGATAATTGCTGCGTATGAATCATTGTTTACAGAAACTGCGGCATTATCACTATCTGAATAATATTCTAAATTTTATTTTTCCTTTCTAAAATGGATCACGCCACGATTAGCACTGTCGGAGCGATCAGCCTGTGATCACATTTATTTCATCCGTGTGCATCCTTCTGCATATTCCTCAGAATTTGCAATTTCATTAGGATCGTCAGCGACTGAAATTTACTTTGGTTACCTCGTACATAATCATCAATGGAGTTTGTAACCAATGTATCCTTACTGTGTTACCCACGTTGTCACCGCCTCCCCAACTGGATCCTCGACTTCCTGACCAACTGACCACAATCAGTGAGAATAGGGGACAAATCTTCATCTACCATTATCATCAATACTCCGCAAGGATGCAAACATGGCCGCATTCTTTACTCCGCATCCACCCACGACTGAACAGCCAAGTACGAATCCAAATTACTTTACAAATTCGTAGATGACGCCATATTTTTAGACCGGATATCAAACAATGACGAGGCGGAGCACAGGAAGAAGATTGAGGACCTCTTGACCTGGCGTAAATACAACAACGTTTTTTTTATCAATGTCAACAAGGCAACGGAGATAGTGATTGACTTCAGAAAGCGGAGCGGTACACATACCCCCGTATACATTGGTGGCCCCGCAGTAGAAATGGTTGAAAACTTCAAGTTGCTCGGAGTAAATATCAACTTTATATTGACTAGCTTTATCGACGTAATGGCCAAGAGAGCACACCCACCCCTCCATTACCGTATAAAGCTTATGATGATGGTCGACATGTCCCCAACACCTCCCACCTTATCTGGAGCTGCGTACAATATTTTTTCGGGATGCATCACGGCATGGTTTGGAAACAGCTCCATCCAAGACCGCGAGAAACTGCAGAGAATTATGGACGCAGCCGACCAACACACAAACCAACCTCCCTTCATATACGCTTCACGCTGCCTCGGACGGGCCACCAGCATAATCGGGAAGGCGTTTCACCACCAGTCACCCCCTTCTCCCCTTCTCTCATCGGGTAAGAGGAACAGAAGGTGAAAACACACGACTCCTGATTCAGGGACAGTTTTTTCCCAGCTGTTATCAGGCAACTGGACTATCCGATCAACAACTAGGGAGCGATCCTGAGCTACTCTCGAACTCGCTGGAGGCCTTCTAACTATATTTAATCGGGCCTCACTGGAATTTATTTTGCACTGAACATTCATCACTTTATCGTGTATCCGTACACTGTGGACGGCTCGATTACAATCTTGTGTAGTCTTTCGGTGGACGGGTTAGCATGCAACAAAAAACATTTCACTGTACCTCGGTACACGATACAATAAACTAAACTACACAGAGTGAAATACTCCCTCGCATTAATCAATAACTTCCAGGTCTCCGTTCATGTCTGCAGTTATTCAGTATCCCGCTATTTATTTTGATAACATTCCTCATCATGGGAAACCCGAGAAATCACTGCGTCTCTTCAATCTTGCGGACCAACCCATCTACGTAAATGCCCAAACCATTTCAAATACATCAGACATGACCGCGCACCCAGCACAGACCCGTGCACAATAACCAAACTAAATACGATCAGCACGCATGACTTTATACATTTTACTCCGGCATTTACCTTCCTTTTGGTTTTATCATAACCAGCATGCAGCCGCTCCCCATATTGCAGGAACGTTTAACATCGTTTATAGATTGTTGACGGATGTCAACAAACGCATCGAAGAACCTGCTCGGGTGCTTCTTTGGGTATTTGAGCAAGTCTGGCTGCGCATTACGTTTTAGAATCCTGGACAGTTTCAATCCCACAATCTCTTGAGTGTATTTTAACGTGCCAATTGGCTTTAGAGCCGTGCGTTCCTTGCACTGACAATTCCCATCACTGATGTAAAGTTGTTCCAGCCCCTTGCCTTTCACAAAAACTGGTTTATTGCTTTGCCATTTCCTTCGTCGTAATAATTTCAGAAAAATAATATTCCACCACTTACCCGGAACTCCAATGGACGCAATTATTACGTACAGTATTTTCTCGACATCGCGGTATGCACTCAGCATTTCTACAGCAGCAGAGGTATACTGTTATGTGGCAGGATAACCCTCCAGCAAAGTTTCAGTTGACACTTCTATGGTGTTTTTATACTGCCACGAGTTTCCACTGGGATGTGCCAATGACAACAGTTATAAATAGACATCCATTGAACCGGGTGCACAGATGACGACAACCGTGGGGAGCATCCGCATGACCAGACTTTCTTTAGCTCTGACAGTGAATATAGAAACTCGGAAAATCGGATCACGTTGATTGGAGAAAAAATGAATGTCGTTGCTGGCGCAAAGCAGCTATTGTTTCAAACACCTTCACATCATCCATCTATCCCACTGTTTATCTGTCTGGGTTTTTTTTTAATTTATTTCGCTCTGCGTCTGAATTGACAACTTCTCTCCGCCGTTCCCTCTCTAGTTTGCTCGGCATGAACAGTCTTAATAGCAGGAAAACATTACGCGGTCAAGGAGGCTTAATGTTCTGGTGGATGACACTGTAGATTTATAAAATAGATTCACAAAGACACACAACTCAGAAACTGGCCCTTCTTCCAACTCGTCCGTTCCGATCAAGATGCCTCAAATAATCCGGTCTCTTTTGTTTCACACGTATCCTTCCAAACCATTCATGTCTACGCACCTACCCCAATGTCGTTTTAATGCGGCATTTGCCCCTCTCTCAAATACTCCTTCTGGCAGCTCATTCCATATGCCCACTAATCATTAAAACGTTGCACCTCAAATTATCTTGCCTTGCCGCTCTCACTTTAAATTGATGCCCTCCAGTATTTAATTCTCGCAATCTGGGAAAAGGATTCCATACTTCCACCATAACTATTTCCCTCATAATTTAATAAGATTGCCCATCAACGTCCTGCACTTCATGGAATAAACTCCTAGCGCGCGTCCCCGGGCTGGGACCTCTGAGTCCCGAAAACATCTTCGCAAATCTTGTCTGCGCTCTTTTCAGCTTCACGGCAACTTTACTCAGCTGGGTGTCCAATACTGTACAAAATACAACAGGTGCGGTCCTTCAATGTCTTGTACAACTGCATCGTAAGGTTCCACTTCTGCACACAACTCCCTAAATGATCGCCAATGCACCAAAATGCTATGTTTTTCGCTTTAGCCTTTATTGCAGTTATGAATACACAAATAAAACACAAATATCACGACAAAACATACAACAATGCAGTGAAACGTACAAGAGTTGGCGGGGGGTTTAGTTTACAATTAGTGATGCAGTATACATAACTATTTTCTTATTAAAACATTTTCAAATAACTTACATTATTGTCAATAAAATTATACAGTGTTGATGTATTTATTTCTATAACTAATCCATTTTTCCCATTTTCTGTTAAACTCGTCTTCTTTCACACTTAGAGAATATTTTATCCATGACAAATATTTCTTGTACTATGTCTAACCATTGTCTAAGTCTGGGTGTGTCCGCTGCAAGCCAGTTTTTTGTAATGGCCATTCTGCCGGCTGTGAGTAGGATTTTAACCAAGTAATGATCTTCCTTCAGCACCACTGCAGTTATATTACCCAGGTCTAAAAATGAACACTTCTTGGAGACTATATATCCGAATACCTCCTTTAATTCTGAATTCACTCTGTCCCAAAATGGTTCTATTTTTGGGCAACTCCAGAAGATACGTGCATGATTTGCGTCTGTTTGGCCACATTTCCTCCAGCATGTTTGCTGCCTTAGCATTTGCTTGCTTTTTATGTTAGGCGTAATAAAGAAACAAATCAAAATTTTCCAATTAAATTATCTCAATTTTTATGAATTAGTGGATGTCTGTAGTGTGACACACATATGATGCAATTCTTTTTCTGAGATTGTGATGTCCAATTCCTTTTCCCACTTACATTTTACATAAAATGTAGTTTCAGCTTGACATTCCATTAAACTATGATAAAGTTTAGAAATAATCCTTCGTGTTTTTTTGGTGATACGCATTAACTATCACTTCTATCACCGGATTATTTTCTTCTAGTGCCTCCCTTTTTACTTTGTTATTGTAATAATCTCTAAGTTGGAGGTATCTAAACAAGTCTTGGTTCCGAAATGCAAATCTATCTATCAAATCTGGAAAACATCTTAGGTCTCAATGTTCAATAGCAGTACAAAATGGAGTAATTGCTTTCTTCATCCACTCTTTAAATGTTGAGTCATACATCCCTGGTTTAAATTCATTCTCCAAAGCTATCCATCTTAAAACTTTTTCTTGTTTATTCAGTTTAAGTTGTCTGGTAAGAGTCAACCAGGTTTCCAAAGTAAATATCGTTGTTGGATCGATTATACTCCTGACATGTCCAGGAAGCGCTTTTTTCCCCAACAGTGTTTGGATGTGGATTTCAGGGATATATGTCTCAATCTATTTCCACCTAGCTATATAGCTGTCCTCACAACAATTAATTAGTGGTCGAAGTTGGGCTGCATAGATATATATCCTAAAATGTGGAAGTGCCATTCCACCTTTGCCCTTTGGCAACTGGAGTGTGGTGTATCGAATTCTGGCCTTCTTTCTGCCCCAAATAAATCTAGATATTAATTTGTCCAATTCCATCTTTTAATGGTACCTCTATAGGCAGAGATTGAAACAAGTACAATAGCCTTGGCAAAATATTCATTTTCACCACGTTTATCTTACTACTAAAATGCATTGGGTAGGTGGACCATCTATCCATATCCTTTCTTATGTTTTGGTTGATGTGATTATAATTGGCCCCACACAACATTGATATATTTTTTGTTATAAGTACCCCTAGGTATTTGATTAATTTTGATTCCCATATAATATTATACTTTTGTTCGATTTCTTCTGGTGGAGGACTATTAAATAGGAGGGTTTGAGTTTTTGAAATATTCACTTTATATCCTCCATAAAAATTAAATTTATCTATGATCCCCATCCTTGGGAATTAAGTGCTTACTTCCGTGAGATACGTCATCACATCTGCAAAAAGGCCAATTGTATGATCTCTGTCTCTTATAGTTACTCCCCTCAGTTCCCTATCTTGACAAATCGCTTGAGCCTATGGTTCAACATATATAGCAAACAGGGTAGGGCTAAGACAACATCCCTGTCTAGTTTCTCTTCCTAACACAAATCTCTCAGTTAAGGATCCATTCACATTTACTCTTGCAGTAGGTTGCTGGTAAATTGCTTTAATAACTTGAATTGAATCTTCGGTAAAGCCAAATATTTCTAGTGTTTTATGTAAGAATTCACAATGAACCCGATCGAAAGCCTTTTCCGCATCTAGGCTTATCAGGACAGCACGCGTACTTTCCTTTTGAATCTTGTGTATTATATGTAGGGTTCTTCTAATACTGTCCTGTGATTGTCTGCCTATCATAAAACCAGTCTCGTCTTCATCAATTAAATCTGGCATGAACATTTCAAATCGTTTGGAGATAATTGAAGCATATAATTTTATTCCAAGATGGCGGCGCTGCCTTCGCAGCTGCGGCTTGCCTGCAGTCCGTCTGTTTTTTCTTTTTTGTTGTTGTTCTTTTGTCCTGTTTTAGTTAACTTTTGGTTTATTCGGTTGTGTATCAGTGTGGGGGGGGGGGGAGAAACATGTTTTTAGTTTCTTCCTTCGGGGGGGATGCGACATTTCTTGCCGTATCCCCATCTCCGTCTGCGCCGAGGCGAAATGGCGTACCTGTTTTTCCAGAGCTCCCGCGGCCACAGCTTTGTCCACTGGACTGGAGGGTGGCAACTTCGACCACCCCGGGTCGCAGAGTTTGAACCAGCCCATTCGCGGAGCTGGGATTCGGCCACGGGACCTACCATCACCCGGCAGGGTCACAACATCGGAGGCCTGGATCACCTCGGGGCCTCGCCTCCTTGAAGAGGGAGAACAAGGAGGGAAGAGACAGAGACTTTAAGACTTTAGCCTCCATCACAGTGAGGAGGTCCCTGGTGAACTCACTGTGGTGGGTGTTAAATTTGTGTTTATTGTGTGTTTTTGTTATTTATGATTATATGTATGACTGCAAACGTTTCGTTCAGCCCAAAAGGTCTGAATGACAATAAAGGATAATTCAATTCAATTCAATTCAATTCAGTAGGCCACATTTGGAATCGATATCGGTCTGTAGTTGCTACAATTTTCCTTGTCTTTGTTCTCTTTTGGGATTGATGTTATAATCGCCTCTTTCCATGACGGGGGTGTCTTGCCTTCTTTGATAATCCAGTTAAAGTTTCTCAGAAGAAGTGGGTTCAGTTCATTCCGAAATATTTTATACCACTCTATAGGGAAACCGACGCTGCCTGGGGCCTTGTTTGTTTTCATCCTACCAATTGTATTTTCTATCTCCTCCAGTGATATTTCTGCTGTGATTATTTTATCTTGTGTCTCTTCAACACAGGGCAGATCTGTTGTATTTAAAAAAGTCTTCATTGATTCCCCATCAACTGTAGAGGTTTGTGTACATAATTATTTATAATATTCCTGGGAGATATATTCGATTCCTTTTGGACCACTCTGCAAATTCTGTGTACAGGGTTCCTTAATTTTGTGTACGGTGTTGTTAGCCTGTTGTTTGCGTAGCCTTCGGGCAAGTATTTTAGTGGATTTAGGCCCAAGCTCATAATGTGCCTGTTTAACAAATCTTGCTTTTTTCTCCACCTCTTGACCCAATATTCCATCGATTTGTCCCCTCAAATCTTCTATTTGCTTACAAGTTCTCTGGTCCTTATTATTTTTGTACTTCTGTTCTAAATCCTTCAGGTCTGATATCAACTTATTATATGTTTTCATTCTGGCGTTTTTATATGTGATGCCCTAGCTATTAACCTACCTCGTATTAGAGCCTTCAATTAATCCCATAGTATGGATGGGTCCACCTCCCCATTGTCATTCTCCTCTAGATATGTTTTGATTTCCAATTTAATATCATTTACAGTTGTTTTATCATTCAGTATTCCAACATTTAATCGCCACACTGTGTATTTCCTTCTACTGTCCATTTGAATTGTTAAGTATATGGCAATATGGTCTGATACATCTGCCACACCAATTCTACAATCCGTTACCCTATAACAGTCTTCTTTCTGCATTGAGAAATAGTCTATTCTGAAGTAAACTGAGTGTGGTATTGAGTAATGTGTATAGTTTCTTTCTAGAGGGTGAAAATTCCTCCAGACTTCAAGAAAACCAAATTCTTCACAGGTAGTGTTTAGTAGTTTTGTTAACTGGTTCGTATTCTTCTTTTTACTTGTCATATCAAGCCTATGGTTCAGTACAACATTTAGATCCCCCCCCCCCATATATACAAATTCCTTCTGCTTCCATTGCAATAATATCAAATAGGGATTTGAAAAAAATGTTTATCACTATCTGGGGTTGCATAGATATTCACCAGTGCCAGGATATTATTATCAACTTTGCCTGTTACTATGATATACCTCTCTTCTTTGTCTTTTGTTTCTTAAAAATATTAGAATTTAACTGATTTTGATATCAAGATTGCCACTCCTCTTTTATGACTACAAGTATGTGAGCTATAATATGTGTTTTTATATCCAAATCTTTTCAGCTTCTCATGCTCTTGTCACAATAAATGGGTTTCTTATAAGAAAATAATATGCATCTTCACTTTTTTCAATTTAGTCATGACTTTAGCCCTCTTAGTTGGATTACCCAAACCATTAACATTTAGAGACATCAACTTAAGTCCTTGACATTGCATCATTACACTTAGTATGATTGATGTCACTGTAATACATTTTAATACGAAAATACTTTTCAACCAGCCTATCTAGCCGTGGCATCACTTTCGTGAAACTATGTACTTGTTGGTGATAAGGATAACAAACAGCAGTGGACGCAACACCAATCGGTCAAGCACTCCATATGTCACAGACAGAAAAGCAATATACCACACAAGCGAGCTGCATCACAAATTAGTTGAGGAACACCGTCACCCCTTACCGCAAGAATTTGCAGAACATTGAGATTATCGTCCAATATATCGAACAGACCCAAATCCCTAACATTGACTCCATCTATATTTCACCGTACTGGGGAGACGCAGATGTCATAATTCAGGATCCTTTCAACAACTTGGTCTTTCCCTGTTACCGTCGCGCAGAATATACAAATGCTTAAAAGCACGTAACACCAGATCGGAACACCTTCTTCCAATCTGTTATCAGGCATCCGAGTTGAACAAAAACAATCATCCTCATGTACCAATGACCAGAGGATCTGGGGTGACGGAGGAACTGAAGGAAATCCACAGTAGGCAGGAAATGGTGCTGAGTAGGCTGATGGGACTGAAGGCTGATGAATGCACAGGCCTGACGGTCTGCATTCAAGGTTACTTAAGGAAGTGGCTCGACAAATCTGGGATGCATTGGTGATCATTTTCCCATGTTCCATAGATTCAGGATCAGTTCCTGCGGATTGGAGGGTAGCTAATGTAATCCCACATTTTAAGAAAGGCGGGAGAGTGATAACCGGGAATTATTTAGACAATGGACAATAGATGCAGGAATAGGCAATTCGGGCCTTCGAGCCAGCACCGCCATTCCATGTAAGAATGTTCTTCCTCCAACTAGGGGACCAAAACTGCAAACAATACTCCGGGTGTGGTCTAACTAGGGTCCTGTACAACTGCAAAAGAACCTCTTTGCTCCTATGCTCAACTCCTCTTCTTATGAAGGTCAACATACCATTCGCTTTCTTCATTGCCTGCTGCACCTGCATGCTTACTTTCATTGACTGATGAAGAAAGACCCCCTAGATCTCGCTATGCCTCCCCTTTTTCCCAATTTGACACCATTTAGATAATAATCTGCCTTCCTGTTTTTGCTACCAAATTGAATAAGCTCACATTTATCTACAATAAACTGCATCTGCCATGCATCTGCCCACTCACCCAACCTGTCCAAGTCACCCTGAATTCCCATAGCTTCCTCCTCACAGTTCACACTGCCACCCAGATTGCGTCATCTGCAAATATGCTAATGTTACTTTGAATCCCTTCATCTAAATCATTGATGTGTTGTAAATAGCTCCGGTCCCAGCACCGAGCCCACTAGTCACTGCCTGCCATTCTGAAAGGAACCGGTTAATCCCTACTCTTTGTTTACTGTCTGCCAACCAATTTTATATTTAATTTCTTTTATTAGAAGTAATCAATTTACAATAGTGTAAACATTGTACTAACATCAACTTAATTCCATATTTTTTTAAATAACCCGTTGAAAGTTATTATCTTCTATTTTTTTAGGAAATAAAGATAAGGATAGAGTAGTTTTAAATCAATAAGAGAGTGATTAAATAATAATTTGATTATATAAAAGAGAAAAAGAAAATAGAGAAAGGAAAAAAGGTTAACAGAAAGTGAAAAGATATTATATATATATATATAAATGAAAATCAACAAAATATATTGTATCTAAAACTATTACAAATAATAATATCAATGAAGACATGCCTATTAATCCTAGTATAAGAATATGTTATTCTCATCAAGTCCCGCAGGGTACCCGTCAAGCTGTGATGTCAAGAACAGCTACTTCTCCAGATAATGTATATATGGAGACCATATTTGTTCGAAGGTATTATATTTGTCCAATAGGACAAATCTGATTCTTTCTAATTGTAACGTCTCCAACATTTCTGCTGCCCACATTTTAATTGTGGGGGTTAATGTTCCCTTCCAAAATTTCAATATGTTTTTTTCCCTATTAACAAACAGTAATCAAATAAATTTCTTTGATTTATTGTAAGTACCGAATTTGAATCCAAAATTTGAAGTATTAATAACTTTGGGTCTGGGTCCAATCTAATTTTAAGAACCTCAGAAATAACCTTAAAAATTTCTGTCCAGTAGTGATTCAATTTGGGACATGTAGCAAAACTGTGTGTTAAATTTGCTTCTAAATTCTTACATTTATCACAAATTGAAGAGAGAGTGGGAAAGATACTATTTAATTTAGTTTTTGAATAATGTAATCTATATAATACTTTGAATTGTATCAATGTATGTCTGGCGTTTAACGAACACCGATGTATTTGCTGTAAACTTTCTTCCCAATTTTCTTTTGTTATGGATAAACCAATTTCATTCTCCCATGCTTGACGATATGTTTCAGTTGTTCAATTCTCCTTATCCAAAATTATGTTATATATATAGGCTATTAATTTTTCTGTATTTGGGTGCAAATTAAACAAATCATCTAATAATCCTGGTACTTTATTTTTATAATCTTGTGTGTTGGATTTTATATAATCTCTAATTTGTAAGTACCTAAACAAGTGTTGCGGAGACAATCCGTAGATATCTTGTAACTTTTGGAATAAAATAAATTTTCCTTTTCTATAAAGGTGCTCTATCCTTTTAATTCCTAAATCATCCCAATGTCTAAACTCTCCTTCCAATATAGTGGGTTTAAATAATGGGTTATTCGTTATTGGTAGTCTGAGTGAGAGATTATCTAGCTGTAAAGTTTTAACTATTTGTTTCCAAATACGTCTATTATTATAAATTATAGGGTTGTCCCTATAAAAAAATTTTTGTACTTCCTTTGGGGCAAAGAGAATCGAGCCTACATTATAAGGTAAACAATCTTCCTCTCCCATCTTTAACCACATTGGTTCATGATCCATATTTACCCACCAAAAATTCATATTCTTAATCTGGACTGCCCAAAAATAATATAAAAAATTTGGAAGTGCTAATCCTCCGTTTATCTTAGATTTACATAAATGTTTTTTACTTATTCTATGATTTGTATAATCCCAAATAAAACTATAAATAATATTATCTATTTTTTTTTTAAAGTCTTTGGGAGAAAAAAGGGAATAGCCTGAAACAAATATAATAATTGTGGTAAAAACACCATTTTTATAGCATTTATTCTACCAATCATGGATATAGGAAGTGTTTTCCAATACAGAATATTTTTTTTAAGTTTATCTAATAATAGAGGGTAATTAGATTTAATTAGTGAATTATAAGATTTAGTTACATTAATTCCTAAATATTTAAATTTGTCTGTAACTATTTTTAATGGATATTGTTGTAATATATTTAAATTAATTCCTGTTATAGGCATAATATCACTTTTGTTCCAATTAATCCTAAATCCTGAAAATGTGCCAAATTTAGTTATAACATTAAACAGCTTTGGTATACTAATTTCCGGTTTTGTAATATAAATCAAAACGTCATCTGCATATAAAGATATTTTGTTAGTTGTTGTGTCAGTATTATAGCCATAGATTTCAGGTTCAGATCTGATTCTTTCCGCCAAAGGCTCTATCATCAAAGCAAATAGTAAAGCGATAACGGACATCCCTGTCTACATCCCCTAGAGAGCTTAAATTTAGCTGATAGTATTTGATTAGTTAAGATTCTTGCCGTTGGATTCAAATATAAAATTCTTATCCATTTACAGAATCTATCCCCCAATTGAAACTTTTCCATTATATTAAATAAATATAACCATTCCACCTGATCGAATGCCTGTTCTGCATCTAGCGATACAACTGCTAATTCCCTGTCCCGTACTCTTTTTGAATATATAATATTAAACAAGCGTCTGAGATTATGGGATGAATAGCGTTTTGGAATAAAACCTGTTTGATCATGATGTATTAATTTAGAAATCACTAAACTTAATCTCTGAGATAAAACTTTAGTTACTATTTTTTGGTCTGTATTTAGAAGTGCGATCGCTCTATATGACAATTTTCAATCCATGTCAGCACTCTACCCCCAGACCCATGTGCCCTAATTTTGCCCATTAATCTCAAATGTGGAACCTTACCAAATGCTTTCAAAAAGTCCAGGTACACTACACCCACTGGCTCTCCTTTGTCCATTTTCCTAGTTACATCCTCAAAGAATTTGAGAAGATTAGCCAAGTAAGATTTCCCCTTCGTAAATCACACCTATCATGTTACAGCTATCCAAATGTGCTGCTATTTCATCTTTTATTATTGAATCCAGCACCTTCCAGACCACCGATGTCAGGCTAACTGGTCTATAATTCCCTGTTTTCACTATCCCGCCTTCCTTTAAAAGTGCGATAACATTAGCTACCCTCCAATCCACAGGAGCTGATCTTGAATGTATAGAACATTGGAAAATGATCAACAATGAATCCATGTCTTCTAGAGCCACTGCCTGAACTACCCTGGGATGCGGACCATCAGGCCCTGGTGATTTATCAGCCTTTAGTCCCATCAGTCTGTTCAACACCATTTCCTGCCTAATGTGGATTTCCTGCAGTTCCTCCGTCACCTCATATCCTCTGGCCGCTAGTACACCAGGAAGATTGTTGTGTCCTCCTTAGTGAGAACGGATCCAACAGCCCTCACTAGTGAGTCATAACAGCAAAGTAAACACAACACACACTTAGCACAGTTCCACACAAACATCCATCACAGTGAATCTCCAAACACCTCCTCACTGTGATGGAAGGCAAAAGTCTTATCTCTTCCCTGTTCTCTGTGTGAGATATAGTTTCTCACACTCAGAGACTAAATCGTGGAAACAAGAAATGCTTTATTTGCGAGTCTGCAGAATCGGGTGCCTCTCCAAGTTGAGACACACCGAAGTCAGTAAATTAAAGCCCCTTGATACACACAATTCTGCTGGCTTAACCTCCCCTTCTAACCTCCCCTTCTTCCCAATCAGAGCACTGAGGTGCACAGTCTATAGGTACATCCCACAGTACCTCCCACATCATACATCACATGTTCATACATGTTCATGGTAATGAGCAGTTTCTCGACCAGGGGTGTGTAAATAATATTCATTTATTTCATAAAGCATGCTCAGTGACAATTGACCTGGCCTAGTTTCTTGTATTTTAATTGCAAAGCTAGTATCTGATGATTATGGCCGCATCCCCATCTGTGCCTGCCACTTTCCCCTGCTATCAATGGTGCTCAAGGACGATGCTGGTTACCTCATTCATAACGATGACAGACTCCTATTCCGGACCTTCACAACAGTGGGGGTTCTATCACTCTATTTCTCACAATCCTCCCTTTTTCTTTTGCGACGCATTTATTGATTAAACCCCAATTTCAAGCTCCCTTGGCTCCAATTGAAGTAACATTCTCCTAATCTCCTCTTCCTGTGGATCCTGGACCTTCCCTGGTCGCATTATCATTATTTTCGGTATTGCCCCTTTTTCTCCCATAGGTACTACTACAGCCTGCATCTGACTTACACACCTCGTAATAAGTTCCCTAAAACTAGGGATACAACAGGGGATAAAGATCAGCCCAGCCAATGCACATAGAAACATGAGTCCCACCATTCTCCACCATGTTCCTCCGAGGATGGAATCCCACCATCGGGTACACATAATCGAATTCCACTTTTGTATTGGAACATGTGCCAATTTCCGGATTCCTTCTGATATGTCCATTACTGCCTGTCCATTGTCATCGATACTTTGGCAGCAATTAGAGAGGTTGAATGTTCCGCATACACCTCCTTCTTCGGCCAGGAGGTAATCTAGGGCCAACCGGTTCTGGTATATTGCTGCTCTCATCTGTGTCTGCTGCTTCGCCAACATCTCTAGTGCCGCCGCAGTTTGGTTGATGATTACGTCCAGTACTGCCTGGAGTCTTATGATCCGGTTTAACATGTATACAGGGGTTCGGTAGCCCCAGGATCCATCCTGTACCCAAGTGGCTGATCCATAGTATGAGATGAGTCTTGCGGGTGGCCATTCATCATCCTCCCATTCTCCGATGTCCGTTTTCCTCTTTTTCCGATATAGGTCGTCAACGACGGGTGTTCCTAGAGCCCCTCTTCGGTATTTAGCAGGAAAAATCCCGGTTGTACCAGTCCAATGAAACAAGTTCCGCTCCAGTCTCCTGGCAACACCGAATATGCCTTGTGTCCGCATATCCATAACAGACCTTCAGAGGCCGGTCCACTAGAGGCAACATTGTCCCATATATCTCGCAACACCGGGATTTCTTCATAAGGGTTGTTCCCGGTGCAGTTCCATAGTCCAGTTAATTCCATTCCATCAGTCCTCATCCAGATAGTGCAGTTTCTTCCCTCTTTCTTACTTCGATACCATTTAGGCTCCTCTGGCCACCACATTCGGGACTGATTCGGCCACTGGGAGATGATGCGTTGTCAGGGGCTGCTGCCTACTAGGACGGCATCCCTTACCCAGGGCCTAGAGATACACTCTGTCCCAACCGGAGTCTGTCAGGACCCATTCCTGGGGACCTCGGTCTTCTCCTACTGTCAGGTTCCACTTCATCAGGTCCCATACCGCAACGATGGATCCTCTCCATGGCCAACGTGAGCACATCTGTGGTCCTCCGCAGACCCAACAGTTAGTCACATTCACGGTTCCAGCTATCCGGAGGGCCAAGTCCACGAACAGGTTTTATCCTACTTCGGGGATCTCAATCTGCCTCTTTATTTCTTCATACATTGTTTGGTGCAGTTGGGGCTGAGTGGGTGGGGGAGGGGGACGCTTGGTGATTAACCTCTTTATTACTTCTTCCTTAATTTTATCTAATGTTTCTCTTAAGGCATGGGAAGGGATACCTAACTGTCCTGTCCTGGTCATGCAGACCCATTTTTCCCCTTTTGGGCAGATAACGTACCCAAAACTTCCTACATATCCCCGACAGTCTTTTCAGGTGCAGCAGAGATTCGTTTGCACCTCCTCCAACTCCATCTACTGTATCTATAACCCATTCCTTCTCTCCAGAGATGCTGCCTGTCCCGCCGAGATAACCACGGTTGTGTGCCTATCTCCCTCTCCCCTGGCATAATTCCGAACAAGAGTCTCGACCAGAAACGTCACCCATTCCATCTATTCAGTGATGCTGCCTGTCCTGCTGAGTTACTTCAGCTTTTGTTTTTAATTGTCCACTGTATATCGTGTTGTTACTTGCGAACAAGGCAACAAGGCCAATTCCTTGTGTGTATACATACTTGGCTAATAAAATGTATTCAATTCAAATAATTTTGTACCTATCTCCGGGGGTGCAATGGGCCGGGAGAACAGCCGGGAGAACAGTCTGGCTGATCGCAGTCAGTCTTTAGCCGGCAGATTTCCTGGGTCCTGTGGTACTCCGCTGCTGCCCATTGTCACTACCTGCTACCGCCTTGTTGCTCCGCAGTTTACAGGTCGCCAAGTGTGAAACCCGGTAGACGGATGTGTTGCACTTGAAGCAAAACTTGTGAAGGCACCGGACAAGTTCCGCAAAGAGTCAACGTGATCTGCTGGCCCTTCAACACTGAATGAATGTGGGAGAGACACAGAGCAAAATGACCAGAACATTCAGCAACAGGGCTGCTGGAATTGGGTAATTTAGATAATTTAAGAGACGTTCATTGCGAAAACGTCTGGAACGGTGTATCCGACCGGGACAGACAGCACAGTCATAACAGCGGGATGGGGTAGAGAGTAAGAAGTAAAGAAAGTAAGATGAGAAAATTATAGAAGATGGAAGAGGGTACGAGAGAAAAGAAAGCAAAGCCTGCAAACGGTGTGAGGTAAGAGATCAAAACAACGAAATAGCAAAAAGGAGGACACACGCTAAGAATGCTTCTATCAGAGCAGAGTGGCGCAGCGGAAGCGTGCTGGGCCCATAACCCAGAGGTCGATGGATCGAAACCATCCTCTGCTATTCTATCAATGGATACTTTTGAGAAAATACCGCCCGTTTACACGCGTGCACAACACATATTTCGTTTCATTCGGGGAAATTCCCATTTCAACAAAAGGCTTCGCTTCATTGCATCATTTTATGAGTTTTATTGGAGAATCCGTGGATGACATGATGGTCCCCGTTGTGCTCGGCCGTTGTTCAATTAATTCATCATATTGTCTGCTGCATGAAGCTGCGTCCTGGTCATGTGATAGAAGTTGAATTATGCCATTCGGCCCATCAAGTCTACTCCGCCATTCTATCACGGCTGATCTGTCTCCCCATAATAACGCCATTCTCCTGCTTCTCCTCATAACATGGTATAGAACAGGAAATCGTGGAGCCAATGGTTCCGCTCCTGTGTTCTTCATTGGAACTTTGATGCAGAGATAAACACGTTCATGTTCAGTAGCAGAGAGAGTGGAGGGGCGGGGAATGGGTAGAACAAGGGGGATATCTCTGATAATTGCTGAAGGGTAGTAGTCTACGGAACAGGTTGTGGGAAATGGGATGCGCGTAGATGGGCAATATCTGGTCGGCATGGAAACAACGTGACGATGTTTTTTTTGTTCTGGAGGAATTCCACGTTGTAGTGAAGGGATAGTGAGGATAGCTACTCCACTGGAAAAGAGAGAGGTGGATGACGGCACTGGGTGTAAGAAGGAACTGCAGATGCTGGATTAAACCGAAGATGGACACAAAAATCTGCAGTAACTCAGTGGGGCAAGCAGTATCTCTGGGGAGAATGAATGGGTGATACTTCGGGACGAGAAAATTATTCAGATTTACCCATTCCGTCACCCTTTCCTTCTCTCCAGAGATGCTGCCTTTCCCGATGAGGTACTCCAGCTTTTTGTGTCTATCTTAGGCACTCGGTGTAAACCAGATAGAAGGCAGGCCACACTATTCCATCATCGAGTGGCGAGCGGAACTGCCTGCAGTGCAGTCTGACTCCGTGACTCGACCACAGTATCGCTGCTGCTTGTGATAGCAAATACAGAATTCGACTCGTAGTTCCGGTTACATACGTTTAGAAAATGAAAGCGCCTCGTTTTGAAATAATTCAACAGTGCATGTACTTGAATAAGTGACCGGATCGCGGGAGAAGTACAAGTCAAAGAATGGTGAGTGAAAGTTGCAGGTTTTTGAAAATCTAAGGCTATTAACATGAAATTCTCCAATCCTATGTAAATAACCGACAAATAACACTTTTCTCCACTTTCCTCTTTGAATTGCTCTCATTTCTCCTTCTCCCCCTCCCGTCCCACGGACATACATACATGCATTATATTGCGTCACCATACATATAATACGGCGGGTCCTCGTTAGTATAGTGGTTAGCATCCCCGCCTGTCACGCGGGAGACCGGGGTTGAATTCCCCGACGGGTAGAATGTTTTCTTCGTTCTAAATGTAACTGAAATTCCCAGTCCTCTTTTGCACATCTTGATTTATAAATGGTGACAGCAACAAATATGTTTCGCTGAATTGTTCGGTTTATTGAATATTCCGAATTAACATAAATACAGGAGCTCAGAAACAGGCCCTTCGGCCCACAATATCAGTGTCTAATATAATGTAAAATCTCTATAAATCAATCTAATCTACGCTGAAGAAGGGTGTCAACCCGAAACGTCACCCATTCCATCTCTCCAGAGATGCTACCTGTCCTGCTGAGTCACTCCAGCTTTTTGTGCCTATTATCCGTAATCTAATCGACTTGCCTTATTGTGATCTCTATCCCTCTATTCCCATTTTATGCAGTGCATATTTGAAATATTCTTAAATGCCGCTATCGTATCTGCTTCCACCACCACTCCAAGCACCGCATTCCAGGAGCCCACGTCTCTCCATCCCACACATCTCTTTTAAACTTTACCGCTCTCACGTTAACGCTATGCCCTCACATGATTGAGATTTCCATCCTGGGATAAAGATTCTCATTCTATCCCATCTATATCTCTCATAACTTTATAAAAATCAGCCCTCAATTTCTGATGAATCAGAGAAACCAATTACAGTCTGTCAAGCCTCACTTTGTAACTGTTGGGCCCTATCCTAGGCATGGCGGTTTTCCATTCTGTTAACCTTCTTCTACACTCTCTCCAATGCCTCCACACCATTCCCGAAAGAGGGAGAACAGACTTGAATGAAAGACTACAAATGCAGCTTGACAAAAGTCAAAGAGAGCTGCATCGCGACATCCTGGCTTGGAGAACCTCGAGGCCCCTCTGGTCCTGATACACCGGTGGGAAGTAACCAAGGAGGTGAATGATCTAGAGCAAAGGTTCCTAGCCTGGGGTAAATTTACGTCCGAGGGTAAATGTGTTGATTCTGGAACATAAAATAATAAAATAAAAAACAGAAATATAAAATTTCCCCTTTGTCGGTTGTTAATTGCTTTACAGGGGCAAATGGGACGATAAAGATTAGAAACACCAGCTCTAATACATGAAACATCTATATAATTAAAAGTTTCATCTTGACCACTTCCGGTTTGCACTGTGCTTTGATTTTAGAAAAAACGCTACCATCTACTCACAGTCGTCCTCCACTGCGCGGGCCCCGAGGATTTTTTCTATCGATGCAAAGCCCGGGGAGCCGTTGGAGAGAGAGGGTGGGGTTACCTGAGCTGTGAGTATAAATCTAGCGTGGGGCTTGCTTTTCACAGAGGCCCGGGGAGCCTTTGGAGAGAGAGGGTGGAGTTACCTGCGCTGTGAGTATAAATCTAGCGCGGGGCTTGCTTTTCACAGAGGCCCGGGTAGCCGTTGGAGAGAGAGGGTGGAGTTACCTGCGCTGTAAGTATAAATCTAGCGCGGGGCTTGCTTTTCACAGAGGCCCGGGGAGCCGTTGGTGAGAGGGGGTGAATTATCTGCGCTGTGAGTATAAATCTACTGCGGGGCTTGCTTTTCACAGAGGCCCGGGGAGCCGTTGGTGAGAGAGGGTGGAGTTACCTGCGCTGTGAGTATAAATCTAGCGCGGGGCTTGCTTTTCACAGAGGCCCGGGGAGCCGTTGGTGAGAGAGGGTGGAGCTACCTGAGCTGTGAGACCAGCATCTGCAACGTTCCATCTCACTTCCAGAGAGGGAATCTGGTGAAGCCTCTGATTGGTTGACGAGGACCAGAGGAAGCAGCTGATTGGCTGCAACCCGGGGTTTACATTTTTACATTTCTGCATTCAGGTTTAAGGATTCTGGGAGTTAAGGATTCTGGGTGTTAAGGATTCTGGGAGTTAGGGATTCAGTATTTATTAGTAAAGTTTAAATGATAAAGTTTTGCGTTTAATCAAAAATAAATTAAAAAATATATATATATTTATATTTAATACAGAGTAATTTGGGAGTAAGATATGTCAGTAGAGATTGGCCCCGTGCCTTGCTCAGCCTGCAACATGTGGGAGATCAGGGATATTGTCGGTGACCCTGGTGACTACATTTGCAGCTCCTGGCAGACCGCATTGAACGATTGGAGGTGCGGCTGGATTCATACTGGAGCATCCATGATACAGAGAAAGTCGTGGATAGCACGTACAGCCAGTTGGTCACACCACAGGTAAAAGGTAAGAGGCCAGATAAGGAGCGGGTGGCCAATAGCCAGCAAAGCAGTAGGCAGGTAGTGCAGGAGCCTCCTGCGGTCACCTCCCTCCTAAACAGGTTTACCATTTTGGATACTGTTGAGGGAGATGGCTCATCAGGGGAATGCAGCAGCAGCGAAGTTCATGGCACCATGGGTGGCTCTGCAGCTCATGATAGGGAAAAAAGTGGAAGGGCAATAGTAATAGGGGATTCAATTGTCAGGGGTAAAGATAGGCGTTTCTGCGGCCGCAAACGAGACTCTAGGATGGTATGTTGCCTCCCTGGTGCAAAGGTCAGGGATGTCACTGAACGGCTGCAGAACATTCTGGAGGGGGATGGTGAACAGCCAGTTGTCCTGGTGCATATTGGCACCAACGATATAGGTAAAAAAAGGGATGAGGTCCTACAAGGAAAATTTAGGGAGCTAGGAGATAAACTTAAAAGTAGGACCTCAAAGGTAATAATCTCTGGATTATTACCAGTACCACGGGTCAGTCAGAGTAGAAATAGGATATGCAGATGAATACATGGCTTGAAAAATGGTGCAAGGGGGAGGGATTCAAATTTTTAGGGCACTGGAACCATTTCTGGGGGAGGTGGGACCAGTACAAACAGGACGGTCTGCACCTGGGCTGGGATGGAACCAATGTCCTTGGGGGACTGTTTGCTAGTGCTGTCGGGGAGGATTTAAACTAATGTGGCAGGGGGATGGGTACAAGAGCAGAAAGGCAGGTGGGTGTAAAACGAGGGTAGAAGCAAAAGGGAGCAAGGTGAAAAGTAAAAGTGGCAGGCAGACAAAACCAGGGCAAAAATCAAAAAGGGCCACTTCTCAACAAAATTGTATAAGTGGTAAGAGCGTTGTAAAAACAAGCCTGAAGGCTTTGTGTCTCAATGCAAGGAGACCTCGTAATAAGGTGGATGAGTTGAACGTGCAGATAGCTATTATGAGTATGATATAGTTGGGATCACGGAGACATGGCTCCAGGGTGACCAAGGCTGGGAGCTGAACATCCAGGGATATTCAATATTCAGGAGGGATAGAGAGAAAGGAAAAGGAGGTGGGGTAGCGTTGCTGGTTAGAGAGGAGATTAACGCAATGGAAAGGAAGGACATTAGCTTGGAGCATGTGGAATCGGTATGGGTAGAGCTGCGAAACACTAAGGGGCAGAAAACGCTGGTGGGAGTTGTGTACAGGCCACCTAACAATAGTAGTGAAGTCGGGGATGGTATCAAACATGAAATTAGAAATGCGTGCGACAAAGGCAAAACAGTTATAATGGGTGACTTCAATCTACATATAGATTGGGTGAATCAAATTGGTAGGGGCGCATAGGAAGAGGATTTTTTGGAAAGTATGCGGGATAGTTATCCAAATCAACATGTAGAGGAACCAACGAGAGAGCAGGCTATTTTAGACTGGATATTGAGTAATGAGGAAGGGTTAGTTAGCAGTCTTGTTGTGCGTGCCCTCTTGGGCAAGAGTGACCATAACGTTGAGTTCTTCATCAGGATGGAGAGTGACATTGTTAATTCAGAAACAATGGTTCTGAACTTAAAGAAAGGTAACTTTGAGGGTATGTGACGTGAATTGGCCAATATTGACTGGCAATCAATTCTAAAAGGGTTGACGGTGGATACGCAATGGAAGACATTTAAAGACTGCATGGATGAACTACAAAAATTGTTCATCCCAGTTTGGCAAAAGAATAAATCAGGGAAGGTAGTGCATCCGTGGATAACAAGGGAAATCAGGGATAGTGTCAAAGCAAAGGATGATGCGTACAAAGTAGCCAGAAAAAGCAGCATACCAGAGGACTGGGAGAAATTCAGTGACCAGCAGAGGAGCACAAAGGGCTTGATTAGGAATGGGAAAATATATTATGAAAGAAAACTGTCAGGGAACATAAAAACTGACTGCAAAAGTTTTAATAGATATGTGAAGAGAAAGAGATTAGTTAAAACAAATGTAGGTCCCTTGCAGTCAGAAACAGGTGAGTTGATCATGGGGAACAAGGATATGGCGGACCAATTGAATAACTACTTTGGTTCCGTCTTCACGAAGGAAGACATAAATAATCTGCCGGAAATAGCAGGGGACCGCGGGTCAAAGGAGGACTTGAGTGAAATCCAGGTTAGTCGGGAAGTGGTGTTGGGTAAATTGAATGGATTAAAGGCCGATAAATCCCCAGGGCCAGATAGGCTGCACCCCAGAGTACTTAAGAAAGTAGCTCCGGAAATAGTGGATGCATTAGTGATATTCTTTCAAAACTCTTTAGATTCTGGAGTAGTTCCTGAGGATTGGCGGGTAGCAAACGTAACCCCTCTTTTTAAGAAGGGGGCGAGAGAGAAAGCGGGGAATTACAGACCAGTTAGTCTAACATCGGTAGTGGGGAAACTGCTTGAGTCAGTTATTAAAGATGGGATAGCAGCACATTTGGAAAGTGGTGAAATCATTGGACATAGTCAGAATGGATTTATGAAAGGTAAATCATGTCTGACGAAACTTGTGGAATTTTTCGAGGATGTAACTAGTAGCGTGGATAGGGGAGAACCAGTGGATGTGGTGTATCTGGACATACAGAAGGCTTTCGACAAGGTCCCCCATAAGAGACTAGCATGTAAACTTAAAGCATACGGCATTGGGGGTTCAGTATTGATGTGGATAGAGAACTGGCTGGCAAACAGGAAGCAAAGAGTAGGAGTAAACGGGTCGTTTTCACAATGGCAGGCAGTGACTAGTGGGGTACCGCAAGGCTCAGTGCTGGGACCCCAGCTATTTACAATATACATGAATGATATGGATGAGGGAATTGAAGGCAATATCTCCAAGTTTGCGGATGACACTAAGCTTGGGGGCAGTGTTAGCTGTGAGGAGGATGCTAGGAGGCTGCAAGGTGACTTGGATAGGCTGGGTGAGTGGGCAAACGCATGGTAGATGCAGTATGTCGGTGCAGGCTCGAAGGGCCGAATGGCCTACTCCTGCACCTAATTTCTATGTTTCTAAAATAAAATACTTATTAGTGTTTGAAAAATCTTGAGATTCACTCTCCTGTCAAACACCGCCATGAAGGCCCCGCCTCTTCCGTTTGGAGGCGCATAATACTAGACCAGGAGTCCCTTCGGCCCAAAGGTATTCCCCTGCAAGTATTAAACCTCACCCCAGTATTTTTCTCCCTCCCTTCATTTGCTCTATGTGGGCTACAGGCGAGGATAGACTCCTCCTTCATTGCTGTGATTTGCAGAAAGATATGAAAAATGTCTAAAATTGGTTCTCCACCCTCTCCTCGTTCTCTCTCACAAAGTATCACCTGTTTTGGTCCATTCGGCCTACAATGTTCGTACTAGCCCTCTGGAAACCAGTCCCTTCAGCCGACAACTAGCCAGCAATATTGGAATTGGTGGAGAGGTGGAATATTGCGTTCGGGGACCAGCCCTCCCGTGTGAATGTGGGACCCAACGGGTCCCAATTAGTCTAGTCTTAAATAAATCTAAAGTAATTCCTAAGAACACAGCACGTATGATAATTGATGTCTCTCGCTTCACGTAACGCGTGCATTCTCTCTCTCTCTTCTTCACACCCCCACCCCAGTCGTTTTGATTGTTTACTGTACTTATCCCTTCGTTTTCACGTCTTCCCCAGCCAACAATGACTGAGCCCGCTACCGTGGGCTCGTTGGTCATCAGAGTAATCTCTGCTTTGGCCTGTACCTTTCCATACCTCTAGTTACCCACTTCTCTGAATCTCAGTCTGAAGAACGGTCAGATCCGAAACGTGAGCTATTCCTATTGTTCAGAGATGCTCCGTGGTCCGCTGAGTTACTCCAGCATGTGGTGTCCCTCTTCGGTGTAAACCAGCATTTGCACACAATAATTGCTGTCATCTCTCTCAGCACCCCGGCTTTCAGATATCTGTCTGTCACGTTCACTACGGTCCCCTTCCACATCTGGTGATTCCTTCCCAGCACGCTATCGCCAGCACCTATAAGTATGATTTACCAACTGCCCCGTAGTGCCTGCATAACTTCAAATATCATTAATCTCTTTTCATTTCAATGTAACGTTCCGTATGCATTTGATAATTGACTTGATTGAGCCTGTGTCTGCAGATGACCCTGTAATCGACAGTATGCAGACACTTAAGATCACAGGCACAGAAACCACCTTGCCCGGTTTTCACAGAGTCTCCGATGAAGGGAATTCTCCTCTGGTAGCATGTCTCACTGCCTCACTATCAATTCCTTCCCGCCGGGGACCGGATTTCAATAAATGGCTCTAAAAATCATCGCTCCCTCCCTTATCAGCACCAGTTTTAAATCCAATTCAATCTTTAATTGAATTCGATCTTTAATTGTCATTGTGCAGTGTGCAATACAGAGACAACGAACTGCAGGTGGTATCTCCGAAGGGCGAACTCGCGAATAAACAAGTCATTGCACAGTAGTATTTGTATGTGCATCTATACATATACAGTGGTATCCGTGCAATTTGCTGGTGATTGGATAGTCCGGGGGTGGGGGGGAGTGGGATGGAGACAGGCAGTCATTGAGGTGCAGCGTTGAGAAGTGTGACAGCCGCAGGGAGGAAGCTGTTCTTGAGCCTGCTGGTACGGCAGCGGAGGGACGTGTAGCTTCTCCCGGATGGGAGGAGGGTAAACAGTCTATGGTTGGGGTGTGAGCTGTCCCTGGCGATGTCGTGCGCCCCGCGCTGGCATCGTTTACTATGGACAGACTCAATGGAGGGGAGTGAGGAGCCTGTGATGCGTTGAGCGATCTTCACCACCCTCTGCACAGCTTTCCTGTCGGCGACAGAGCAGTTACCATACCATACTGTGATGCATTTGGTAAGGATGCTCTCGATGGTGCAGCAGTAGAAGTTCACCAGAATGTGGGGAGACAGGTGGACTTTCTTAAGTCTCCTCAGGAAGAAGAGACGCTGGTGAGCCTTCTTGATCAGCGAAAATGTGATGTGGGTCCAGGAGAGGTCATCGGAGATGTTGACCCCCAGGAACCTGAAGCTGGAGACACGTTCCACCTCCGTCCCGTTGATATGGATGGGGTTGTGCGTGCAGCCTCTCGATCTCCTGAGGTCCACAATGAGCCCCTTGGTCTTCTTGGAGTTGAGGGCCAGGTTATTGTCGGCACACCATGCTGTTTGGAGCGGAACCTCCTTCCTGTAGGCCGACACATCTTTGTCGCTGATGAGGCCCATCACCGTCGTGTCATCTGCATACTTGATGATGGTGTCGGTGCCATGTACAGCTATGCAGTCGTGGGTGAAGATGGAGTAGAGGAGGGGGCTCAGCACGCAGCCCTGGGGTACGCCATTGTTCCGGGTGAGGGTAAAAGAGGAGTGCTTATCCAACCTAACATTCTGTGGTCTGTCGGTTAGAAAGTCCAGTAACCAATTGCAGAAGGAGGGGTTGATGCCCAGGTCATCGAGTTTGGCGATGAATTTAGAGGGGATAATGGTGTTGAATGCTGAGCTGTAGTCGATGAACAGCATTCTCACATAAGTGTTTCTGTTGTCTAGGTGGGAGAGGGCGGAGTGGAGTGCCGTTGAGATGGCATCGTCCGTGCTCCTGTTCTTCCGGTATGGAAACTGGTAGGGGTCCAGAGTGGGAGGCAGGCAGCATTTGAGGTGTGCCATGACCAGCCTTTCAAAGCACTTGGCGATGATAGGGTTGAGTGCAACTGGGCGGAAGTCGTTGAGACTCGCCGCAGTGGAGTGTTTTGGCACTGGCACGATGGAGGTAGTTTTAAGGCACGTGGGGACAAATGCCTGGGCAAGTAACAGGTTGAAGATGTCAGTCCAGACGTCTGTCAGCTGTGCAGCACAGTTCCTCAGGACGCGCTCGGGGATGCCGTCAGGGTCGGCAGCCTTACGTACATTGATCTTACTCAGTGCCACGTGCACATCGTACGGGTTGAGTGTGAGGGGCTGGTGGTCATCGGGAAGCACAGCCTTGATGGCCAACTCTTGGTTGTCCCTTTCAAAGCGGCCATGAAAGTCATTGAGTTCCTCGAGGAAGGATGCGTCGCTGGAAGTGGGCGTGGAGTTGGTGGCTCTGTAGTCAGTGATTGCCTGGATGCCATGCCACATGCGTCGGGGGTCGGAGTTGCTGTCGAAGTGCTCCTCGATCCGCAGCTTGTATCTGTGTTTGGCGTTCTTGATGCCCCTCTTCAGATAGGCCTTCGATGAACTATAGGCACGGGCATCGCCTGACCTGAAAGCCGAGCCCCGTGCTTTGAGCAGTGGTCTAACCTAGCTGTTCATCCATGGCTTCTGATTCGGGTATGTGGTGATTAGTTTGAGAGTGGTGACACTGTTGATGAAGGAGTTGATGAACAAAGGAAGTATAGGCATCAATGTCAGTGTGGCCTGAGCTGCAAACGCATCCCAGTCAGTGTTACCAAAACGCTATTGGAGTGTGGAGTCCGCCTCATCTGACCAAACCTTGACTGTCCTCGCTGTGGGTTTAACGCGTCTGATGAGTGGGGAGTACTTAGGGAGCAGGAACAATGATAAGTGATGAGATTGACCAAGGTGGGGGAGGGGGATGGCTTTGTACGCTTCAGCCATGTTGGTGTAGACTTTGTCCAGTGTCTTGTCCTCTCTAGTGGCGAAGGAGACATGTTGGTGGAATTTGGGGAGTACAGTCTTCAGGGTAGAGTGATCGAAGGCACCCGCAACAATGAAGGCTGCGTCTGGATTGAGGGTCAGTTGATTGCTAATGGCAATATGCAGCTCTTTCATTGCAAGCTTGGCATTAGCATCAGGAGGGATATATGCTGCAGTCACAATAGTGGAGGTAAACTCTCCGGGCAGATAGAACGGTCTGCACTTAACCAAGAGGAACTCAAGGTTGGCTGAGCAGTGACTCAATGATGGTGGTGTCTGTGCACCATGCTTTGTTTACATATATGCACAGAGCCCCGCCTCTGGTCTTACTGGAGTCAGATGTACTGTCCGCTCGGAGTATGTGTCGTCCCGCAAGCTCAATGGCGCTGGCGGGAACATCAGGGTTGAAGCTTTGGATGCGTCGTAATTTCCTCTCACATCTAGGAACAGGCTCTCAACATTAGATTCAAATAAATATAGAAACTTTCACCACATATACGGGCCCTCATGGCCCACCATGTCCACGTCGACAGTGACGCCCTCAACGCCAATACGATTTACCAGATTTGGTCCATACCCTTCCATTCTTTTCCAGAGAGTCGAGTCAAGAGTATTTAATTGTCATAAGGTTTTCATAATGTGCCGCATAGGAGAATAGTGGGCACAATTAGAGCACATGGTATTGGGGATAGTGTGCTGACATGGATAGAACATTGGTTGGCAGAGAGAAAACAAAGGGTAGGGATTAACGGGTTCTGTTTCAGAATGGCAGGCAGTGACTAGTGGATTCCCGCAAGGCTCGGTGTTGGGACCCCAGTTATTGACAATATATATTAATGATTTTGATGAAGGGTTTAAAAGTAACATTGGAAAAATATGCACATGACACATAGCTGGGTGGCAATCTGAACGGTGAGGAGGATGTTATGAGGATGCGGGATGTCTTGGACAGGTTGGGAGAGAGGGCAGATGAAAGGCAGACGCAGTTTAATGTGGAAAAATATGAGGTTATACACTTTGATGGCAAAATCCGGAAGGCATCTTATTATCTAATTGGTGTCAAGTTGGGAAGAGGGGAAGTACAACAGGATCTGGGGGCCCTTGTTCATCAATCACTGAAATTAAGCATGCAGGTACAGCAGGTAGTGAAAAAAGCGAATGGCATGTTGGCCTTCCTAACAAGATGAGTTGAGTAAAGGAGCAAAGGGGTTCTCCTGAAGTGTTACAGGGCCCTAGTTAAAACCCACCTGGTGTATTGTGTGCAGTTTTGTTCTCCAAACTTGAGGAAAGGCATTCTTGCTATTGAAGGAGTCAGTGTAAGTTCACAAGGTTAATTCCCGGGATGGCGGAACTATCATATTTTGATAGATTCGAGCGGCTGGGCTTGGATACTCTGGAATTTAGAAAGATGATAGGGGATCTTATTGAAACATATAAAATTATTAAGTGCTTGGAAAAGCTAGAGGCAGGAAACATGTTTCCAATGTGGGAAGAATCCAGAACCAGGAGCCACAGTTTAACAATAAAGGGTAAGTCATTTAGAACGAAGATGAGGAAAAACTTTTTCACACAAAGAGTTGTGAGTTTTTGGAATTCTCAGCAAGTTAGAGATAAATAGATATAGTTGCTTCTCATGGATCAGAAGCAACTTTGATTAAAAGCATCACAATTACTCTCTTTATATAATTTGTCAGATGATGTACATAAACCACAAAGGCAAGTATATTTATAATTATATACATATAAATATATGCATATACATAAATATATTAATTCATATATATATATATATGTATTTACAATGCAGCACACAAAAATATGACATATGGGGTCAAATTTCAAATTCCTTGACAAACACTTTATTGGGTGCATGATTAACATAGTACCAACAAAATATATTAGAAAAGATAGCACATTGATGGCAAGTTTCCGAAAGTGGCATCAGAATACACAAATATATTTTGTGTAACGGTTGTCGTGTGGTGTCAACCAGTGACCTGGTTGGCACAGTAAGTGCACGTATTTCATATTATATTCTATGTTGATGAATACCACATGGAACAATACAATTGCAAACACCATTTACCTGATCATGCCGTAGAATTGTGCATCCGTCTGAGTGGACACCGCATGTGATCTAAACGGTACATTACCTTTTGGATCTGAGCGACATAGATGACCGATGAGACAATGTGCTGCCAAATTGAAGATTGGCTCAGTTTCATAGTTTTTTTTTTGTTGTTTAATTTCTTTTATTAGAAGTAATCTATTTACAATATTGTAAACAGCTTTACAAACATCAACTTAATTCCAATTTTTTTTTAAAATAACTCATTAAAAGTTATTATCTTCTATTTTTTAGGAAAAGAAGATAGAGATAGAGTCGTTTTAAATCAATAAGAGAGTGATTAAATAATAATTTGATTATATAAAAGAGGAAAAGAAAATAGAAAAAGGAAATAAGGTTAACAAAAAATGAAAAAATATTATATATATATATAAATGAAAAACAACCAAATATATTTTATCTAAAACTATTACAAATAATAGTATCAATGAAGACATGCTTATTAATCCTAGTATAAGAATATGTTATTCTCATCAAGTCCCGCAGGGTACCCGTCAAGCTGTGTTGTCAAGAGCAGCTACTTCTCTAGGTACTGTATATATGGAGACCATATTTGTTCGAAAGAGTTATATTTGTCCAGTAGGACAAATCTGATTCTTTCTAATTGTAACGTCTCCAACATTTCTGCCGCCCACATTTTAATTGTGGGGGTTAAAGTTCCCTTCCAAAATTTCAATATTATTTTTTTCCCTATTATCAAACAGTAATCAAAGAAATTTCTTTGATTTACTGTAAGGACCGAGTTTGAATCCAAAATTCCAAGTATTAATATCTTTGGGTCTGGATCCAATCTAATTTTAAGAACCTCAGAGATAACCTTAAAAATTTCTGTCCAGTAATGATTCAATTTGGGACATGTAGCAAAACTGTGTGTTAAATTTGCTTCTAAATTCTTACATTTATCACAAATTGCAGAGAAATTGGGAAAGATACTATTTAATTTAGTTTTTGAGTAATGTAATCTATATAATACTTTGAATTGTATCAATGTATGTCTGGCATTTAACGAACACCGATGTATTTGCTGTAAACTTTCTTCCCAGATTTCTTTTGTTATGGATAACCCAATTTCTTTTTCCCATGCTTGCCGATATGTTTCAGTTGTTGGGTTCTCCTTATCCAAAATTATGTTATATATATATGCTATTAATTTTTCTGTATTTGGATGTAAATTAAACACATCATCTAATAATCCTGGTACTTTATTTTTGTAATCTTGTGTGTTGGATTTTATATAATCTCTAATTTGTAAGTACCTAAACAAATGTTGCGGAGACAGTCCGTAAATATCTTGTAACTCTTGAAATAAAATAAATTTTCCTTTTCTATAAAGGTGCTCTATCCTTTTAATTCCTAAATCATCCCAATGTCTAAACCCTCCATCCAATATAGAGGGTTTAAATAATGGGTTATTCGCTATTGGTAGTCTGAGTGAAAGATTATCTAGTTGTAAAGTCTTAACTATTTGTTTCCAAATACGTCTATTATTATAAATTATAGGGTTATCCCTATACATTTTTTTTTGTACTTCCTTTGGAGCAAAGAGAATCGAGCCTACCTTATAAGGTAAACAATCTTCCTTTTCCATCTTTAACCACATTGGTTCCTGATCCACATTTACCCACCAAAAATTCATATTCTTAATCTGAACTGCCCAAAAGTAATATAAAAAATTTGGACGTGCTAATCCTCCATTTATCTTAGATTTACATAAATGTTTTTTACTTATTCTATGATTTTTATAATCCCAAATAAAACTATAAATAATATTATCTATTTTTTTTTTAAAAGTCTTTGGGAGAAAAAAAGGAATAGCCTGAAACAAATATAATAATTGTGGTAAAAACACCACCTTTATAGCATTTATTCTACCAATCATGGATATAGGAAGTGTTTTCCAATACAGAATCTTTTTTTTAAGTTTATCTAATAATAGAGGGTAATTAGATTTAATTAGCGAATTATAAGATTTAGTTACCTTAATTCCTAAATATTTAAATTTGCCTTTAACTAATTTTAATGGATATTGTTGTAATATGTTTAAATTAATTCCTGTTATAGGCATAATATCACTTTTGTTCCAATTAATCCTAAATCCTGAAAATGTACCAAATTTAGTTATAACATTAAACAGCTTTGGTATACTAATTTCCGGTTTTGTAATATAAATCAACACGTCATCTGCATATAAAGATATTTTGTTGGTTGTAGTGTCGGTATTATAGCCATAGATTTCAGGTTCAGATCTGATTCTTTCCGCCAAAGGCTCTATCATCAAAGCGAATAGTAAAGGCGATAATGGACATCCCTGTCTACATCCCCTAGAGAGTTTAAATTTAGCTGATAACATTTGATTAGTTAAGATTCTTGCCGTTGGATTCGAATATAAAATTCTTATCCATTTACAGAATCTATCCCCCAATTGATACTTTTCCATTATATTAAATAAATATAACCATTCCACCTGATCGAATGCTTTTTCCGCATCTAGCGATATAACTGCTAGTTCCCCATCCCGTACTTTTTTTGAATATATAATATTAAACAAGCGTCTAAGATTATGGGATGAATAGCGTTTTGGAATAAAACCTGTTTGATCATGATGTATTAATTTAGAAATCACTAAACTTAATCTCTGAGATAAAACTTTAGTTAATATTTTTTGGTCTGTATTTAGAAGTGCGATCGCTCTATATGATCCTGGATCTTCCAAATCCTTATCTACCTTAGGAATGAGTGTAATTGTGGATTTGTTTAAAGAATCTGGTAATTTGCCTTGTTCATATGCATATCTATATACTGTATGTAATCTTGGAGAAATCAAGTCTTGAAATTTTTTATAAAATTCGGCACTCAGGCCATCAGGGCCCGCTGCTTTTCCATTCTTTAACAAACTAATTGATTCTTCAATATCTTTTACTGTTATTTCAGCGTTTAACAAATGTCTACCTTCCTGATCTAGATTGTTAATTTGACACTCTTGTAGAAATGTATCCATACCAACTGTTTGGCTTGTTACCTTAGATGAATAAAGATTTTGATAGTATTGTAGAAATCTATCATTAATATCTTTTGGTGTCGTCAATATATTTCCATCCGTAGATCTAATTCTATGTATCAATTTTTCATCTTCTGATTTTCTAAGCTGTCGTGCTAACAGTTTTTGTGGTTTGTCTCCAAACTCAAAGTGCACTTGCTTGGTTTGTTGAAATAGTTTAATGACTTGGTTAGAATATATTTTATTAAGTCTATATTTTGCTATTGCAATTTTATTACTTAGCTCTTTAGAAGGGTGTTTTATGTTTTCACTGTCTAGTTGTTTTATCTCATTTTCTAACTTTTGTTCCATCTTTCTATTTTCTTTATTAAAATGAGCCTGTGCTGATATTATTGCACCACGCATAAACGCTTTAAATGTGTCCCAAAGTAACGCTGATGAAACCTCAGGTTTGTCATTAGTTTCAAAAAATAATTTAATCTGTTCCATTACGTGTTTACAACAGTCTTTATCCTTTAATATCTGGGGATTAAATCTCCAAGTAGTCGTTTTATTAAGTATATCTTTTAGTTTTATCTTGAATGTTAGTGGCGCATGATCTTAAATAATAATATTATGATATTTTGCGTCATATGTAAAAGGTAGTAATTTTGAATCTACTAAAAAAATAATCTATCCTGGAGTAGGTTCCATATACAGGCGAAAAAAACGAGTATTCTCGTCTGGATGGATTATCTAGCCTCCAAATATCTTTAACATTCGATGTACTTATAAAAGAATTTATAAGTTTACTTGAATTAGAGGTAGCTTTCCTTTTTGTAGAAGACCTGTCTAGGTAGCTATCTAAGGTGCAATTAAAATCACCCCCAATAATTAAATTATATTGAGTGGAAATAGGAATATTATTAAATATTTTCTTAAAAAATAATGGGTTATCAAAATTAGGGGCGTATATATTCACCAAAATTACTTTCTGTGAATATAATTCCCCTGTAATTATTACATATCTACCCTATTTATCCTCTATTATAGAACTTTGTTTAAAAGGTATACCTTTCCGAATAATTATTGCGACTCCTCGAGATTTGTGTATAAATGAAGAGTGATATACCTTGGAAATCCATTTTGCTGTTAATCTATGTTGAGCATCTCTTTTAAGATGCGTCTCTTGAAGGAAGATCACGTCTGATTTCAATCTGTTCAACAGTGCTAGCACCTTTCCCCTTTTAATTGGTTCGTTAATTCCCTTAACATTCCAACTACAGAAGGTAATTCCACCCCCCACAGTCTTCACATTCATGTCTTGCATTTAACTGTTAGGGTGTTTTTTTTTTGGAGTAGCCTTCTCGACCCCTCCAGCCTAGCGGTATACCCAAACGCCAACCCGATGAGAATTTCTATCCACAGTAATCCATATACATATCTTCTTAAGGTAATTATACAATATCGCTTATAACTACATTCATATAACATATAACACAAAATCAAATATTTAATATATAAGAAAAAATACAGAGTGTAATTAAAAAAAGAAAAAAGGGTGTTAACAGGGTGCCCAGAAAAAAAAGAAACTACACTGATATATTGTGTAGTGTGCATTAGTGAAAGCCACACTAGCGTGGCTATTAATCTAGTGACTTCCGTTTTTAAAAAAAAAAATGTTAATTATTCCAGCTCCTGTCTATAATGCTGTGTCTATTGGGGTGGGGTACTAACTTTAAGTACTTCGTAATTATTTCTATTATTCATATTACTAATTACTAATTGCTAGTTATTACTTTCTATTATAATTAATATTATAATAAGTGATACTATATTAGGGGGACAATTGAATTTTACTAATTAATACCAAACTATAACAACATGTCCATTATTGCCCCTCTTTCTTGATGAATAATTCATAACCGCAGGTCGATGTTAAAAGTTCATTCTTCTTCTCCTTCTTCTCCTTCCTCGCTTACTTCTTCTTCTGCTTCCTCTTCTGCCTTCTTCTGTATGTCTCGAGCGAATTCCAGTGCGTCAGTATGCTTAACAAAACGGTATTCCTTGTTGTCGTAGGTCACTCTCAGTGTTGCTGGGTACAACAAACCATATCTGAGATCCTTTATATCCTTCATATTCCGAAGAATACCTCTTGTTTCTGTGAATAAAGATCTTCTCTTAGCCACTTCCGCCGGGTAATCTCTGAAGATACTGATGTTATCTCCTTCGTATTTCAAATTCCTCTTTCTTATTATTATCTTCATCATTTCTTCAAAATCATGATCGTGGGCCACCTTTACAATTATTTGTCTTGGCGGTGCACCTTTCCCAGGGACCCGTCTTAAAGCCCTGTGAGCTCGGCCCAACAGGGGTTCTTGATCCAAATCCAGGATGTCCTTTAGGAGTTTTGCAGCAAATTTTCGCGTGTCTTCATTTCCTTCCCGCCCCTCGGTCACTCCTACGATACGTAAATTCTTACGTCTTTGTCGTCCCTCCAGATCAATACATTTCTCATTTATTTTACGTAGTAGCTCTGAGAGACGTTTATTCTCGTTTTGTAGCTTCTCATTTTCCTTGGCACTTGTTACAGCAAAGTTAGTCAATTCTTTAATTGCATCATTGTGCTGGTCAAGTAAAATTGAGATAGGATCTATCTTCGCATCCAGCATTTGTTCCGTCTCAGCAATCTTGTCATTTACCTCAGCCATCCGGTTTTGAAACTCAGCATCCGCCTTTATTTTCCATTCATTCATCATAATCTTTACCGTTTCTGTAGCTTCTTTTTTTAGTTCTTCTTTAATTCTCTCTTGAGTCTCCTGGATATCCGTTCTTAGCAGTTTTATTTCATCTTTATATTCCTTCTTCAAATCTTTCATTTCTTTCATCAGTTTCTTCATTTCACCAAGCAGAGAATTTTTAGGTTCTTCCATTTCACTTTTTGTTTGTGAAATCTCTTCCTGGGAGGCAGCCAAACTCGAGCCCGAGGCTTTGGGGCCTACCTCCCTTCTTTGTCCTTTTTTTGTCGCGGGGGGGGGGAGGAGGGATGCATTTTGAATTTCTTACCGAAGTCACGCGCCTGATGACGTCACGCTGCTTGCAATCGCACCGGAGCCGTTTGGAATCGCCCTCCTGCGGTAAGTACCGTTAGTAGCCTCCTTTAACCCCCGATTTTTTTCAGATTTTCTGCGGAGCTGATCTGGCGCTGTTCTCTCTCAGAACATGGCGCCACCGGAAGTTCAGTTTCATAGTTTTAATGACCAATATATGTAAAACAATATGTGATATAGATGTATATATTGCAGACACATATATATTTCCCTCCGTTTTATTCTTGTGATTTCCTCTAATTTGTTTAGCAACCTTTTTCTTTCAATCCCTCTCTCTCTCCCCTATACATATATGTGTATGAAATCCTAATATTGTGAATAAAATATTCATGAACACAATGTCAAAATATGTTTCCATTCTTTAATTCTCTATTAGCGTAATACAATGTAGTACATACATACCTACATATTTATATTCAGCCGAAAAGTTGGTTAAATAACATGGAGACCTCCTTGCTTTTTTTGACGTGGATTTTTAAAATGTGAATGTCTCCTAACGACACATCTGTGGGTCAGCAGTGTATTGCATCAATCAACACGATTTCAAATATTTCAAAATTGATCTTCATATACAAGGAAAACACTTTTTATTTCCGTCATTTATGGTAATATTTACATGATCAGCAGACAGGAAGCAAAGAGTAGGAGTGAAAGAGTCATTTTCAGAATGGCAGGCAGTGGCGAGTGGAGTGCGGCAAGGCTCGGTGTTGGGGCCGCAACTGTATACCATATGTATTAACCATTTGGAAGAGGGAATAAAGAGCAACACTAGCAAGTATGCGGATGGCACAAAGCTGGGTAGCAGTGCGAACTATGAAGAGGATGTTAGGAGGTTGCATTGTGACCTGGACAGGATGAGTGGGTTGGCAGATGCGTGGAAGATGCAGTATAATATAGATACATGTGAAGAAGAAAGGAGGGAAGAGGCGGAGCCAAACGGCTGAGGGGGAGCTGAGAAGGGGAGGAGACAGCAAGGGCTACCTGAGATTGAAGAACTCAATGTTCATGCCGCTGGGGTGCAAACTGCTCAAGAGGAATATGAGGTGCTGCTCCTTCAATTTCCGGCGGTGTTCACTCTGGCCATGGTGGAGGCCCAGGGTAGAAAGGTCGGATTCTGAATTGGAGGGGGAGTTGAAGTGCCGAGCCACCGGGAGATTGGTTATTGCAGACCGAGCGGAGTTGTTCGGCGAAACGATCGCCAAGCCTACGCTTGGTCTCACCGCTGTAGATCAGCTGACATCCAGAGCAGCAGATGCAATAGATGAGACACGTGGAGCGAGAGAAGCAGATAGGGCTGAGAAAGAGCGAGATGGAGAGAGGCAGATAGGGCAAAGACAGATAGAGCGAGAGTAGCAGATAGGTTAGAGACAGAGAAAGGTCAACTAGGGCAGAGACCGAGGGAGATGGAGAGGGGGGGAGGGAGGGAGGGGGGGAGGGAGGGAGGGAGGGAGAGAGCGAGAGAGACGCAGAGAGAGAAGGGATGAGAGAGAGAAGGAGAGAGAGAAGGGAGTGAGAATAGGTGGAGCGAGAGAAGGGGAGAGCGAAGGGGGAGAGTGAGAGAGAAGGGGAGAGAGAGAGAGGGGGAGAGAGAAAGAAGGGCGACAGAGAGAGAGAGATAATGAAGAGATAGAGGAGGGAGAGCGATGGAGAGAGAGTGCGAGAGAGACAAAGAGAGAGAGGGAGGGAAAGATAGAGGGAGGGAGGGTGGAGGGAGGGAAGGGATGGAGCGAGAGAGAAGGGAGAGAGAGAAGGGAGGGAGATAAAAGAGAGTGGGGAAAGGGAGGTAGAGAGAAGGGAGTGAGAGAGAGAATGGAGAGAGAGATAAGAGAGAGAGAGAGAAGGGGGAGAGAGAGAAGGGGGGGAGGAATGATGGCACGTTCTACTGCGCACCGTCCCGTTCTGACAGCCGCCGAACACCCCACCGCACCATTTGCACCCGTCTTCACGGCGGCCTTGTGATGTCGCGGTTCTGACAATTCGAGAGATCTGCCCGATAACTATATACCATGGGGAGATGTTATGAGGAGAAAACAGGAGAATGGGGTTAGGAGGGAGAGATAGATCCGCCGTGATTAAATGGCGGTGTAGACTTGATGGGCCGAATGGCCTAATTCTTTTCCTGTCACAAACGACCAGAACGCAGCGTCATGCAATAGAGAATATTATGAATTAATTGGTCAACGGCCGAGCACATCGGGGACCATGGTGTCACCCACGGATTCTCCAATAAAACTCATAAAATGATGCAATGAAGCGAAGCCTTATATTGAAATAGGAATTTCCCCGAATGAAACGAAATATATATTGTGCACGCGTGTGAACGGACAGTATTTTCTCAAAAGTATCCGTTCGCAGAATAGCAGAGGATTGTTTCGATCCATGGACCTCTGGGTTATGGGCCCAGCGCGCTTCCGCTGCGCCACTCTGCTCTCACTTAAATATTCTTACGTGTGTGCTCCTTTTTTGCTAATTTCTTTCTTTGTTTTCATCTCTTTCCGAACACCGTTTGCAGGCTTTGCTTTATTTTCTCGCGCACCCACTTCTATCTTCCATGTTTCCTTCCATCTTACTTTCTTTACTTCTTATTCTCTATCCATCCGATTGTTATGACTGTGCTGTCTGTCACGGTCGGGTACACCGTTCCAGAGGTTTTCGCAATGAACGTCTTTTAAATTATTTAAATTACCCTATTACTGCAGCGCTATTGCTGAATATTCTGTTCATCTTGCTCCGTGTCTCTCCCACATTTATTCGGGCCGATCTTCCACTTCATTCTAAAAGCAGTGGGAACCGACTGAGCTTCATCCGAGGATTCACCCACACCCGGCTGCTTATTATGTCCAAATCCCCAGATCACATTAATTTCCACAACCCCATCAATGCGATTTACTGAATATCCAGTTGCATCTCCTGCAGATGCATGGGGAAAGTAACTGGCAAGGGAAGGTTTATGTGGGAAGGGTCGAGTTGACCAGGGAGTTGCGGAGAGAACGTTCTCTGCGGATAAGGATGGGTATGGGACTTGGGAGTTGTGCTGGGAACGGCCTCTGCGGAAAGTGGAAAGGGCCGGAGATGGTTCTTTAGACTGCAAATCGGTGGTGAAGAGGGGACGTGTCCCCTACTCGGATAGGTGAGATTTCGTTACTCAAGGGACGTGGGTTTTCCTCTTCTCTCATAGAGAGCCTCATACCACAGTGTCCCGTAGTTCTGTTCTTGCTTTCTGTTCGCCCAGTCGCAACAAGGAAAGTTCCCCTGATCCTCACTTTTCACCCCGCCAGACTAGCATCCAACACATTATCCAGCGACATTTCCGTCACCTCCTGAGGAATGCCACCACTAATCACATCTTCTCATCTCCACCCATTTCTGACTTCCCGTGGACTGCTCCCTCCACAAATCACTCATCTCTTCCCTCCCACCTCGATGTAGATGGGAGGAACCGGGTGGTCTTACCTTCAGCGCCCTCGAGGTCGGCTGCTGGAGGTGCTCCCCGGGGACTATGGCTGAAGAGGGCAGATGTGAAGAGGGATATCGGATTACGGGACAACTGGAATGGAGGTGCCCGCTGCAACGGGCCTGTGTCACCAGCTGTAGCTGCGACTGTAAAATTGTGCCAAAATGTCACCTTTTGCATATGGACACAGTGGGTTGTTCTGTGTATACAGTACTGACTAGGGTGATTATGCACATGTACGGGGATAGTCTTAGAAACATAGAAACATAGAAAATAGGTGGAGTAGGCCATTCGGCCTTTCGAGCCTGCACCGCCATTCAATATGATCATGACTGATCATCCAACTCAGTATCCTGTACCTGCGTTTTCTCCATACTTCCTGATCCCTTTAGCCACAAGGGCCACATCTAACTCCCTCTTAAATGTAGCCAATGAACTGGCCTCAACTACTTTCTGTGGCAGAGAACTCCACAAATTCACCGCTCTCTGTGTGAAAATAAAATGTTCTCATCACCGTCCTAAAACACTTCACCCTTATCCTTAAACTGTGACCCCTTGTTCTGGACTTTCCCAACATCGGGAACAACCTTCCTGCATCAAGCTTGTCCAACCCCTTAATAATTGTGTAAGTTTCTATAAGATCCCCCCTCCATCTTCTAAATTCTAGCGAGTGCAAGCCGAGTCTATCCAGTCTTTCTTCATATGAAAGTCCTGCCAACCCAGGAGTCAGTCGGGTGAACCTTCTCTGTACTCCCTCTATAGCAAGAACGCCTTTCCTCAGATTACGAGACTAAAACTGCACGCAATACTCCAGGTGTGGCCTCACCAAGGCCCTGTGCAACTGCAGTAGAACCTCCCTGCTCCTATACTCAAAGCATTTTGCTATGAATGCTAACATACCATTTGCTTTCTTCACTGCCTGCTGCACCTCCATGCCTACTTTCAATGACTGGTGTACCATGACACCCAGGTCTCATTGTATCTCCCATTCAGATAATAATCTACTTTCCTGTTCTTGCCACCAAAGTGGATAACCTCACATTTATCCACATTATACTGCATCTGCCATGCATTTGCCCACTCACCCAACCTATCTAAGTCACCTTGCAGCCTTGCAGCCTCCTAGCTTCCTCCTCACACCTAACACTGCCCCCCAGCTTCGTGTCATTCGCAAACGTGGAGATGTTGCATTCAATTCCCTCGTCCAAATCATTAATATATATAGCTGGGGTCCCAGCACTGAGCCTTGCGGTACCCCACTAGTCTTGCTGAGCTGTATGAAATAATCCATTGAACCAATCCCTGCCTAGATGCATCCCCAGCAACCGTAGTTAGATGCAACACGTGTATATATACCACCTCTCTTGACACCATCCAGGGTCCCCAGGCTTAGGCCAGACCTTGGGCAAGCGAACTGACATGGGCGCTACAGCCCGCGCCGAGGCAGTCGAGCCGACCTGGGATTTGCTGTAGCACCCAGGTCACAAAACATGGGAGCAGGGCCGGATTTACGTATAAGGTTGACAAGCTTAAGCTTATGGGCTCGAGATCTAGTGGGGGCTCGCAGAGCCGGATTTACCACTAGGCTTCATAGGCAGAAGCCTAGAGCCTCTAATTCTAGGCGGCCTCCTAGACTCCCCCCTGCCGTTCAACTGGGCGCCCCCCCTCCCCCCTTGTATCTCTCTGTATCAATCTCCGTCTTCGCCCGCCATCCGTATCCATGCCTGGGTCTCCGCTCTCCGCTCGCTCCTCATCCGCCGGCACGGCAAGCCGCCTTGCACAAGCGCACTGCTGCTGCCAGCACATCTTTTCCCCTGCACATGCGCACAACCACGGCCAGCACATCATCGGCCGCCGTGCCCATGCGCACTGCCACGGAAACTGGTCGGTGCTGGGCACTTTCTCCCTCACTTTGAATTGTGTAAGAACTGGCCGCCATTGCTGTCCGGTCGCCGCCTCGCCACGACCGCTGAAAACCATTCCCTGGTCCTGGAGGTGGAGTAACTCCCTGGAGTAACTCTTGCTTCTGGTTACCTGGTTCTCCACAAATATTCAAAATGAAATTTAAACTGGGGTGGTGGAGGGCTGAACAATAACAGCATATTGCATTTTATCTGTTTACTTATTGTGTATATATATGGTCTATGGTATGTAAATACACTGAACTTTTATCTCCTGTTCTGTATTATGTTTACTTATTCTGTTGTGCTGCAGCAAGCAAGAATTTCATTGTCCTATCTTGGACACATGACAATAAAACTCTCTTGACTCTTGACTTGGACTTAAGTAAACAAAGGCTCTTGTCGAAAAAAGAAGTGCCTTAAATTTAGTTGCGTCTGGTTGGGTAACTATGGTAGGGTGAAGACTATTCCATGCTTTAATTGTGCGGGGGGAATCCATGGAGCAGCCAGCAACTCTGGATAGAAGACATTGGATGAAGTTTCGGGTACAGGCCCTTATTTTAGACTCCCTTTGGTTTTAGTGTTTTTAGTTTTAATTTAGCGATACAGTGTGTAAACAGGCCCTTCGGCCCACCGAGTCCACGCCGACCACCGATCACCCGTACATTAGTTCTATCCCACACATTAGCGGAGTTAGTTAAGATCCAAGAGTGTTTTATTCGCTCACATCCCAGTTAGAACAATTAAATCCTTACTTGCAGCAGCACAACAGAAAATGTTACCATAATATTCGGTAAACAATGTTATAAACGAGAAAATAAAACGGTGTATATTTATATATGAATATATAAATGTATAAATATATATATGTATGTGTGTGTGTATATATAATATATATACACAAACACACACACACAATTTCCCACCTGGTATTAATAAAGTTCTATCCTATAGTTTCGTGTGTGTTGGAAGAAACTGCAGATGCTGGTTTAAACTGCAGATAGACAAAAAAAAGTTGGAGTAACTCAACAGGTCAGACAGAATCTATGGACAAAAGGAAAATGCTGTACTTTCAATGTTTAGCCACAAGGGGGAATTATTATTAGTATGATTCAAAGGTTCATCTGGGAATCCCCATTGCTAGTAAATCAGAGCTCAAGCATTAGCTGCCCAATAGTAGTGCCTAAATATAGGAAGGCCCATGCTTACCTCATTATTCGGCTTTTGAAGATGCGCCTTTGATATGCGTTTGGCTTTATTGCCCCGAATAAATGGAAGGATAATGGAGTATTTAAAGTTTTTTTAAAGAATGATGAAGTAAGAAAAATAGGGAGATTTTTGAATAAATATAAAAATCTAGGAATACACCATCTTGGTAGCGTTAATACGCCCCACTATTGACAAGGGTAAAATCCTCCACTTCTCCATGTTCAATTTTAACTTTGTAATCATATCAGCGTAGTTGAGTTTAAATATAAGTTTGCCGTTTAGGAGTATTTTGAGTCCTGGATATGTAAAATGGTCATGTACTATCTTAAATGGTAGAGCCTCAAGAAAATCTATACTGTCTAATGAAGGCATAATCTCGCTCTTACTCCAATTGACTGTGTATCCGGAAAGCTTGCCAAATGGTTTAATAACATCTAACAAGGGAGGAACAGAGGCTAAAGAAGGAACTGCAGATGCTGGAGAATCGAGGGTTACACAAAAAGCTGGATAAACTCAGCGGGTGAAGCAGCATCTAAGGAGCGAAGGAGATAGGCGACGTTTCGGGTCGAGACCCTTCTTCTCTCGACCCGAAACGCCGCCTATCTCCTTCGTTCCTCAGATGCTGCTGCACACGCTGAGTTTCTCCAGATTTTTGTGTAACCGAGGAACAGAGGCTTCTGGATAGAAGATATATAATAATGTGTCATCGGCGTAAAGCCCGACACGACTTTCCACGTTCCCCACCTTAATAGCCATGCTCTTTGCGTGACTCCTGATACCTATTGCGAGGGGCTCCAGAGCAATATCAAAGAGTAAGGGGGGCAGAGGATCCCCCTGTCTGACCTCACGTTGATTTATCATTATTCGTGAGGATGGATGGTGTCGGACAAAGACACACCATTTGACCCACGCAATAATGGAATCCCCAAACCCAAATATTTTAAGTGCCTCTAACATGCAGGGCCACTCTATGTGGTCGAACACTTTTTCGGCGTCTAAGAATAAGATGGCCGCTCTGGAATCCCCCCTCTTGGTGGAGCTATATAGATTATTCAGCAGTCGACGCACATTACAAAACCAAAATCTACCTGGAATAAACCCTGTTTGGTCAGGATGTACAATTGATGAAATGTGCTTCTCCAGTCTATTAGCTAGTATTTTTTGTGATAGCCTTTTGATCAAAGTTGAGGAGAGCAATAGGCCTATTGCTGCCAGGTTCAGTTTTATCCTTGTCTTTTTTTAACAGGATACATATATTTGCCTCACACAGGGACTTCGGAAATCTGTTATTCTTAATCGAATCATTGATCATCCTAATTAGGAGTGGGGGAAGCGACTTATGAAATAACTTTCAGAATTCACAACCAAATCCATCCGGGCCAGCCGCTTTACCGGAGGGAAAAGATTTAATAGCCTCAACTAACTCGCTCTCTAAGAAATTTGAGTCCAGTTCTAGCCTGGCTGATTCATCTAGTTTTGGCAAATTGAGGGAGTCAAAGAAACCTGAAAAATCTGCATTAGCGGCCCGAGTTTTAGAAGTATATAATTCTGAATAAAATACTTTGAAGCGATTGTTTATTTCTTTACGATTGGTAAGCAAATCACCTGTTTTGGATTTAATTTTATGGATTGCACGACTCGCCTGTTCCCCTTTTAATTGTCTGGCCAGCAGCCTCTCTGGTTTATCGCCCAACTCAAAGTGTCTCTGTCTGAGCTTGAGTAGAAGCTTACCAACGATTCCACTTAGAATACCGTTATATTCATATTTTAAATTCAATATTTTGTTGTAATCCTCTTGTAAGAGAGAGTTCCTGTAGATCTGTTCAAGAGTTAAAAGTGCATTTTCAATTTCTACCAATTGATGGTGCTGTCCCCTTTTTTTGGAGGCTCCAATATAATATTGGAGGATATTATATGACCTCTCATTACTACCTTAAGGGTATCCCAGAGCGTAGAATCGGATACATCCCCTTTATCGTTGGTCTCAAGGAACTGTAAGCCTTGCAGTCAAAAAGGCAATAAACACTTGGTCTGTGAGCAAATATGGGTCAAAGCGCCAACAGTAGCTTTGTTTAGGTAGAGCAAGCTTCAAGTCTAGGGATACTGGATTATGGTCTGATATCAATATATTATGATATTTGGTATGTTCAGTGCTAGATATTAATTTTGCATCAATTCGTGTGTATGATTTGTGGACATAGGAAAAAATGAATAGTCTTTTTCCGTTGGATGTTGTATCCACCAGATATCGACAATATTTCTAGACTTAATCAGGTTATATAATGTTTGAACAGATGCAATTGCGGGTGGGTTGCGGTTGGAGAGCCTGTCAAGATATGGGTCAAGGTAACAATTAAAATCTCCGCCCATTAGCAAATTGGTGGTGTCGAGGTCTGGAATTAAATCAAACACTTTGCGGAAATAATTTGGATCATCAGTGTTTGGACCGTATATATTCAGCAGTGTGACAGGAAGTGAATTAACATTTCCAGTGATCATAATATATCTGCCATTTGGGCCTGGAACCATTGAAACAAGTTGAAATGGAATATTCTTACGAAAAAGAATGGCTACACCTCTAACCTTGGTTGTAAAAGGTGACTGATAAACTTGAGAGATCCAATGAACTAGCAGTCGCCTCCGCTCTGTAGCTTTAATATGGGGTTCTTGAAGAAATATTATGTTTGATTCAAGAGATTTCAAATGCGCAAACACTTTACCCGGCTTGACTGCATGCCCAAGGCCACGTACATTCCTCGAGACCAACGTTATCTTACCCAAATCGACCTGTTTTACACTGTTAAGCTCTGACATATTCAGCTAAGAAAACAAAAGGCACACCATGGTGAAATAAAAGAATATTTAAACAAAGAAAGAGCCTGGCAGCTCTGGAAAACATTGAACATTAACGAGCCTCGACCCCCTCCCCAAAGACACTTCCCCAAACCAAGCATCAACTTCCCCCTTATTGCTTGGCGAAGACCGCCGGGCGTATGGCAAGTAAAATTGCCTCGCAGACCCACTACCTAACCAGTCTATAAGCAAATAAACCAGCTAAGGCAAGCCAAGCGCCCCCTCCGCTTATTCAAATAATATTGAAAATGTCAAATTATACCGTCTTTAGGTGTGTTGAAGCAAACTGTTCTTTAATAACCATATAATATAACCATATAACCATATAACAATTACAGCACGGAAACAGGCCCTCTCGGCCCTTCCAGTCCGTGCCGATCATTTATTTTCCCCTAGTCCCATCTACCTGCACTCAGACCATACCCCTCCATTCCCTTCCCTTCCATATACCTATCCACTTTACTTTAACTTTCAAATGTTTAAATTTAATGCTCTCAGCGAATAACTCCTCTGTCTTGCGGGATCATCCTGTCTGTTCATTTCCGGCGTTGCGTCTCAGGTGCTCTTCCACAAATTTATTTGCTTCTCCGGGAGAAGTGAAGACCTTCGGTTGCTGTTGTGTTGAAGTTGGAGTTTAGCTGGGAAGCGAAAGCTGTACTTCACCTCCATCTCCCGCAGGGTCTGCATGACCTCACGGAACCCGCGTCGCTGCTCCATTACCTCAGCTGTGTAATCCGGTAAAATAAAGACTCGCCGTCCGTTGTATTCCAGAGTCAGTTGTCGACAGTCGTATTACCATACCTTTCCCATTAAAGAAATGGACCCTGGCGATGAGTGTGCGAGGCCTGTCTCCCTCTGCGAGCTTCGGCTGTTGGGTGCGGTGTGCACGATCAATAATAAATGGTTTTTGGAAGTGTGTCGCACCCAGCAGTTTTGGGATCAGGGCGTTGATAATCTCTGTTGGTTTCCACTTCTCTTCTCCTTCTAAAATACCCACGATTTTAATGTTATTTCGACGCGAGCGGCCATCTAGGTCCTTGATTTTTGCTCGCAGGAGGGTGTTTTCCCTTTGTATTTCGTTTATGTTTTCTCCATTAGCGTCAGGCGGGTGTCATGCTCTCCAGCTATCTCATCCATGGAATCCATTTCGACCGTCAAGGCATTTTGTGAGGACTGCAGAGATGCAAACTTGCTTTCAAATTGGTCAAAGCGGTCGTTGATGGCCTTTAAAATCGCATCTGACATCTTTCTCAGCATTGCACCGGTTGGCGCGGAATGATCGCTGGCTTCTCCATTGGAGTCACAGTCTTCACCTTTGTTGCTAGCAGTTTTTGCTTAGCTTTTCCCTTACGCGTGTCTGGCATTTGCAGGGCTTTTTATGCAGGTCTGGACCACACCGATGTGGATAATCCGGCTGAGAAAATTTCTGAGAGCAAACTTGACTGAATGACGGTCATTTTAATAATTTTAAACCGAACGGAGGGGAGCTCTTGAAAGCACGTGTTAATCCATCCGCTGTACACTCCTGTCCCATAGTGTTAAACATAATCAAAACATGCATTATCTGTAAAGGGGGACATAGCGTCACTTGGAGATTTAAAACTGAAAATTGATATTTTCATTTTTTTAGTAACCAACGTTATCAATTTATAATTATTTGTGTGTTGGAAAACAAAATATAGTGCCACAGCTGGTAGACTTGCTGACTCACACGCCATATATCTGTGTTCGATCCTGTCCTCGGTCACTATCTGTGTTGAATTTGCACATTCTTCCTGCAAGCGTATGGGTTTCCTCCCACATCCCAAAGACGTATTGGCTTTGTAGGTTAACTTGTCTCTGTAAAATTGCCCCTAATGTGTAGGGAGTGGTGAGGAAATTGGGATAACAAAATTTGTTATCTTGTGTGAATGAGTAGACAAAAATGCTGGAGAAACTCAGCGGGTCAGGCAGCATCTATGGAGCGAAGGAAATAGGCGACGTTTCTAGTCGAGGCCCTTCTTCAGACTGATGTTAGGGTGGGGGGGATGGGAAGAAGAAAGGAAGAGGCGGAGACAGTGGGCTGAGGGAGAGCTGGGAAGGGGATTGTGCGAGAAAGCAGGGATTACCTGAAATTGAAGAAGTCAATGTTCATACCGCTGAGGTGTAAACTGCCTAAGCGAAATATGAGGCGCTGCCCCTCCAATTTAGGGTGAGCCTCACTCAAGATCAGATTCGGAATGGGAGGGGGAGTTGAAGTTCTAAGCCACCGGGAGATCAGGTTGGTTATTGAGGACTGAGCAGAGGTGTTGGGTGACGCGATTGCCAAGCCTACGCTTGGTCTCACTGATGTAGAGCAGCTGACACCCAGAGCAGTGAATGCAATAGATGCGGTTGGACGGGGTGCAGGTGAACCTCTGCCGCACTTGGAAAGACTGCTTGGGTCCTTAAATAGAGTCATGGGGGGAGGCAAAGCGACAAGTGCAGCATTTCCTTCGGTTGCTAGGGAAAGTGCCAGGAGAGGGGGTGGTCTGGGTGGGAAGGTATGAATTGACCAGGGAGTTACAGTGGGAGTAGACTCTGCAGAAAGCCAACGGGGATGAGATGGGAAGATGTGGCCAGTGGTGGGATCCCATTGGTGGACAAAAATGCTGGAGGAAATCAGCGGGTGAGGCAGCATCTATGGAGCGAAGGAACAGACGACGTTTCGGATCGAGACCCGCACGAAAAAGAAAGGAAGAGGCAGAGATAGTGGGCTGTGGGAGATCTGGGAATGGGAGGGGAAGGAGGGAGAAAGCAAGGACTACCTGAAATTAGCTAAGCCAATGTTCAATGCGCTGAGGTGTAAATTACCCAAACAAATATTAGGTGCTGCTCCTCCAATATGCGGTGTGACTCACTCTGGCCATGGAGGAGGCCTAGGACGGAAAGATCGGATTCGGAATGAGAAGGGGAGTTGTTTTGTTGAGCCACCGGGAGATCAGGTTGGTTATTGCGAACGGAGCGGAGGTGTTGTGCAAAGTGATCGGCAAACTTGCACTTGGTCTCACCGAGGTTGATCATACGATAAACAATGCAACCACATTTTTGTTTGGAAGTGTAGAGAAATAATATGAAATGCATTCATTGCAATGTATAAAAATAGTTGAGATACTGTTTTATAATTGTCCTGCCATTGTGGTATATATCATGTCTTGGTCGGTGAATATATTTAGTTTGTGTCTTTATTTGAAGCAGAAATAATATGCTTCATTGAGCATAATTCCGACTGGTAACAACGCACTTCGGCCGAACACATTATCGCACGGGTCATGCAAGCCGTCTTAAATGACCACCTAAACTGTCATTTGGCAACTTAAAAAGCTGCCAAGGTTGCCTGGCTGACAACAGAGAAAAAAAATTAAGTGAGAGCCCTGCAAGGTGTATAATATTTTAGACACTGTCCTCGGCCTGTGTGACATATGCTGTCACAACGCACTGTAGTCTCCAAGTAACCCTTCAGTAAATTTCATTACCCTCCAACTGGCAATTAATAAATAAATACATAAATAAACACAGCTTCCCAGCCCCTTATCTCATTGGCCAATCTCGGCTGTAAATCAGTGTCATTCTGGTGGACCATCTTCCTCTAGTTGTGGGGGTAGGGGGTTGGGAGGGGCCTCACAAGTGGTACAGCTTAAGGCCTCTCTTCATTTAAATCCGGCCCTGCATGAGGCTGATTGTCCCCCACCTCCAGGGGTATTTACATATGAGCTAGACAAGCTTAAGCTTAGGCCCTCGAGATCTAGGGGAGCCTTGGCCTTCTCCTCCAAGGTGTATAAAACATTTGACATAGTGGCGTTGTTATAAAACCTATCATCGGTGGCACTGTACTTGCGATTCCGGAGTCTTTGGTGGTGTGTGTGGAGGGGGGGGGGGGGGGGAGGGGGGATTAAAATGCAGGTGAGCTTTATATTCGTTGCGGAGAGGAATTTGCTCCAAATATCCTTGGATCCTTGGAAGTGCAGGACAAAGCAACAGGGATGTATTTTATTTAACCCTTTTTCCCGCCGAACCTCGCCGCTGCACCGGGCCTACACACCTCCGCACAGCACCAGGGGCCTACCCACCTCCGCGTCGCACCGGGGGCCTACCCACTTTTGCGCCGCACCGGGGCCTACTCATCACGCTGCCTCATCAGACCAGTCGAACCTCGTCGCCCCACTGACCATCCTCACACCGGGAACTCCCACGCTTTGCCCGCTGACCCTTGCCACTCCACCACCCTCCGGCAGCCCGCAGCCGTCACCTTACCTGCAGACTGGACTCAGCACCGGCCCTGAAGTTTCCACGCTGCAGACTCCAACTCCCCTGAGTTTGACTGCGCTGTGACCTAGTGCTAGTAACCTCAACCCTGCTAACTTCAGTGGCTGCTCCACTAGGTCTTCCCCATTCCCCCAAAACCTGTGAAGCCAGCTCTTCCTCACCCACACTACAGTCCTCATACTCCGTACCCCCTGACCATCCACCAGCCACCCACCAGACATAGTCTACTCACCTACCTTTTTCTAGCCCCAACCCCCATCCCCGCTGTGTGTTCACCATCCCTCCTGACCTCCCCTTCTCAGAATCCGAACGGTCTGTCCGCAGCAGATGCCTCGCGTTTGTCCCCCTCCGTCCCCACCTCCGGCCCCTCCGCGATTTGTAGATCTTCTCCTGTCGCCTCCGCCGCACACCGTTCTTCTATGGGTAGGAGTCCTCGCCCCCATTGATGATCCATTTTCCCGTCTCCAACGGACCCCCTCCTCTTGTAACCCCACCCCCTCATAGCCATCTTCCGGCTTTAGACCATTTTATTTTATACTGCCGGCGGTACATCAACCGCCTCAACAGTATATAATACCATGTAATTCTGTGTGCAGGGAAGTCAAGAGAGGACAGCCAAGTGTCTGTGTTGCTCACTTGGCTGGGGTTTGTTTTCCTTGCCACTTCCATCGGCCGATAATTAATAAAGTTTTGAATTTGTCTACCAAACTGCTTTGTGAGTCGTCTGTTTATTAAGAAGTTCTGTTTGGTTAGTTATGTTAGCCTTTTTCAAGCAGATTTGATTCCGATTTGAATCAGGTTTTGCAATATAATTGTCAATAAGGAACACTTCTTTAAGAAATATTTCACAACTATTATACAGATTTTTTTTCTTCACTCAAGTGGACTGATTTTGTGAGAACGCCCCTTCATGTTTTCCTTTCAAATAACTGTTCAAAATTATTTTTTCTTTTTATTTTCAGATTCTAGTCTGAGCGTGAGTAAAACAATTGGAAGTGGTGCTAGTAAGCGCAAGACAAAGAGACTTGAAAATGATACGGTAAAGAAGTTAAAACCAATCACTGCTTTCTTGGGTCAACCACAGACAGAGGCAACAAATGCCAGCGGTGAAGCAGATACATTGCTTCTAACACAAGTAAATCAGTCTGGTGGCGGTATCTACTAGCATTCAACCAGAAGAAAACCTCCCTGAAACAGAAACAGAGAAGCAGGACGTGGAACAGCAAGCTAAATATGAGGAAGCAGCCACGATGCCGGCTCAAAATGAAAATATAGAACTGATTGATGATGCCAAATATAGTTGTACTGCAACAGACGTTGTTTCCTGGACACAATTATCACCTGAGGACGTAACCTATTGGGTAGAAAGCGGCCCCTCTCAAGTTCAGCATCGTTGTGGACCATTTTCAAATCCCAAGCGTGTATAAAAATCAGTCTAGGTCTCGCACCAACGCTCTTTTTTATTCAACAAAAGTCAATGGAGAAACATATAGCCGAGAGTGGCTTGTGTATTTCCCCCCAAAAGGCCAGATATATTGCGTTGTTCGTAAACTCTTTCCAAACATTGCATCTTATGCTTCTGCAGGGTTTGATGATTGGCGAAACCCCTATCTTATCCAACCTCGTGAAAACTCAGGTAAGCACAGGAATGCCATGTTGACCCACTTGACAAGAAAGCGAAGGAAAACTTTAACTTCAAAGCTACAGGAACAAATAAAAGCAGAGCAGCAGTACTGGTGGCATGTCATGGAGAGAATTGTCGCCGTGATATGCACTTTTGCAGAATGAGGCTTACCATTCCGAGGACAGAATGAACAATTTGGATCTCAAAATAACGGCAATTATCTTGGTCTTTTAGAGTTAGTTGCAAAACTTGATCTATTTTTACTAGCTCATATCAATCGTATGGAAACTCCGGATCAGGAAAACCCTCTTATTTGTCAAAAACTGCATGTGTGGAAATAATTCCACTCATGGCAAAAAAAGTTAAGGATGCAAATTCTGGGTGACTTGAAAAAGGCTGGACATTTCAGCTTTTCAGTGGATTTCACCCTTAACATTTCACATACTGATCAGTTGACTTTATCAGATATGTATCACCTGAAGACGGTTTACCGAGTGAGAGATTTTTAACTTTCTATGAGCGAAAAGACCACTCAGGAGAAAGCATGGCTGATTTTGTGTTTAACTATCTCACTACTGAACTTGAAATTGACTGTAGAAAATGCCGAGGGCAGTCTTATGAAAATGTTCCCAACATGGCTGGTAAGTACAAGGGTATGCAGCACAAAATGCTCGAAAAAAACAAATTTGCAAGATTAATTCCATGCGCTGCTCACACATTAAATTTAGTGGGTCGTTCGGCTGTTGATTGCTGCCTTGATTCAGTGAACTGTTTTGGAATTATCAATGAAATTTATACTTTCTTTTCATCGTTCACAAAGAGATGGGCAGTTCTAAAATCATTTTTGCAACCTCAGTCATAAGTGCCTTAATATGTGTCAGGTGGGAGGCTCATGCAAAAGCCACAGAAGCTATTTTGGAAAGTTACAGCGCTATCACTGATGCCCTCAGTCATTTGTACTCTGATGTTAATGTGAAGGGTGAAACCAGGCTTCAAGCTAACAATCTTTTGCAGAAAATTGAAGCACTGGTATTTGTGTCTGTGCTGCATTTTCGGACCTGCCTGCTAGGTCATGTCCACAAGCTCAACAAAGTCATTCAGGAATGCAAACTGCTATTGAGTACTTGCGCAAATTTGCACAGTTCATTCAGGATTTTGTAAGCAAAATTAGAGAAGATTTTGATGAGCTTGAGCAAGAAGCAAAGGCCACCTTGCTAGATTTTAACTACAGAACTGTCACAGGGAGACAAAGTGTAAGGAAATGGCAAGGACATGATGGAAGCGCACCTGGTCCTGATGCTTTAGATAAACTCTCTTCAAGAGATACGTTTAGGAGAAAATCACTTAATCCTAAACTAGATGCACTTGAAACCAATTTAAAGAGAAGGGGTACTGTGTACTGTGAAGTTACACAACAGTTTTCCTTTCTTACTTATCTGACCGCATCTAAGCAATAAATTCAGCAAGGTGTTGAACTGTTGATGGAAGCATACACAGAAGATGTTGACATGAAACCGACTGATGAACTTTTATACATTCACTCGTAAGTGAGACAAAGCGATAGGCATACGGAAGATCACTCTGTCTCATACAGACCTTTAACACATAACCAGAATAGGTGGGACCCTTTGGGTCCCAGCATCACACGAGAGGGCTTGTCCAACGCAACGCAATATTCCACCTCGCCATCTATTTCAATATCGCTGGCCAGTGGGGGGGGGGGGGGAGACTTTCTGTTGCACTAGAATGGGTGTTGTGGTCCGAAGGGACTTGTTTCCAGAGGGCTAGCATGGACATTGTGGGCCGAATGGGTTTTTGCGCTTGCAGCTCAGTCACTGAGGCCAGGCAGCTCAGTCACTGAGGTTTGGCATTACAGTCACTCGGACCTGGCAGGCTGGCAGCTGAGAAACTGCCAGAAATTCTGCCCAAAACAGGTGACAGACTCTGTGTGAGAGAGAAGGTGAAGAGGATGGACCGAATGAATTATTGGGCTGGCACTTCAGACACTTACAGCTGGTGGTAGTCAAAAGTGCTGGAGAAACTCAGCGGGCGCAGCAGCATGTATGGAGCGAAGGAAATAGGCAACGTTTCGGGCCGAAACCCTTCTTCCGACTGACGGCTCACAGCTGGTGGGCTGGCTGTTCACTTACTCATGGCTGATGGGCTGGCAGTATCGTTAATTGGACATAACCAACCTCAGCAAATTGACAACATCCTATTGAAAGGGAGTTGGTGTTTAAGCTGTCAGGACATTTTACTATTTGCCAAAATATACATCTCAATACCATAATGAGAGAAATCTTACTTTTCCACACACCACTCGTAAGTCTGGAGATTTATTAATGATACATTTCGCTTACGATGCGTTTTATTTTTCCATAGGAAAACCCACATCATAAACATCGGCAATTTTAAAATTTTACAGCCTGATTTGTCACTTCTGAAACTTTTCAGATACCAAAGGAAACAAGAAAAAACACAAATAATGCCTTACTGTTGATGAAATGCAGAGAGCAAACGCGATAATTGCCAACATTTTCAATCTCGATATCTGCACGTCCAATGTTCGCCAAGCACTTTGCCTGTTGTTGTCCCATCAGCTATCGCTTCTCTTTACCTTCATTTCTCTTCACTTTTAGAATTCTGAAGTAGGATAGATGTCTCTCACGGTACCCTGACTTCCACAATTATTCACAGCGCAAAAATTCATCATTTTGGCAGTTTTTAACAGGTAGGAAAGTACGCATTTCGTGTATTAACAACATGTGAAACCATATACATCTTCTAGATGCGCTGGGACGCATCCTCGGTGATGTGACCTGGAGTAATCGGGCGTTTCGGGTCTCACAACATCAGACAACCTCGCCTAGGCGACAGAGCCAGGGTTGATCAGGCCCCGACTGCGTCCCAGCAGCAAACGCCCACGGATCAGCCATCTTAATGCTGCAGTGGTTGGGAGACTCTAGTGCATGGAGCGACTGGGCTCTGTGAGGTGACTCCCGGCCGTGCTCCTCCTGCGTCTCACCAGGTTCAAGGCCTGTGTGCTGCACCTCTTTCTCCTTCTCCCAGCATTTCATTCTCGCCTGATGGATGTTTAGGCCACGATGGTTCATTAAGCCTTTCCGTAGCTTTGTTGGGTGTCTTTCTCACGAAAGACACAGACTGGGGTGCTAACCCAGCCTTTCTCGGGTGCCGTCTTTCCGTGCCACCAACTGTCTCTCCAGTAGTCACCAAATTATTCTTGGTTGTCACCTAGTCTATTCCTAGGTGCCACTGGCTGAGCCAGACATCAATGTGAAAATTATACATCTTCTAGATGCGCTGGGACGCATCCTCAGTGATGTGACCTGGAGTCATCGGGTGCATCGGGTCTCACAACCTCAGCCAACCTTGCCCAGGCGACCCAGCCGGGGTTGATCAGGCCCCGACATATACCGGAAGCTGCAATGCCCTCCAAACAGATTGAGCGGTTCCGTTCGTCAAGCCTTTTCACCCAGAGACCTTACGTGCAACGCCTATACACACACACAGACTCTCAGACACACACTCACACACAGACTCGCTCACACATACACACACTCACACTCACCTACAGCCAATACTAAAATGCCTAGTAATTTCAGACGTGGTGAACATACAGCGTGTAAACCGAATGATTCAAACGTTTAAAGCCTCCTGTCAAGGCAGCTGCTGAATCAAAAACGTGCTTACAAAACGTCCAACAAACATACTCACCATAGACAGAGCAGTAAGCTCCCGTGACCTATTTAACGACGTCTTCACTCTGTGCCTTCTGCAGTCAGCGCCATCGGGCCACCAACCGGAAATGGCGCACTCAGCGCCATCTTGCCGCAGACCGTAAATGATGTCATCGGCGCCATCTTGCCACTAAGGAGGAAGTCAAGGAATGAGCGCCAGTTTTGCAAATAAACACAAGTCCTGATCAAATAAAATGTTTCTTCACGCTTTATCCATTTTCAGGAGGTCCTTTAAAAAGCCAAAAAGCCAATTGGGCAAACACTTTGCAAGCCAATAAATCACATTATCTGAACGCCCTTTAAAAACCCAAAAAGCCAATTGGGCAAACACTTTGCAAGCCAACCAAACACATTTTCGGAAAGCCCTTTAAAAAGCGAAAACGTCAATTGAGAAACACTTTGCAAGCCAACAAAACACGTTTTCTGAAAGCCCTTTAAAAAACCAAAGCGCCAATTGGGAAAACACTTTCCAATCCCACAGAACACATTTTCTGAGAGCACTTTAATATCCAAGCCAATTGGGCAAGCACTTTGCAAACCAACACAACACGTTTTCTGGGAGCCCTTTAATAGCCAACCCAATTGGGCAAAACTTTGAAGCCAGAAAACCACGTTTTCTGAGAGGCCATTAATAGCCAAGCCAATTGGCCAAACACTTTGCGATCCAAGGAAACACATTTTCTGAAAGCCGTTTAAAAAGCCAAAAAGCCAATTGGACAAACACTTTGCAAGCCAACAAAACATTTTTCGAATGCCCTTTATAAAGCCAAGAAGCCAATTGGGCAAACAATTTGCAAGCCTACAAAACATATTTTCTGAGAGCCCTTTAAAAAGCCAAAAAGGCAATTAAAAAAACGCTTTGCACTCCAACCAAACACATATTTTGAAAGCCCTTTAAAAAGCCAAAACGCCAATTGGGTAAATACATTGCAAGCCAACAAAACACATTTTCTGAAAGCCCTTTAACAGCCAAAACACCAATTGGGCAAACACATTGCAAGCTTAGAAAACTCGTTTCCTGAGAGCTCTTTAAAAAGCCAAAAAGCCAATTGGGCAAACACTTTTCAAGCCAACAAAACACGTTTTATGGTAGCCCTTTAATAGCCAAGACAATTGGGCAAACACTTTGCAGCAAGCAAAACACATTTTCTGAGAGCCCTTTAATCGCCAAGCCAATTTGGCAAAACTCTTTGCAAGCCAAAAAAACACGTTTTAAGAAAGCCCTTTAAAAAACCTAAAAAGCCAATGGGGCAAACACTTTGCAAGCCAACAAAACACATTTTTCGAATGCCCTTTATAAAGCCAAGAAGCCAATTGGGCAAACAATTTGCAAGCCTACAAAACATATTTTCTGAGAGCCCTTTAAAAAGCCAAAAAGGCAATTGAAGAAACGCTTTGCACTCCAACCAAACACATATTTTGAAAGCCCTTTAAAAAGCCAAAACGCCTATTGGGTAAATACATTGCAAGCCAACAAAACACATTTTCTGAAAGCCCTTTAACAGCCAAAACACCAATTGGGCAAACACATTGCAAGCTTAGAAAACTCGTTTCCTGAGAGCTCTTTAAAAAGCCAAAAAGCCAATTGGGCAAACACTTTTCAAGCCAACAAAACACGTTTTATGGTAGCCCTTTAATAGCCAAGACAATTGGGCAAACACTTTGCAGCAAGCAAAACACATTTTCTGAGAGCCTTTTAATCGCCAAGCCAATTTGGCAAAACTCTTTGCAAGCCAAAAAAACACGTTTTGAGAGAACCCTTTAAAAAACCTAAAAAGCCAATGGGGCAAACACTTTGCAAGCCAACAAAACACATTTTCTGAGAGCCCTTTAAAAAGCCAAAAAGCCAATTGAGCAAACACATTGCAAGCCAACAAAACACATTTTCTGAAAGCCCTATTAAAAAGCCAAATAGCCAATTGGCCAAACTCTTTGCAAGCCAACAATACACGTTTACTGGGAGACCTTTAATAACCAAGCTAATTGGGCAAACACTGTGCAAGCCAACAAAACACGTTTTCTGAGAGCCCTTTAACAGCCAAAACACCAATTGGGCAAACACATTGCAAGCTTAGTAAACTAGTTTCCTGAGAGCTCTTTAAAAAGCCAAAAAGCCAATTGGGCAAACACTTTTCTAGCCAACAAAACGCGTTTTATGGGAGCCCTTTAATAGCCAAGACAATTGGGCAAAACTCTTTGCAAGCCAAAAAAACACGTTTTAAGAAAGCCCTTTAAAAAACCTAAAAAGCCAATGGGGCAAACACTTTGCAAGCCAACAAAACACATTTTCTGAGAGCCCTTTAAAAAGCCGAAAAGCCAATTGAGCAAACACATTGCAAGCCAACAAAACACGTTTTATGAAAGCCCTTTAAAAAGTCAAAAAGCCAATTGGGCAAACACTTTGCAAGCCAACAATGCACATTTTGTGAAAGCTCTTTAAAAAAACAAGCCAATTGGGCAAACACTTTGTACGCCAACAAAACACGTTTTCGGAGAGATCTTTAATAGCCACGCCAATTGCGCAAACACTTTGCAAGCCAACAAAACACGTTTTCTGAGAGCCCTTTAATAGCAAAGCCAATAGGGCAAACACTTTGCAGCCAGCAAAACACGGCTTCTGAGAGCCTTTTAATCGCGAAGCCAATTGGGCAAACACTTTGCAAGCCAAGAAAACACATTTTCTGAAAGCCCTTTACACAACGCAAAAAAGCCTATTGGGCAAATACTTTGCAAGCCAACAAAACACGTTTTCTGAAAGCTCTTTAAAGAGCCAAATAGCCAATGGGGCAAACACTTTGCAAGCCAACAAAACATATTTTCTGAATGTCCTTTAGAAAGCCAAAAGGCAACTGGCAAAACACTTTGCAAGCCAATAAAACACATTTTCTCAGATCCCTTTGATAGCCAAGCCAAGCCGTTTTCTGAGAGCTCTTAAATACTCAAAGGCAATTGGCCAAACATTTTGCAAGCCAACAAAACACGTTTTCTAAAAGCCCTTTAAAAAGCCAAAAAGCCAATTGGGCAAACACTTTGCAAGCCACAAATATACATTTTGTGAAAGCCCTTTAAAAAAACCAAAAAGCCTATTGGGCAACCACTTTGCAAGCCAGCAAAACACGTTTTCTAAAAGCCCTTTAAAAAGCCAAAAAGCCAATTGGGCAAACACTTTGCAAGCCACAAATATACATTTTGTGAAAGCCCTTTAAAAAAACCAAAAAGCCTATTGGGCAACCACTTTGCAAGCCAGCAAAACACGTTTTCTGAGAGCCCTTTAATAGCCAAGCCAATTGGGCAAACACTTAACAGGCCAACAAAACACGTTTTCTGAAAGCGCTTCAAAAAGCCATTTGGCCAATCACTTTGCAAGCCAACAAAACCCATTTTCTGAAAATCCTTTAAAAAGCCAAAACGCCAATTGGGAAAAGACTTTGCAATCCAACAGAACACATTTACTGAGAGCACTTTAATATCCAAGCCACTTTGGGCATACACATTGCAAGCCAACAAAACACGTTTTCTGAGAGCCCTTTAATAGCCAAGCCAATTGGGGAAACACTTTGAAAGCCAACAAAACACTTTTTCTGAATGTCCTTTAGAAAGCTAAAAGGCAACTGGCTAAACACTTTGCAAGCCAATAAAGCACATTTTCTCAGATCCCTTTAATAGCCAAGCCAATTGGGCAAACACTTTGCAAGCCAACAAAACACGTTTCCTGAAAGCTCATTAAAATGCCAAGCCAATTGGGTAAACAGTTTGCAAGCCAACTAAACACATTTTCCGAAAGCACTTACAAAAAGCCAAAAAGTCAATTGGGCAAACACTTGGCAAGCCAACAATGTACATTTTCTGAAAGTCCTTTAAAAAGCCAAAAAGCTAATTGGGCAAACACATTGCAAGCCAAACATATACATTTTGTGAAAGCCCTTTAAAAAACCAAAAAGCCTATTGGGCAACCACTTTGCAAGCCAACAAAACACGTTTTCTGAGAGCACTTTAATATCCAAGCCTATTGGGCAACCACTTTTGAAGCCAACAAAACACGTTTTCTGGGAGCCCTTTAATATCCAAACCAATTGGGCAAATACTTTGCAAGCCAACAAAACCCATTTTCTGAAAATCCTTTAAAAAGCCAAAACGCCAATTGGGCAAACACTTTGCAAGCCAACAAAACGCATTTTCTGAGAGCGCTTTAATATCCATGCCAAATGGGCAAATACTTTGAAAGCCAACAAAACACATTTTCTGAAAGTCCATTGAAAAGCCAAAAAGCCAATTGGGCAAAAACTTTGTAATCCAGCAACACACGTGGTCTGATAGCCCTTTAAAGCCAAGCCAATTAGGCAAACACTTTGCAAGCCAACAATAGAACTTTTCTGAGAGTGCTTTCAAAAGACAAGCCTATTGGGCAACCACTTTGCAAGCCAGCAAAACACGTTTTCTAAAAGCCCTTTAAAAAGCCAAAAAGCCAATTGGGCAAACACTTTGCAAGCCACAAATATACATTTTGTGAAAGCCCTTTAAAAAAACCAAAAAGCCTATTGGGCAACCACTTTGCAAGCCAGCAAAACACGTTTTCTGAGAGCCCTTTAATAGCCAAGCCAATTGGGCAAACACTTAACAGGCCAACAAAACACGTTTTCTGAAAGCGCTTCAAAAAGCCATTTGGCCAATCACTTTGCAAGCCAACAAAACCCATTTTCTGAAAATCCTTTAAAAAGCCAAAACGCCAATTGGGAAAAGACTTTGCAATCCAACAGAACACATTTACTGAGAGCACTTTAATATCCAAGCCACTTTGGGCATACACATTGTAAGCCAACAAAACACGTTTTCTGAGAGCCCTTTAATAGCCAAGCCAATTGGGGAAACACTTTGAAAGCCAACAAAACACTTTTTCTGAATGTCCTTTAGAAAGCTAAAAGGCAACTGGCTAAACACTTTGCAAGCCAATAAAGCACATTTTCTCAGATCCCTTTAATAGCCAAGCCAATTGGGCAAACACTTTGCAAGCCAACAAAACACGTTTCCTGAAAGCTCATTAAAATGCCAAGCCAATTGGGTAAACAGTTTGCAAGCCAACTAAACACATTTTCCGAAAGCACTTACAAAAAGCCAAAAAGTCAATTGGGCAAACACTTGGCAAGCCAACAATGTACATTTTCTGAAAGTCCTTTAAAAAGCCAAAAAGCTAATTGGGCAAACACATTGCAAGCCAAACATATACATTTTGTGAAAGCCCTTTAAAAAACCAAAAAGCTTATTGGGCAACCACTTTGCAAGCCAACAAAACACGTTTTCTGAGAGCACTTTAATATCCAAGCCTATTGGGCAACCACTTTTGAAGCCAACAAAACACGTTTTCTGGGAGCCCTTTAATATCCAAACCAATTGGGCAAATACTTTGCAAGCCAACAAAACCCATTTTCTGAAAATCCTTTAAAAAGCCAAAACGCCAATTGGGCAAACACTTTGCAAGCCAACAAAACGCATTTTCTGAGAGTGCTTTAATATCCATGCCAAATGGGCAAATACTTTGAAAGCCAACAAAACACATTTTCTGAAAGTCCATTGAAAAGCCAAAAAGCCAATTGGGCAAAAACTTTGTAATCCAGCAACACACGTGGTCTGATAGCCCTTTAAAGCCAAGCCAATTAGGCAAACACTTTGCAAGCCAACAATAGAACTTTTCTGAGAGTGCTTTCAAAAGACAAGCCAATTGGGCAAACACTTTGCAAGCCAACAATAGAACTTTTCTGAGAGAGCTTTCAAAAGACAAGCCAATTGGGCAAACACTTTTCAAGCCAACAAAACCCATTTTCTGAAAACCTTTAAATAGCCAAAAAGCCAATTCAGCAAACACTTTGGGAGCCAACAAAACACGTTTTCTGAGAGCCATCTAAAAAGCAAAAAAGTCAATTGGGCAAACACATTGCAACCCAACAAAACACATTCTCTGAAAGCCCTACAAAAATCCAAAAAGCCAAATGGGCTAACACTTTGCAAGCCAACAAAACACATTTTCTGACAGCCAATTAATAGCCAAGCCAATAGGGCAAACACTTTCCAAGACAACAAAACATATTTTCCGAACGTCCATTAAAAAGCTAAAAAGCTAATTGGGCAAACGCTTTGCAAGCCACCAAAACACATTTTCTGAAAGCCCTTAAAAAAGCAAAACGCCGATTAGGCAACCGCATTGCAACCCAACAAAACAATTTTTTTGAAAGCCCTTTAATAGTCAAGCCATTTCGGCAAACACTTTACAATCCAACAACACACGTGTTCTGAAAGCCCTTTAATAGCCAAGCCAATTGGGCAATTACTTTGCAGCAAACAAAACACGTTTTCTGTGAGCCCTGTAATAGCCAAGCCAATTGGGCAAACACTTTGCAATCCAACACAACACCTTTCTGAAAGCCCTTCAAAAATCCAAAAAGCCAATTGGGCAAACACTTTGCAAGGCAACAAATCACGTTTTCTGAGAGCCCTTTAACAGCTAAGCCAATTGGGCAAACACTTTGCAAGCCAACAAAACACATTTTCTGAGAGCCCTTTAATAGCCAATCCAATTGGGCAAACACTTGGCAAGCCAACAAAACACATTTGCTGAGAGCCCTTTAATAGCCAAGCCAGTTGGGCAAACAATTTGCAAGGCAACAAAACAAGTTTTCTGAGAGCCCTTTGAAAATTCAAAAAGCCAATTGGGCAAACACTTTTCAAGCCAAAGAAACACGCTTTCTGAGAGCCCTTTAACAGCTATGCCAATTGGGCAAACCTATTGCAAGCCAACAAAACACGTTTTCTGAGAGCCCTTTAATAGCCAATCCAATTGGGCAAACACTTGGCATGCCAACACAACACATTTTCTGAAGGCCCTTTAATATGCAAATGGTTAAACACTTTCGAAGCCATCAAAACACGTTTTCAGAAAGCCCTCTCAAAAGACAAGCCAATTGGTCAAACACTTTGCAAGCCAACAAAACCCATTTTCAGAAAGCCTTCAAATAGCCAAAAAGCCAATTGGGCAAACACTTTGCAAACCAACATAATACCTTTTCTGAAAGCCCTTTAAAAATCCAAAAAGCCAATTGGGCAAACACTTTGCAAGCCCACAAACCCCATTTTCTGAAAGCCCATTAAAAAGCCAAAAAGCAAATTGGGCAAACACTTTGCAAGGGAACAAAACACATTTTCTGAAAGCCATTTAAAAAGCAAAAAAGCCGATTATGCAAACACTTTGATACCGAAAGCCGATTATACAAACGATTATGCAAACACTATGCAAAACACGTTTTTCTGAGAGCCCTTTAATAGCCAAACTAATTGGGCAAACATTTTGTAAGTCAACAAAACAAGTTTACTGGGAGCCCTTTAATATTCAAGCCAATTGGCCAAACACTTTGCATGCCAACAAAACACATTTTCTGAAAGTCCTTTAAAAAAACCATAAAGCTAATTAGGTAAACACATTGCAAACCAACAAAACACATTTTCCGAAAGCACATTAAAAAGCCAAAAAGCGAATTGGGCAAACATTTTGCAAGCCAACAAAACACATTTTCTGAAAGCACTTTCAAAAGCCAAAAAGCCAATTGGGCAAACACTTTGCAAGTCAACAAAACACATTTTCTGAAAGCCCTTAAATAAGCCAAAAAAAAAAACTATTGAGTAAATACTTTGCAAGCCAACAAAACACATTTTCTGAAAGCCCTTTAAAAAGCCAAAAAGCCAATTGGGCAAACACTTTGCAAGCAACGAACACATTTTCTGAAAACCACATCCCGGGGACTCACCGTGTAGTTGACGTGAGTTTAGTGTTATTCGCAGCTCAAAGAGCCGTGACCCTCCCGCTTCCTCCAGCTTGCAGAGACTGAGTGGGCCATGACACTTCCGTGTTTTATAGTCCCTCCCCCTGCCGCCAGCAGCAAGAATGGCGAATTTTCTTAAAACATTATTATATCTCTGATTGTTCATCGATGGGAATATTCCTCCTGTCCAGTCCGGCGGAGGGGAGGTATGAGCGAGGTGGCCAAAAAATGATGGCCTTAAGTGGCGGCGTTCTCGGATATCACAAAACAGTAAGTCAAAAGCGGTGAAGATCTTAGTTTTAATAATATAGATAAGAGGTAAAGACAGAAAAGACGCTGATAATCTTTATCCCAGGTGGAAATCTCAATCACTTGAGGCCTTGACTTTGTGGAACCGTTGGGTCCCAGTCACATGGGAGGTGACTGGGACCCAACGCAACCAAATTGGCAGGGAACATAAAAACTGACGGCAACAGTTTTTATAGATATGTGAAGATTAAAAGATTAGTTAAAACAAATGTAGGTCCCTTGCAGACAGAAACGGGTGAATTGATCATGGGGAACAAGGACATGGCAGACAAATTGAATAACTACTTTGGTTCTGTCTTCACTGAGGAATACATAAATAATCTGCCGTAAATAGCAGGGGACCGGGGGTCAAATGAGATGGAGGAACTGAGTGAAATTCAGATTAGCCGGGAAGTGGTGTTAGGTACATTGAATGGATTCAAGACCGATAAACCCCAGGGCCAGTTAGGCTGCATCCCAGAGTACTTAAGGAAGTAGCCCCAGAAATAGTAGATGCATTAGTAATAATTTTTCAAACCTCTTTAGCTTCTGGAGTCGTTCCTGAGGATTGGAGGGTAGCTAATGCAATCCCACTTTCTAAAAAGGGGGGAGAGAGAAAACGGGTAATTACAGACCAGTTAGTCTAACACCGGTAGTGGGGAAACTGCTAGAGTCAGTTATTAAAGGTGGGATAGCACCACATTTGGAAAGTGGTGAAATCATTGGACAGTCAGCATGGATTTACGAAAGGTAAATCATCTGACGAATCTTATGGAATGTTTCGAGGATTTAACTAGTAGAGTGGATAAGGGAGAACCAGTGGCGGAGTTATATCTGCACTTTCAGAAGGCTTTCGACAAGGTCCCACATAAGAGATTAGTATACAAACTTAAAGCACACGGCATTGGCGGTTCAGTATTGAAGTGGATAGAGAACTGGCTGGCAGACAGGAAGCAAAGGGTAGGAGTAAACTGGTCCTTTTCAGAATGGCAGGCGGTGACTAGCAGGGTACCTCAAGGCTCAGTGCTGGGATCCCAGGAATTTACAATATATATTAATGATTTGGACGAGGGAATTGAATGCAACATCTCCAAGTTTGCGGATGACACGAAGCTGGGGGGCAGTGTTAGCTCTCAGCAGTAGGCTAGGAGGCTGAAAGGTGACTTAGATAGGCTGGGTGAGTGGGCAAATGCATGGCAGATGCAGTATGATGTCCAAAATGTGAGGCTATCCAATTTGGTGCCAAAAACAGGAAAGTAGACTCTATCTAAATGGCCGAGTAGGAAAAGGGGAGGTGCAACGAGACCTGGGTGTCATGGTACACCAGCCATTGAAAGTAGGCATGCAGGTGCAGCAGACAGTGAATAAACCGAATGGTATGTTAGCATTCGTAGCAAAAGGATTTGAGTATAGGAGCAGGCAGGTTCACTTGCAGTTGCATAGGTTCTTGCTGAGACCACAGCAGGAGTATTGCGTGCAGTTTTGGTCTCCAAATCTGAGGAAATACATTCATGCCATGGAGGGAGTACAGAGAAGGTTCGCCAGACTGATTCCTGGGATGTCAGGACTTTCATATGAAGAAAGACTAGATAGACTGGGCTTGTACTCGCAGGAATTTAGAAGATTGAGGGGGCATCTTATAGAAACGTACAAAATTCTTAAGGGGTTGGACAGGCTAGATGCGGGAAGATTGTTCCCGATGTCGGGGAAGTCCAGAACAAGGGGTCACAGTTTAAGGATAATGGGGAAATCTTTTAGAACCGAGATGAGAAAAACATTTTTCACACAGAGAGTGTTGAATCTCTGGAATTCTCTGCCACAGAATGTAGTTGAGGCCACCTCATTGGCTATATTTAAGAGGGAGTTAGATGTGACCATTGTTGTTAAAGGGATCAGGGGGTATGGAGAGAAGGCAGGTACAGGATACCGAGTTGGATGATCAGCAATGATCATATTGAATGGCGGTGCAGGCTCGAAGGGCCGAATGGCTTACTCCTGCACCCATTTTCTATGTTTCTATGTTTCTTTGACCAAAACCTGCAACTTTCAGACATTCACTTCTCACTGTTTGACGTGCGTTCTCTCGACTTTTTCCGTGATCCGGCCACTTATTCAAGTACTTGCTCATGTTGAATTATTTCATAATGAGGCACTTTCATTTTCTAAACGCCTGTAACCGGAACTGCGATTTGTAATCTGTTTTTACTGTCACAACAGAAGCGGGACTATGGTCGAGTCACAGAGTCACACTGCATAGGAGACAGTTCCGTTCCCCACCCGCCGATGGAATAGTGTGGCCTGCCTTCTGTCTGGTTTACACCGAGTGCCGAAGATAGACTCAAAAACTGGAGTAACTCAGCTGGTCAGACATCATCTCTGGAGAGAAGGAATGGGTGACTGAATGGGTAAGCCTGAAGAATTTTCTCGACCCGAAGCGTCACCCATTCCTTCTCTCCAGTGATACTGCTTGTCCCACTGAGTTACTGCAGCTTTTTTCGTCTATCTTCGGGTTAACCCAGCATCAGCAGTTCCTTCTTACACCCATTGTCGTCAGCTACCTGTCAATGTCTCCGTGGAGTCTCTCTCCTCACTCTCTCTCCACTCCGACATTGACTTCTTCCAGAACAAAAACCCTTCGACCCACCATTTCCATGCCGACCAGCTATTGTAGCAATGTTACAAATTTTTGAGATTTTAAAAATCAAGTCTGCAATTTATCCCATCAGATAAAGCATAAAAAGAAGTTTAATTTGAAACCTAATTTACTTTCATATCTTCGGTATTAAGAAAGTTATGGCTATTTTCATACTCGGAAATGAGCATCTTGCTTCCCATTGCCTTTCAATTGACTTAATTCAAAAGCTGTGATCTGGAACAGTTAAAAGTCCATAACATTCTTAAATATTAAGAGAACTCAATGAAATTTTCAGTTATTATAGATTGAAGCATTCTGAAACAAATATTAAACAATCTTACTTGGATTACCTGAAATTAAAGCATATAATTAGTTAGTTATCTAATTGTAGCTAACTACAAAATTCAATGAGTAGATCTAAACATCTATCCATTTCTTGAGAAAAGATAAACTTTTTTTAAATTGCCTAAGTGTCCAAATAACATTCACACAATAATCCACAATATAACATAATTTTTAAATCTAATTTTCATGAATTTCTGGTCCAAATGGAAGGAATTTAGTGTTTAATTCCTGTAAATTAATGGCCATTTAAATCAACTAGCGAGTGGGTTTTAGTGGAATGCGGTGGATTGGAACGTTGCGGTTAGCGGTGAAGTCGGGGGGAAAAATACTGGGGGTTCATACATTTTTTGGGGACCCCATTTCGCAACATAAAAATATTATTAATGCCTCCCGAAAAACCAACTTTTAATATAAAAATAAAGTATTTACCTTTTTTTCTCCCCTACGCAAAATGCTTCCGGTGGTCTGCGGTCACGGCTTTTGAAGGTGATTTTTAAATTACTCTAGTTAATAAATAATTTAGAGTAATTTAAAAATACCACCATTCATTAAATGTCGGAGCGATTTTTCTTCACCAACCAAATCGCCCGACATTGATCGATTATCCAGGCCTGTGGAAAAACGGCACTTTAAGCCCGCCCCCCTCTGCAAGGCGCGAAAGTCGCGCACACGGGGAGCGGCAGAAGTGCAGCGCCGGTAAAGGTAAGTTTTGTAACATACCTAGCTATTGCACATCTTTCCGCATCCCATTTCCCACCAACTGTTGCGTAGACAACTACTCTTCAGTGATTATCAGAGTTAACCCCCTTGTTCTACCCATTCCCCGCTCCCCCACTCTCTCTGCTACTGAACATGAACGTGTTTATCTCTGTATCAAAGTTGCAATGAAGAAACATGAGGGCATGTTATGAGGGGAAAGCAGCAGAATGGGGTTCGGAGGGAGAGATAGATCAGCCGTGATTGAATGGCAGAGTAGACGATGGGCCGAATGGCCTGATTCTATTCCCTTCACGCATGATCAGACGCAGGTACATGCATCAGGGAATATTATGAATTAATTGGTCAACGACCGAGCGCATCGGGGACCATAGTGTCACTATGTGTCAGTCTGATGAACGGTTTCGGCCCGAAACCTTGCCTATTGCCTTCGCTCCATAGATGCTGCTGCACCCGCTGGAGTTTCTCCAGCACTTTTGTCTACCTTCGATTTTCCAGCATCTGCAGCTCCTTCTTAAACACCATAGTGTTATCCACGGTTTTGCAAAAGAAACTCATAAAATGATGCAATGAAGCGCAGCCTTTTGTTGAAATAGGAATTTCCCCGAACGAAACGAAATATATGTTACGCAAGCGTCTGAACGGACGGTATTTTCTCTAAAATATCCATTGATAGAATAGCAGTGGATGGTTTCGATCCATCGACCTCTGGGTTATGGGCCCAGCACGCTTCCGCTGCGCCACTCTGCTCTCACAGAAACATTCTTAGCGTGTGTGCTCCTTTTTGCTAATTTCGTTGTTTTCATCTCTTACCTCACACCGTTTGTACGCTTTGCTTTCTTTTCTCGCGTACCCACTTCAATCTTCCATTTTCTTCTATTTCTTACATTGTTTATTTCTTGTTCTCTACCCCCATCCGCTTGCTGTGACTGTGCTGTCTGTCCCGGTCGGATACACCGTTCCAGAGGTTTTCGCAATGAACGTCTTTTTAATTATTTACATTACCCTATTATTGCAGCCCTGTTGCTGAATATTCTCTTTATCTTGCCCTGTGTTTCTCCCACATTTATTCGGGCCGATCTTCCGATCACACTTCAATCTAATAGCAGCGGGCACCGACTGAGCTGCAGCCGAGGATTCACCCACACCCGGCTGTTTATTTTCTCCAATCCCCAGATCCCATTAATCTCTCTATCCCGTCAATGCGATTAACTGAATATCGGATCCTTCAGTGTTGAAGGGTCAGCTGATCACGTTGACTCTTTGCGAAAGGTATCCGGTGCCTTCACAAGTTCACTTCAAGTGCAACTCATCCGTCTACCGGGTTTCACAGTTGGCGACCTAACGGCTGCTGTAAAGTCCGGAACAACCAGGCGGAAGCAGGTAGTGACAATGTGCATCAGCGGAGTACCGCAGGACCCAGGGAATCTGCTTGCTGAAGAGTGACGGCGATCAGCTGGACTGTTCTCCCGGCTCACACTCGCCCGTGGCACCCCCGGAGATAGACACAAAATGAATTGAATTGAATTGAATTGAATACATTTTATTCGACAAGTTTGTATATATACAAGGAATGTTCGCAAGTAACAACAGGATATACAGTAGACAATTCAGAATAAAATGTGGAGTAACTCAGCAGGACAGGCAGCATCTCTGGAGGGAAGGAATGGGTGACAGATACTTTACATGGAGTTGGAGGAGCTACAAGTGCACCTCTGCCGCTCCTGAAATGACTGTCGGGGTCCTTGGACATAGTCGAGCTGGGGGTGGGGTGGTGGGGTGGAGGGGCATTGGAACAGATGTTGCATCTCCTGCAGATGCAGGGGAAAGTAACTGGAAAAGGGGAAGTTTGAGTGGGAAGCGTCGAGTTGATCAGGGAGTTGCGGAGAGAACGTTATCTGCAGGAAGGGGTGGGGATGGGACCAGGGTATTGTGCAGGGAGCGGCCTCTGCGGAAAGCGGAAAGAGCTGGAGATGGTTCTTTCCACTGCAAATCGGTGGGGAGGAGGGGGGGGGGTCTCCCATACTCGGATAGTTGTGATTTCCTTATTGATGGAATGTGGGTTTCCGCCTTCTCTCACAGAGGAGAGCCTCACACCTCAGTGTCCCGTAGTTCTTTCTCTTGCTTTCTGTGCGCCCGATCGCAACAAGGACAGTTCCCCTGACCCTCACTTTTCACCCCCACCAGATTCGCATCAAACACACTATCCTCCGACATTCACGTCACCTCCTGAGAGATGCCACCACTAATCACATCTTCCCATATTCACCCCTTTCCGTCTTCCCCAGGGACTGCTCCCTCCACAATTCACTCATCCCTAATGATTGGCTAGGAGAGGGGATGGTGGCGCGCGCCGCCTGAAAGATGTAGGCTGTGGGCGAGCATAAAATATGTGTCCAGAAATCTATTTTCGTGACCTACGTCACGGAACTACTTGAACATTTCCACAGATTTAGATGAAATATAAATGAGAAGGATGTCACAACTCGTCAGTGCCGAAAGTTGCACATTAATTTATTAAACTAATTAGAAAATGAGATCGGGAAAGTAAGCGCAATCTAGGGGGCCAATGCCCACATTACACCATGGGCAGCCTATTTCCGTGTTGCAGTCCATTTAAACTATATATTATTATACCTATATATATATGTGTGTGTGTGTGTGTGTTTGTGTGCGTGCATGCGTGCGTGCGTGTGTGTGTGTGTGCGTGCGTGTGTGTGTGTGTGTGTGTGTATATATATATACATGACGTAAATATGACTGTAATCACATACAATTAAGTATCATTATATTATATTAAAATAATGTAATAAATAAATGTGAGTGTTTTTTAAAGACACTGTCGCAGAGGTCCGGCTCCTAAACCAGCCTAATTAATGGGTGAGGTCAGTTCTTGTGGGTTCCACCCTTTGCTGAACCCCACTGACTGCCAGTGTGCAGAATGGGGGTAACGGCCATAGTGGGACTGGGGTAGTGCCAGGCTGGGGGACAGCCCTACAAGGCATCTTCCAGTCGCTTTAATAGGAAATGTAATGAGACTGGAGCAGAGGTCCCGGGTTTTAAGGGCTCATGAACGTGCCTAATTAAAGGGTCACGACAGATCCTCTGGGTTCCCCCGTTTACTGAACCCCACTGACTGCCTTAGTGCGGAGAATGTGGGTAACGGCCATAGTGCGACTGGGGCATTGCCTGGCTAGGTAACAGACGTGTAAGATGCCTGTTTTATTTCTCATGTAATTGTCGCACCCTGGCCAAGAATCGAATGATCTGATGGTTACTCGATGAATATTCATTTCAAGCTACAATGAGTATATTTATGTTAGAGCCCCCCCCCCCCCTCCCCGATGGTGCCTTAGCAAATTATGGCTATTACCTTTAGCCCAAAATGACCCTAAACATTTTGCATTGTTTGAGTATCTGTAGTTTGTGTGCGTGTCTGTGTATACCTGTCAAACGTGTATATGTGGTTGTGTGGATGTAAGTGTATATGTATGTGTCGATGGATGGATGTGTGAATGTATATGTGGATGTGTGTATGGATGGATGTATGTGTGAATGGATGTATGTGTGCGTGTATGTGTGGATGTGTGTGCGGATGTATGAGTGTGCATGGATGCGTACATTTATGTCTGCGTGCGGATGGATTTGTGGATGTGTCCGTGTGCGGATGTATGTGTGCATGTATGTGTGTGTGTGCATGCATGGAAGTGTGCGTCCGGATGTATGTGTGTGGGGATGTGTGGATGTATGTGTGTATGTGTGGATGAGTGGGTGGACTGTCGCACTGTCATTCACCGGCACGCCATTATCATAAGTAATTCACTCATTGGTTGACCAAATAGACAGTGAAACGATCGACATTAAATTAAAACTTTATATAATCATATATTTCCCAAATTTATTTGTGTACATTACATCTGATCTTCATCTGAATATTCTACATCAGATTCCAAGTATTTTGATAAGTTTTGATAAGTCCATTGATAAGTTAGTTCAAGTTCAAGTGGAGCGTCAGGCAGAGGCTTTAAAAAAATGTCAGTCATTAAGTCTGCATGGACGTCAATTCATAAAATGTCAACCACTTTTTCATGCTAATGAGAACAACACTGTTACTACCATAGATAAATTAGTTCAAGTTCAAGGTCACATACACCAATTCATTTCTACATTATCATCATCCATTTCTGACCATTCCTCACTCGGATGGAAGCCTATAAAGTGCAATCAATATTCCTCCATTGTCCCGTGGTCGGCGCATGGAAACGGCCGCTACGGACGGCACTATATACAGCCCCTCCCCTCCCCAACCGCGGAGATGATCCAAACACATTACGCGGTTCCGCGTTCGCGAATCGGCCGCCTCTAAACGGAGACCGCGGCTTCACTATGTTAAGTACCTAGGCCCGCGGTCGGAGCACTTTAATTCGATAAGTAATCGCAGGCGGCTCCGAGATTAGAAGTTAAAGACTTGTTAGACTACAACAAGCTGGCATTAGTGACAATGTTTAATTTACTTTGTTATGGCTACACACAGTTTAGGCCCTCAACTTCATGAATGAATGAATGAGTGAATGAATGGATGGATGAGTGAATGAATGAATGTACAGTCTCAAAATCTCATTCATGCACATTATAAAAGGGCGCAATTAAATTAATTAAAGTCCAATAATTTTCATAAATTCAGACTTTAGATCTTACCTTTCAGTTCTAGTTGATTCACAAAGTTTGACTGGTTTCACGACTTGGCTGTCCTCTTTGTGTTGCAGCACCTCAGGAGCAACTTTACTTTCAAGGCTTTGTTCCACTTCTATCCACTTAGCTGCACATTCTTCAGACTTCTGAATGTTTTTCTCACAAAATTAAATTACCTTGCTGCAAGTTTCCACGACATGTAGGCCACAGAACAACAAAGAACCTTCATCTGAATCTCCAGTAAAACAGGCATCAGTGAAGTACTCTCAGCCATGATGAGTGCTCCCTGCCTAGCTAGCCTGAAACAAAGCGCGTGATTGCCAACTGGCGTCCGACTCAATGTTAAACGTGCTTTGATTGCACTAAAAATACCCGAATGTCTTCCTCTTTGCTCTAATTCAATAAACATGTGTAGGTTTTGTTCGTAGCGAGTTTCAGGGAAATTTTATATAATATTTTTACACAATATGTGAGAATTTCGTATAATTCCGTGAGTTGGGTCGCGAAACTGCACAAAAAAGCTCCTCGGCCCATCGCCTAATGATAGAATAATGTCAATACGCCCTTGTATTGTGTTTAACTTGTATTAACCATCTCTTGTTGAATAAGATTGACAAAAACAAAAAGTATGTTATGACTAATGAAATAATTAGAACCCATGTAGTAGATAGAATATTTTCGTATAGCTGTATTTAACAAAAAACAACAGTTATTTACAGCACAGTATAACTGTCGCCTAATTCTGCTACGAAGTCAGAGGACTGGTGTGTTGCAGCCATCTCTCCATTATATCATGCAATGAAATCTCCAAGCAAATCTGCGAAGTGTCCATTTTGCATTTTCCATTAATTTCCCTATAAATTATTTTCTACCACAGGAGGCAAATGGTGTCATGAGCGATCGACCAAAGCATGACCATAATATTTGGGACAACATTCTTCATGGGTACATGACGTAGTGGAGGTCACTCTGGAGTGGCTAGGCAGGCTGCCAAGGTATGACATGAATACCGCCAAAACTTGAGGCCCGAGTTGTGAGGATATGTTTAATAGGATTGATTTTTTTCGCTACACCAGCAAAGCTGAGAGGTGAATTACCAGAGGTACATATATTTGTGAAAGGCATATAAAGAGTAGATCAACAGTGTGAATTTCCGACGGTGAGGTCAGTGCAGAACCTGAGCTGATGGGTTTGAGGTGTGAGCGAGTGCAACCTACAAAGGGTTACCGAGTGGTACGCACAAAGGGCATGTGATATCTGTAAAGCGAAGGTGGTGAAGGCAGGAAGTCTAACATTAATTAGGTGGCATCTTTACTGCTACACCAACGACAAAAACACATATAGGGATATGGAATTAGTTCAGGGAAGTGGGCGAATGTAACTTGGCATGGTGTTCGGTATCGCCCCAGTGGCACGAGGGAACTATTTATGTGTTCCACAACACTATGATGTTATAACTATTAACCCTTGTGGATGCAGAATATATTTTCAGGAGACGAGACTGGGATAAAGTTGACATGTATAGGATATGTCTACGGGTGGGAGACTCTAGGGCCAGAGGTGATAGCCTCTCAATTAAAGGACATACCCTTAGAATGGATATGAGGTTGAATCTTTTCCGTCATGTGGTGGTGAATTCATTTGATACTTCTGAAGCGGAGACCGATAGCTTCTTGATGTGCAAGGCGGCAAATGTTCCGTGGAGAAGGCAGGGGAATGAGGTTAAGGGAGATGTGGGGGTGGGGGGACGGGATAAATCAGTTTCGATCAAATGGTGAAGAAACCCCTATGGGTTGAATAGTCTAACAATGCTCCCATGTCTTATGAACTTCCAAAGGCACCATTTGGGCTGTGGTCAGTGTGTGGGATTCCTCATCAACTGAACCAATACCGTGACCGGACACATAAGTGCGGCCTTTAACTGCTGCCTGAACCTAGACTGAGTCACCGCGTAAATAAAAGTGTTCGTACAGCAGTTGAGGATGCTCAACAAAACTCCAAACAGACCAAAGATCTTTTCAGATTCCGTGTACACAAATGCCGCTCCAGTAATCTGAAGATAGATGAATTGTGCCACATGCAACAGCCACAGGAGGATGAAGGTTCCGGAGAGGGTGAATAATAAAATCACCGACCTCTTCCTGCTCTCCATCTCTGGGTCACTTCGGTCTTCCCCATTGCTCTGACCCCTCAACCCTTTACGGGCCCGACTGGCCACTAAAATGTACCGGACTGTCAGAGTGTTGAGCAATAGGATTATAGTGAATGGGAGCAACGGAGTCACGATCTTATGGATCGTGTCAAATGCTATCCACCCGAGGTGAGTGACATAACTACTCTTCCCCAGACAGAAGAATGGCACATTGTCGATGATTTACGTTGGGTTATACGCGAAATAGAAGGGGACGTTTTTCAGAAAAAGCAGAACGCCAATTGTTGGAAGAACCAAAGCCGCTGTTTTTCCGGTGCAATATTTTGTTTTCAGTTTTTGATAACAAATGGCGACAAATCGATCAAAAGTGAACATAACAGTGAACCAGACAGAACAGTTTTTGGCTGTACGAGCCAGTACGTTAACACTACAACACACGGGCGTGATGTCTAGGAAATTCACCGGGAAAAGATAACGATTGATGCGATAACAGATGGCATCAATAATAATAACTAGAAGATCCGCTGCAGCCATGGCCACCAGGTAGCGAGTGGTGCAGGTGGAGAGGCCCCACTTTCCACGGGAAAGGATCACAATCGCCACCAAATTCACTGCAGAAAAAGAAGAGAACGGAAACTGGGGATCAATGCATACATATTCAATCGGTATGACTACAGTATCGTTTTGTAGTTTCACAAATAAAAACTTCTCAATCACGGATCAAACCATGTTTCTGCGACAGGGATGGCATAAGCGAGCTGCGTGGAGAGAACGAGCAGTTCAGCCCTTCCACAATGTCAGTAGCAGCGTTCAATGTGTTTAAAGATGCTTCTAATAGTTGCAGATTATTGCCAACGTATGGAAACTTAGCAGTTGATTAGATCCGTGGAGATCAGCGGGATAGGGGCGGGGGGGGGGGGGTGGGGGGGACAGGCACTGTGATAAATGACAAATGAAAACTGCTCTTACTGAGCGCAACAATAACGTTGTCCGTTTTCAAACCTTCCGCCCCTACCACCCGGAGACCTATGTGCATTGTTATTATAGTTGTCGTTATTCAAGATATAGACATTTTCAAATAATATTCCTAAATGGATAACGGCCTCCGATTGGATATTGACCCAAACGAATCAACGCTCAAGGACTGGCGGAAGCATCAACATAAAACGAATGAGTCGCCCTTGAAGGCATAATTCCTGATTGTCCTGACTATAAGATCATGGCGAAACAGCTCTCAACACCACGTTTCCACTATGTCTCCTTAGCCCTTGGTGCGTTTGCGTCATATAAAGCGATGGGGATCCTCTTTCAATATTATTCAATGACTTGGCTTCCACTGCCAATGTAGAGATAATTTCACGAGGTCATTACCCACTGAATGACGCATCTTTTCTCAAGCTTGTTCTGAAAGTATCATTCCACATCCAAACAATGTAGCCGTTGGTTGTAATATATCAAGTTTAAACATTCTCCCTCATTCTAGCTCCAACCATCTCACACATTGCGCAGTTAAAGAGACCTTTAGTTACTCATAACATAGATGAATGAACTCAGACGTATCGATTTTTCTCCCCAGTTCTTTAAGTGTCCAAGTATTTTCGTGTATATTTGCAGCAACATTTCTCTTCTGCTGTAATCAACAATATTTACAGTGATGGCCAGCATGTCACTTGCTTTAGAAGATAATTGCTGCGTATAAATCATTGTTTACATAAACTGCAGCATTATCACCATCTAAATAATGTTCTAAACTTCATTTTTCCTTTCTAAAATGGATAACGTCACGTTTAGCACTGTTACGGGGATCAGCCTGTGATCACATTTACTCCATCCGTATGCATCCTTCTGCATAACCCACACAATTCGCACTTTCGTTAGGATCGTCAGCGACTGAAATTTACTTTGGTTCCCTCCTACAAAATCATCAATGGAGATTGTAACCAATGTATCCTAACTGTGTTACCCACGTTGTCACCGCCTCTGGAACTGGATCCTCGTATTCCTGACCAACAGACCACAATCAGTGAGCTTAGGGGACAAATCATACTCTACGATAATCATCAATACTCCGCACGGATGCAAACGTAGCAGCGTTTTACTCGCTATTCACCCACGCCTGAACAGCCAAGTACGAATCCAAATAACTTTACACATTCGTGGATAACGCCATATTTTTGGGCCAGAGATCAAACAATGACGAGGCGAAGCACAGGAAGAAGATTGTGGACCTCTTGACCAGGCGCAAATACAACAACGTTCTCTCAATGTCAACAAGACAACGGAGATAGTGATTGACTTCAGGAAGTGGAGTGGTACACATACCCCGGTATATATTGGCGGCCCCGAAGTAGAAATGGTTGAAAACATCAAATTGCTCGGAGACGATATCACCTTTAAACTGATTAGCTTTATCAACGTAATGGCTAAGAAAGCACACCAACCCCTTCACTTCCTTATAAGGCTTATGATGTATGTTGGCATGTCCCCAACACCTCCCACCTTATCTGGAGTTGCCTACAATATTTTTTCCGGATGTGTCACGGCATGATTTGGAAACAGCTCCATCCAAGTCAGCATGAAACTGCGGAGAATTAAGGACGCAGCCGACCAACACACAAACGAACCTCCTTCAAATAAGAATAATTCCATAACTGCCTGCACGGGTGCTTCTTTGGGCATTTTACCAAGTCTGGGTGCGCATCACGTTTTAGAATCATGGAAAGCTTCAATCCCACAATCTCTTTTTAACGTTCCAATTGACATGAGTGTCGTGCTTTCCTTACACTAACAATTCGCATCACTGATGTAAAGTTGTTCCAGCCCCTTGGCTTTCAAAAAAATCTGGTTTATTGCTTTGCAATTTCCTTCGGCGTAATAATTTCTAAAAAATTATATTCCACCACTTACCCGGAACTCCAATGAACGCAATTATTACGTACAGTATTTTCTCGACATCGCGGTATGCACTCAGCATTTCTGCAGCAACAGGTGTGTGCTGTTATGTGACAGGATAACACTCCAGCAATGTTTCAGTTGACACTTCTATAGTGTTTTATACTGCCACGAGTTTCCACTGGGACGTGCCAAGGACAACAGTTATAAATAGGCATCCATTGAACCGGGTGTACAGATGACGACAACCGTGGGGAGCATCTGCATGACCAGACGTTGTTTAGCTCTGACAGTGAATTTAGAAAATCGGAAAATCGGATCACGGTGATTGGAGAAAAAATAGGATGTCATTGTTCCCGCAATGCAGCTATTGTTTCAAACACCATCACATCATCCATCCATCCCACTGTTTATCTGTTTGGGTTGGGATTTTGTATTTCTTTCTCTCTGCGTCTGAATTGACCACTTCTCTCCGCCATTCTCTCTAGTTTGCACGGCATTAACACAGTCTTAATAGCAGGAAAACATTCCCCGGATAAGGAGGTTTAATGTTCTGGTGGATTACACTGTCGATTTATAAAGGTAGATTCACAAAGACACACAAGTCAGAAACTGGCCCTTCTTCCACCACATCCGTTCCGATCAAGATGCCTCAAATAATCTGGTCTCTTTTGTTTCACACGTATCCATCGAAACGATTCATGTCTATGCACCTCTCCTAATGTCGTTTTAATGTGGTATTTGTACCTCTCTCAAATACTTCTTCTGGCAGCTCACTGCATAAACCCACCACTCATTAAAACGTTGCACCTCAACTTCTCTTAAATCTTGCCGCTCTCACTTTAAATTGATGCCCTCCAGTATTTGATTCCCCTACCCTGGGAAAAAGATTCTATACTTTCACATAATTATTTCCCTCTTGTACAACTGCATCGTAAGGTCCCACTTCTGTACACAATTTCCTAAATAATCGCCAATGCACCAAAATACGTTTTAACCAGCCCATCTAGCTGCGGCATCACTTTCGTGAAACTATGTACTTGTCGGTGATAAGGATAACAAGCAGCAGTGGACACAACACCAATCGGTCAAGCACTGCACATGTCACAGACAGAAAAGAAGTATTCCACACAAGCGAGTTACATCACAAATTAGTTGAGGAACAGCGCCGCCCCTTACCGCAAGAGTTTGCAGAGCATTGGGAAAATCGTCCAATATATCGCAATACCGAATCAACACCATTGACTCGGTCTACATTTCACCGTACTGGGGAGATGCATATACCATAATTCAGAATCCTTTCAACAGCTTGGTAATTCCTTCTTTCCCTGCTACCGTCGCGCAGAATATACACATGCTTTAAAGCACGTCACACCAGTCTCCGAACACCTTATTCCAAATTGTTCTCAGGCTTCGGAGTTGAACAGGTACTTTGGATCCTTCTTCACTAAGGAGGACACAAACAATCTTCCTGATATACAAATGGCCAGAGGATCTGGGGTGACGGAGGAACTGAAGGAAATCCGCAGTAGGCAGGAAATTTTGTTAGGTTGACTGATGGGACCGAGGGCTGATAAATGCACAGCACTGATGGTCTGCATCCAAGCATACCTGATGAAGTGGATGTACAAATCGGGGACGCATTAACATCCGCAAGATGTCAATCCACGGGCAAAGACATCCACAGGCAAAGGATAGAAGACCACGTTAACACCGCGGACACCAGAAGCATGTGGCAGGGTGTCAGTGACATCACTGACTACAAGAGCAGCCCCGCCTGCCCCCACAATGAGATCGCACTGGCCAATGAATTTACCCGCTTCGAAACTGTCTGCACCACCAGGAGAGGAATAACCCCGGCCAGAGCGGAGGGACAAGCCTTAACACTGAGCACGCAGGAGGTACAGTGCGCTCTGCGTAGGATCAATCCACGTAAGGCTGTAGGCCCGGATGGAGTCCAGGGTGGAGTATTAAAGGACTGCGCTGCACAGCTGATGGAGGTATTTAGAGGATCTTTAAGCTTTTTCTATCTCTGGCAACGGTCACCAAGTGCCCGAAGACAATTACCATAGTGCCAGTGCCGAAAATGTCTAAACTCACCAACCTAAATGACTGCCGCCCGGTTGCCCTAACTCCAATACCAATGAAGTGCTTTGAAAGGCTGGTCCTCTCCCACATCAAATCCAGCATCCCCGCATCATTGGACTAATTGCATACAGGGCAAATAGATCCACAGAGGATGCCATCTATGTGGCTCTTCACACTGTCCTGACCCACCTGCAAAGACAGGGCACCTACTTGAGGATGCTCTTGATTGACTATAGCTATGCCTTCAATACGGTCATCCCCACCAAGCTCACCACCAAACTCCACCAGCTAGGCGTCAGCTCACAGATATGCGATTGGACCCTGAATTTTCTGACGGAGTGACCCCAGGCAGTGAGACTGGGGCCGCGTCTGTCCTCCACTATCACCCTGAGGACCGGCACAATACAGGGATGTGTACTGAGCCCATGCTCTACTCCCTCTTCACACACGACTGTGTTCCTGCATTCGACACCAACACCATTGTCAAATTTACAGACGACACAATGGTGATCGGGCTGATCACCAACGGTGACGAAACAAACTACAGAGAGGAGGGCAAAACCTGGCGGACTGGTGCTCATGGAACAACTTGTCACTACACACCTCCAAGACCAAGGAGCTGATTAATGACTTCAGGAGGACGCAGAATGGGGAATACGCCCCAATCTCCATCTACGGGGACAGTGTGGAGACAGTGTCCAGCTTCAGGTTTCTGGGCACTCACATATCAGAGGACCTCACATGGTTCACTAACACCAAAAAGACACAGCAACGACTGTTCTTCCTAAGAACATTGAAACGGACTGGTCTGCCCCAATAGCTGCCGACGACCTTCTACCGCTGACGACAGAGAACATACTAACGTATGGCATATATATGTGGTATCTCAGCTGCACGGAGGCGGAGAGGAGAGCTCTTCAGCGCGTCGTTCACAGAGCGCAAATGATTATTGGGATATCGTTACCAGCCTTGGAGGGCATCTACCACACACGGTGCCTTAGGAAGGCCGTCAGCATCCATAAAGACTCCTCTCACCCTTGTAATGGACTGTTCGAACTACTCCCTTCCGGCATAGGCTACAAGGACTTCTACGCCCGCACCTCCAAACTCAGGAACAGCTTCATTCCCAGAGATATAGCGGCTCTGAACCGGCCCTGCTGCGTGCCCCCCACCCCCATAGACTGTCTCCCTCGGATGGTCACGTCGCACAGACACATCTGCACTTTAGTCTGGTTTGGTTTTGACTGTTTTACTGTTCTAATGTTCTTTTCACAAACCTTGCTCTCGGAGTATCTAAAGCTAAATTTTATTAATCGTTTATGACATCGGATGGAGTTGCAAACCAAATCTCGTTGCAATTATGTGTAATGACAATAAAATGTATAATAATAATAATAATAATAATAATAATAATAATAATAATAATAATAATAATAATAATTATTATTATTATTATTATTATTATTATTATTATTATTATTATCATTATTATTATTATTATTGGTGATCATTTTCCAATGTTCTATAGAATCAGGATCAGTTTCTGTTGATACTGAAGTCCTGTGGGGCATGCAGTTCAACCCTTCCAAATGTGAAACCATGCGTGTCACCAGAAAGAGGAATCCAGGCGTCACATCTTACAACATACTTGGTGTCACATTGTAGAATCCAAACAAACCAAGTATCTTGGCATCAAATTGCAGAATGATCTACGTTGGAATGGTCAGACTCATCATGCAGCGGTGAAAGCAACAGGTGTCCTACACTTCCGGAGGCGCAACTTCCATAATTGTTCAGCTTCTGTCAAGGAGAAGCTGTATTTCACCCTCGCTAGACCTCATCTGGACTATGCAGTTGCAGTTTGGGACCCATACACAGATAAAAACATTTCATCCATCTAATATGTCCAACGACAGGCCGCTCGATTTGTTACTAACACCTACGAGAGAGAAGCGAGTGTCACCAAACTTCTGAATTCTCTGGAGTGCAATCCTCTCCAAGACAGACGTGAAGCTCACCGTTTGACCTGTTTTTACAAAATGTTAGATGGTCAGCTGGACATAGATCACAAGACATCCACCAATCCCAAACCAATTAGGAGCAGACGAGGGCATTCGATCCAATTTGTGGTCCCAGCCAGAAAGACAGATGTGTACAGCAATTCGTTCTTCCCACGCACTATTACAGGCTGGAATAATCTCAACCAAACCACGGTTGCCCAGCCAGATGCAACTAAATTTAAAGTGGCACTTTCTTCCCAATAACCCTCTCTGGCTTAACCCCTCCCTTCAACACCTCCAGTTTAAATTCCAGTTGGAATATTTTGGAGGATCAAGTAAACAAGAACCAAGAACCAAGATTGGAGGATAGCAAATGTAATCCCACGTATTAAGAAAGTCGGGAGAGAGATAACAGGGAATAGTAAGATTGAACGAGAACTTACCAGTTCGAAGGTTGATCATTATTTCATGAGGAGTCGAAGTGAGGGATTTCGTGAAGAGCCCGCCGGCGCGCATGCTCGACATACTTCAAAGTAGCGGCGTGGAATCACAGAAACCAATCAAGAAATGACTTCACATAGTAAGAATGAAACGACTAAGATTACCAGCTGAAGGTGATTGAGGGTTGGGCGAGGAGGGCACGAAATCCCTCACTTCGACTCCTCATGAAATAATGATCAACCTTCGAACTGGTAAGTTCTCGTTCAATCTTACTATTTCATTTCGGAGTCACGTGAGTGACTTCGTGAAGACTTCAAAGCTTCTGTGATGACACGCCCTGGACCACGTCCATGCTGTCACACCACTACCAGGGATGGATGCGAGGAATAACTTGCTGACTAGTCCATACTGCAAAACAAAGCATATTTATTAACAAACAAATCAAAACCCCTCATTCGGGGACATCTCCACGTTCTTGCCCCGCATCTAGCACGGCTTCTGCGAACTGTAGAGGCGCAGCAACGGGCCGGTTGTAGAACCGCTGGAACACCGTCTCATTAGCCCATCCTGCTGTGGCGAGAATATGGTCCATGGGCACCTCCATGACCCTCGCCGCCGACGTCGATGCAGCCCTGGTGGAATGAGATTTGAACACATTAGTGTCGATACCTGACTTACCCAAGACGACTCGAAGCCACCTGGATATCGTCTGTGTTGTCACTCGATGGTGAGGTCTCTTATGAGTGACAAGCAGGTATCTCTCCATTCCTCTGATGCTTGCCGTCACCTTGACGTAGTAACGGATATGGGAGGCTAAGCATAGCCTAGCATCGGCGGGGTATGCCGGGAACTTCAGCTGCAGCCCTGTGCACCCAGGTCTGTGTTGCTTTAGTAGCTCGTCAACAAAGAAAACTACTTCTGTGGGGGTAGACATCATTCTGTCGACACGTAGTTTGTGGAGTGTCTGTACCCTCTGTGCTGAAGTCAGCGCTAGTAACATCACCAGCTTCATGGTGAGTTTGTCCAGCTGGAGCCCTTCCATGGGGGACCACGTCCTGAGCAGAGTTAAAACGTCCCTGACATCCCAGGTGACATTGTAACGTGGTGTAGGCGGATTCGTATTGAAAATACCCCGCATGAGCCTGGACACTAGCCTGTTGGATCCCACCTCAATATTGAGGTAGAATGATAGAGCGCTCCTGGCGCTGTTGATGGCACTGTAGCTTAAGTGTTCATCATGGTGCAACCCCGCGAGGAATTCCAGGACGTCGGTTATAGTCACGGCATCGTACGTGATGCGAGAGCGGCTGCAGAAGGCTTCCCACTTCCTGATGTGAGAGCGGTATCTTCGCCTTGTAGACTCTCGGCACGACGCCGCAATGGTATCCATGGTCCGGGTAGACAGGCCGTATTGCTCTAAAGGCCGATTCAGAATCTGCAAGCCAACAAATTTAAATAGCCATGGCAGGGATGTGGCTCCCCTGAAACAGGGTGAGTAACTAATTCTGGGCTACCCTGCAAACGGACCCAAGGTTCACTGAGCGTGTCAAAGACCATCGGATACCACGGCTGTGTAGGCCAGTCGGGTATGATAAGGATGCCCTTGGCACCGTCCATCTGAATTTTACGTAATACCCGACTGATGAGGCAAAACGGGGGGAATGCATAGAAAAAGCAATTCCCCCAGTCTAGCGAGAATGCATCTAACGCTATAGCCCCTGGATCTGGTTCCCACGCGACGTAGGTTGGTACCTGATGGTTCAACCGGGACGCAAAAAGGTCAATGTCCGGTTTCCCAAATTTGGCTGTGATTTTTGCAAAAATTTCAGGATGTAACATCCATTCAATATTATCATTGAACTTGCGTGACCTGGCGTCCGCCACAATATTAAGCTCACCTGGCAAATAGGTAGCTGAAATCCAAATGTCTCTCTTGACACACCAGAGCCAAATTGAATTAGCCAATTTATCACATGAAACTGACCTGGTACCGCCCATGTGGTTTAAATATGCCACCGCTGTGGTATTGTCTATTTGGAGCCGGACATGTGCTCCAATGATCTTGGAACAATATGCACGAAGTCCGTGAAACGCTGCAAGCAGCTCCAAATAGTTGATCCCTTGTGATACCAACATCGTATTCTCAAGGGTATCCCATCGGCCCCCACAACTAGAGAATTGATTCGTAGCTCCCCAGCCATCAGAGCTCGCATCAGTTTGTAAGTATATCATCGGTTTCGCCTCAATAATAGTTTTGAACGATTTACTAATGTGGCAAACCCACCATCGTAATTCATCCAATGCTGCAGGTGGCAGCCGCATTGATCGATCATAATGACCAGCATGCCGTCGCAACGCAGCGATCTTGGCTCTCTGCAAGTTTTGATAATGCAGAGGTCCATACCGGGCTGCCGGAAACAAAGCCACAATCTTGCCAATGACAGTAGCTGTGTGACGAATCGATGGTATACGAGTATTAATCAAGTCTGTACACACCTGTGTTACCTCCTCAATTTTGTTAATTGGTATGGTGACTCTCATGCTAATGGAATTCACCTGGAACCCCAGATAATTAATTACCTGGGTGGGGCAGAACTTAGATTTTTCTGGATGAACAATGAACCCAAGCTGTTGGAACAAATTGACCGCAGCTGCCACCCCTTGTTGTGCTAATTCCAAGGTGTGGCCGACAATTAAAATATCATCTAAATAGGCCATAACAATATGATGTCTTTGTCTTAAATAAGCCATAATTGGCTTCACCAATTTAGTAAATAAGCGAGGGGCTGTGGTGAGCCCATTAGGCAACGCCCTATATTGCCACAGCTGATCCATCCAGATAAATTTTAAAAACCTTCTGTAATATTTTTTCATAGGTACGGTATAGTACGCATCCTGTAAATCAATGCATGCCATAAAGCACCCTTGTGAAATCAATGATTTGGCCGTTTCAAACGTGTCCATTTTAAAATGAGTATATGTTACAAAGTTATTCAGAGTGGTTAGATCAATAATGACTCTACAGCCTCCATCCTTCTTAGGTCTAGTGAAAATATTGGAAACAAATTCAACGGGCTCATGAACCGTTCTCTCTATGACCCCTTTCTGTTCCAACCTTAAAATTTCCTTATAGCCTACTGACTGTTCCGCAGCCGTTAGTTTGAAAGTACGACCCGGTCTATGCTGAGGTGGAGGGATGTCCCCATTAATAAACTCAATACTATGGCCCTGAATATTCCGTAACACATACTCATCGCTGGTAATGTCACCCCATGCACCCGCAAACAACCGCAAACGCCCACCAACATGTGGAGTTAAACAAAGAGAAAAAAGAGAACCAGATCGCCTCACCTCTGTGGTTACCGGCGGTCCCTGACACGAGTGGGTGGTCGTGGAGGTGCTGGGTTGGTTTGAGGTCGTGGCGTCCTCATTTTCCACCTCGGCTTCTGCCGAGCCTGTCCTAAAAAAGACCCCTGGGGTTGGGGTGGCTGATATCGGTTTGGAGCTGGAGGGTAATTCCTGGTGGAAGTGCTGACAGACCCTCGTGAACGGCCAAGTGGGGCTTTCGAGCTTGATGGCGTCGGGGCACTGTGAGAGCGCATGAGCCCCACGGTCTTGGCTTGTTCATCCAGCTCTCTGACCCTTTTGGAGAGGTCTTCGCCAAAGAGCTGACGGGGCGGCGGCGGCGGCGGTGGTTTGCACAACCCTGCAAACTTAGGGTTGAGCGCTGGGCGGATGCTGTTTTTTCGAAAGCCGTTTATTTCGTTTTGAGTAGCGCACAGAAGCGCCAGAGCATCCTCCTGGTCCAAATTAAGCTCCTCTCCGTCGACCGACCGCACAAAGGCAGTAATCCCGGCCATGAGGAGTTTCAGGATCCGCTGAATTTTCAGCTCCTGCTGACGGATAGCCGCACTGATGTTGCCCCATATTGGCGTATTGACCACAGGCACGTTGAGGGAATTGCAGTTTGATGGAGCCTTGTGACGGCTCATGGCTTGTAGTAGGACTTCCTCCTGAAGCTGGTGATTATTTAGGAAGTCCACTGTGGCTGCCAACTTCGTATTGATGGGAAGCCCCAACGAATGAGGGGCTGCAAATTTGGTAGCCACATCGAGGTGGTCCTCCGCCGGTAATTCAGGCGGGGGTGGGATGGGGTCAACCACGGCCTCCTCGTCCTGCTGCTCCAGGCTGGTGTACGAAGCTGGTGATGAAGCCCTGTGCCTGTCGCTGCCGGATGCCTGTTGTTGTTGACCTTGTAGGAGAAGCTCCAGCAGCCGCTCCATCCGGTCAATACGCCCTTCACCCTGAACACTCAGGTGGTCGGAGTCCTCCGGCTCTGAAAATTGGCCGGGGCTCCTGTCATCGGCCCGCACCTCGTCGAGGCCCTGCCGGTGCCGGTAGTTGTCGTCGACAGCCGCCGAGGCGAAACTGCGCGATTCCTGCACGGGCGTGTTCAACCGCCTCCGTTTAGCGGGAGCGGAAGCCGTTGCCTCTATGGACAGATGCGGCATGGTGTCGGCACCAGTCGAAGCCTGGATACCTTGGGCCCGTGCAGGCTTGCCAGCTGCCCACATCGTGGACCTTGCCGACGCATGGTCTCGCCCACCCATCCATGGGGGGCTCGGCGACCGTGACGGGACCCCCAACTGACTCGTCCCGGCGTCGAAAGTTGGGGGGCGACGGCTGGACCTCACAGCTGCCCCGGGTCCCGTCCTGGAACCTGACCGCTCCTTGGCGGCAGGCAGAGCCTTAGCCCCGACAGGGTTAGGCTGCTGGGCTCCTGCCCTTCCCCTTCTCAGAGGGCTGCGTGAAACGGGCCGTGCAGCCGCACGGACCCTTCTGCTCGAAGCCGTCAGCAAGCCTGCTGACGACCTGGCTGCCATGGCAGAGTCGTCCTGCTCTGGCGGCACACCACACTCCTCCTCGTCGGACTCCTCCGAGCTGTGGTGTGCGGGCGGGTCCGGACCTGAAAATACAGAGCTCACCGACATCTCGCCCTCGTTCCGGTCTGCGTTGCAGGTACCCCCGACAACTCTCGCTCCGGAACTGCTGGCCGGCGACTTCTCCTCGAACTCCGGCCTCTCCCATCCATGTTCTTGCTGTGAAGCAAACACAACAAGAACCACCAACTTAAGGTAGCATACTTACCTGCGTGGTTCCCTTATGAAGGGCTGGCGAGGAGCACGCTCCTCCGTCAGCCGTCGCAGCAACGCGATACGACGATATGTCGAGCATGCGCGCCGGCGGGCTCTTCACGAAGTCACTCACGTGACTCCGAAATGAAATTATATACACATCAGACAATAGGTGCAGGATTACGTCATTCAAAACCTCGAGCCGCAAAATCCCCAATCAGTACACCATTCCTGGCTTCTCCACATATCCCCGACTCCGCTATCTTTAAGAGCCCTATCTAGCTCTCTCTAGGAAGTATCCAGAGAACGGCCTCAACGGCCTTCTTAAGCATTGAATTCCACAGACGAACAACTCTCTGTGTGGAGAAGTTTCCTTATCTCTGTTCTAAATCGCTTACCACCTTATTCCTAAATTGTGGCCCCTGGTTCTGGGCTCCCACACCATCCGGAACATGTTTCCTGCTTCTAACGTGGCCAAACCCTTAATAATCTTACAAGTTTCAATAAGATCCCCTCTCGCCCTTCTAAATCCAGAGTATATAATCCCAGCCACTCTATTCTCTCAGCATATGACAGTCCCGCCATCCCGGGAATTAACCTTGTGAACCTGCGCTGCACTCCCTTAATAGTAAGAATGTCCTTCCTCCAATTAGGGACCAAAACTGCACACAATACTCCAGGTGTGGTCTCACTGGGCCCTGTACAACTGAAGAAGGACCTCTTTGCTCCTATGCTCAACTGCTCTTGTTATGAAGGTCAACATGCCATTCGCTTTCTCCACTGCCTGCTGCACCTGCATGCTTACTTTCATTGACTGATGAACAAGGACCCCCCAGAACTCGATGTGCCTCCCCTTTTCCCAATTTGACACCATTTAGATAATAATCTGTCTTCCTGTTTTTGCTATCAAATTGGATAACCTCACATTTATCCACATTAACTGCATCCACATTAATGTGGATAATGGATACATTTATCCACATTAAACAGTGACTGCATCTGCCCACTCACCCAACCTGTCCAAATCACCCTGCATTCTCATACCTTCCTCCTCCCAGTTCACACTGCCACGCAGCTTTGTGTCATCTGCAAATTTGCTAATGTTACTTTGAATCCCTTCATCTAAATCATTGATGTATATTGTAAATACCTATGGTCCCAGCACTGAGCCTTGCGGTACCCCATTAGTCACTGCCTGCCATTCTGAAACGGACCCGTTAATTCCCACACTTTGTTTCCTGTCTGCCAATCAATTTTCAATCCATGTTAGCATTCTACCCCCAGAACCATGTGCCTTAATTTTGCACATTAATCTCCTTTTTGTGGGACCTTCTCAACTACTTTCTGAAAGTCCAGGTGCACTGGCTCTCCCTTGTCCATTTTCCTAGTTGCATCCTCAAAAATGTCCAGTAGATCAGTCAAGTATCATTTTCTCTTCGTAAATCCATGCTTACTCGGACTGATCCTGTTGCTGCTATCCAAATGTGCCACTATTTCATCTTTTATTATTAACCTAACACCTTCCACACCACCGATGTCAGGCAAACTGGTCTATAATTCAGCTTTATCTCTCCCACATTCCTTTAAAAGTAGGATAACATTAGCAACCCTCCAACAACAGGAACTGATCCTAAATTTATAGAACATTGGCAAATGATCACCAATGCATCCACGATTTCTAGAACTACTCCCAGAAGTACCCTGGGATGCTGACCATCAGGCATTGAGGATTTATTCGCCTTTAGTCCCATCAGTCTACTCATCACAATTTCCTGCCTAATGTGAACTTCCTTCAGTTCCTCCGTCACCTCAGATCCTCTGGGCACTAGTACATTAAAAAGATTGTTTGTGTCCTCTTTAGTGAAGACTGATCCAAAGTACGTGCTCAACTAATCTCCCATATTCTTGTTCCACATAATAAATTCATCTTTTTCAGTCTTCAGGGGTCTAACTTTGGTCTTAGCTTTTACTATCCTCCTTTATATTCTTGGCTAGCTTACCTTCGTACCATATTTTTTCTGCCCGTATTGACTTTTTAGTTACCTTCCGTTGCTCCTTAAATACTAACCAATCCTCTTGCTTCCCGCTCATCTTTACGACGTTGTAATTCTTCTATTTTATTTTTATACTATCCCTGACTTCCCTTGTCAGCCACGGTCGCCCCTTATTCCCCTTTGAATCTTTCTTCCTCTTTGAAATGAACTGATCCTGCCCCTTCTGTGTTATTCCCAGAAATACCTGCCATTGTTGTTCCACTGTCATCCCTGCTATGGTCACTTTCCAGTCAACGTTGGCCAGCTCCTCCCTCATGGCTCCATAATCCCCTTTGATCAACTGTAACACGGACACCTCCGATTTAGCTTCTCCCTCTAAAATTGTAGATTAAAACGTATATTATGGTCACTAGAATTAGAATTAGAATTAGAATGCCTTTATTGTCATTCAAACAAACAAAGGTTTGAACGAAATTTCGTCGCCTGCATTCATAATAGCAAAATGAACACGACACACAATTAGCACAGTTCCACACAAACATCCATCGCAGTGAATCTCCAAACACCTCCTCACTGTGATGGAAGGCAAATGTCTTATCTCTTCCCTTCCCTGTTCTTCTCTCGGCGGTCAGGAAGTCAAACTGCTGCGTCGAGGCGATCGAGCCTCTTGATGATAAAGCCGCCGGTGGGCGATGGTAAGTCCCACGGCCGATTAAGCCGCGCCGGTGGTGTAAGGCCCTGCGACGGGCCGATTCAGAACCCGCGATTCGGGGCGGGCGAAGTTGCCGTTGCGGGAGTTCCCGAAAATCGGTCTCCTACCAGGGACCTCCGAGCTCAAGATTTTACCCACCACAGGGCCTGCGGCCGCCGTGCCACCACAGCCTCCGAGTCAACCAGCTCTGCTGGGCCTCCTCCATTGCCAGAGTGAGCACCCCCGGAAATTGGAGAAGCAGCAGCCCATATTCCGCTTGGGCAGTCGCCCTTGCTGTAGCCCTTGCTGTTTCCACCCCTTCTCAGCTCTCCCTCAGCCCTCTGGCTCCACCTCTTCTTTTCTTCTTCCCGTCTGAAGAAGAGTTTCGGCCGGCAACGTTGCCTATTTCCTTGCTCCATAGATGCTGCCTCACCCGCTGAGTAACTCAAGCATTTTTGTCTACCGTGATGGTAAGTAAGTCCGCAGGCTTGACGACTGGTTCCCTCAGGTCGATTCCGGTTAGAGGCCGCGATGTGAGTCCCCAGCGAAACGGAGACACGACAAGGAAAATGTCTCGTCTACGTTCAAAGGAAGAGATTAAAAGGTTTCCCCCACCCCGTTTCTGTAGGTTTGCTATTTTATTTCTAACATGAAGTATATTGTTACATTTAAGTGCACGAGATGTTATTATTGTGCATGTGTGCACAGTTTATTTTTATATTTTCATGTCTAAATGCTACATTTGTTTCAGAGACTGAATACCTTTAACCAGAAATGTAAGTCTGACGGTGTATGTATAAAAATGACGGGTCCTCCTATCTATCTCCCTGTCCTTCCTGAATATTGTTTTTGTTTTCCATTTATTGATTAAATTATTGATTGATAGATCTATTCATTTATTCATTCCTTCTTTAACTCAGTCGTACGGCTGTTATATTCACTTATCGCTAATTTATCTCGCTCTCAGTTATTTTGTGGTCTTTGTGATGGCAAAGGCTAACGTTGAATGGCTACAGCGTTTGAAGGATCTACAGTTTCAAAACTTCAAAACTGGTGACGAGGACTGGAACTTCCAGGCCTGCATCAAGACGAAAATTGACATTGGTGTGAGGTGTTTTGTCACATGGAGGAAGGGTCTTTACATCAACACCAGTATTATTTCAAGAATCGTAACGTTTCGGAGCCTGTGTTATTGCGGATCATCATCTTATTTTAAGCTTATGTCCTGAGAGCAAATTTACGGGTCTATATTTATTGATCGTAACGGATTTAATTTCTAATGTTTTGTTTTCACGGTTTGTATGCTGAAATCATTTTATATGGATTTTCATGTACTCATCCGATGTGATAGATTCAGACAGCTTTCTTTTGTTTAATGAACCTGCCTTTAAACAAACGCTGTCGGGCTGAAAAGAGGTTTCGTTTTGAGAGTATGTATGAGTTCGAGCAGTAGAATTTGCTTCAGGGACTGTATACATTTAAATCAGGTCGGTGTGCAAGGCTACAATATTATTTAAGGAAGTTTTTATTGGTCTTAGGCGCTGCAATACATTGCCTCCGTTGCACAAGTTTGCGTAATCTAATTGGTTGCCCTGTCATAGTATTTCAATAACGCACGAATATCCCGGATTGTTCAGATCAGCCACGGCAGCTGAATACTTTCAGAGATCCTTGGCATTTGGAAATGCGTTTCTGAATGAACCAGCAGAGAAATGGATTTGCCGATCACCGAAACAGGTAAATACTACCCCGCAGATGTCAACTAGTCTGCTCAGATTGACCGATCACTGGAGTCTCGCAGTTAAATTTCTGAACTGAGAGTAGAAGCAGGAATTTCACTGGGCTGTCATGATCTGTTTGTTCACCTTGAGTATGTTGAAATATTATTGTTCTCGCAAACATCCTCCATTGCATAAAAATTCTGTGAATGTATATCCTTACACCACATTTGGAGATGTTACCTGCAGTACAAACTGTGCAGAGACAAATGTGGAAAACGTATCACACTGTGCACGGAATACCGCATGTGATTATTGCTGACGTTTGAGTTTTCGGTAAGTGAGCTCAATATGACAAGTTGCGATGCAGCAACTTGGCCTTCCTCCTTTTGTCATAATGTAGTATCACGCGCAGTTATATTCATTATACAGAAACCATATCAGTAATATCACCAATCACCGTGACGTCGACGATCAACTGGATTCTGAATACATGCATTAATTCCCCAGACACACTTTATTTACTTGTGCACACGGATTCCCACTCACAGTGCTGCTCTCACATTCTGCGGCGAAAGGCCAACAATAATCAGTTGGTATTTTTGTGCATCTAGAATTACGGTAAATCTACATTCTCATAAACTTAAATAACCAATAAGAAGCTGCACTCTAATAACCTCCCAACACAATCTGATAATTGTTAGTTATCTATCGAAGTTTCAAACTACAGTTTAGTTAATTGGGTCGGTGTGTGCTAGCGTCACATCAGTCTTGGAGTGAAGACGTTATTCTGTGTGTAGGAAGGAACAGCCAATGCTGGTTTACACCGAATATAGACAAAAACTGCTGGAGTGACTTGGCGGGACAGGCAGCGTCTCTGAAGAGACGGAATGGCTGACGTTTCGAGTCGAGGGCTTCGTACAAAGTGTGACTCCCAGGATGAATGTGTCTGAAAAGACAAGGGGCTCTTAGCGCTGTGTCTCGTGGTCTGTTACAAATACACTTCGAGGGTAGCTGTGAGGTGTCAGCTGGCTGCGCAGCAATTTAACCGCTGCGGCTCACATCCTGGATAGCCGACGAGCAGGATATCCCTGGAGCAACGGGGCTGGAGCTGCAGTCTCTGAGGGAACCCCCGTTCGCAATCGAGCAGGAGCTGCCGTCTGCAAATGGATCCCCGTTCCAGCGCAGGTTCGCAGAAACAGCAGGTACAGTAAGCACAGTATCTGGAAACAACGGAGAGACTTCCATCGTCTCGGGAAACGTGGCCGACAAGCAGGACTTCAGGTCAGATTGACGCGCATGGGACTTCCCACTCCTCACCCTACCATCCTCCTGGCCAATGTACAGCCCCATGAAAATAAAGTGGAAGATTTAAATGGTCTGTGTTGGGCTTCACCGAGACATGGCTTCACCCCCAGTTCCCCAGACTCAGCAGTACAGCCTGGAGGTTTCTCCATCCATCGCATGTACCGTACACTGGCTCTGGGAAATGGAGAAGGAGGGGGCGTCTACCTCATGGCCAAGTCTGCGTGGTGCTCAGACGTGACAGTTCTTTATAACTCCTGCTCTTCATACCTGGAACACCTGGCTGTGAGGTGCCGTCACTTCTACCTACCGAGGGAATTCCCCTCCATCATCCTGACCGCGGTCTACATCCCAATCCAAGCTGATGTCCATCTGGCACTGGGGGAGCTGCACGGCGTGGTCAACACGCATCAGATGGCTTACCCCGAGGCATTTACCACCATTGCCGGGGACTTCAACAAAGCCAACCTGAAGAAATCGCTCCATTATGTCCTTGTCCCACTTAGGAAACCTGAACAGAAACCTCTGGAGATTTTGTGCCCACCCAAGGTTTCCGTGCGGGTTCCGGAGGTTCCCGGAGGTTTTTGTCAGTCTGCATAATGGTCGTAAGTGGTTTCCGCTTCTTCTATGTTCGGGCGATTATTTCAAAAAATTCAATACCGGCCGCGACTAAAAATAGGTTGCCATTTTAAAAATTGGTAAAGTTTTAGTCAAAGCCGGTTGCGATTGAAGGAGGTTGCCGGAGGTTGCAGGTAGTGGAAGGTAAGATCTTTTTTTCACCCAGTTTCATTCCACCAGGGAGGTCTTACCTTCCACTACCTGCAATCTCCGACAACCACCTTCAACTAGCGTCGCAACCGGCTTCGACTAAAATATTACCGATTTTTAAAACGGCAACCTATTTTTAGTCGCGGCCGGTTTTGAATTGTTTGAAATAATCGCCGGAACATAGAAGACGCGGAAACCAATTTCGACCATTAGGGAGACGAACAAAAACCTCCAGGAACCTCCGGGAACCGCACGGAAACCTTGGGTGGGGCGCAAAGTATCCAGAGGTTTCCGTTCAGGTTTCCTAAGTGGGACAGGGGTGTAACTTCCACCAACATGTCCCCTGCAGCACCAGATGATCAAATACCCTCGACCATCAAAGACGCCTATCGCTCCATCACTCGCCCTCACTTTGGTAAATCGGACCATACTGCGGTGCTTCCATCATCAAGTTCGATAACGACACCACTGTTGTAGGACGAATCACAAATGGTGCCAGCACAATGACCTGGGTCTCAACACCTGCAAAACCAAGGAACTGATTGTGGTCTTTGGAAGGTGTAGGATTGAGACCCACAATCCCGTTTATATCAACGGGTCGATGGTGAAAAGGGTCAACAATTTCACATTCCTGGACATGCATATTTCCGAAGATCTCTCCTGGTCCCAGCACAATGATGCAATTAAAAAGAAAGCACATCAGCGTCTCTACTTCCTGAGATGATTGCGGAGAGTCGGTATGTCAAGAAGAACTCTGCCGAACCACTACATGTGCACAATAGAAAGCATGCTGACTGGTTGTATGTAGCTCGGACGGTTCGGTAAATTGAGCATCCAGGAGCGGAAAAGGCTGTAAAAAGCTGTAAACACTGCCCAGGCCATCACCGGCTCTGACCTCGCCACCATCGAGGGGATCTATCGCAATTGCCACCTCAAAACGGCTGCCAACATCATCAAGGACGCACACCATGCTGGCCACACACTGATCTCTCCGCTGCTACCAGGTAGAAGGTATAGGAGCCTGAAATCTGTTATATCCAGGTTCAGGAACAGCTGCTTCCCCACAGCCATCAGGCTATTACACACAACCTCAAAAGAACTCTGAACTATAACAGCCTATTGCACTTTTTCCACCTGAAATTGGTGCAGTCTGCACCCCAGCGACTTGAACATTGACTTCTCTAATTTCCGGAACCCCTTGCTGTCTCCTCCCCTTCCCAGCTCTCCCTCAGTTCTCTGGGTCCTCCTCTTCCTTCTTCTACCCCCCCCCCCCCCCCCCCCACACCCTGCATCAGTCTGAAGAAGGGTTTGCGCCCGAAACGTTGCCTATTTCCTTCGCTCCATAAATACTGCCGCACCCGCAGAGTTTCTCCAGCACTTTTGCCTACCTTCGACTTTCCAGCATCTGCAGTTAATTCTTGAACACTCCACTTTGTCTGTTTATTTGTATGTATATATATGGTCTATGGTATTTAGACATACTGATCTGTTCTGTATTTATGGTGACAATATTCTGTTGTGCTGCAGCAAGCAAGAATTTCATGACAACAAACATCTCTCTTGACTTGATTCTTGAAGGGTGCTTGGATGTGACAATTGGCAGCTCTCGCTTGACCAGGTGCTGAAGAGGTTCGTGGGACTCGGCAAAGGAAGATTCGACTCTTGTCTGGAAATGTGTTGAAGGGTGGATAGTAAATGTAAACATGAAATAGTAGAGATAACGAAGCTTGTTTTAACTTCAGTGAGGATTTACATTAGACCACCCGCGCCCCCAACCACGTGACATAGAAATATTACTGTAAATGGGGGGCTTATGATTGGTTCAGAGGGAACGGTATCGCGGGCCGCCTAAACGCAGAGTTAGAGTAATGTCAAGATGCCCCTTGTGTTGTGTTTAACGTATTAACCATATGTTGTTGAATAAGATTGACATAAACAAAAAAGTATGTTATGACTAATGAAATAATTGGAACCCATGTAGTAGATAGTATATTTTCGTATAGCTGTATCTAACGAAAAACAAAAGTTGTTTACAGCACACTAATCCTGTTGGCTAATTCTGCTGCGAAATCAGAGAACTGGTGAGCAGTTAGTTGCAGCTATCTCTCCATGATGTAATGCAATAAAATCTCGACGCAAATGTGCGCATTCTCCGTTATTCATTTTCCATTCATTTCCCTCTGAATCATTTTCTTCCACAGGTGGCAAATGGTGCCATTAGAGATCGACAAAAGCATGGCTATAATATTTGGGCCATCATTGTTCATGGGTACATGACGTAGTGGAGGTCACTCTGGAGTGACTAGGCAGGCTGCCAATGTATGACATGAATATCGCCAGGACTTGGAAGCCTGAGTTATGAGGATATGTTTAATAGGTTTGAAATGTTTTCCTGGACCAGCAAAGCAGAGAGCTGAATTCCCAGAGGTACATACTTTTGTGAGCGGCATATAAAGAGTAGATCGACAATGTCAGTTTCCCACTAAGTGGTCTGTGCAGAACTTGAGCTGATGGGTTTAAGGTATGAGCGAGTGCTACGCACAAAGGATTACCAAGTGGTATGCACAAAGGGCATGTGATATCTGCAACGCGAAGGTGGTGAAGGCAGGAACTCTAACATGATTTAGGTGACATCTGCTCTGCTACTTCAACGAGAAAAAACATAGAGGGATATTGAATTTATTCAGGCAAGTGGGCGAATATAATTGGCATGGCGTTCGGTACCGCGCCAGTGGCACGAGGGAACCAATTATGTGTTGCATAACATTATGCTGTTATAACTTTCAACCCTTGTGGATGCGGAAGATATTTTCAGGAGACATCGAGACTGGGATAAAGTGGACATGGGGATGATATTCTAGGGATGGGAGACTCGAGGGCCAGAGGTGATAGCCAGAAAATGAAAGGACATGCATTTAGAATGGATAGGAGTTTGAATGTCTTCAGTCATGTGGTGGTGAAGCTGCTGAGTCATTGGGTACTTTTGAAGCGGAGATCGATTGCAGCGGTTATTGATTTGCAAGGGCGGCAAATGTTATGGAGCGAAGGCAGAGGAATGAGGTGAAGGGATGTGGGGGCGGGGGGTGGGGAATAAATCAGTTTTGATCAAATGTCGAAGCAAACTCGATGGGCCGATCGTCCAATAATGCTCCCATGTCTTATGAACTTGTAAGGCACTATTTGGGCAGTGCTCAGTGTGTGGGTTTCCTCATTAACTGAACCAATGGCATCACCGGACACACCAATGCAGCCTTTAACTGCTGCCTGAACCTAGACTGAGTCACCGCATAAATAAAAGTGTTCGTACAGCAGTTGAGGATGCTCAACAAAACTCCAAACAGTTCAAAGATCCTTTCAGAATCCGAGTACACAAATGCCGTTCCACTAATCTGAACATAGATGAAATCTGCCACATGCAACAGCCACAGGAGGATGAAGCTTCCGGAGAGGGTGAAGAGTAAAATCACCGACCTCTTCCTGCTCTCCATCTCTGGGTCACTTCGGTTTTCCCCATTGCTCTGACCCCTCAACCCCTTTCGGGCCCGACTGGCCACTAATATGTGCCGGACTGTCAGAGTGTTGAACAATAGGATTATAGAGAATGGGAGCAACGGAGTCACGACCTTATGGATCGTGTCAAATACTATCCACGCGGGGTGAGTGAAATAAATACTCTTCCCCCGACAGAAGAATGGTACATTGTTAATTATTTCCTTTGGGTTATATGCGAAATAGAACGGGACGTTTTTCAGAAACAGCAGAACGCCAATTGTTGCAAGAACCAAACCCGCTGTTTTTCCGGTGCAATATTTTGTTTTCAGTCTTTGGCAACAAATGGCGACAAATCGATCAAAAGTGAACATGACAGTGAACCAGACAGAACAGTTTTTGGCTGTACGAGCCAATACGTTAACACTACAACACACGGGCGTGATGTCCAGGAAATTCACCGGGAAAAGATAACGATTGATGCGATAACAGATGACATCAATAATAATAACTAGCAGATCCGCTGCAGCCATGGCCACCAGGTAGCGAGTGGTGCAGGTGGAGAGGCCGCACTTTCCACGGGAAAGGATCACAATCGCCACGAAATTCACTGCAGAAAAAGAAGAGAACGGAAACTGCGGATCAATACATACATATTCAATCAGTATGACTACAGTATCGTTTTGTAGTTTCCCAAAGGAAAACTTCTCAATCACGGATCCAACCATGTTTCTACATGCCTGTCGCTATACCGAATTAAGTACAGGGATGGCGTGAGCGAACTGCGTGGAGAGAACGAGCAGTTCAGCGCTTCCACAATGTGTGTCACAGCGTTCAATGTTTTTATAGATGCCTCTGATCGTTGCAGATTCAACTCGAGCATTGCCAGCATATGGAAACTTAGCAATTCACTTGATCCGTGGAGAGCAGCGGGTGGGGGAGGGGGGAGGAGTCAGGCACTCCTCCCCCCCCCCCACAGAGCGCAACAATAAAGTTGCTGACTTACGATCAGGTCATAGGCTATTACTCAGTGCAATTGTGCGCAGTGGACATCCACGGTGAACCTTAGCGAATGGTCAGATGTTGTCCTTCATCTCTATTACTTCCTTAATATAAGATCTTCTCAGTAATGCCTTTCCAAACACAGTGCTTCAGGTTATGCGAAACATACAAAAAACGCTGGAATAACTCAGCGGGTCGGCATCATCTCTGGAGCAAATCGATAGGATAATCCAGAATGTTATGTCTATGTTTGCTGTAAAGTAGAATCCGTAGTTCCCTTTTAGTGCATGATATTCCAATAAGCATTAAACCACAATTTTCAGGACTCCCTCCTTTACCGGCCGGCATTATTATTAGAGTTGTCGTTATTTAAGATATAGAAATTTACAAATAATATTGCTAAATGTATAACGGCCAACGATTGGATATTGACCCAAACGAAGCAAAGCCAACTCACAGACTGATGGAAGCAAAACAATAAAGCGCACGAATCACCCTTGTGGCTCTCATTCTTGATCGCCCAGACTATAAGATCATGGCGAAACATCTCTCAACACCATGTATCCATTATCTCCCCTTAGCCCTTGATGTGTTTGAATCAGATAAAGCGATGTGGATCATCTTCCAATATTTTGAAAGCCTTGTCTTCCACTGCCGATGCAGAGAGAATTTCACGTGGTTATTCCCCTCTGAATGACAAATCTTTTCTCAGGCTCGTCGTGTGTAGCCGTTGGTTAATAATGTACCAAGTTAAAAAATTCTCCCTGATCCTACCTCCAACCATCTCACACATTACACTTTTAGTTATTCATAACACGGATCAATGAACTCCGACTGATCGATTTACTTCCCCAGTTCTTTAAGTGTTCAAGTATCTTCGTGCTAAGGACGCATATATTTGCAGCAACATTCCTCTGCTGCTGTGCCCAGCAATACTTACAATGATGGCCAGCATGTCATTTGCTTTTCGAGAAAATTGCTGCTAATCATGGTTTTCAGAAACTGCTGCTATTTAAATAATTTTTTTAATTTAATTTCCCCTTGCTAAAATGGATAACGTCACTTTTAGCGCGGTTACAGGGATCAGCCTGTGATCACATTTACTCCATCCATCTGCATCCTTCTGCATATACCTCATAATTCGCAATTTCATTAGGATCGCCAACGACTGATATTTACATTTGGTTCCCTCATACAAAATCATCAATTGAGATTGTAACCGATGTATCCTAACTGTGTCCCCCACGTTGTCACCGCCTACCATCCGGAAATCAGGTATATTTATTTATCCTATCCCTTTGTTGTCTCTCGATAATTTGGAAGCCGAGCATGATCATGTTACCCGCCGATCCTATAGAACACAATCAAAGTCATGAACATATGATAGACACCATATTCGCCATTCTCGGTTATCCTTTCTCCCTTTACATCCTTTAAAACGTCCGTAGCTTTGTCACAACACATAAAATAGCACGTCATGGGAACATAGCGTTCGGCCCACAAATTTAGGGAGAACACGTTGCTAAACACAAACTAAACTGATCTGCCTCGATATGCCGGCGCACATCAATGCAGTTGTTGACTTTAACCGTATACACCCCCCACTTTAATTCGACCAATATTAGCCCTGTTCGTAAGAAAAGCAATATCTCATGCCTCAATCACTACCGCCCAGTGCCCTTGATATCCACCATCAGGAAGTGCTTTGAGAGCCTGGTTACGGAGCATTAGATCTAGTCCACCAAGCAGCCTTGACCCACTGCAGTTCGCCTACCGACACAACAGGTCCACGGCTGACGACATCTCCATGGCGGTACACTCATCACTGGAACACATGCATACAATAAATACATACGTCATACTTCGATTCATAGCTCATTCAAAGCTCTGGTATTAACACTATTAACCCATCCAGGCTCATCACCAAACTCAGGCATTTAGAGTCAAAATTCATCTCTGCAACTGGATCCTCGACTTCCTGATCAACAGACTACAATCAGTGAGAAGAGGGCACAAATCATCATTACGACAATCATCAACACTCCGTAAAGATGCAAACGTAGACCCATTATTTATTCCTTATACACCCACGACTGAAGAGCCAAAATACAAATACAAATTAGTTTACAAATTCGTGGAAGACGCCATATTGTTAGGCCAGACATCAAACAATGACGAGGCGGAGTTCGGGAGGAAGATTGAGAACCTCGTGACCTGACGTAAATACAAAGACGTTTCACTCAGTGTTGGCAAGACAACGGCGATAGTGATTAACTTCAGGAAGTGGCGCGCGATACATACCCCGGCATACCTAGAAATGGTTGAAATCTCAAGTTGTTCGGAGTAAATATCCCTTTAAATTGTCCTGGACTAGCCATATCGATGCAATGGCAAAGCAAGCACACCAACGCCTCCTTATAAAAAAGGTTGGCATGTCCCCAACACCTCCCATCCTTGTCTAGCGTACAATAAAGCATTTTTTTCGGGATGCATCACGGCATGGTTTGGAAACAGCTCCATCCAAGACCGGAAGAAACTGCAGAGAATTGTGGACGCAGCTGACCAACACACAAACCAACATCCCTTCAAATACCCCCATATTCTGTATGCTTCACGGAAATCCTCGGAAAGGCCAACAGCATATTCAAGGAGTTTCACCCCCAGTCACTCCATTCGCTCCCCTCTACAATCGGTCAAGAGGAAGATAGAAACATAGAAACGTAGAAACATAGAAAATAGGTGCAAGAGGAGGCCATTCGGCCCTTCGAGTCAACACCGCCAGTCATTGTGAGCATGGTTGATCGTCCCCTATCAATAACCCGTGCCTACCTTCTCCCCATATCCCTTGATTCCACTAGTCCATAGAGTTCTATTTAACTCTCTCTCAAATCCATCCATTGACTTGGCCTCCACTGCCCTCTGTGACAAATAATTCCACAAATTCACAACTCTCTGGGTGAAAATGGTTTTTTCTCACCTCAGTCTTAAATGGCTTCCCCTTTATTGTAAGACTATGGCCCATGGTTGTGGACTGGCGCAACATTGGGAACATTTTTCCTGCATCTAGCTTGTCCAGTCCTTTTATAATTTTATTTGTTTCTATAAGATCCTCCATCATCCTTCGAAACCAGTGAATACAAGCCTAGTCTTTTCAATCTTTCCTCATATGACAGTCCCGCCATCCCTGCGGTCAATCTAGTGAACCAGCGCTGCACTACCTCAATCACAAGGATGTCCTTCCTCACATTTGGCGACCAAAACTGGACACAATACTCCAGATGTAGTCTCACCAGAGCCCTATACATTTGCAGAAGAACCTCTTTACTCCCATACTGAAATCCTATGGTTATGAATGCCAACATTCCATTAGCTTTCTTCACTGCCTGCTGTACCTGTAAACCAACTTTCAATGACTGGGATACAAGGACGCCCCGGTCTCATGGCACACCCCCCCCCCCCCCTTGCCTAACATAACTCCATTGAGATAATAATGTTCCCCCTTATTTTTGCCGCCAAGTGGATAACCTCACACGTATCTATATTATACTGCATCTGCCACGCATCTGCCCACTCACTCAACCTGTCTAGGTCACCCTGCAACCTCCTAACATCCTCTTCACAGTTCACACTGCCGCTCAGCTTTGTGGCATCCGCAAACTTGCTAGTGTTGCTCCTAATTTCCTCTTCCAAATCATTTGTATATATGGTGAACAGTTGCGGCCCCAACACCGAGCCTTGCGGCACTCCACTCTCCACTGCCTGCCATTCTGAAAAGGACCCGTTCACTCCTACTCTTTGCTTCCAGTCTGCCTACCAATTTTCTACCCAGAAGGTGAAGACGCACCTTCTATCCAGAAGGTGAAGACACACACTTCCAGATTCAGGGACAGTTTCTTCCCAGCTGTTATCATGCAACTGGCCCATCCTGCTCGATCCTGAGCTATTCTCAAACTCGCTGGAGACATTCTGACTATGCTTAATCGGGACTCATTGGACTGTATTTGTCATTAAACATTCATCACTTTGTCGTGTATCTGCACATTGTAGACGGCTCGATTGTAATTTTGTTTTCAATTAACTGGTTAGCATGTAATAACAAACATTTCACTATACCTCGGTACACGATACAATAAACTAAACTACACAAAGTGGAATTCTTCCTCGCATTAATCAACAATTTCCATGTCTCCGTTCATGTCTGCAGTTAATCAGTATCCCGCTATTTATTTCGATAACATTTTTCATCATGCGAAACTCGAGCAATCACTGTGTCTCTTCAATCTTACGAACCAACCCATCTACGTTTATGCCCAAGCCATTAAATAATATCAGACGTGATCGCGCACCCAGCACAGATCCCTGCTGAATAACAGGCCGACAACCAGACTAAATAGATCACCCACCCATGACTTCAGACATTCGCGGCATTTACCTTCCTATTGATTTTATCATAACCAGTGTGCAGCCTCTCCGCATATTGTAGGAACATCGTTTATAGATTGTTGGACGATGTAGGAACAAGGATCGAATAATTCCATAACAACCTGCTCGAATGCGTCTTTCGGCATTTTGCACAGCCTGGCTGTGCATTACGTTTTAGAGACCTGTACAGTTTCAATCCCACAATCTCCTGGGCTGTCTTTTAACGTGCCAATTCGCTTGAGTGATGTCCTTTCCTTGCACTAACAATTCCCATCACTGGTGTAAAGTTGTTCCAGCCCTCAGCCTTTCAAAAAAACTGGTTTATTGCTTTGCCATTTCCTTCGTCGTAATAATTTCAGAAAAAAATATTATTCCACCACTTACCCGGTACTCCAATGAACGCAATTATTACGTACAGTATTTTCTCGACATCGCGGTATGTACTCAGCATTTCTGCAGTAACAAATGTATACTGTTATGTGGCAGGATAACCCTCCAACAAAGTTTCAGTTGACACTTCTATCGTGTTTTTATACTGCCACGAGTCTCCACTGGGACGTGACAATGACAAAAGTTATAAATAGGCATCCATTGAACCGGGTGTGCAGATGACGACAACCGTGGGGAGCATCCGCAGGACCAGACTTTGTTTAGTTCTGAGAGTGAATTTAGAAACTCGGAAAATTGCATCACGGTGATTAGAGAAAAAATGGGATCTCATTGTTCGCACAATGCAACTATTGTTTCAAACACCATCACATCATCCATCCATCCCACTGTTTATCTGTTTGTGATGAGTTAAAAAATATATATATTTCGTTCTGCGTCTGAACTGACCACTTCTCTCCGCCGTTCTCTCTCTAGTTTGCTCGGCATGAACACAATCTTAATAGCAGGAAAACATTACGCGGATAAGGAGGCTTAATGTTCTGGTGGATGACACTGTAAATTTATAAAGGTAGATTCACAAAGACACACAACTCAGAAACTGGCCCTTCTTCCACCTCGTCCGTTTCGATCAAGATGCCTCAAATAATCTGGTCTCTTTTGTTTCACACGTATCCATCGAAACGATTCATGTCTCTGCACCTACCCTAATATCGTTTTAATGCGGAATGTGTACCTCTCTCAAATACTTCTTCTGGCAGCACATTCTATATACCCACCACTGATTAAAACGTTGCACCTCAAATTCTCTTAAATCTTGCCGCTCTCACTTTAAATTGATGCCCTCCAGTATTTGATTCCCCTACCCTGAGAAAAAGATTTAATACTTGCACCGTAATTATTTCCCTCGTAATTTAATAAGATTGCCCATCAACCTCCTGCACTTCATGGATAAACTCTTAGCGCGCATTCCCAGGCTGGGACCTTTGAGTCCCGACAACATCTTCGCAAACCTTGTCTGCGCTCTTTTCAGCTTCACGGCAACTTTACTCAGCTGAGTGTCCAATACTGCACACAATAGAACAGGTGCGGTCCTTCAATGTCTGCATCGTAAGGTTCCACTTCTGCATACAATTCCCTGAATAATCGCCAATGCACCAAAATACTTTTTAACCTGCCTATCTAGCTGCTTCTCCCCTCCATCCCCCAAACATACTCCTAACAAGAACAAAAAGAAGAAAAAAACGGACTGCAGGTAAACTGCAGCCACAAGGCGCCGCCACTACCTCCTAATGGCTCCACAACCTCAAGTTCCCTTATCAAATCCGGTTCATTACAGAACACTTCAACTACACTTCTAGTCCATTCTAGTACAGCGGGATAATATTGGAATGTTTCTATTCGGCTGAAAACACTTGTGAATCTGAAAGATCATAACTAATGCCTCCACAATCTCTGAAGCCCCCTCTTTCGGTTGAGGAGGATTAGCGGTGGATTTCATGCAGCTGCACTATGCCATTTCGAGGCATTTGTTATTGCAGTTCGACGTCCTCTTCCGTGTTTCACAGCCATTTGCTGCCCAACTACCTGTTTCTATTTCGTGTGAATTGGAGGGTAGCTAATGTAATCTCGCGTTTTAAGAAAGGCGGGAGAGAGATAACAGGGAATTATATAGACAATAGACAATAGGTGCGGCAGTAGGCCATTCAAACTTCGAGCCAGCAACACCATTCAATCTGATAATGGCTGATCATCCCCAACCAGTACCGCGTTCCTGCCTTCTCCACATATCCCCCGACTTCGCTATCCTTAAGAGCCCGATCTAGCTCTCTCTTGAAAGTATCCAGAGAACGGGCCTCAGCCGCCCTCTGAAGCATTGAATTCCACAGACGAACAACTCTCTGTGTGGAAAAAGTTTCCTTATCTCCGTTCTAAATGGCTTACCCCCTTATTCCTAAACAGTGACCCCTGGTTCTGGACTCCCATACCATTGGGAACATGTTTCTTGCTTCTAGCGTGTCCAAACCCTTAATAATCTTATAAGTTTCAATAAGATCCCCTCTCCTGGCTCTAAATCCAGAGTCTACAAGCCCAGCCACTCTATTCTCTCAGCATATCACAGTCCCGCCATCCCTGGAATTAGCCTTGTGAACCTCCGCTGCACTCCCTTAATAGTAAGAAAGTCCTTCCTCCAATTAGAGACCAAAACTGCACACAATACTCCAGGTGTGGTCTCACTAGGGCCCTGTACAACTGCAGAAGGACCTATTTGCTCCTATACTCAACTCCTCTTGTTATGAAGATCAACATGCCATTCGCTTTCTCCACGGCCTGCTGCACTTGCATGCTTACTTTCATTGACTGATGAACAAGGGCCCCCCAGATCTAGATGTGCCTCCCCTTTTCCAAATTTGACACCATTTAGATAATAATCTGCCTTCCTGTTTTGCTATCAAATTGGATAACCTCACGTTTATCCACATTAAACTGCATCTGCCATGCATCTGCCCACTCACCCAACCTGTCCAAGTCTACCTGAATTCTCATAGCTTCCTCCTCACAGTTCACAATGCCACCCAGCTTCGTGTCATCTGCAAATTTGCTAATGTCACTTTGAATCCCTTCATCTAAATCATTGATTATATATTGTAAATAGCTGCGGTCCCAGCACCGAGCCTTGCGGTACCCCACTAGTCACTGCCTGCCATTCTGAAAGGGACCCGTTAATTCCTACACATTGTTTCCTGAGTGCCAACCAATTTTCTATCCATGTCATCACTCTACCCCCAGAACCATGTGCCCTAATTTTGCCCATTAATCTCCTATGTGGGACCTTATCAACTGCTTTCTGAAAGTCCAGGTACACTGCATACACTGGCTCTCCCTTGTCCATTTTCCTAGTTACATCCTCAAAAAAATTCCAGAAGATCAATCAAGTATGATTTCCCCTTCTAAATCCATGCTTAATCGAACCGATCCTGTAACTGCTATCCAAATGTGCCGCTATTTCATATTTTATTATTAACTCCAGCATCTTTCACACCACCGATATCAGGCTACTGGTCTATAATTCCGTTTTCTCGCTCCCATATTCCTTTAAAAGTGGGATAACATTAGCTACCCTCCAATCCACAGGAACTGATCCTGAATGTACAAAACATTGGAAAATGATCACCAATGCATCCACGATTTCTGGAGCCGCTTCCTAAAGTACTCTGGGATGCAGCCCACCAGGCCCTGAGGATTTATTAGCCTTTAGTCCCATCAGTCCACTGAACACCATTTCCCACCTGATGTGGATTTCCTTCAGTTCCCCCGTCACCTCAGATCCTCAGGCCACTAGTACATTAGGAAGATTGTTTGTGAAGGCGGATGCAAAGTACCTGTTCAACTCACCTGCCATATCCTTGTTCCACATAATCAATTCGTTTCCTTCAGACTTTAAGGGTCTAACTTTGACTTAACTGTTTTTTTCCTCTTCACATACGTAAAAAAGTTTGTACTATCCTCCTTTACATTCTTGGCTAGCTTACTTTCGTACCTCGTCTTTTCTGCCCGTATTGCCTTTTTAGTTATCTTCCGCCGCTCTTTAAATATTACCCAATCCTCTTGCTTCCCGCTCATCTTTGTTACGTTGCAATTTTCTCTTTTATTTTTATACTGGTCCCAGGGTCCATTAATCCGGGCCGGCGATGTGAGGCTCTGCGACCGGCCGATACAAACCCCGCGATTCGGGACGGGCGAAGTTGCCGTTGCGGGAGCTCCAGAAAATCGGTCTCCTACCAGAGACCTGCGAGCTCCCGATTTTCCCCTCCAAAGGGCCTGCGGCCGCCGTGCCACCACAGCCACTGAGTCAGCCAGGTCTGCTGTGCCGCCTCCATTGCCAGAGTGAGCACCACTGGAAATTGGAGGAGCAGCACCCCATATTCCACTTGGGCAGTCTGCACCCCAGCGGCTTGAATATTTGCTTCTCCAATTTCCGGTAGGCCTTGCTGCCTCCTCCCCTTCTCAGCTCTCCCTCTGCCCTCTGGCTCCTCCACTTCCTTTCTTCTTCCCGCCACCCACCTCCCCTGCCCCCCTGCATCAGTCTGAAGAAGGTATTCGGCCGGCAACGTTACCTATTTCCTTCGCTCCATAGATGCTGCCTCACCCGCTGAGTTTCTCCAGCACTTTTGTCTACCGTGATGGTAAGTAAGTCCGCAGTCTCTACGACTGGAGCACTCAGGTTGATTCCGGTTGGAGGTCACCAGCTCCACGATGTTTGGCCCCAGCGAAACGGAGACACGACAATGAAAAGGTCGCGTCTCAGTTCAAAGAAAGAGATTAAAAAATGTCAACCTGAAGAAATCGCTCCCTGACTTCCACCAACATGTCTCCTGCAGCACCAGAGGATCAAACACCCTCGACCACTGCTACTCGACCAGCAAATTGCTCCATCACTCGCCCTCACTTTGATAAATCCGACCATACTGCGGTGCTACTTCCTCCTGCCCACAGGCAGCAATTGAAAAGTGCACCCCTAGAGGTGAGGACTGTACAGACCTTGTCGGGGGGGGGGGGGGGGGGGATTCAAGTCTGGAGATACAGAGGTCTACAAGAAGTCCAGATACGACCTTGGTAAGAGCATCAAAAAAGGAAAAAAGGACCTGCTCCAAGCTGGAGGATGAGACGGATGTTCGACAACAGTGGCGGGTATCAACAGGTCGACGATGGAAAGGGTCAAGAATTTCAAATTCCTGGGCGTGCATTTTTCCGAAGATCACTCCTGGTCCCAGCATACTGATGCAATCATAAAGAAAGCACATCAGCGTCTCTACTACCTGAGATGATTACAGAGAGTCGGTATGTCAAGGAGGACTCTCTCGAACTTCGTTGGGGTTGGGGGTCGGTGGGGGCGGGGGACGGGGTGGGGGGGGGGGGGGGTTGGAGAAGAAAGGAAAAGGAAGAGGAGGAGTCCAAGGGCTGAGGGATTGAAGGAGAGCTGAGAAGGGGAGGAGACAGCAAGGGCTACCGGAAATAGGAGAATTCAATGTTTATGCAGCTAGGGGGCAGTCTGCCCAAGCGGAGTATGAGGTGCTGCTCCTCCAATTTCCGGTGGTGCTCACTCTGGCCATGGAAGAGGCCCAGGACAGAGAGGTCGGATTCGGAATGGGAGGGGGAGTTGAAGTGCTGAGCCACCGGGAGATCAGGTTGGTTAATGCGGACTGAGCAGAGGTGTTCGGCAAAACGATCGCCAAGCCTACGCTTGGTCTCACCGATGTAGATCAGCTGACATCTGATCTCCCCCCAGGGGAGTGGGGGGGGGGAGATGGGATGGGACGATGTGGCGAGTGGTGGGGTCACGTTGGAGGTGGCGACAATGATGGAGGACTATTTATTTTATGTGACGGCTAGTGGGGTAAAAGGTCTGCCCTTGTTACGAGTGGGAGGATGGGGAGAAACAGCAGTGTTACGGGGTGTGGAAGAGACCCAGGTGAGAGCCTCATCTACAGTAGGGGAGGGGAACCCCCGTTCCATGAAGAATGAGGACATTTCCGATGCCCTGGTGTGGAACACCTCATCCTGGGAGCAAATGCGGCATAGACGGAAGAATTGGGATTGAGTCCTTACAGGAAACAGTGTGGGAAGAACGGTAGTCTAGATAGTCATGGGTGTCAGTGGGTTTATAGTAGATGTCGGTCCGAAGTCTATCGCCTGTGATGGGGATAGTGAGGTCAAGTAATGGTAGGGAAGTGTCGGAAATGGTCCAGGTGTATTCTAGTGCCGATGGAAGTTAGTTGTGAAGCGGATGAAGTCAGTCAGTTGTGTGTGGGTGCAGTAGGTAGCACCAAAGCAATTGACCATGTAGTGAATGTAGAGGTCAGGGATCGGGCCCTGGTACGCCTCTAACAAGAATTGTTCGACGTAACCGACAAATGGGCAGGCATAGCTGGGGCCCATGCTCGTGCCCATAGCTACGCCTTTTATTGGGAGGAAGTAGGAGGAGTCAATCGATGTTATTGAAGGTAAGGACCAACTCCGCTAGGCAGAGGAGAGTATCAGTGGATGGGTATAGGTTGATTCTCCAATCGAGGAAGAACTAGAGGGCTTTGAGATCATCCTGGTGGGGGATAGAGGTTTAGAGTGACTGGAGACGACGGAGAGTGTCTGACGTGTCTTGAACATAGGTGGGGGGGAGGGGATTTAACCAAGGGGGATAGGATGGAGTCAAGTATGTGGAAACAAGTTCGGAAGGGCACGAACGGGCGGAGTCAATGGGACTACAATTGAATATTGAATCTTGACTTGATTCTTGAAGGGTGCTTGGATGTGACAATTGGCAGCTCTCGCTTGACCAGGTGCAGAAGAGGTTCGTGGGAATCGGCAAAGTAAGATTTGATTCTTGTCTGGAAATGTGTTGAAGAGTGGAGGTAAATATAAACACGAAATAGTAGAGGAGATAATGAAGCTTGTTTTCCCTTCAGTGAGGAGTTACACTAGACCACAGGCGCCCCTACCACACGTGACACAGAAATAGTATTGTAAATGGGGGGGAGCATATGATTTGCTCGGAGCGGGGATGGTAGCGCGAGCCGCCTGAACGGCGAGATAGAATAATGTCAAGATGCCCCTGTGTTGTATTTAACTTGCATTAACCATCTGTTGATGAATAAGATTGACATAAACAAAAAAGTATGTTATGACGAATGAAATAATTGGAACCCATGTAGTAGATAGTATATTTTCGTACAGTTGTATCTAACAAAAAACGAAAGTTATTTACAGCACAGTATTACTGTCGGCTAATTCTGCTGCGAAATCTGAGAACTGGTGAGCAGTTTGTTGCAGCTGTCTCTCCATGATATCATGCAATACAATCTCGGAACAAATGTGCGCAGTCTCCGTTTTTCATTTTCCATTAATTTTCCTCTGAATTATTTTCTTCCATGGGAGGCAAATGGAGCCATTAGCGATCGACAAAAGCATGACCATAACATTTGGGATATCATTGTTCATGGGTACATGACGTAGGGGAGGTCACTCTGGAGTGCCTAGGCAGGCTGCCAAGGTATGACATGAACATCGCTAGGATTGGAGGCCTGTTATGAGGATATGTTTAATAGATTTGAAATGTTTTCCTGGACCAACAAATCTGAGAGGTAATTTAGCAGAGGTACTAACTTTTGTGAACGGCATATAACGAGTAGATCGACAATGTCTGTTTCCCACTATGTGGTCTGTGCAGAACTTGAGCTGATGGGTTTAAGGTGTGAGCGAGTGCTACGCACAAAGGGTTACCAAGTGTCACGCCAAAAGGGCATATAAACATAAAAACATAGAAAATAGGTGCAGGAGCAGGCCATTCGGCCCTTTGAGCCTGTACCGCCATTCAATATGATTATGGCTGATCATCCAACTCAGTATCCTGTACATTCCTCCTCTCCATACCCCCTGATCCCTATAGCCACAAGGGCCACACCTAAATCCCTCGTAAGTACAGCCAATCAACTGGCCTCAACTACCTTCTGTGGCAGAGAATTCCACAGATTCACTACTGTCTGTGTGAAAAATGATTTTCTCATCTTGGTCCTAAAAGACTTCCCCCTTATCCTGAGATCCTTCCTCAATCTTCTACATTCTAGCGAGTACAAGCCGAGTCTATGCAGTCTTTCTTCATATGAAAGTCGTGCAATCCCAGGAATCAGTCTGGTGAACATTCCCTGTACTCCATCTATGGGAAGAATGTCTTTACTCACATGAGGAGACCAAAACTGTACGCAATACTCCAGGTGTGTCCTCACCAAGACCCTGTACAACTGTAGTAGAACGTCCCTGCTGTTATATTCATATACTTTTGCTATGAATGCTAACATACCATTCGCTTTCTTCCTGCCTGCTGCACCTGCATGCCTACTTTCAATGACTGGTGCACCATGACACACAGGTCTCGTTGCATCTCCCCTTTTCCTAATCGGCCACCATTCAGATAATAGTCCACTTTCCTGTTTTTACCACCAAAGTGGATAACCTCACATTTATCCACATTATACTGCATCTGCCATGCATTTGCCCACTCACCCAACCTATCAAAGACACCTTCCAGCCTCCTAGCATCCGCCTCACGGATAACACTGCCCTCCTCCTTCGTGTCATCCGCAAACTTGGAGATGTTGCATTCAATTCCCTCATCCAGATCTTTGATATAAATTGTAAATAGCTGAGTTCCCAGCACTGAGCCTTGCGGTACCCCACTAGTCACTGCCGGTCATTCTGAAAATGACCCGTTTACTCCTGCTCTTTGTTTCCTGTCAGCCAGCCAGTTCTCTATCCACATCAATACTGAACCCCCAATACTGTGTGCTTTAAGTTTGCATATCAATCTCTTATGTGGGACCTTGTCGAAAGCCTTCCTAAAGTCCAGATATAACACATGCACTGGTTCTCCCTTCTCCACTCTACTAGTTACATCCTCGAAAAATTCTATAAGATTCGCCATGCATGATTTACCTTTCATAAATCCATGCTGACTTTGTCCAATGATTTCACCACTTTCCAAATGTGCTGCGATCCCATCTTTAATAACTGACTAGCATTTTCCCCACTTCCGATGTTAGACTAACTGGTCTGTAATTCCCCGTTTTCTCTCTACCTCCCTTATTAAAAAGCGGGGTTACATTAGCTACCCTGCAACCTTCAGGAAGTACTCCAGAATGTAACGAGTTTTGAAAAATTATCAATAATGCATCCACTATTTCTGGGCTACTTCCTTAAGTACTCTTGAAGAAGTAGCCAGTAGATGCAGCCTATCTGGCCCTGGTGATTTATCGGCCTTTAATCCACTCAATTTACCTAACACCACTTCCTGGCTAAACTGGATTTCACTCAGTTCCTCCATCTCATTTGACCCCTGGTCCCCTGCTATTTCCGGCAGACTATTTATGTCTTCCTTAGTGAAGACAGAACCAAAGTAGTTATTCAATTCGTCTGCCATGTCCTTGTTCCCCATGATCAATTCACCAGTTCCTGACTGCAAGAGACCTACGTTTGTTTTAACTAATCTTTGTCTCTTCACATATCTATAAAAACGTTTGCAGTCAGTTTTTATGTTCCCCGCCAGTTTTCTTTCATAATCTATTTTCCCTTTCCTAATGAAGCCCTTTGCTGGACTCTGAATTTCTCCCAGTCCTCTGGCACGCTACTTTTTGTGGCAAATTTGGATGCTTCATCTTTTGTTTTGATACTCTCACTGATTTCCCTTGTTATATCTGCGTGTGATATCTACAAAGGCGGTGAAGGCAGGAACAAGATGTAGGTGGCATCTGCACTGCTACTTCAAAGAGAAAATACATAGAGGGGTAAACCAGTTTAGATCAAATGGCAATGCAAAGTCAATGGGCCGAATCGACTAATAATTAACTGCTGCCTGAACCTAGACTGTGTCACCACGTAAATAAAAGTGTTCGTACAACAGTTGAGGATGCTCAACAAAACCCCAAACAGACCAAATATCTTTTCAGATTCCGTGTACCCAAATGCCGTTCTAGTGATCTGACCATAGACGAATTGTAGGACATGCGACAGCCACAGGAGGATGAAGCTTCCGGAGAGGGTAAATAATAAAAATCACCGACCTCTTCCTGCTCTCCATCTCTGGGTCACTTCGGTTTTCCCCTTTGCTCTGACCCCTCAACCGCTTACGGGCGCGACTGACCACTAAAATGTACTGGACTGTCAGAGTGTTGAGCAATAGGATTATAATGAATGGGAGCAACGGAGTCACGATCTTATGGATCGTGTCAAATACTATCCACCCGGGGTGAGTGACATAACTACTCTTCCCCAGACAGAAGAATGGCACATTGTCGATGATTTCCGTTGGGTTATACGCGAAATAGAAGGGGACGTTTTTCAGAAAGAGGAGAACGCTAATTGTTGGAAGAACCAAAGTCGCTGTTTTTCCGGTGCAATATTTTGTTTTCAGTTTTTGACAACAAATGGCGACAAATCGATCGAAAGTGAATATAACAGTGAGCCACACAGAACAGTTTTTGGCTGTACGAGCCAATACCTTAACACTACAACACACGGGCGTGAGGTCCAGGAAATTCACCGGGAAAAGATAACGATTGATGCGATAACAGATGACATCAATAATAATAACTAGCAGATCCGCTGCAGCCATGGCCACCAGGTAGCGAGTGGTGCAGGTGGAGAGGCCGCACTTTCCACGGAAAAGGATCACAATCGCCACCAAATTCACTGCAGAAAAAGAAGAGAACGGAAACTAGGGATCAATGCATACATATTCAATCGGTATGACTACAGTGTCGTTTTGTAGCTTCCCAAATAAAAACTTCTCAATCACGGATCTAACCATGTTTCTGCGACAGGGTTGGCGTGAGCGAATTGCGTGGAGAGAACAAGCATTTGAGCCCTTCAACAATATTGGTCGCAGCGTTCAATGTTTTTAAAGATGCCTCTGATGGTTGCAGATTTAACTCTATTGCCTTTTGAGAGGGGGGGGGGCGGGCACTGTGATAAGTGACAGAAAACTGCTCTGACTGAGCGCTACAATAGTTGTCCATTTTCCGAACTCCCGCCTCTACCGCCAGGAGACCAATGTGCATTATTATTAGAGTTTTCGTTATTCAAGATGTATAATTTTCAAATGATATTCCTAAATGGATAACGGCAGCCGATTGGGTATTAACCCAAACTTATCAACGCTGACATACTGGTGGAGGCATAAACATAAAGCGTATGAATCGCCCTTGAAGCCCTCATTCCTGATTGCTCTTGCTATGAGATCATGGCGAAACATCTCTCAACACCACGTGTCCATTATGTCCCCATAGCCCTTGATGCGTTTATGTCAGATAAAGCGATGGGGATCTTCTTTCAATATTATTCAATGACTTGGCTTCCACTGCCGATGTGGAGATAATTTCACGGGGGCATTACCCACTGAATGACAATTTTTTTCTCAAGCTAGTCGTGAAAGTATAATTCCATTTCCAAACAATGTAGCCGTCGGTTTGTAATGTACCAAGTTAAAACATTCACCCTCATTCTAGCTCCAACCATCTCTCACATTGCACAGTTAAAGAGACCTTTAGTTACTCATAACATAGATGAATGAACTCAGGCTTTTCGATTTCGTTCCCCAGCTCTTTAAGTGTTCAAGTATTTTCGTGCTATGGAAACATATATTTGCAGCAACATTTCTCTTCTGCTGTAATCAGCAATACTTACAGTGATGGCCAGCATGTAATTTGCATTTGAAGGCAATTGCTGCGTATGCATCATTGTTTACAGAAACTGCTACATTATCACTATCTGAATAATTTTCTAAATTTTATTTTTCCTTTCTAAAATGGATCACGTCACGATTAGCACTGTCGGAGCGATCAGCCTGTGATCACTTTTATTTCATCCGTGTGCATCCTTCTGCATATCCCTCAGAATTCGCAATTTCATTAGGATCGTCAGCGACTGAAATTTACTTTGGTTACCTCGTACAAAATCATCAATGGAGATTGTAACCAATGTATCCTTTCTGTGTTACCCACGTTGTCACCGCCTCCCCAACTGGATCCTCGACTTCCTGACCAACTGACCACAATCAGTGAGAATAGGGGACAAATCATCATCTACCATTATCATCAATACTCCGCAAGGATGCAAACATGGCCGCATTCTTTACTCCGTATCCACCCACCACTGAACAGCCAAGTACGAATCCAAATTACTTTACAAATTCGTGGATGACGCCATATTTTTAGGCCGGATATCAAACAATGACGAGGCGGAGTACAGGAAGAAGATTGAGAACCTCTTGACCTGGCGTAAATACAACAACGTTTCTATCAATGTCAACAAGGCAACGGAGATAGTGATTGACTTCAGAAAGCGCAGCGGTACACATACCCCGGTATACAATGGTGGCCACGCAGTGGAAATGGTTAAAAACGTCAAGTTGCTCGGAGTAAATATCAACTTTAAATTGACTAGCTTTATCGATGTAATGGCTAAGAAAGCACACCAACCCCTCCACTTCCTTATAAAGCTTATGATGAAGGTCGACATGTCCCCAACACCTCCCACCTTATCTAGAGTTGCGTACAATATTTTTTCGGGATGCATCACGGCATGGTGTGGAAACAGCTCCATCCAAGACCGCGAGAAACAGCAGAGAATTATGGACGCAGCCGACCAATACACAAACCAACCTCCCTTCAAGTACGCTTCACGCTACCTCGGACGGGCCACCAGCATAATCGCGAAGGCGTTTCACCACCAGTCACCCCCTTCTCCCCTCTCTCATCGGGTAAGAGAAACAGAAGGTGAAAACACACGCCTCCTGATTCAGGGACAGTTCCTTCCCAGCTGTTATCAGGCAACTGGACTATCCGATCAACAACTAGGGAGCGATCCTGAGCTAATCTCAAACTCGCTGGAGGACTTCTGACTATATTTAATCGGTCCTCACTGGAATTTATTTTCCACTGAACATTCATCACTTTATCGTGTATCCGTACACTGTGGACGGCTCCATTACAATCTTGTGTAGTCTTTCGGTGGACGGGTTAGCATGCAACAAAAAACATTTCACTGTACCTCGGCACACGATACAATAAACTAAACTACAAAAAGTGAAATACTTCCTCGCATTAATCAATAACTTCCAGGTCTCCGTTCATGTCTGCAGTTATTCAGTATCCCGCTATTTATTTCGATAACATTCCTCATCATGGGAAACTCGAGCAATCACTGTGTCTCTTCAATCTTACGGACCAACCCATCTACGTAAATGCCCAAGCCATTTCTAATACATCAGACATGACCGCGCACCCAGCACAGACCCGTGCAGAACAACCAGACTAAATACGATCAGCACGCATGACTTTATACATTTTACTCCGGCATTTCCCTTTCTTTTGGTGTTATCATAACGAGCATGCTGCCGCTCCTCACATTGCAGGAATGTTTAACATCGTTTATAGATTGTTGACGGATGTCAACAAACGCTTCGAAGAACCTGCTCGGGTGCTTCTTTGGGTATTTGAGGAAGTCTGGCTGCGCATCACGTTTTAGAATCCTGGACAGTTTCAATCCCACAATCTCTTGAGTGTATTTTAACGTGCCAATTGGCTTTAGTGCCGTGTTTTCCTTGCACTAACAATTCCCAATGTCATTGCTGGCGCAAAACAGCTATTGTTTCAAACACTATCACATCATCCATCCATCCCACTGTTTATCTGTTTGGGGTTTTTTTTTTAATTTATATCGCTCTGCGTCTGAATTGACCACTTCTCTACGCCGTTCTCTCTCTAGTTTGCTCGGCATGAACACAGTCTTAATAATAGGAAACCATTACGCGGATAAGGAGGCTTAATGTTCTGGTGGATCACACTGTAGATTTATAAAGGTAGATGCATATCGACACACGTCAGAAACTGGCCTTTCTTCCACCTCATCCGTTCCGATCAAGATGCCTCAAATAATCTGGTCTCTATTGTTTCACACGTATCCATCGAAACGATTCATGTCTATGGACCTCTCCTAATTTCGTTTTAATGCGGTGTTTGTACCTCTCACAAATACTTCTTCTGGCAGCTCACTCCACATACCCACCACTCATTAAAACGTTGCACCTCAAATTCTCTTAATCTTGTCGCTCTCACTTTAAATTGATGCCCTCCAGTATTTGATTCCCCACAAGCGAGTTGCATCACAAATTAGTTGAGGAACAGCGCCGTCCCTCACCGCAAGAGTTTGCAGAGCATTGTGGAAATCGGCCAATATATCGCGATACCGAATCACCACCATTGACTCCATCTATATTTCACCGTACTGGGGAGATGCATCCACCATCATTCAGAATTATTTCAACAGCTTGGTAATTCCCTCTTTCCCTGCTACCGTCGCGCAGAATATACAAATGCTTAAAAGCACGTAACACCAGTCTCAGAACACCTTCTTCCAATCTGTTATCAGGCTTCGGAGTTGAACAGGTACTTTGGATCCGCTTTCACTAAGGAGGACATAAACAATCTTCCTGATGTACAAATGGCCAGAGGATCTGGGGTGACGGAGGAACTGAAGGAAATCCACAAGAGGCAGGAAATGGTGTTGGGTAGACTGATGGGACTGAAGGCTGATAAATGCACTGGACTGATGGTCTGCATCCAAGCATACTTGATGAAGTGGCTCTACAAATCGGGGACGCATTAACATCCGCAAGATGTCAATCCACGGGCAAAGACATCCACAGGCAAAGGGTAGAAGACCACTTTAACACCGCGGACACCAGAAGCATGTGGCAGGGTGTCAGGGACATAATTGACTACAAGAGCAGCCCCGCCTGCCCCCACAGTGATATCACACTGGCCAATGAATTTGCCCGCTCCGAAACTGTCTGCACCACCAGGAGAGGAATAACCCCGGCCAGGGCGGAGGGACAGGCCTTAACACTGAGCACGCAGGAGGTACAGTGCGCTCTGCGTAGGATCAATCCACGCAAGGCTGCCGGCCCGCATGGAGTCCAGGGTAGAGTATTAAAGGACTGCGCTGCACAGCTGGTGGAGGTATTTACGAGGATCTTTAAGCTGTCTCTATCTCTGGCAACTGTCCCCAAGTGCCTGAAGACAGCTACCATAATGCCGGTGCCGAAAATGTCTAAAATCACCAACCTGAATGACTACCGCCCGGTTGCCCTAACTCCAATACCTTTCAAATGCTTTAAAAGGCTGGTCCTCTCCCACATCAAATCCTGCATCCCCGCATCATTGGACTCATCAATTTGCATACAGGGCAAATAGATCCACAGAGGATGCCATCTATGTGGCTCTTCACACTCTCCTGACCCACCTGGAAACTCAGGGCACCTACGTGAGGATGCTCTTCATTGACTATAGCTCTGCCGTCAATACGGTCATCCCCACCAAGCTCACCACCAAACTCCACCAGCGAGGCCTCAGCTCACTGATATGCGATTGGATACTGAGTTTTCTGGCGGAGCGACCGCAGGCAGTGAGACTGGGGCCGCACCTGTCCCCCACTATCACCCTGAGGAACGGCACATCACAGGACTGTGTACTGAGCCCCATGCCCTACTCCCTCTTCACACACGACTGTGTTCCTGCATTCGACACCAGCACCATTGTCAAATTTACAGACGACACAATGGTGATCGGGCTGATCACCAACGGTGACGAAACAAACTACAGAGAGGAGGTGCAGAACCTGGCGGACTGGTGCTCACGGAACAACTTGTCACTAAACACCTCCAAGACTAAGGAGCTGATTATTGACTTCAGGAGGTCGGAGAATGGGGAATACGCCCCAATCTCCATCTACGGGGACAGTGTGGAGAGAGTGTCCAGCTTCAAGTTTCTGGGCACTCACATATCAGAGGACCGCACATGGTTCACCAACACCGCTGCGTTGGTCAAAAAGGCACAGCAACGACTGTTCTTCCTAAGAACATTGAAACGGACTGGTCTGTCCCAACAGCTGCTGACGACCTTCTACCGCTGCACACTGCCACCCAGCTTTGTGTCATCTGCAAATTTGCTAATGTTACTTTGAATCCCTTCATCTGAATCATTGATGTATATTGTAAATAGCTGTGGGCCCAGCCTTGCGGTATCCCATTAGTCACTGCCTGCCATTCTGAAAGGGACCCGTTAATTCCTACACTTTATTTCCTGTCTGCCAACCAATTTTCAATTCATGTCAGCATTCTACCCCCAGAACCATGTGCCTTAATTTTGCACATTAATCTCCTTTTTGTGGGACCTTATCAACTACTTTCTGAAAGTCCAGGTACACTGGCTCTCCCTTGTCCATTTTCCTAGTTACATCCTCAAATATTTCCAGCAGATCAGTCAAGTATGATTTCCCCTTCGTAAACCCATGCTTACTCGGACCAATCCAGTTACTTCTATCCAAATGTGCCGCTATTTCATTTTTTTATTGTTAACTCCAGCACGTTCCAGACCAACAATGTCAGGCGAAGTGGTCTATAATTCAGTTTTATCTCTCCCACATTCAATTAAAAGTGGGATAAGTTTAGCTGCCCTCCAATCCACAGGAACTGATCCTGATTTTATAGAACATCGGAAAATGATCACCAATGCATCCACGATTTCTAAAGCCTCTTCCAGAAGTACCCTGGGATACAGACCATCAGGGAATGAGGATTTATTTGCCTTTTGTCCCATCAGTCTACTGAACAACATTTCCTTCCTAATGTGCATTTCCTTCAGTTCCTCCGTCACCTCAGATCCTCTGGCCACAAGTACATTTAAAAGATTGTTTGTGTCCTCCTTAGTGAAGAATGATCCAAAGTACCTGTTCAACTAATCTGCCATATCCACATAATAAATTAATCTTTTTCAGTCTTCGGGGGTCTAAGTTTGGTCTTAACCTTTACTAGTCTCCTTTATATTGTTGGCTAGCTTACTTTCGTACCATATTTTTTCTGCCCGTATTGCCTTTTTAGTTACCTTCCGTTGCTCTTTAAATATTAACCAATCCTCTTGCTTCCTGCTCATCTTTGCTACGCTACGTTGTAATTCTTCTATTTTATTTTTACACTGTCCCTGACTTCCCTTGTCATCCACGGCCGCCCCTTATTCCCCTTTGAATCTTTCTTCCTCTTTGAAATGAACTGATCCTGCCCCTTCTGTGTTATTAATACATAAATACATTAATACATAAATACCTGCCATTGTTGTTCCACTTTCAGCCCTGGTATGGTAACTTTCCAGTCAACTTTGGCCAGCTCCTCACTCATGGCTCCATAATCCCCGTTGATCAACTGTAACACGGGCACCTCCAATTTAGCTTTTTCCTCTACAATTGTAGATTAAAACGTATATTATGGTCACTAGAATTAGAATTAGAATTAGAATGCCTTTATTGTCATTCAAACAAACAAAGGTTTGAACGAAATTTCGTTCCCTGCAGTCATAATAGCAACATCAACACCACACACAATTAGCACAGTTCCACACAAACATCCATCACAGTGAATCTTCAAACACCTCCTCACAATGATGGAAGGCAAAAGTCGTATCTCTTCCCTTCTCTGTTCTTCTCCCGGCGGTCCCAACTGCTGCGTCGAGGCGATCGAGGCTCTTGATGATAAAGCCGCCGATGGGCGATGGTAAGTCCCACGGCCGATTAAGCCGCGCCGGTGATGTAAGGCCCTGCGACGGGCCGATTCAGACTCCGCGATTCGGGGCGGGCGAAGTTGCCGTTGCGGGAGCTCCCAAAGATCGGTCTCCTACCAGGGATCCGCGAAGTCCAGATGTTACCCACCACAGGGGCTGCGGCCGCCGTGCCACCACAGCCTCCGAGTCAGCCAGCTGTGCTGTGCCTCCTCCATTGCCAGCGTGAGCACCACCGGAAATTGGAGAAGCAGCAGCCCATATTCCGCTTGGGCAGTCGCCAATTTCCGGTAGCCCTTGCTGTTTCCTCCCCTTCTCAGCTCTCCCTCAGCCCTCTGGCTCCACCTCTTCCATTCTTCTTCCCGTCTGAAGAAGGGTTTCGGCCGGCAACGTTGCCTATTTCCTTCCCTCCATAGATGCTGCCTCACCCGCTGAGTTTCTCCAGCATTTTTGTCTAACGTGATGGTAATTAACTCCGCAGGCTCTACGGCTGGATCCCTCAGGTCGATTCCGGTTGGAGGACACCATATCAGGCCCCAGCGAAACGGAGACACGACAAGGAAAAGGTCGCGTCTCCGTTCAAAGGAATAGATTAAAAAATCTCCAACCCCCACAACTAAAAATAAATCAAAAACATACTCCTAACAAGACCAAAAATAACAAAAAATACACTCGGACTGCAGGTGAACTGCAGCAACAAGGCGCCGCCACTGCCTCTTAGTGGCTCCTTAACCTCAAATTCCGATATCAAATCCGGTTCATGACACAACACTTCAACTACATTTCTAGTCCCTTCTAGTACAGCGGGATAATATTGGCAATGTTCTATTCGTCTGGAACCACTCCTGACACTTGTGAATCTGAAAGATCACAACTAATGCCTCCACAATCTCTGAAGCCCCCTCTTTCGGTTTAGGGGGATTACCGGCGAATTCCATGCAACTACACTCTGCCATTTTGAGCCACTTGTTGTTACAGTTCGACGTCCTCTTCCGTGTTTCCCAGCAGCGCCATTTGTTGCCCAACTACCTGTTTCTAATTTGTCTCCTTAAATTACTTCTTGCATCTCTTCATAGTCCGCACTAACCAGCGATCCTCGCACATTAAAACTATCCTGCACACATTTGGGCCAATTTACCCTTCTACCCAGCCAATTGACCGAATTACCTGTACCTCTTTGGAGAGTGTGAGGAAACCGACGATCGCGGAGAAAATCCACGAGGTCACGGCGAGAACGTACAAACTGTGTACAGACAGCACCCATAGTCGGGATCAAATCCGGGTCTCCGGTGCTACAAGCGCTGCTCTGCAAATCCATCGCTGCGCCATCATGCCGCCTGTTCTGCCCCTTGTTCGCGAAGCGTTTCTGTTGGTTTGCTATTTTATTTCTAACTTGAAGTTCAATGTTACATTTAAGTGCACGAGATGTAATTCTTGTGCATGTGTGCTCAGTTTATTTTTATATTTTCATGTCTAAATGCTACATTTGTTTCAGAGACTGAATACCTTTAACCAGAAATGTAGGTCTGACGGTGTATCTATAAAAATGACGGGTCATCCTATCTATTTATTTATTTATGTATTTATTTATTTGCTTATTTCTTCCGAACAAGTAAAGACATAAATAGGAATAAATAACAACAACAAAATCGAAATAGTCAAACAATTGGACATTCCAGGCTATATTTGCAAAGCAATGAAAAGCATAAAGCAAAATTTAAATGTCCAAAACTTTTTCTTTACAAGCTCAAAAAGGAGTGAGAAGAAGAATAACTTATTTAATCTCACCCCTTCTCCCTAAACCCTTCTTCCATATTTAATAATTCATTAATTAATAATAATTATCATCACCATTATTAGTAACATTGCTTATAATAATAATAATGAAAATGTATCAATAGTAATGTAATATGTAACATAATATACAATATATAATCTACAATAGCTAATTATTCATTTGAGATACAATTTAACCGTAGGCATACCCCAGACAATTTTTAGAGATGCATAAAAACATATGTATACATACAACTGATAAACACATACAAGTAATATGAATGAATTAACCAAAAAACATAAATAAATAATAAATTAAATAAATAAATAAACATTAACCCCTGTTTGGCAACCATCCCCTTCATCCCTGTACCTTGTGAAAACAAGTTTTTTGTATGTCATTTTGAACTGGTTCATGTTTGGACATTGGCTTAACTCCACATTCAAACTGTTCCACAATCCCACTCCACAGACCGAAATACAAAAAGGTTTTCTGGTCGTGAGGACTCTTTGTACCTTAAAATTAAATATTCTTCTTAAATTATACGCGCTCATTGAATAATTTTTGTATATTTACAGGTAAGTTTTTATTTTTGGCCCTAAACATTATCTGTGCTGTTTTAAATGCAACCAAATCTGCTAATTTCAATAATTTTGACTGTAAGAATAATGAATTAGTGTGATCCAGATACCTGACATTGTGAATAATGCCTATTGCTCTTTTTTGCAGAATAGCTAATGAATATAGCGAACTTTTATAGTTATTGCCCCAGACTTCTGCACAGTCATTTATGCAGGGTAAGATTAGTGAACATTAGAGAATGCGGAGTGATTTGTGATCCAGAACCTGCTCAACTTTGTGTAATACAGAAATGCTTTTTAACAGTTTGGATTGTACATGTTTAATGTGTGATTTCCAGCTGATTCTATCATCCATTATAACCCCAAGAAATTTATTTTCATGAACTCGTTCACTTTCATCCCCATTTATCTTTATATTCGCTTGTGTATTTGTTCTGCAATTACCAAATAACATTATTTTGGTTTTGCTCAAGTTTAATGATATTTTGTTCCTGTCAAACCATGTTTTCAGTTTGCCCATTTCTTTTGTTATTTTGTACAGTAGTTGTTTTAAATTCTCCCCAGAACAAAAAGTATTTGTGTCGTCTGCGAACAAGACCAGCCTCAAGGCATTGGACACATTACACATGTCGTTTATATACATGATGAATAGTTTTGGACACAACACTGACCCCTGGGGGACACCACAAGCAATATCCAAACATGTAGAACTGTAGCTGCCCAGTTCACAAGCTGTTGCCTGTTACTTAAATACCTTTTTATCCAATCCAGTACTAGATCTCTGATGCCATACCATATCTATCTCCCGGTCCTTCCTTAATATTGTTTTTTTTTCATTTACTGATTCAATTATTGATTGATAGATATATTCATTCATTCATTCCTTCTTTAACTCAGTCGTTCGGCTATTATATTCACTTATCGCTAATTTCTCTCGCTTTCAGTTATTTTGTGCTCTTTGTTAGCAAAGGCTAACGTTGAATGGCTACAGCGTTTGAAGGATCTACAGTTTCAAAACTTCAAAACTGGTGACGAGGACTTCCAGGCCAGCATCAAGACGAAAATTGGCGTCGGTGTGAGGTGTTTTGTCGCATGGAGGAAAGGTCTTTACTTCAACAGCAGTATTATTTCAAGAATCGTAACGTTGCGGAGACTGTGTTATTGTGGATCATCATCTTCTTTTAATCTTATGTCCTGAGAGCCAAGTTAAGGGTCTATATTTGTTGTTCGTAGCGGATTCAATTTCTAATGTTTTATTTTCACGGTTTGTGTGCTGAAATCATTGTATATGCATTTTCTGTACCCATCTGATGTGCTAGATTCAGACGGCTTTCTTTTGTTCAATGAACCTGCCTTTTAACAAACGATGACGGGCTCAAAAGAGGTTTCGTTTTGAAAGTATGTGTGAGTTCGAGCAGTAGAATTGGCTTGTGGGACTGTATGCATTTGAATCAGATTGGTGTGCAAGGCTTCAATATTATCAAAGCAAGTCTCAGTCGTAGCAATACATTGCCTCCGTTGCACAAGTTTCCGTGACATAGTATTTCAATAACGCACAGAGATCCCGGATTGTTCAGGTCAACCACGGCAGCTGAATGATTTCAGAGATCCTTGGCATTTCGAAATGCGTTTCTGAATGAACCAACTGAGAAATGGATTTGCTAATCACTGAAGTAGTTAAACACTGCCCCATAGACGTCAACTAGTCTGTTCAGATTTACCAATCATTGGAGTCTCGCAGTTACATTTCTGAACTGAGAGTAAAAGCAGGAATTTCTCTGGGCTGTCATCACCTGTTAGTCCACCTGCAGTATGTTGTAATATCATTGTTCTCGCAAACGTCCTCCATTGCATAAATATTCTGTGAATGTATATCTTTGCACCGCATTTGGAGACGTTACCTGCAGTACAAACTATGCAAAGAAAAATGTGGAAAACCTATCACACTTTGCACGGAATACTACATGTGATTGTTGCTGACGTTTGAGTTTTCGGTAAGTGAGCTCAATGTGAAAAGTTGCAATACAGCAGATTGGCCTTGCTCCTTATATCATAATGTAATATCTCGCGCAGTTATAATAATTATACAGAAACCGTATCAGTAATATCACCAATCAACGTGACATCGACTATCAACTGGATTCTGAAAACATGCATTCATTCCCCAGACACACTTTATTTACTTGTGCACAAGGATTCCCACTCACAGTGCTGCTCTCACATTCTGCAGCGAAAGGTCAACATTAACCCGTTGGAATTTTATGCATCTAGAATTACGGTAAATCTACATTCTCATAAACGTAAATTACCAATATGAAGCTGCACTCTAATAACCTTAGAAACATAGAAAATAGGTGCAGGAGTAGGCCATTCGGCCCTTCGAGCCTGCACCGCCATTCAATATGATTATGGCTGATCATCCAACTCAGTATCCCGTACCTGCCTTCTCTCCATACCCCTTGATCCCTTTAGCCACAAGTGCCACATATAACGCCCTCTTAAATATAGCCAATGAACAGGCCTCAACTACCTCCTGTGGCAGAGAATTCCAGAGACTCACCACTCTCTGTGTAAAGAAAGTTTTCCTCAAAGCCTTGGAAAAAATCATACATCTATGAATGCTGATTGATTTTTTTAAAGTCTTATATACCATTGCCGAAACCCGGGATTTAACCAGGGACCTTTAGATCTTCAGTCCAACGCTCTCCCAACTGAGCTATTTCGGCTGCAATAATAACCAGTCCCAATGCAATCTGACAACTGTTAGTTATCTATCGAAGTTTCAAACTGCAGTTTAATTAATATGGTCGGAGGGAACCAGCTGCGCATCAGTCTTGGAGTGAAGACGTTATTCTGTGCGTAGGAAGGAACAGCAAATGCTGGTTTACATCGAATATAGACAAAATCCACTGGAGTAACTTGGCGGGACAGGCAGCGTCTCTGGAGAGAAGGAATGGGTGACGTTGCGAGTCCAGGGCTTCGTACAAAGTGTGACTCCCAGGATGAATGTGTCTGAAAATACATGGGGCTCTAAGCGGTGTGTCTCGCTGTCTGTTACAAATAGACTTCGAGGGTAGCTGTGAGATGTCAGCTGGCTGCTCAGCAATTTAACCGCTGCGGCTCCCATCCTAGATAGCCGACGAGCAGGATATTCCTGGAGCAACGGGGCTGGAGCTGCAGTCTGTGAGGGAACCCCCGTTCGCAACGGAGCTGTAGCTGCCGTCTCCAAGGGGATCCCGTTCCAACGCAGGTTCGCAGGAACAGCAGGTACAGTCAGCACAGGACCTGGAAACAACGGAGAGGCCTCCATTGTGTCCAGAGACGTGGCCGACAGGCAGGACCTCAGGTCAGACTGACGCGCAGGGGACTTCGACCCCGCTCTCCCTACCATCCTCCTGGCCAATGTACAGTCCCATAAAAATAAAGTGGAGGACTTAAGTGCTCTGTGTTCTGTTTCACAGGGACATGGCTCACCCCCAGCTCCCCAGACTCAGCAGTCCAGCCTGGAGGTAACCCCATCCATCCCATGGAACGTAGACTGGTTTCTGGGAAAGGTAGAAGGAGGGGACGTCTGCCTCATGGTCAACTCTGCGTTGTGCTCAGACGTGGCTGTTCTTTCCAACTCCTGCTCTTCACACATGTACACCTGGCTGTGAAGTGCCGTCCCTTCTACCTACTGAGGGAATTCACCTCCATCATCCAGACCGCGGTCTACATCCCAACCCAACTGATGTCCATCTGGCAGAGAAGAAAGGAAAAAGGAAGAGGAGGAGCCCAAGGGATGAGAGAGAGGAGAGCTGAGAAGGGGAGAAGAGCTACCGGAAATTGGAGAATTCAATGTGTATGCAGCTAGGGTGCAGACTGCCCAAGCGGAATATGAGGTGCTGCTCCTCCAATTTCCGGTGGTGCTCACTCTGGCCAGGGAGGAGGCCCAGGACAGAGAGGTCGGATTCGGAATGGGAATGGCAGTTAAAGTGCTGAGCCACCGGGAGATCAGGGTGGTTAATGCAGACTAGGCGGAGGTGTTCGTCGAAACGATCGCCAAGCCTATGCTTGGTCTCACCGATGTAGATCAGCTGACATCTAGAGCAGCGGATGCAATAGATGAGGTTGGATGAGATGCAGGCGAAACTCTTTCGCACCTGGAACGACTGCTTGGTTCCTTGAATGGAGTCGAGGGGGGAGGTAAAGCGACAAGTGTAGCATCTCTTGTGGTTGCAAGGGAAAGTGTCCGGGGAGGGGGTGGTGCGGGAGGGAATGGAAGAATTGACCAGGGAGTTACTGATGGAGCGGGCTTTGCGGAAAGCAGACAAGGGGGGGGGGGTGGGACGATGTGGCGAGTGGTGGGGTCACGATGTGGCGAGTGGTGGGGTCAGGTGGTGATAATGATGGAGGTCTATTTGTTTTACGTGACAGCTAGTAGGGTGTAAGGTGAGGACTAGGGGGACTGCCCTTGTTACGAGTGGGAAGATGGGGAGAGACAGCAGTGTTACGGGGCATGGAAGAGACCCTGGTGAGAGCCTCGTTTATAGTAGGGGAGGGGAACCCCCGTTCCCTGAAGAATTAGGCCATTTCCGATGCCCTCGTGTGGAACACCTCATCCTGGGAGCAAATGCGGCATAGACGGAGGATTTGGAATTAGGGGATTGAGTCATTACAGGAAGCAGTGTGGGAAGAAGCGTAGTTTAGATAGTCAGTGGGTTTATACTAGATGTTGGTCCGAAGTCTATCACTTGCGATGGAGATAGTGAGGTCAAGAAATGGTAGGGAAGTGTCGGAAATGGTCCAGGTGTATTTTAGTGCCGGATGGTAGTTAGTGGTGAAGTGGATGACATCAGTGAGTTGTGTTTCCGTGTGCAGGAGGTAACACCAAAGCAATCGTCGATGTAGCGGAGGTAGAGGTCGGGAATGGGGCCCTGGTACGACTGGAACAAGGATTGTTCGACGTACCCGACGAATGGCCAGGCATAGCTGGGGCCCATGCTCGTGCGCATAGCTACGCCTTGTATTGGGAGGAAGTGGGGTGAGTCAAACGAGGTAATTGAGGGTAAGGACCAACTCCGCTAGGCAGAGGAGAGTATCAGTGGATGAGTATAGGTTGATTCTCCAGTCGAGGAAGAACTGGAGGGCTTTGAGACCATCCTGGTGGGGAATAGAGGTGTGGAGTGACTGGACGTCCATGGTGAAGATGAGCGGATGGGGGCCTAGAGAATGGAATGCCCGGAGACGACGGAGAGTGTCTGAGGTGTCTTGAACATAGGTGGGGGGGGGGGGATTTATCCAGGGGATATATGAGGGAGTCAAGGTATGTGGGAATAAGTTCGGTAGGGCACGAACAGGCGGAGTCAAAGCAGAAGAGGTTCGTGGGAATCGGCAAAGTAAGATTTGATTCTTGTCTGGAAATGTGTTGAAGGGTGGATAATAAATATAAACATGAAATAGTAGAGGAGATAATGAAGCTTGTTTTCCCTTCAGTGAGGAGTTACAGTAGACCATCCGCGCCCCCTACCACACGTGACATAGAAATATTACTGTAAATGGGGGGCAATATGATTGGCTCGGAGAGGGGATGGTAGCGCGTGCCGCCTGAACGGTGAGATAGAATAATGTCAAGATGCCCCTGTGTTGTATTTAACTTGTATTAACCATCTGTTGTTGAATAAGATTGACATAAACAAAAAACTATGTTTGACTAAAGAAATAATTGGAACCCATGTAGTAGATAGTATGTTTTAGTATAGCTGTATCTAACAAAAAACAAAAGTTATTTACAGCACAGTATTACTGTCGGCTAATTCTGCCGCGAAGTCAGAGAACTGGTGAGCAGTTTGTTGCAGCTGCCTCTCCATGATGTCAGGCAATAAAATCTCGGGGCAATTTTGCGCAGTCTCCGTTTTTCATTTTCCATTAATTTCCCTCTGAATTATTTTCTTCCATGGGAAGCAAATGGAGCCATTAGCGATCGACAAAAGCATGACCATAACATTTGGGACACCATTGTTCATGGGTACCTGACGTAGGGGAGGTCACTCGGGAGTGGCCAGGCAGGCTGCCAAGGTCTGACATAAATATCTCCAAGACTAGGAGGCCTGTTATGAGGATATGTTTAATAGATTTGAAATGGTTTCCTGGACCAGCAAATCTGAGAGGTAAATTACCAGAGGTACAGACTTTTCTGAACGGCATATAACGAGTTGATCGACAATGTCAGTTTCCAACTATGTGGTCTGTGCAGAACTTGAGCTGATGTGTTTAAGGTGTGAGCGAGTGCTACGCACAAAGGGTTCCCAAATGTTACACCAAAGGGCATAGAAACATAAAAACATAGAAAATAGGTGCAGGTGCAGGAGCAGGCCATTCGGCCCTTCGAGCCTGCACCGCCATTCAATATGATTATGGCTGATCATCCAACTCAGTATCCTGTACCTGCCTCCTCTCCATACCCCTTGATCCCTAAAGCCGCAAGGGCCACATCTAAATCCCTCGTAAGTACAGCCAATGAACTGGCCTCAACTACCTTCTGTGGCAGAGAATTCCACAGATTCACCACTCTCTGTGTGAAAAATGATATTCTCATCTTGGTCCTAAAAGACTTCCCCCTTATTCTTAAACTGTGAAGCCTAGTTCTGGACTTCCCCAACATCGGGAACAATCTTCCTGCATCTAGCCTGTCCAAACCCTTAAGAACTTTGTAAGTTTCTATTAGATCCCTCCTCAATCTTCTACATTCTAGCGAGTACAAGCCGAGTCTATCCAGTCTTTCTTCATATGAAAGTCGTGCCATCCCAGGAATCAGTCTCGTGAACATTCCCTGTACTCCATCTATGGGAAGAATGTCTTTCCTCAGATGAGGAGACCAAAACTGTACGCAATACTCCAGGTGTGGCCTCACCAAGACCCTGTACAAATGTAGTAGAACCTCCCTGCTGTTATACTCAAATCGTTTTGCTATGAATGCTAACATACCATTCGCTTTCTTCCTGACTGCTGCACCTGCATGCCTACTTTCAATGACTGGTGCACCGTGACACACAGGTCTCGTTGTATCTCCCCTTTTCTGAATCGGCCACCATTCAGATAATAGTCTACTTTCCTGTTTTTACCACCAAAGTGAATAACCTCACATTTATCCACATTATACTGCATCTGCCATGCATTTGCCCACTCACCCAACCTAACAATGTCACCTTGCAGCCTCCTAGCATCCTCCTCACAGATAACACTGCCCCCCAGCTTCGTGTCCTCCGCAAACGTGGAGATGTTGCATTCAATTCCCTCATCCAGATAATTGATATAAATTGTAAATAGCTGGGGTCCCAGCACTGAGCCTTGCGGTACCCCACTAGTCACTGCCTGTCATTCTGAAAATGATCCGTTTACTCCTGCTCTTTGTTTCCTGTCTGCCAGCCAGTTCTCCATCCACATCAATACTGAACCCCCAATACTGTGTGCTTTAAGTTTGCATACTAATCTCTTATCTGGGACCTTGTTGAAAGCCTTCCGAAAGTCCAGATATAACAAATCTGGTTCGCCCTTATCCACTCTACTAGTTACATCCTCGAAAAATTATATAATATTCGTCAGGCATGATTTACCTTTCACAAATGCATGTTGACTTTGTCCAATGATTTCACCACTTTCCAAATGTGCTGCGATCCCATCTTTAATAACTGACTAGCATTTTCCCCACTACCGATGTTAGACTAACTGGTCTGTCATTCCCCGTCTTCTCTCTCCCTCTCTTTTTAAAAAGTGGGGTACATTGGCTACCCTCCAATCTTCAGGAACTACTCCAGAATCTAAGAGTTTTGAAAAATTATCACTAATGCATCCACTATTTCTGGGCTACTTCCTTAAGTATTCTTGAAGAAGTAGCCAGTAGATTCAGCCTATCTGGCCCTGGTGATTTATCGGCCTTTAATCCACTCAATTTACCTAACACCACTTCCCGGCTAAACTAGATTTCACTCAGTTCCTCCATCTCATTTACCCCTGGTCCCCTGCTATTTCTGGCAGATTATTTATGTCTTCCTTAGTAAAGACAGAACCAAAGTAGTTATTCCTGACTGCAAGAGACCTACGTTTGTTTTAACTAATCTTTGTCTCTTCACACATCTATAAAAACGTTTGCAGTCAGTTTTTTATGTTCCCTGCCAGTTTTCTTTCATAATCTATTTTCCCTTTCCTAATTAAGCCCTTTGCTTGACTGAATTTCTCCCAGTCCTCTGGTTGGCTACTTTTTCTGGCTAATTTGTATGCTTCATCATTTGTTTTGATACTGTCCCTGATTTCCCTTGTTATATCTGCGTGTGATATCTGCAAAGCAAAGGCGGTGAAGGCAGGAACTCTAACATGATGTGGGTGGCATCTGCACTGCTACTTCAACGAGAAAAAAATAGAGGGATATTGAACTAATTCAGGCAAGTGGGCGAATGTAAATTGGCATGGCGTTCGGTACCGCGCCAGTGGCACAAGGGAAGTATTTCTGTGTTGCACAACATTATGATGTTATAACTATCAACCCCTGTGGATGCGGAAGATATTTTCAGGAGACAACGAAACGGAAATAATGTGGTCATGAAGAGGATATTCTAGTCGTGGGAGAATATAGGGCCAGAGGTGACAGCCTCAAAACTAAAGGACATACTCTTAGAATGGATATGAGGTTGAATGCTTTCAGTCATGAGGTGGTGAATTCATTTGGTACATTTGAAGCGGAGATTGATAGGTTCTTGATTAGCAAGGGCGTCAAATATTACGGGGAGAAGGCAGGGGAATTAGGCTAAGGGAGGTGGGGGAGGGGGATCAGTTTAGTTCAAATGGCAATGCAAAGTCGATTAGCCGAATTGTCTAATAATGCTCCCATGTCTTATGAACTTCGAAGGCACTATGTGGACTGTGCTCAGTGCGTGGGTTTCCTCATCAACTGAACCAATGCCGCGACCGGACACACCAGTGCAGCCTTTAACTGCTGCCTGAACCTAGACTGTGTCACCGCGTAAATAAAAGTGTTCGTACAACAGTTGAGGATGCTCAACAAAACCCCAAACAGACTAAATATCTTTTCAGAATCCGTATACACAAATGCCGTTTTAGTGATCTGACCATAGACGAATTGTGCCACATGCGACAGCCACAGGAGGATGAAGCTTCCGGAGAGGGTAAATAATAAAATCACCGACCTCTTCCTGCTCTCCATCTCTGGGTCACTTCGGTTTTCCCCATTGCTCTGACCCCTCAACCCCTTACGGGCCCGACTTGCCACTAAAATGTACCGGACTGTCAGAGTGTTGAGCAACAGGATTATAGTGAATGGAAGCAACGGAGTCACGATCTTATGGATCGTATCAAATACTATCCACCAGGGTTCAGTGAAATAACTACTCTTCCCCAGACAGAAGAATGGCACATTGTCGATGATTGCCTTTGGGTTATACGCGAAATAGAAGGGGACGTTTTTCAGAAAGAGCAGAACGCCAATGGTTGGAAGAACCAAAGCCGCTGTTTTTCCGGTGCAATATTTTGTTTTCAGTTTTTGACAACAAATGGCGACAAATCGATCAAAAGTGAACATAACAGTGAACCAGACAGAACAGTTTTTGGCTGTACGAGCCAATACGTTAACACTACAACACACGGGCGTGAGGTCCAGGAAATTCACCGGGAAAAGATAACGATTGATGCGATAACAGATGACATCAATAATAATAACTAGCAGATCCGCTGCAGCCATGGCCACCAGGTAGCGAGTGGTGCAGGTGGAGAGGCCGCACTTTCCACGGGAAAGGATCACAATCGCCACGAAATTCACTGCAGAAAAAGAAGAGAACGGAAACTGGGGATCAATGCTTACATATTCAATCAGTATGACTACAGTATCGTTTTGTAGATTCACAAATAAAAACTTCTCAATCACGGATCTAACCATGTTTCTGCGACAGGGTTGGCGTGAGCGAACTGCGTGGAGAGAACGAGCATTTCAGCCCTTCCAATGTATCAGTCGCAGCGTTCAATGTTTTTAAAGATGCCTCTGATGGTTGCAGATTTAACTCCAATTGCCTATTGGGTGGGGGGGGGGGGGCAGGCACTGTGATAAGTGACAGAAAACTACTCTGACTGAGCGCAGCAATAGTTGTCCATTTTCCGAACTCCCGCCTCTACCGCCCGGCGACCAATGTGCATTATTATTAGAGTTTTCATTATTCAAGATATATAATTTTCAAATGATATTCCTAAATGGATAACGGCCGCCGATTGGATATTGACCCAAACGTATCAACGCTCACATACTGGTGGAAGCATGAACATAAAGCGTATTTATCGCCCTTGAAGCCATCATTCCTCATTGCTCTTACTATGAGATCATGGCGAAACATCTCTCAACACCACGTGTCCATTATGTCCCCATAGCCTTTGATACGTTTGTGTCAGGTAAAGCGATGGGGATCTTCATTCAATATTATTCAATGACTTGGCTTCCACTGCCGATGTAGAGATAATTTCACGGGGCCATTACCCACTGAATGACAAATCTTTTCTCAAGCTAGCCGTGAAAGTATCATTCCATTTCCGAACAATGTAGCCGTCGGTTTGTAATGTACCAAGTTAAAACATTCACCCTTATTCTAGCTCCATCCATCTCACACATTGCACAGTTAAAGAGACCTTTAGTTACTCATAACATAGATGAATGAACTCAGGCTTTTCGATTTCGTTCCCCAGTTCTTTAAGTGTTCAAGTATTTTCCTGCTAAGGAAGCATATATTTGCAGCAACATTTCTCTTCTGCTGTAATCAGCAATACTTACAGTGATGGCCGGCATGTAATTTCCTTTTGAAGGCAAATGCTGCGTATGAATCATTGTTAACAGAAACTGCTGCATTATCACTATCTGAATAATTTTCTAAATTTTATTTTTCCTTTCTAAAATGGATCACCCCGCGATTAGCACTGTCGGAGCGATCAGCCTGTGATCACATTTATTTCATCCGTGTGCAACCTTCTGCATATCCCTCAGAATTCGCAATTTCATTAGGATCGTCAGCGACTGAAATTTAATTTGGTTCCCTCGTACATAATCATCAATGGAGTTTGTAACCAATGTATCCTTACTGTGTTACCCACGTTGTCACCGCCTCCCCAACTGGATCCTCGATTTCCTGACCAACTGACCACAATCAGTGAGAATAGGGGACAAATTATCATCTACCATTATCATCAATACTCCGCAAGGATGCAAACATGACCGCATTCTTTGCTCCGTATCCACCCACCACTGAACAGGCAAGTACGTATCCAAATTACTTTACAAATTCGTGGATGACGCCATATTTTTAGGCCGGATATCAAACAATGACGAGGCGGAGCACAGGAAGAAGATTGAGAACCTCTTGACCTGGCGTAAATACAACAAGGTTTCTATCAATGTCAACAAGGCAACGGAGATAGTGATTGACTTCAGAAAGCGGAGCGGTACACATACCCCGGTATACAATGGCGGCCACGCAGTGGAAATGGTTGAAAACGTCAAGTTGCTCGGAGTAAATATCAACTTTAAATTGACTAGCTTTATCGACGTAATGGCTAAGAGAGCACACCAACCCCTCCACTTCCTTATAAAGTTTATGATGAAGGTCGACATTTCCCCAACACCTCCCACCTTATCTGGAGTTGCGTACAATATTTTTCCGGGATGCATCACGGCATGGTTTGGAAACAGCTCCATCCAAGACCGCGAGAAACTGCAGAGAATTATGGACGCAGCCGACCAACACACAAACCAACCTCCCTTCAAATACGCTTCACGCTGCCCGGACGGGCCACCAGCATAATCGAGAAGGCGTTTCACCACCAGTCACCCCCTTCTCCCCCTCTCTCATCGGTAGGAGGAACAGAAGGTGAAAACACACGCCTCCTGATTCAGGGACTGTTTCTTCCCAGCTGTTATCAGGCAACTGGCCCATCCGATCAAAAACTAGGGAGCGATCCTGAGCTACTCTCAAACTCGCTGGAGGCCTTCTGATTATATTTAATCGGGCCTCACTGGAATTTATTTTGCACTAAACATTCATCGCTTTATCGCGTATCCGTACACTGTGGACGGCTCGATTACAATCTTGTGTAGTCTATCCGTGGACTGGTTAGCGTGCAAAATAAAACATTTCACTGTACCTCGGTACACGATACAATAAACTAAACTACACAAACTGAAATACTCCCTCGCATTATTTAATAACTTCCAGGTCTCCGTTCATTTCTATTATTCAGCTATTCAGTATCCCGCTATTTATTTCGATAACATTCCTCATCATTGGAAACTCGATCAATCACTGTGTCTCTTCAATCTTACGGACCAACCCATCTACGGAAATGCCCAAGCCATTTCTAATACATCAGACATGACCGTGCAGCCAGCACAGACCCGTGCAGAATAACCAGACTAAATACGATCAGCACGCATGACTTTATACATTTTACTCCGGCATTTCCCTTTCTTTTGGTGTTATCATAACCAGCATGCTGCCGCTCCTCACATTGCAGGAATGTTTAACATAGTTTATAGATTGTTGACGGATGTCAACAAAAGCATCGAAGAACCTGCTCGGGTGCTTCTTTAGGTATTTGAGCAAGTCTGGTTGCGCATCACGTTTTAGAATCCTGGACAGTTTCAATCCCACAATCTCTTGAGTGTATTTTAACGTGCCAATTGGCTTTAGTGCCGTCCCTTCCTTGCACTGACAATTCCCATCACTGATGTAAAGTTGTTCCAGCCCCTTGCCTTTCAAAAAAACTGGTTTATTGCTTTGCCATTTCCTTCGTCGTAATAATTTCAGAAAAATAATATTCCACCACTTACCCGGAACTCCAATGGACGCAATTATTACGTACAGTATTTTCTCGACATCGCGGTATGTACTCAGCATTTCTGCAGCAACAGATGTATACTGTTATGTGGCAGGATAACCCTCCAGCAAAGTTTCAGTTGACACTTCTATGGTGTTTTTATACTGCCATTCGTCTCCACTGGGATGTGCCAATGACAACAGTTATAAATAGACACCCATTGAACCGGGTGCACAGATGACGACAACCGTGGGGAGCATCCGCATGACCAGACTTTGTTTAGCTCTGACAGTGATTTTAGAAACTCGGAAAATCGGATCACGGTGATTGGAGAAAAAATGAATGTCGTCGCTGGCGCAAAGCTGCTATTGTTTCAAACACCATCACATCATCCATCTATCCCACTGTTTATCTGTTTGGGTTTTATTTTTAATTTATTTCGCTCTGCGTCTGAATTGACAACTTCTCTCCGCCGTTCTCTCTCTAGTTTGCTCGGCATGAACAGTCTTAATAGCAGGAAAACATTACGCGGTCAAGGAGGCTTAATGTTCTGGTGGATGACACTGTAGATTTATAAAATAGATTCACAAAGACACAAAGACTGGCCCTTCTTCCAACTCGTCCGTTCCGATCAAGATGCCTCAAATAATCTGGTCACTTTTGTTTCACACGTATCCTTCCAAACCATTCATGTCTACGCACCTACCCCAATGTCGTTTTAATGCGGCATTTGCCCCTCTCTCAAATACTCCTTCTGGCAGCTCATTCCATATGCCCACCAATCATTAAAACGTTGCACCTCAAATTCTCTTGTCTTGCCGCTCTCACTTTAAATTGATGCCCTCCAGTATTTAATTCTCGCAATCTGGGAAAAAGATTCCATACTTCCACCATAACTATTTCCCTCATAATTTAATAAGATTGCCCATCAACGTCCTGCACTTCATGGAATAAACTCCTAGCGCGCATCCCCGGGCTGGGACCTCTGAGTCCCGAAAACATCTTCGCAAATCTTGTCTGCGCTCTTTTCAGCTTCACGGCAACTTTACTCAGCTGGGTGTCCAATACTGCACAAAATACAACAGGTGCGGTCATTCAATGTCTTGTACAACTGCATCGTAAGGTTCCACTTCTGCACGCAACTCCCTAAATGATCGCCAATGCACCAAAATACTATGTTTTTCGCTTTAGCCTTTATTGCAGTTATGAATACACAAATAAAACACAAATATCACGACAAAATATACAACAATGCAGTGAAACGTACAACAGTTGGCGGGGGTTTTAGTTTACAATTAGTGATGCAGTATACATAACTATTTTCTTATTAAAACATTTTCAAATAACTTACATTATTGTCAATAAAATTATACAGTGTTGATGTATTTATTTCTATAACTAATCCATTTTTCCCATTTTCTGTTAAACTCGTCTTCTTTCACACTTAGAGAATATTTTATCCATGACAAATATTTCCTGTACTATGTCTGACCATTGTCTAAGTCTGGGTGTGTCCGCTGCAAGCCAGTTTTTTGTGATGGCCATTCTGCCAGCTGTGAGTAGGATTTTAACCAAGTAATGATCTTCCTTCAGCACCACTGCAGTTATATTACCCAGGTCTAAAATTGAACACTTCTTGGAGACTATATATCCGAATACCTCCTTTAATTCTGAATTCACTCTGTCCCAAAATGGTTCTATTTTTGGGCAACTCCAGAAGATGCGTGCATGATTTGCGTCTGTTTGGCCACATTTCCTCCAGCATGTTTGCTGCCTTAGCATTTGCTTGCTTTTTATGTTAGGCGTAATAAAGAAACAAATCAACAATTTCCAATTAAATTATCTCCATTTTTGTGAATTAGTGGATGTCTGTTGTGTGACACACATATGATGCAATTCTTTTTCTGAGATTGTGATGTCCAATTCCTTTTCCCACTTACATTTTACATAAAATGTAGTTTCAGCTTGACATTCCATTAAACTATGATAAAGTTTAGAAATAATCCTTCGTGTTTTTTGGTGATACGCATTAACTATCACTTCTATCACCGGATTATTTTCTTCTAGTGCCTCCCTTTTTACTTTGTTATTGTAATAATCTCTAAGTTGGAGGTATCTAAACAAGTCTTGGTTCCGAAATGCAAATCTATCTATCAAATCTGGAAAACATCTTTGGTCTCAATGTTCAATAGCAGTACAAAATGGAGTCATTCCTTTCTTCATCCACTCTTTAAATGTTGAGTCATACATCCCTGGTTTCAATTCATTCTCTAAAGCTATCCATCTTAAAACTTTTTGTTGTTTATTCAGTTTAAGTTGTCTGGTAAGAGTGAACCAGGTTTCCAAAGTAAATATCGTTATTGGATCGATTATACTCCTGACATGTCCAGGAAGCGCTTTTTTCCCCAAGAGTGTTTGGATGTGGATTTCAGGGATATATGTCTCAATCTATTTCCACCTAGCTATATAGCTGTCCTCACACCAATTAATTAGTGGTCGAAGTTGGGCTGCATAGATATATATCCTAAAATGTGGAAGTGCCATTCCACCTTTGCCCTTTGGCACCTGGAGTGTGGTGTATCGAATTCTGGCCTTCTTTCTGCCCCAAATAAATCTAGATATTAATTTGTCCAATTCCGTGTTTTAATGGTACCTCTATAGTCAGAGATTGAAACAAGTACAATAGCCTTGGCAAAATGTTCATTTTCACCACGTTTATCTTACTACTAAAATCCATTGGGTAGGTGGACCATCTATCCATATCCTTTCTTATGTTTTGGTTGATGTGATTATAATTGGCCCCACACAACATTGATATATTTTTTGTTATAAGTACCCCTAGGTATTTGATTAATTTTGATTCCCATTTAATATTATACTTTTGTTCGATTTCTTCTGGTGGAGGACTATTAAATAGGAGGGTTTGAGTTTTTGAAATATTCACTTTATATCCTGCATAAAAATTAAATTTATCTATGATCCCCATCCTTGGGAATTATGTGTTTACTTCCGTGAGATACGTCATCACATCTGCAAAAAGGCCAATTGTATGTTCTCTGTCTCTTATAGTTACTCCCCTCAGTTCCCTATCTTGACGAATCGCTTGAGCCTATTGTTCAACATATATAGCAAACAGGGTAGGGCTAAGACAACATCCCTGTCTAGTTTCTCTTCCTAACACAAATCTTTCAGTTAAGGATCCATTCACCTTTACTCTTGCAGTAGGTTGCTGGTAATTTTGCTTTAATAACTTGAATTGAATCTTCGGTAAAGCCAAATCTTTCTAGTGTTTTATGTAAGAATTCACAGTGAACCCGATCGAAAGCCTTTTCCGCATCTAGGCTTATCAGGACAGCACGCCTACTTTCCTTTTGAATCTTGTGTATTATATGTAGGATTCTACTAATACTGTCCTGTGATTGTCTGCCTATCATAAAACCAGTCTCGTCTTCATCAATTAAATCTGGCATGAACTGGAGGGTGGCAACTTCGACCTCCCCGGGCCGCAGAGTTTGAACCAGCCCGTTCACGGAGCTGGGATTCGGCCACGGGACCTACCATCACCCGGCGGGGTCACACCACCGGAGGTCTGGATCACCTCGGGGCCTCGCCTCCGTGAAGAGGGAGAACAAGTAGGGAAGAAACAGAGACTATAAGACTTTTGCCTCCATCACAGTGTGGAGATCCCTGGTGAACTCACTATGGTGGGTGTTAAATTTGTGTTTATTGTGTGTTTTTGTTATTTATCATTATATGTATAACTGCAAAAAATTCGTTCAGACCAAAAGGTCCAAATGACAATAAAGGATAATTCAATTCAATTCAATTCAACAGGCCACATTTGGAATCGATATCGGTCTGTAGTTGGTACAATTTTCCTTGTCTTTGTTCTCTTTGGGGATTGATGTTATAATTGCCTCTTTCCATGACGGGGGTGTCTTGCCTTCTTTGATAATCCAGTTAAAGTTTCTCAGAAGAAGTGGGTTCAGTTCATTCCGAAATATTTTATACCACTCTATAGGGAAACCGACGCTGCCTGGGGCCTTCTTTGTTTTCATCCTACCAATTGTATTCTCTATCTCCTCCAGTGATATTTCTGCTGTGATTATTTTATTTTGTGTCTCTTCAACACAGGGCAGATCTGTTGTATTTAAAAAAGTCCTCATTGATTCCCCATCTACTGAAGAGGTTTGTGTACATCATTATTTATAATATTCCTGGGAGATATATTCTATTTCTTTTGGACCACTCTGCAAATTCTGTGTACAGGGGTCCTTAATTTTGTGTACGGTGTTGTTAGCCTGTTGTTTGCGTAGCCTTCGGGCAAGTATTTTAGTGGATTTAGGCCCAAGCTCATTATGTGCTTGTTTAAAAAATCTTGCATTTTTCTCCACCTCTTGACCCAATATTCCATCCATTTGTCCCCTCGAATCTTCTATTTGCTTATAAATTCTCTGGTCCTTATTATTTTTGTACTTCTGTTCTAAATCCTTCAGGTCTGATATCAACTTATTATATGTTTTCATTCTGGCCTTTTTAATATGCGATGCCCTAGCTATCAACCTACCTCGTATTAGAGCCTTCAATGAATCCCATAATATGGATGAGTCCACCTCCCCATTGTCATTCTCCTCTAGATATGTTTTGATTTCCAATTTAATATAATTTACAGTTGTTTTATCATTCAGTATTCCAACATTTAATCGCCACACTGTGTATTTCCTTCTACTGTCCATTTGAATTGTTAAGTATATGGCAATATGGTCTGATACATCTGCCACACCAATTCTGCAATCCGTTACCCTTTCACAGTCTTCTTTCTGCATTGAGAAATAATCTATTCTGGAGTAAACTGAGTGTGGTATTGAGTAATGTGTATAGTATCTTTCTAGAGGGTGAAAATTCCTCCAGACATCAAGAAAACCAAATTGTTCACAGGTAGTGTTTAGTAGTTTTGTTAACTGGTTCGTATTCTTCTTTTTACTTGTCATATCAAGCCTATGATTCAGTACAACATTTAGATCCCCCCCCCCCCCCCCCATATATACAGATTCCGTCTGCTTCCACTGCAATAATATCAAATAGGGATTTGAAAAAACGTTTATCAGTACCTGCGGTTGCATAGATATTCAGTGCCAGGATATTATTATCAACTTTGCCCGTTACTATGATATACCTCTCTTCTTCGTCTTTTGTTTCTTTAAAACATTAGAATTTAACTGTGTTTGATATCAAGATTGCCACTCCTCTTTTATGACTACAAGTATGTGAGCTATAATATGTGTTTTTACATCCAAATCTTTTCAGCTTCTCATGCTCTTGTCGCGATAAATGGGTTTCTTATAAGAAAATAATATGCATCGTCACTTTTTTCAATTTAGTCATGACTTTAGCCCTCTTAATTGGATTACCCAAGCCATTAACATTTAGAGACATCAACTTAAGTCCTTGACATTGCATCATTACCCTTAGTATGATTGATGTCACTGTAATACCTTTTAATACCAAAATACTTTTCAACCAGCCTATCTAGCCATGGCATCACTTTCGTGAAACTATGTACTTGTCGGTGATAAAAATAGCAAACAGCAGTGGACGCAACACAAATCAGTCATGCACTCCACATGTCACAGCCAGAAAAGCAGTATTCCACACAAGCGAGCTGCATCACAAATTAGTTGAGGAACAGCCTTACCTCAAGAGTTTGCAGAACATTGAGAATATCGTCCAATATATCGAACAGACAGAACAATCCCCAACATTGACTCCATCCATATTTCACCGTACTGGGGAGATGCCGATGTCATAATTCAGATCCTTTCAACAGCTTGTTGAACGGTCAAACATCTTTCCCTCTTACCGTTGCGCAGAATATACAAATGCTTAAAAGCACGTAACACCAGATCGGAACACATTCTTCCAATCTGTTATCAGGCATCTGAGTTGAACACGTACTTTCGATTCGTCTTCACTTAGTAGGACACAAACAATCATCCTGATGTACCAGTGGCCAGAGGATCTGGGTTGACGGAGGAACTGAAGGAAATTCACAGTTGGCAGGAAATGGTGCTGAGTAGACTGATGGGACTGAAGGCTGATAAATGCAGAGGCCTGATGGTCTGCATTCAACGTTACTTAAGGAAGTGGCTCGACAAATAGGGGACGCATTGGTGATCATTTTCCAATGTTCCATAGATTCAGGATCAGTTCCTGTGGATTGGAGGGTAGCTAATGTAATCCCATGTTTTAAGAAAGACGATAGAGTGATAACCAGGAATTATTTAGACAATGGACAATAGATGCAGGAATAGGCAATTCGGGCCTTCGAGCCAGCACCGCCATTCAATGTATGAATGTCCTTCCTCCAATTAGGGGACCAAAACTGCACACAATATTCCAGGTGTGATCTCACTAGGGTCCTGTACAACTGTAGAAGAACCTCTTTGCTCCTATACTTAACTCCTCTTCTTATGCAGGTCAACATGCCATTCGTTTTCTGCACTGCCTGCTGCACCTGCATGCTTACTTTCAAGACCCCCAAGATCTCGATGTGCCTCCCCTTTTCCCAATTTGACAGCATTTAGATAATAATCTGCCTTCCTGTTTTTGCCATCAAATTGGATAAGCTCACATGTATCCACATTAAACTGTATCTGCCATGCATCTGCCCACTCACTCAACCTGTCCAAGTCACCCTGAATTCCCATAGCTTCCTCCTCACAGTTCACACTGCCACCCAGCTTTGTATCATCTGCAAATTTGCTAATGTTACTTTGAATCCCTTCATCTAAATCATTGATGTGTATTGTAAATAGCTCCGGTCCTAGCACCGAGCCCACTAGCCACTGCCTGCCATTCTGAAAGGGACCAGTTAATCCCTACTCTTTGTTTACTGTCTGCCAACCAATTTTCAATCCATGTCTGCACTCTACCCCCAGACCCATGTGCCCAAATTTTGCCCATTAATCTCCAATGTGGGACCTTATCAAATGCTTTCAAAACATCCAGGTACACTACACCCACTGGCTCTCCTTTGTCCATTTTCCTAGTTACATCCTCAAAGAATTAGTCAAGTATGATTTCCCCTTCGTAAATCCATGCTGACTCGGACTGATCCTGTTACTGCTATCCAAATGTGCTGCTATTTCATCTTTTGTTATTAACTCCAGCACCTTCCACACCACCGATGCCAGGCGAACTGGTCTATAATTCCCTGTTTTCTCTCTCCCGCCTTCCTTTCAAAGTGGGATAACATTAGCTACCCTCCAATCCACAGGAACTGATCCTGAATGTATAGAACATTGGAAAATGATCAACAATGAATCCATGACTTCTAGAGCCACCGCCTGAAGTATCCTGGGATGCAGACCATCAGGCCCTGGTTAATAATCAGCCTTTAGTCCGATCATTCTATTCAACTCCATTTCCTGCCTAATGTGGATTTCCTGCAGTTCCTCCGTCACCTCAGATCCTCTGGCCACTAGTACACCAGGAAGATTGTTGTGTTCTCCTTAGTGAGGGCGGATCCAAAGTATCCAACGTTCAATTCATCTGCCATATCCTTCTTCCACATAATAAATTCATCTTTTTCAGTCTTCAAGGGTCTAACTTTGGTCTTAACTATTTGTTTCCTCTTCACATATGTAAAGAAGTTTTTACTATCCTCCTTTATATTCTTGGCTAACTTACCTTCATACCTCATCTTTTCTGCTTGTATTATCTTCTGTTGCTCTTTAAATATTACCCAATCCTCTTGCTTCCCGCTCATCTTTGCTATGTTATATTTCTTCTCTTTTATTTTTATACTGTCCCTGACTTCCCTTGTCAGCCACGGTCGCCCCTTATTCCCTTGGAATCTTTCTTCCTCTTTGGAATGAACTGATCCTGCATCTTCTGTATTATTCCCAGAAATCCCTGCCATTGCTATTACACTGTCATCCCTGCTACGGTAACTTTCCAGCCAACCTTGGCCAGCTCCTCACTCATGGCTGCATAGTCCCCTTTAATCAACTGTAATACGGACACCTCCGATTTAGCTCATCCCTCTAAATTTGCAGATTAAAATTTATATTATGTTCACGAATTAGAATTAGAATGCCTTTATTGTCATTCAAACAAAGTTTTGAACGAAATTTCGTTCCCTGCAGTCATAACAGCAAAATAAACACAACACACAATTAGCACAGTTCCACACAAACAGCCATCACAGTGAATCTCCAAACACCTCCTCACTGTGATGGAAGGCAAAAGTCTTATCTCTTCCCTGTTCTCTGTTCTTCTCGCGGTGGTCAGGCATCCTGTGGCGAGGCGATTGATGCTCTCGATGTTAAAGCTCCCGGCGCGCGATGGTTAGTCCCGCGGCCGATTAACTCGCGCCGGCGATATAAGGCCCTGCGACGGGCCGATTCAAACCCCGCGATTCGGGGCTGGCGAAGTTGAATTTGCGGGAGCTCCCGAAAATCGGTCTCCTACCTGGGACCTGGGAGCTCCCGATTTTACCTTCCAAAGGGCCGGCGGCCGATACCTCCGAAACTCCGATGTCGGGCCGTAGCCTCCGTGCCACCACAGCCTCCGAGTCAGCCAGCTCCGCTGGGCCTCCTGCATTGCCAGATTGAGCACCACCGGAAATTGGAGGAGCTCATATTCCGCTTGGGCAGTCTGTAGCCCAGCGGCTTGAACATTGACTTCTCCAATTTCCTGTAGCCCTTGCTGTCTCCTCCCCTTCTCAACACTCCCTCAGCCCTCTGGCTCCCCCTCTTCCTTTCTCCCCACCCCCCCCCCCCCCAACCCCGCATCAGTCTCCCGGTCCTTCCTTAATATTGTTTTTTTTTTCATTTACTGAATAAATTAATGATTGATAGATCTATTCATTTATTCATTCCTTCTTTAACTCAGTCGTTCGGCTGTTATATTCACTTATCGCTAATTTCACTCGCTTTCAGTTATTTTGTGCTCTTTGTTAGCAAAGGCTAACGTTGAATGGCTACAGCTACAGTTTCAAAACTTCAAAACTTGTGACGAGGACTGGAACTTCCAGGCCTGCATCAAGACGAAAATTGGTGTCGGTGTGAGGTGTTTTGTCACATGGAGGAAAGGTCTTTACTTCAACACCAGTATTATTTCAAGAATCGTAACGTTGCGGAGACTGTGTTATTGTGGATCATCATCTTCTTTTAATCTTATCTCCTGAGAGCCAATTTAAGGGTCTATATTTGTTGTTCGTAGCGGATTCAATTTCTAATGTTTTATTTTCACGTTTTCTGTGCTGAAATCATTGTATATGCATTTTCTGTACCCATCTGATGTGATAGATTCAGACGGCTTTCTTTTGTTCAATGAACCTGCCTTTTAACAAACGATGACGGGCTCAAAAGAAGTTTCGTTTTGAGAGTATGTGTGAGTTCGAGCAGTAGAATTGGCTTGTGGGACTGCATGCATTTGAATCAGATTGGTGTAAGGGCTACAATATTATCAAAGCAAGTCTCAGTCGTAGCAATACATTGCCTCCGTTGCACAAGTTTCCGTGACATAGTATTTCAATAACGCACAGAGATCCCGGATTGTTCAGGTCAACCACGGCAGCTGAATGATTTCAGAGATCCTTGGCATTTCGAAATGCGTTTCTGAATGAACCAACTGAGAAATGGATTTGCTAATCACTGAAATAGTTAAACACTGCCCCATAGACGTCAACTAGTCTGTTCAGATTTACCAATCATTGGAGTCTCGCAGTTACATTTCTGAACTGAGAGTAAAAGCAGGAATTTCTCTGGGCTGTCATCACCTGTTAGTCCACCTGCAGTATGTTGTAATATCATTGTTCTGGCAAACGTCCTCCATTGCATAAATATTCTGTGAATGTATATCTTTGCACCACATTTGGAGACGTTACCTGCAGAACAAACTGTGCAGAGAAAAATGTGGAAAACCTATCACACTGTGCACGGAATACTACATGTGATTATTGCTGACGTTTGAGTTTTCGGTAAGTGAGCTCAATGTGACCAGTTGCAATACAGCAGAATGGCCTTGCTCCTTATATCATAATATAATATCTCGCGCAGTTATAATAATTATTCAGAAACCATATCAGTAATATCACCAATCACCGTGACATCGACTATCAACTGGATGCTGAAAACATGCATTCATTCCCCAGACACACTTTATTTACTTGTGCACACGGATTCCCACTCACAGTGCTGCTGTCACATTCTGCAGCGAAAGGTCAACATTAACCGTTGGAATTTTGTGCATCGAGAATTACGGTAAATCTACATTCTCATAAACGTAAATTACCAATATGAAGCTGCACCCTAATAACCAGTCCCAATACAATCTGACAATTGTTATTTATCTATCGAAGTTTCAAACTACAGTTTAATTAATACGATCGGAGGGTGCCAGCTGCGCATCAGTCTTGGAGTGAAGACGTTATTCTGTGTGTAGGAAGGAACAGCAAATGCTGGCTTACATCGAATATAGACAAAAACCACTGGAGTAACTTGGCGGGACAGGCAGCGTCTCTGGAGAGAAGGAATGGGTGACGTTGCGAGTCGAGGGATTCGTACAAAGTGTGACTCCCAGGATGAATGTGTCTGAAAAGACATGGGGCTCTAAGCGCTGTGTCTCGCTGTCTGTTACAAATACACTTCGAGGGTAGCTGTGAGGTGTCAGCTGGCTGCGCAGCAATTTAACCGCTGCGGCTCCCATCCTAGATAGCCGACGAGCAGGATATCCCTGGAGCAACGGGGCTGGAGCTGCAGTCTGTGAGGGAACCCCCGTTCGCAACGGAGCTGGAGCTGCCGTCGCCAAGGGGATCCCGTTCTAACGCAGGTTCGCAGGAACAGCAGGTACAGTCAGCACAGGACCTGGAAACAACCGAGTGGTCTCCATTGTGGCCGGAAACGTGGCCGACAGGCAGGACTTCAGGTCATACGGGCAGGGGACCTCGACCCCCCCACCCTACCATCCTACTGGCCAATGTACAGTCCCATAAAAATAAAGTGGAGGACTTAAATGCTCTGTGTTCTGTTTCACAGGGACATGCCTCACCCCCAGCTCCCTAAGCTCAGCAGTCCAGACTGGAGTTATCCCCATCCATCGCATGGACCGTAGACTGTCTTCTGGGAAAGGGAGAAGGAGGGGACGTCTGCCTCATGGTCAACTCTGCGTTGTGCTCAGACGTGGCTGTTCTTTCTAACTCCTGCTCTTCACACATGTACACCTGGATGTGAAGTGCCGTCCTTCTACCTACTGAGGGAATTCACCTCCATCATCCGGACCGCGGTCTACATCCCAACCCAGCTGATGTTCGTCTGGCACTGGGGGAGTAGCACGCGGTGGTCACCAAGCACCAGACGGCTTACCTCGAGACATCTACCACCATAGATGTGCTCAGCCCCCTGCTGTACTCAGTCTATACTGCGTAGCTAGACATAGTGCGAACTCCATCATCAAGTTCGACGACGCACCGCTGTTGTGGGATGAATCACTGATGATGAAGGGTCAGAGTATAGAATTGAGATCGACCGATTGACCAAGTGGTGCCAGCACAATAACCTGGTTCCCAACACCTGCAAAACCAAGGAACTGATTGTACACTTTGGAAGGTGTAGGATAGAGACCCACAATCGCGTTTATTTCAACGGGTCGATGTTGGAAATGGTCAAGAATTTCAAATTCCTGGGCGTGCATATTTCCGAAGATCTCTCCTGGTCCAAGCACACTGATGCAATCATAAAGAAAGCACACCAGCGTCTCTACTACGGGAGATGATTACGCAGAGTCGGTATGTTAAGGAGGACTCTCTCGAACGTCATTGGGGTTGGGGGGAGGTGGGGGCCGGGGGGGGGGGGAGAGAAGAAAGGAAAAAGGAAGAGGAGGAGCCCAAGGGATGAGGGAGAGTAGGAGAGCTGGGAAAGGGAGGATACAGCAAGGGCTACCGGAAATTGGAGAATTCAATTTTTATGCAGCTAGGGTGCAGACTGCCCAAGCGGAATATGAGGTGCTGCTCCTCCAATTGCCGGTGGTGCTCACTCTGGCCATGGAGGAGGCCTAGGCCAGAGAGGTCGGATTCGGAATGGGGATGGCAGTTGAAGTGCTGAGCCACCGGGAGATCAGGGTGGTTAATGCGGATTAAGCGGAGGTGTTTCGCGAAACGATCGCCAAGCCTATGCTTGGTCTCACCGATGTAGATCAGCTCACATCTAGAACAGCGGATGCAATAGATGAGGTTGGATGCGATGCAGGCGAAACTCTGTCGCACCTGGAACGACTGCTTGGCTCCTTGAATGGAGTCGAGGGGGGAGGTAAAGCGACAAGTGTAGCATCTGTTGTGGTTGCAAGGGAAAGTGCCCGGGGAGGGGGTGGTGCGGGAGAGAAGGGAAGAATTGACCAGGGAGTTACTGATGGAGCGGGCTTTGTGGAAAGCAGACAAGGGGGGGCGGGGGGGGGGGGGGGATGGGACGATGTGGCGAGTGGTGGGGTCACGTTGGAGGTGGCGAAAATGATGGAGGTCTATTTGTTTTATGTGACGGCTAGTGGGGTGTAAGGTGAGGACTAGGGGGACTCTGCGCTTGTTACGAGTGGGAAGATGGGGAGAGACAGCAGTGTTACGGGGCATGGAAGAGACCCTGGTAAGAGCCTCATTTATAGTCGGGGAGGAGAACCCCCGTTCCCTGAAGAATTAGGACATTTCCGATGCCATCGTGTGGAACACTTCATCCTGGGAGAAAATGCGGCATAGACGGAGGAATTGGAATTAGGGGATTGAGTCCTAACAGGAAGCAGTGTGCGAAGAAGAGTAGTTTAGATAGTCATGGGAGTCTGTGGGTTTATAGTAGATGTCGGTCCGAAGTCTATCACTTGCGATGGAGATAGTGAGTGAGAAATGATAGGGAAGTGTCGGAAATGGTCCAGGTGTATTTAAGTGCCGGATGGAAGTTAGTGGTGAAGCGGATGAAGTCAGTCAGTTGTGTGTGTGTGCAGGAGGTAGCACCAAAGCAATCGTCGATGTAGCGGAGGTAGAGGTCGGGAATGTGGCCGTGGTACGCCTCGAACAAGGATTGTTCGACGAATGGGCAGGCATAGCTGGGGCTCATGCTCGTGCCCATAGCAATGCCTTGTATTGGGAGGAAGTGGGAGGGGTCAAACGAGGTAATTGAGGGTAAGGACCAACTCCGCTGGGCAGAGGAGAGTATCAGTGGATGGGCATAGGTTGATTCTCCAATCGAGGAAGAACTGGAGGGCTTTGAGGTCATCCTGGTGGGGGATAGAGGTGCAGAGTGACTGGACGTCCATGGTGAAGATGAGCGTATGGGGGCCTAGAAAATGGAATGCCCGGAGACGACGGAGAGTGTCTGAGGTGTCTTTGACATAGGTAGGGGGGGGGTGATTTAACCAGGGGGGATAGGATGGAGTCAAGGTATGTGGAAATAAGTTCGGTAGGGCATGAACAGGCGAAGTCAACGGGTCTTCAATTGAATATTGAATCTTGACTTGATTCTTGAAGGGTGCTTGGATGTGACAATTGGCAGCTCTCGCTTGACGAGTGCAGAAGAGATTCGTGGGAATCGGCAAAGTAAGATTCGATTCCTGTCTGGAAATGTGTTGAAGGGTGGATAGTAAATATAAACATGAAATAGTAGAGGAGATAATGAAGCTTGTTTTCCCTTCAGTGAGGAGTTACAGTAGACCATCCGCGCCCCCTACCACACGTGACATAGAAATATCACTGTAAATGGGGGGCAATATGATTGACTCGGAGAGGGGATGGTAGCGCATGCCGCCTGAACGGTGAGGTAGAATAATGTCAAGATGCCCCTGTGTTGTATTTAACTTGTATTAACCATCCCTTGTTGAATAAGATTGACATAAACAAAAAACTATGTTATGACTAATGAAATAATTGGAACCCATGTAGTAGATAGTATGTTTTCGTATAGCTGTATCTAACAAAAAACAAAAGTTATTTACAGCACAGTATTACTGTCGGCTAATTCTGCTCCGAAATCTGAGAACTGGTGAGCAGTTTGTTGCAGCTGTCTCTCCATGATGTCATGTAATACAATCTCGGAGGAAATCTGCGCAGTCTCCGTTTTTCATTTTCCATTAATTTCCCTCTGAACTATTTTCTTCCATAGGAGGCAAATGGAGCCATTAGCGATAGACAAAAGCATGACCATAACATTTGGGGCATCATTGTTCATGGGTACATGACGTAGGGGAGGTCATTCTGGATTGCCTAGGCAGGCTGCCAATGTATGACATGAATATCGCCAGGACTTGGAAGCGTGTTATGAGGATTTCTTTAATAGATTTGAAATGTTTTCCTAGACCAGCAAAGCGGAGAGGTAAATTACCAGAGGTACTAACTTTTGTGAACGGCATGTAAAGAGTAGATCGATAATGTCAGTTTCCCACTGTGTGGTCTGTGAAGAACTTGAGCTGATGGGTTTATGGTGTGAGAGAGTGCTACGCACAAAGGGTTACCAAGTGCTACGCAAAAATGGCACAGAAACATAAAAACATAGAAAATAGGTGCAGGAGCATTCCATTCGGCCCTTCGAGCCTGCATCGCCATTCAATATGATTATGGCTGATCATCCAACTCAGTTTCCTGTACCTGCCTTCTCTCCATACCCCCTGATCCCTACAGCCACAAGGGCCACATCTAAATCCATCGTAAATGTAGCCAATGAACTGGCCTAATCTACCTTCTGTGGCAGAGAATTCTACAGATTCACCACACTCTGCTTGAAAAATGATTTTCTCATCTTGGTTCTAAAAGACTTCCCCCTTATCCTTAAACTGTGACCCCTAGTTCTGGACTTCCCCAACATCGGGAACAATCTTCCTGCATCTAGCCTGTCCAAACCCTTCAGAATAGAGTAAGTTTCCATAAGATCCCCCCTCCATCTTCTAAATTCTAGCGAGTACCAGCCGAGTCTACCCAGTCTTTCTTCATATGAAAGTCGTGCCATCCCAGGAATCAGTATGGCAAGAATGTCTTTCCTCAGATGAGAAGACCAAAACTGTACGCAATACGCCAGGTGTGGCCTCACCAAGACCCTGTACAACTGTAGTAAAACCTCCCTGTTCTTATACTCAAATCCTTTTGCTATGAATGCTAACATACCATTCGCTATCTTCATGCCTGCTGCACCTGCATGAAGGGTCTCGACCCGAAACGTCGCCTGTCTCCTTCGCTCCTTAGATGCTGCTGCACCCGCTGAGCTTCTCCAGCTTTTTGTGTAACCCTGCCTACTTTCAATGACTGGTGTACCCTGACACCCAGGTCTCGTTACATCTCCCCTTTTCCTAATCGGCCACCATTCAAATAATAGTCTACTTTCCTGTTTTTACCACCAAAGTGGATAACCGCACATGTATCCACATTATACTGCATCTGCCATGCATTTGCCCACTCAACCAACTTATCAAAGTCACCATGCAGCCTCCTAGCATCCTCCTCACAGATAACACTGCCCCCCAGCTTCGTGTCATCCGCAAACTTGGAGATGTTGCATTCAATTCCCTCATCCAGATCATTGATATAAATTGTTAATAGCTGGGGTCCCAGCACTGAGCCTTGCGGTACCCCACTAGTCACTGCCTGTCATTTTGAAAATGATCCGTTTACTCCTGCTCTTTGCTTCTTGTCTGCCAGCCAGTTCTCTATCCACATCAATACTGAACCCCCAATACTATGTGCTTTAAGTTTGCTTACTAATCTCTTATGTGGGACCGTGTCGAAAGCCTTCCGAAAGTCCAGATATAACACATCCACTGGTTCTCCCTTATCCACTCTACTAGTTACATCCTCGAAAAATTATATAATATTCGTCAGGCATGATTTACCTTTCACAAATCCATGCTGACTTTGTCCAATGATTTCACCACTTTCCAAATGTGCTGCGATCCCATCTTAAATAACTGACTAGCATTTTCTCCACTCCCGATGTTAAACTAACTGGTCTGTAATTCCCCGTTTTCACGCTCCCTCCCATTTTAAAAAGTGGGGTTACATTAGCTACCCTCCAACCTTCAGGAAGTACTCCAGAATCTAAAGAGTTTTGAAAAATTATCACTAATGCATCCACTATTTCTGGGTTACTTCCTTAAGTACTCTTGAAGATGTAGCCAGTAGATGCAGCCTATCTGGCCCTGGTGATTTATCGGCCTTTAATCCACTCAATTTACATAACACCACTTCCTGGCTAAACTGGATTTCACTCAGTTCCTCCATCTCATTTGTCCCCTGGTCCCCTGCTATTTCCAGCAGATTATTTATGTCTTCCTTAGTGAAGACAGAACCAAAGTAGTTATTCAATTCGTCTGCCATGTCCTTGTTCCCCATGACCAATTCGCCAGTTTCTGACTGCAAGGGCCAAACTTAGTTTGTTTTAACTAATCTTTGTTTCTTCACATATCTATAAAAAAGGTTGCAGTCAGTTTTTATGTTCCCTGCCAGTTTTCTTTCATAATCTATTTTCCCTTTCCTAATTAAGCCCTTTGCTGGACTCTGAACTTCTCCCAGTCCTCTGGTAGGCTACTTTTTCTGGCTAATTTGTATGCTTCATCTTTGTTTTGATACTGTCCCTGATTTCCCTTGTTATATCTGCGTGTGATATCTGCAATGCAAAGACGGTGAAGGCAGGAACTCTAACATGAAGTGGGTGGCATCTGCACTGCTACTTCAACAAGAAAAAACATTGGGGGATATTGAACTAATTCAGGCAAGTGGGCGAATGTAAATTGGCATGGCGTTCGGTACCGCGCCAGTGGCATGAGGGGACTATTTATGTGTTGCACAACTTTATGATGTTATAACTATCAACCCTTGTGGATGCGGAAGATATTTTCAGGACACAACGAATCGGAGATAAAGTGGACATGGAGAGGATATTCTAGGCGTGGGAGAATCTAGGGCCAGAGGTGACAGCCTCAAAACTAAAGGACATACTCTTAGAATGGATATGAGGTTGAATGCTTTCAGTCATGTGGTGGTGAATTCATTTGGTACTTTTGAAGCGGAGATCGATAGGTTCTTGATTAGCAAGGGCGTCAAATGTTACGGGGAGAGGGCGGGGGAATGAGGTTAAGGGAGGTGGGAGGGGGGAAATCAGTTTAGATCAAATGGCAATGCAAAGTCGATGGGCCGAATCGTCTAATAATGCTCCCGTGTCTTATGAACTTCCAAGGCACTATGTGGACTGTGCTCAGTGTGTGGGTTTCCTCATCAACTGAACCAATGCCGTGGCCGGACACACCTGTGCAGCCTTTAACTGCTGCCTGAACCTAGACTGTGTCACCGCGTAAATAAAAGTGTTCGTACAACAGTTGAGGATGCTCAACAAAACCCCAAACAGACCAAATATCTTTTCAGAATCCGTGCACACAAATGCCGTTTTAGTGATCTGACCATAGACGAATTGTACCACATGCGACAGCCACAGGAGGATGAAGCTTCCGGAGAGGGTAAATAATAAAATCACCGACCTCTTCCTGCTCTCCATCTCTGGGTCACTTCGGTTTTCCCCATTGCTCTGACCCCTCAACCCCTTACGGGCCCGGCTGGCCACTAAAATGTACCGGACTGTCAGAGTGTTGAGCAATAGGATTATAGTGAATGGGAGCAACGGAGTCACGATCTTATGGATCGTGTCAAATACTATCCACCCGGGGTGAGTGAAATAACTACTCTTCCCCAGACAGAAGAATGGCACATTGTCGATGATTTCCTTTGGGTCATACGCGAAATAGAAGGGGACGTTTTTCAGAAAGAGCAGAACGCCAACGGTTGGAAGAACCAAAGCCGCTGTTTTTCCGGTGCAATATTTTGTTTTCAGTTTTTGACAACAAATGGCGACAAATCGATCAAAAGTGAACATAACAGTGAACCAGACAGAGCAGTTTTTGGCTGTACGAGCCAATACGTTAACACTACAACACACGGGCGTGAGGTCCAGGAAATTCACCGGGAAAAGATAACGATTGATGCGATAACAGATGACATCAATAATAATAACTAGCAGATCCGCTGCAGCCATGGCCACCAGGTAGCGAGTGGTGCAGGTGGAGAGGCCGCACTTTCCACGGGAAAGGATCACAATCGCCACGAAATTCACTGCAGAAAAAGAAGAGAACGGAAACTAGGGATCAATGCATACATATTCAATCTGTATGACTACAGTATCGTTGTGTAGATTCACAAATAAAAACTTCTCAATCACGGATACAACCATGTTTCTGCGACAGGGTTGGCGGGAGCTAACTGCGTGGAGAGAACGAGCATTTCAGCCCTTCCACAACATGAGTCGCAGCGTTCAATGTTTTTAAAGATGCCTCTGATGGTTGCAGATTTCACTCCAATTGCCTATTGGGTGGGGGGGGGCAGGCACTGTGATAAGTGACAGAAAACTGCTCTGACTGAGCGCAAAAATAGTTGTCCATTTTCCGAACTCCCGCCTCTACCGCCAGGAGACCAATGTGCATTATTATTAGAGTTTTCGTTATTCAAGATATATAATTTTCAAATGATATTCCTAAATGGATAACGGCCGCCGATTGGATATTGACCCAAACGTATCAACGCTCACATACTGGTGGAAGCATGAACATAAAGCGTATGAATCGCCCTTGAAGCCTGATTGCTCTTCCTATGAGATCATGGCGAAACATCTCTCAACACCACGTGTCCATTATGTCCCCATAGCCCTTGATGCGTTTGTGTCAGGTAAAGCGATGGGGATCTTCATTCAATATTATTCAATGTCTTGGCTTCCACTGCCGATGTAGAGATAATTTCACGGGGCCATTACCCACTGAATGACAAATCTTTTCTCAAGTTAGTCGTGAAAGTGTAATTCCATTTCCAAACAATGTAGCCGTCGGTTTGTAATGTACCAAGTTAAAGCATTCACCCTCATTCTAGCTCCAACCATCTCACACATTGCACAGTTAAAGAGACCTTTAGTTACTCATAACATAGATGAATGAACTCAGGTTTTTCGATTTCGTTCCCCAGTTCTTTAAGTGTTCAAGTATTTTCCTGCTAAGGAAGCATATATTTGCAGCAACATTTCTCTGCAGCTGTAATCAGCAATACTTACAGTGATGGCCAGCATGTAATTTGCTTTTGAAGGCAATTGCTGCGCATGAATCATTATTTACAGAAACTGCTGCATTATCACTATCTGAATAATATTCCAAATTTTATTTTTCCTTTCCAAAATGGATCACGCCACGATTAGCACTGTCGGAGCGATCAGCCTGTGATCACATTTATTTCATCCGTGTGCATCGTTCTGCATATCCCTCAGAATTCGCAATTTCATTAGGATCGTCAGCGACTGAAATTTACTTTGGTTACCTCGTACAAAATCATCAATGGAGTTTGTAACCAATGTATCCTTACTGTGTTACCCACGTTGTCACCGCCTCCCCAACTGGATCCTCGACTTCCTGACCAACTGACCACAATCAGTGAGAATAGGGGACAAATCATCATCTACCATTATCATCAATACTCCGCAAGGATGCAAACATGACCGCATTCTTTGCTCCGTATCCACCCACCACTGAACAGGCAAGTACGAATCCAAATTAATTTACAAATTCGTGGATGACGCCATATTTTTAGGCCGGATATCAAACAATGACGAGGCGGAGCACAGGAAGAAGATTGAGAACCTCTTGACCTGGCGTAAATACAACAACGTTTCTATCAATGTCAACAAGGCAACGATGATAGTGATTGACTTCAGAAAGCGCAGCGGTACACATACCCCGGTATACAATGGTGGCCACGCAGTGGAAATGGTTGAAAACGTCAAGTTGCTCGGAGTAAATATCAACTTTAAATTGACTAGCTTTATCGACGTAATGGCTAAGAGAGCACACCAACCCCTCCACTTCCTTATAAAGTTTATGATGAACGTCGACATGTCCCCAACACCTCCCACCTTATCTGGAGTTGTGTACAATATTTTTCCGGGATGCATCACGGCCTGGTTTGGAGACAGCTCCATCCAAGACCGCGAGAAACTGCAGAGAATTATGGACGCAGCCGACCAACACACAAACCAACCTTCCTTCAAATACGCCTCACGCTGCCCGGACGGGCCACCAGCATAATCGAGAAGGCGTTTCACCACCAGTCACCCCCTTCTCCCCCTCTCTCATCGGGTAAGAGGAACAGAAGGTGAAAACACACGCCTCCTGATTCAGGGACAGTTTCTTCCCAGCTGTTATCAGGCAACTGGCCCATCCGATCAACAACTAGGGAGCGATCCTGAGCTACTCTCAAACTCGCTGGAGGCCTTCTGACTATATTTAATCGGGCCTCACTGGAATTTATTTTGCACTAAACATTCATCACTTTATCGTGTATCCGTACACTGTGGACGGCTCGATTACAATCTTGTGTAGTCTATCCGTGGACTGGTTAGCGTGCAAAATAAAACATTTCACTGTACCTCGGTACACGATACAATAAACTAAACTACACAAACTGAAATACTCCCTCGCATTATTTAATAACTTCCAGGTCTCCTTTCATGTCTATTATTCAGTTATTCAGTATCCGGCTATTTATTTCGATAACATTCCTCATCATGGGAAACTCGAGCAATCACTGTGTCTCTTCAATCTTACGGACCAACCCATCTACGTAAATGCCCAAGCCATTTCTAATACATCAGACATGACCGCGCACCCAGCACAGACCCGTGCAGAACAACCAGACTAAATACGATCAGCACGCATGACTTTATACATTTTACTCCGGCATTTCCCTTTCTTTTGGTGTTATCATAACGAGCATGCTGCCGCTCCTCACATTGCAGGAATGTTTAACATCGTTTATAGATTGTTGACGGATGTCAACAAACGCTTCGAAGAACCTGCTCGGGTGCTTCTTTGGGTATTTGAGGAAGTCTGGCTGCGCATCACGTTTTAGAATCCTGGACAGTTTCAATCCCACAATCTCTTGAGTGTATTTTAACGTGCCAATTGGCTTTAGTGCCGTGCGTTCCTTGCACTGACAATTCCCATCACTGATGTAACGTTGTTTCAGCCCCTTGCCTGTCAAAAAAAATGGTTTATTGCTTTGCCATTTCGTTCGTCGTAATAATTTCAGAAAAATAATATTCCACCACTTACCCGGAACTCCAATGGACGCAATTATTACGTACAGTTTTTTCTCGACATCGCGGTATGTACTCAGCATTTCTGCAGCAACAGATGTATACTGTTATGTGGCAGGGTAACCCTCCAGCAAAGTTTCAGTTGACACTTCTATGGTGTTTTTATACTGCCATTCGTCTCCACTGGGAGGTGGCAATGACAACAGTTATAGATAGACACCCATTGAACCGGGTGTACAGATGACGACAACCGTGGGGAGCATCCGCATGACCAGACATTGTTTAGCTCTGACAGTGAATTTAGAAACTCGGAAAATCGGATCACGGTGATTGGAGAAAAAATGAATGTCGTTGCTGGCGCAAAGCAGCTATTGTTTCAAACACCATCACATCATCCATCTATCCCACTGTTTATCTGTTTGGGGTTTTTTTTAATTTATTTCGCTCTACGTCCGAATTAACCACTTCTCTCCGCCGTTCTCTCTCCAGTTTGCGTGGCATGAACACAGTCTTAATAGCAGGAAAATATTACGCGGTCAAGGAGGCTTAATGTTCTGGTGGATGCCACTGTAGATTTATAAAATAGATTCAGAAAGACACACAACTCAGAAACTGGCCCTTCTGCCAACTCGTCCGTTCCGATCAAGATGCCTCAAATAATCTGGTCTCTTTTGTTTCACACGTATCTTTCCAAACCATTCATGTCGACGCACCTACCCCAATGTCGTTTTAATGCGGCATTTGCCCCTCTCTCAAATACTTCTTCTGGCAGCTCATTCCATATGCCCACCAATCATTAAAACGTTGCACCTCAAATTCTCTTGTCTTGCCGCTCTCACTTTAAATTGATGCCCTCCAGTTTTTGATTCTCGCAATCTCGGAAAAATATTCCATACTTCCACCATAACTATTTCCCTCATAATTTAATAAGATTGCCCATCAACGTCCTGCACTTCATGGAATAAAATCCTAGCGCGCATCCCCGGGCAGGGACCTTTGAGTCCCGAAAACATCTTCGCAAATCTTGTCTGCGCTCTTTTCAGCTTCACGGCAATTTTACTCAGCTGGGTGTCCAATACTGTAGAAAATACAACAGGTGCGGTCCTTCAATGTCTTGTACAACTGCATCGTAAGGTTCCACTTCTGTACACAACTCCCTAAATGATCGCCAATGCACCAAAATACTATGTTTTTCACTTTAGTCTTTATTGCTGTTATGAATACACAAGTAAAACACAAATATCACGACAAAACATACAACAATGCAGTGAAACGTACAACAGTTAGCGGGGCGTTCAGTTTACAATTAATGATGCAGTATACAGAACTATTTTCTTATTAAAACATTTACAAATAACTTACATTATTGTCAATAAAATTATACAGTGTTGATGTCTTCATTTCTATAACTAATCCATTTTTCCCATTTTCTGTTAAACTCGTCTTCTTTCACTCTTAGAGAATATTTTGTCCATGACAGATATTTCCTGTACTATGTCTAACCATTGTCTAAGTCTGGGTGTGTCCGCTGCAAGCCAGTTTTTTGTAATGGCCTTTGTGCCAGCTGTGAGTAGGATTTTAACCAAGTAATGATCTTCCTTCAGCACCACTGTAGTTATATTACCCAGGTCTAAAATTGAACACTTCTTGGAGACTATATATCCGAATACCTCCTTTAATTCTGAATTCACTCTGTCCCAAAATGGTTCTATTTTTGGGGAACTCCAGAAGATACGTGCATGATTTGCGTCTGTTTGGCCACATTTCCTCCAGCATGTTTGCTGCCTTAGCATTTGCTTGCTATTTATGTTAGGCGTAATAAAGAAACAAATCAAAAAATTCCAATTAAATTCTCTCCATTTTTGTGAATTAGTGGATGTCTGTAGTGTGACACACATATGATGCCATTCTTTTTCTGATTGTCATGTTCAATTCCTTTTCCCACTTACATTTTACATAAAATGTAGTTTCAGCTTGACATTCCATTAAACTACGATAATGTTTAGAAATAATCCTTCGTGTTTTTTGGTGATACGCATTAACTATCACTTCTATCACCGGATTATTTTCTAGTGCCTCCCTTTTTACTTTGTTATTGTAATCATCTCTAAGTTGGAGGTATCTAAACAAGTCTTGGTTCCGAAGTGCAAATCTATCCATCAAATCTGGAAAACATCTTAGGTCTCAATGTTCAATAACAGTACAAAATACAGTAATTCCTTTCTTCATCCACTCTTTAAATGTTGAGTCATACATCCCTGGTTTAAATTCATTCTCCAAAGCTATCCATCTTAAAACTTGTTGTCGTTTATTCAGTTTAAGTTGTCTGGTAAGAGTGAACCAGGTTTCCAAAGTAAATATCGTTATTGGATCGATTATACTCCTGATATGTCCAGGAAGCGCTTTTTTCCCGAAGAGTGTTTGGATGTGGATTTCAGGGATATATGTCTCAATCTATTTCCACCTAGCTATATAGCTGTCCTCACACCAATTAATTAGTGGTCGAAGTTGGGCTGCATAGAAATATATCCTAAAATTTGGAAGTGCCATTCCATCTTTGCCCTTTGGCAACTGGAGTGTGGTGTATCGAATTCTGGCCTTCTTTCTGCCCCAAATAAATCTAGATATTAATTTATCCAATTCCGTGTTTTAATGGTACCTCTGTAGGCAGAGATTGAAACAAGTACAATAGCCTTGGCAAATTATTCATTTTCACCACGTTTATCTTACTACTAAAATCCATTGGGTAGGTGGACCATCTATCTATATCCTTTCTTATGTTTTGGTTGATGTGATTATAATTGGCCCCACACAACATTGATATATTTGTTGTTATAAGTACCCCTAGGTATTTGATTAATTTTGATTCCCATTTAATATTATACTTTTGTTTGATTTCTTCTGGCGGAGGACTATTAAATAGGAGGGTTTGAGTTTTTGAAATATTCACTTTATATCCTGCATAAAAATTAACTTTATCTATGATCCCCATCCTTAGGTGTTTACTTCCGTGAGATACATCATCACATCTGCAAAAAGGCCAATTGTATGTTCTCTGTCTCTTATAGTTACTCCCCTCAGTTCCCTATCTTGACAAATCGCTTGAGCCTATGGTTCAACATATATAGCAAACAGGGTAGGGCTAAGACAACATCCCTTTCTAGTTTCTCTTCCGAACACAAATCTCTCAGTTAAGGATCCATTCACCTTTACTCTTGCAGTAGGTTGCTGGTAAATTGCTTTAATAACTTGAATTGAATCTTCGGTAAAGCCAAATATTTCTAGTGTTTTATGTAAGAATTCACAATGAACCCGATCGAAAGCCTTTTCCGCATCTAGGCTTATCAGGACAGCACGCGTACTATCCTTCTGAATCTTGTGTATTATATGTAGGGTTTTTCTAATACTGTCTTGTGATTGTCTGCCTATTATAAAACCAGTCTCATCTTCATCAATTAAATCTGGCATGAACTTTTCAAATCGTTTGGAGATAATTGAAGCATATAATTTATATTCCAAGATGGCAGCGCTGCCTTCGCAGCTGCGGCTTGCCTGCAGTCCGTCTGTTTTTTTCTTTTTTGTTGTTGTTCTTTTGTTCTGTTTTAGTTAATTTTGGTTTATTAGGTTGTGTATCAGTGTGGGGGGGGGGACATGTTTTTAGTTTCTTCCTTCGGGGGGGGATGCGACATTTCTTGCCGTATCCCCATCTCCATCTGCGCCGAGGCCAAATGGCGGACCTGATTTTCCGGAGCTCCCGCGGCAACAGCTTTGTCCACTGGACTGGAGGGTGGCAACTTCGACCACCCCGGGACGCAGAGTTTGCACCAGCCCGTTAGCGGAGCTGGGATTCGGCCACGGGACCTAGCATCACCCGGCGGGGTCACAACATCGGAGGCCTGGATCACCTCGGGGCCTCGCCTCCGTGAAGAGGGAGAACAAGGAGCGAAGACACAGAGACTTTAAGACTTTTGCCTCCATCACAGTGAGGAGGTCCCTGGTGTACTCACTATGGTGGGTGTTAAATTTGTGTTTATAGTGTGTTTTTGTTATTTATCATTATATGTATAACTGCAAAAATTTCGTTCAGACCAAACGGTCTGAATGACAATAAAGGATAATTCAATTCAATTCAATTCAATAGGCCACATTTGGAATTGATATCGGTCTGCAGTTGGTACAATTTTCCTTGTCTTTGTTCTCTTTGGGGATTGATGTTATAATTGCCTCTTTCCATGACGGGGGTGTCTTGCCTTCTTTGATAGTCCAGTTAAAGTTTCTCAGAAGAAGTGGGTTCAGTTCATTCCGAAATATTTTATACCACTCTATAGGGAAACCGACGCTGCCTGGGGCCTTTTTTGTTTTCATCTTACCAATTGTATTCTCAATCTCCTCCAGTGATATTTCTGCTGTGATTATTTTATTTTGTGTCTCTTCAACACAGGGCAGATCTGTTGTATTTAAAAAAGTCCTCATTGATTCCCCATCTACTGTAGAGGTTTGTGTACATCATTATTTATAATATTCCTGGGAGATATATTCTATTTCTTTTGGACCACTCTGCAAATTCTGTGTACAGGGGTCCTTAATTTTGTGTACGGTGTTGTCAGCCTGTTGTTTGCGTAGCCTTCGGGCAAGTATTTTAGTGGATTTAGGCGCAAACTCATAATGTGCTTGTTTAAAAAATCTTGCTTTTTTCTCCACCTCTTGACCCAATATTCCATCCATTTGTCCCCTCAAATCTTCTATTTGCTTATAAGTTCTCTGGTCCTTATTATTTTTTGTACTTCTGTTCTAAATCCTTCAGGTCTGATATCAACTTATTATATGTTTTCATTCTGGCCTTTTTAACATGCGATGCCCTAGCTATTAACCTACCTCGTATTAGAGCCTTCAATTAATCCCATAGTATGGATGAGTCCACCTCCCCATTGTCATTCTCCTCTAGATATGTTTTGATTTCCAATTTAATATAATTTACAGTTGTTTTATCATTCAGTATTCCAACATTTAATCGCCACACTGTGTATTTCCGTCTACTGTCCATTTGAATTGTTAAGTATATGGCAATATGGTCTGATATCTGCCACACCAATTCTGCAATCCGTTACCCTATAACAGTCTTCTTTCTGCATTGAGAAATAGTCTATTCTGGAGTAAACTGAGTGTGGTATTGAGTAATGTGTATAGTATCTTTCTAGAGGGTGAAAATTCCTCCAGATATCAAGAAAACCAAATTGTTCACAGGTAGTGTTTAGTAGTTTTGTTAACTGGTTCGTATTCTTCTTTTTACTTGTCATATCAAGCCTATGATTCAGTACAACATTTAGATCCCCCCCCCCCCCCATATATACAGATTCCGTCTGCTTCCACTGCAATAATGTCAAATAGGGATTTGAAAAAATGTTTATCAGTATCTGCGGTTGCATTGATATTCAGTGCCAGGATATTATTATCAACTTTGCCCGTTACTATGATATACCTCTCTTCTTCGTCTTTTGTTTCTTTAAAACATTAGAATTTAACTGAGTTTGATATCAAGATTGCCACTCCTCTTTTATGACTACAAGTATGTGAGCTATAATATGTGTTTTTACATCCAAATCTTTTCAGCTTCTCATGCTCTTGTCACGATAAATGGGTTTCTTATAAGAAAATAATATGCATCGTCACTTTTTTCAATTTAGTCATGACTTTAGCCCACTTGATTGGATTACCCAAGCCATTAACATTTAGAGACATCAACTTAAGTCCTTGACATTGCATCATTACCCTTAGTATGATTGATATCACTGTAATACCTTTTAATACCAAAATACTTTTCAACCAGCCTATCTAGCCATGGCATCACTTTCGTGAAACTATGTACTTGTCGGTGATAAGGATAGCAAAGAGCAGTGGACGCAACACAAATCAGTCATGCACTCCACATGTCACAGCCAGAAAAGCAGTGTTCCACACAAGCGAGCTGCATCACAAATTAGTTGAGGAACAGCGTCACCCCTTACCTCAAGAGTTTGCAGAACATTGAGAATATCGTCCAATATATCGAACAGACAGAACAATCCCCAACATTGACTCCATCCATATTTCACCGTACTGGGGAGATGCCGATGTCATAATTCAGGATCCTTTCAACAGTTTGTTGAACGGTCAAACATCTTTCCCTCTTACCGTTGCGCAGAATATAAAATGCTTAAAAGCACGTAACACCAGATCGGAACACATTCTTCCAATCTGTTATCAGGCATCTGAGTTGAACACGTACTTTCGATCCGTCTTCACTTAGTAGGACACAAACAATCATCCTGATGTACCAGTGGCCAGAGGATCTGGGGTGACGGAGGAACTGAAGGAAATTCACAGTTGGCAGGAAATGGTGCTGAGTAGACTGATGGGATTGAAGGCTGATAAATGCAGAGGCCTGATGGTCTGCATTAAAGGTTACTTAAGGAAGTGGCTCGACAAATAGGGGACGCATTGGTGATCATTTTCCAATGTTCCATAGATTCAGGATCAGTTCCTGTGGATTGGAGGGCAGCTAATGTAATCCCATGTTTTAAGAAAGACGATCGAGTGATAACCAGGAATTATTTAGACAATGGACAATAGATGCAGGAATAGGCAATTCGGGCCTTCGAGCCAGCACCGCCATTCAATGTATGAATGTCCTTCCTCCAATTAGGGGACCAAAACTGCACACAATATTCCAGGTGTGATCTCACTAGGGTCCTGTACAACTGTAGAAGAACCTCTTTGCTCCTATACTTAACTCCTCTTCTTATGAAGGTCAACATGCCATTCGTTTTCTGCACTGCCTGCTGCACCTGCATGCTTACTTTCATTGACTGATGAACAAAGACCCCCTAGATCTCGATGTGCCTCCCCTTTTCCCAATTTGACAGCATTTAGATAATAATCTGCCTTCCTGTTTTTGCCATCAAATTGGATAAGCTCACATGTATCCACATTAAACTGTATCTGCCATGCATCTGCCCACTCACTCAACCTGTCCAAGTCACCCTGAATTCCCATAGCTTCCTCCTCACAGTTCATACTGCCACCCAGCTTTGTATCATCTGCAAATTTGCTAATGTTACTTTGAATCCCTTCATCTAAATCATTGATGTGTATTGTAAATAGCTCCGGTCCTAGCACCGAGCCCACTAGCCACTGCCTGCCATTCTGAAAGGGACCAGTTAATCCCTACTCTTTGTTTACTGTCTGCCAACCAATTTTCAATCCATGTTTGCACTCTACCCCCAGACCCATGTGCCCAAATTTTGCCCATTAATCTCCAATGTGGGACCTTATCAAATGCTTTCAAAAAGTCCACGTACACTACACCCACTGGCTCTCCTTTGTCCATTTTCCTAGTTACATCCTCAAAGAATTAGTCAAGTATGATTTCCCCTTCGTAAATCCATGCTGACTCGGACTGATCCTGTTACTGCTATCCAAATGTGCTGCTATTTCATCTTTTGTTATTCACTCCAGCACCTTCCACACCACCGATGCCAGGCAAACTGGTCTATAATTCCCTGTTTTCTCTCTCCCGCCTTCTTTAAAATTGGGATAACATTAGCTACCCTCCAATCCACAGGAACTGATCCTGAATGTATAGAACATTGGAAAATGATCAACAATGAATCCATGACTTCTAGAGCCACCGCCTGAAGTATCCTGGGATGCAGACCATCAGGCCCTGGTTAATAATCAACCTTTAGTCCGATCATTCTATTCAACTCCATTTCCTGCCTAATGTGGATTTCCTGCAGTTCCTCCGTCACCTCAGATCCTCTGGCCACTAGTACACCAGGAAGATTGTTGTGTTCTCCTTAGTGAGGACGGATCCAAAGTATCCAACGTTCAATTCATCTGCCATATCCTTCTTCCACATAATAAATTCATCTTTTTCAGTCTTCAAGGGTCTAACTTTGGTCTTAACTATTTGTTTCCTCTTCACATATGTAAAGAAGTTTTTACTATCCTCCTTTATATTCTTGGCTAACTTACCTTCATACCTCATCTTTTCTGCTTGTATTATCTTCTGTTGCTCTTTAAATATTACCCAATCCTCTTGCTTCCCGCTCATCTTTGCTATGTCTTCTCTTTTATTTTTATACTGTCCCTGACTTCCCTTGTCAGCCACGGTCGCCCCTTATTCCCTTGGAATCTTTCTTCCTCTTTGGAATGAACTGATCCTGCATCTTCTGTATTATTCCCAGAAATCCCTGCCATTGCTATTACACTGTCATCCCTGCTACGGTAACTTTCCAGCCAACCTTGGCCAGCTCCTCACTCATGGCTGCATAGTCCCCTTTAATCAACTGTAACACGGACACCTCCTATTTAGCTCATCCCTCTAAATTTGCAGATTAAAATTTATATTATGGTCACTAGAATTAGAATTAGAATGCCTTTATTGTCATTCAAACAAAGTTTTGAACGAAATTTCGTTCCCTGCAGTCATAACAGCAAAATAAACACAACACACAATTAGCACAGGTCCACACAAACATCCATCACAGTGAATCTCCAAACACCTCCTCACTGTGATGGAAGGCAAAAGTCTTATCTCTTCCCTGTTCTCTGTTCTTCTCGCGTTGGTCAGGCATTCAAACTGCTGTGGCGAGGCGAATGATGCTCTCGATGTTAAAGCTCCCGGCGGGCGATGGTTAGTCCCGCGGCCGATTAACTCGCGCCGGCGATGTAAGGCCCTACGACGGGACGATTCAAACCCCGCGATTCGGGGCGGGCGAAGTTGACTTTGCGGGAGCTCCCGAAAATCGGTCTCCTACCTGGGACCTGGGAGCTCCCGATTTTACCTTCCAAAGGGCCGGCGGCCGATACCTCCGAAACTCCGATGTCGGGCCGTAGCCTCCGTGCCACCACAGCCTCCGAGTCAGCCAGCTCCGCTGGGCCTCCTGCATTGCCAGGTTGAGCACCACCGGAAATTGGAGGAGCTCATATTCCGCTTGGGCAGTCTGTACCCCAGCGGCTTGAACATTGACTTCTCCAATTTCCGGTAGCCCTTGCTGACTCCTCCCCTTCTCAACACTCCCTCAGCCCTCTGGCTCCCCCTCTTCCTTTCTCCCCCCCCCCCCCCCAACCCCGCATCAGTCTCCCGGTCCTTCCTTAATATTGTTTTTTTTTTCATTTACTGAATAAATTAATGATTGATAGATCTATTCATTTATTCATTCCTTCTTTAAATCAGTCGTTCGGCTGTTATATTCACTTATCGCTAATTTCTCTCGCTTTCAGTTATTTTGTGCTCTTTGTTAGCAAAGGCTAACCTTGAATGGCTACAGCGTTTGAAGGATCTACAGTTTCAAAACTTCAAAACTTGTGACGAGGACTGGAACTTCCAGGCCTGCATCAAGACGAAAATTGGCGTCGGTGTGAGGTGTTTTGTCACATGGAGGAAAGGTCTTTACTTCAACACCAGTATTATTTCAAGAATCGTAACGTTGCGGAGACTGTGTTATTGTGGATCATCATCTTCTTTTAATCTTATCTCCTGAGAGCCAATTTAAGGGTCTATATTTGTTGTTCGTAGCGGATTCAATTTCTAATGTTTTATTGTCACGGTTTCTATGCTGAAATCATTGTATATGCATTTTCTGTACCCATCTGATGTGATAGATTCAGACGGCTTTCTTTTGTTCAATGAACCTGCCTTTTAACAAACGATGACGGGCTCAAAAGAGGTTTCGTATTGAGAGTATGTGTGAGTTCGAGCAGCAGAATTGGCTTGTGGGACTGTAAGCATTTGAATCAGATTGGTGTGCAGGCTACAATATTATCAAAGCAAGTCTCAGTCGCTGCAATACATTACCTCCGTTGCACAAGTTTCCGTCACATGGTATTTCAATAACGCACAGAGATCCCGGATTGTTCAGGTCAACCACGGCAGCTGAATGATTTCAGAGATCCTTGGCATTTCGAAATGCGTTTCTGAATGAACCAACTGAGAAATGGATTTGCTAATCACTGAAATAGTTAAATACTGCCCCATAGACGTCAACTAGTCTGTTCAGATTTACCAATCATTGGAGTCTCGCAGTTACATTTCTGAACTGAGAGTAAAAGCAGGAATTTCTCTGGGCTGTCATCATCTGTTAGTCCACGTGCAGTATGTTGTAATATCATTGTTCTCGCAAACTTCCTCCATTGCATAAATATTCTGTGAATGTATATCTTTACACCGCATTTGGAGACGTTACCTGCAGTACAAACTGTGCAAAGAAAAATGTGGAAAACCTATCACACTGTGCACGGAATACTACATGTGATTATTGTTGTCGTTAGAATTTTCGGTAAGTTAGCTCAATGTGACAAGTTGCGATACAGCAGAGTGGCCTTGCTCCTTATATCATAATATAATATCTCGCGCAGTTATAATAATTATACAGAAACCATATCAGTAATATCACCAATCAACGTGACATCGACTATCGACTGGATGCTGAAAACATGCATTCATTCCCCAGACACACTTTATTTACTTGTGCACACGGATTCCCACTCACAGTGCTGCTCTCAAATTCTGCAGCGAAAGGTCAACATTAATCCGTTGGAATTTTGTGCATTTAGAATTACGGTAAATCTACATTCTCATAAACGTAAATTACCAATATGAAGCTGCACTCTAATAACCAGTCCCAATACAATCTGACAACTGTTAGTTATCTATCGAAGTTTCAAACTACAGTTTAATTAATAGGGTCGGAGGGTGCCAGCTGCGCATCAGTCTTGGAGTGAAGACGTTATTCTGTGTGTAGGAAGGAACCGCAAATGCTGGTTTACACCGAATATAGACAAAAACCACTGGAGTAACTTGGCGGGACAGGCAGCGTCTCTGGAGAGAAGGAATGGGTGACGTTGCGAGTCGAGGGCTTCGTACAAAGTGTGACTCCCAGGATGAATGTGTCTGAAAATACAGGGGGTTCTATGCGCTGTGTCTCGCTTTCTGTTACAAATACACTTCGAGGGTAGCTGTGAGGTGTCAGCTGGCTGCGCAGCAATTTAACCGCTGCGGCTCCCATCCTAGATAGCCGACGAACAGGATATCCCTGCAGCAACGGGGCTGGAGCTGCGGTCTGTGAGGGAATCCCCGTTCGCAACGGAGCTGTAGCTGCCGTCGCCAAGGGGATCCCGTTCCAACGCAGGTTCGCAGGAACAGCAGGTACAGTCAGCACAGGACCTGGAAACAACCGAGAGGCCTCCATTGCGACCAGAAACGTAGCCGACAGGCAGGACTTCAGGTCAGACAGACGCGCAGGGGACTTCGACCCCGCTCTCCCTACCATCCTCCTGGACAATGTACAGTCCCATAAAAATAAAGTGGAGGACTTAAGTGCTCTGTGTTCTGTTTCACAGGGACATGCCTCACCCCCAGCTCCCTAAGCTCAGCAGTCCAAACTGGAGTTATCCCCATCCATCGCATGGACCGTAGACTGTCTGGGAAAGGGGGAAGGAGGGGACGTCTGCCTCATGGTCAACTCTGCGTTGTGCTCAGACGTGGCTGTTCTTTCTAACTCTTGCTCTTCACACATGTACACCTGGATGTGAAGTGCCGTCCCTTCTACCTACTGAGGGAATTCACCTCCATCATCCGGACCGTGGTCTACATCCCAACCCAGCTGATGTTCATCTGGCACTGGGGGAGTAGCACGCGGTGGTCACCAAGCACCAGACGGCTCACCTCGAGACATCTACCACCATAGATGTGCTCAGCCCCCTGCTGTACTCATTCTATACTGCGTAGCTAGACATAGTGCGAACTCTATCATCAAGTTCGACGACGCACCGCTGTTGTGGGATGAATGTGATGATGAAGAGTCAGAGCATAGAAGTGAGGTCGACCGATTGACCAAATGGTGCCAGCACAATAACCTGGTTCTCAACACCTGCAAAACCAAGGAACTGATTGTACACTTTGGAAGGTGTAGGATAGAGACCCACGATCGCGTTTATTTCAACGGGCCGATGTTGGAAATGGTCAAGAATTTCAAATTCCTGGGCGTGCATATTTCCGAAGATCTCTCCTGGTCCCAGCACACTGATGCAATCATAAAGAAAGCACATCAGCGTCTCTACTACCTGAGATGATTACGGAGAGTCGGTATGTTAAGGAGGACTCTCTCGAACGTCGTTGGGGTTGGGGGGAGGTGGGGGCCGGGGGGGGGGGGGGAGAGAATAAAGGAAAAAGGAAGAGGAGGAGCCCAAGGGATGAGGGAGAGTAGGAGAGCTGAGGAAGGGAGGATACAGCAAGGGCTACCGGAAATTGGAGAATTCAATTTTTATGCAGCTAGGGTGCAGACTGCCCCAGCGGAATATGAGGTGCTGCTCCTCCAATTGCCGGTGGTGCTCACTCTGGCCATGGAGGAGGCCCAGGACAGAGAGGTCGGATTCGGAATGGGAATGGCAGTTGAAGTGCTGAGCCACCGGGAGATCAGGGTGGTTAATGGGGATTAAGTGGAGGTGTTTGGCGAAACGATCGCCGAGCCTATGCTTGGTCTCACCGATGTAGATCAGCTCACATCTAGAGCAGCGGATGCAATAGATGAGGTTGGATGAGATGCAGGCGAAACTCTGTCGCACCTGGAACGACTGCTTGGCTCCTTGAATGGAGTCGAGGGGGGACGTAAAGCGACAAGTGTTGCATCTCTTGTGGTTGCAAGGGAAAGTGCCCGGGGAGGGGGTGGTGCGGGAGGGAAGGGAAGAATTGACCAGGGAGTTACTGATGGAGCGGGCTTTGCGGAAAGCAGACAGGGGGGGGGGGGGTGGGGGGGTGCGTGGGACGATGTGGCGAGTGGTGGGGTCACGTTGGAGGTAGCGAAAATGATGGAGGTCTATTTGTTTTATGTGACGGCTAGTGGGGTGTAAGGTGAGGACTAGGGGGACTCTGCCCTTGTTACCAGTGGGAAGATGGGGAGAGACAGCAGTGTTACGGGGCATGGAAGAGACCCTGGTAAGAGCCTCATTTATAGTAGGGGAGGGGAACCCCCGTTCCCTGAAGAATTAGGACATTTCCGATGCCCTCGTGTGGAACACTTCATCCTGGGAGCAAATGCGGCATAGACGGAGGAATTGGAGTTAGGGGATTGAGTCCTAACTGGAAGCAGTGTGGGAAGAAGAGTAGTGTAGATAGTCATGGGAGTCTGTGGGTTTATAGTAGATGTAGGTCCGAAGTCTATCACTTGCGATGGAGATAGTGAGGTCAAGAAATGATAGGGAAGTGTCGGAAATGGTCCAGTTGTATTTAAGTGCCGGATGGAAGTTAGTGGTGCAGCGGATGAAGTCAGTCAGTTGTGTGTGTGTGCAGGAGGTAGCACCAATGCAATCGTCGATGTAGCGGAGGTAGAGGTCGGGAATGTGGCCGTGGTACGCCTCGAACAAGGATTGTTCGATGTACCCGACAAATGGGCAGGCATAGCTGGGGCTCATGCTCGTGCCCATAGCTATGCCTTGTATTGGGAGGAAGTGGGAGGGGTCAAACGAGGTAATTGAGGGTAAGGACCAACTCCGCTGGGCAGAGGAGAGTATCAGTGGATGGGCATAGGTTGATTCTCCAATCGGGGAAGAACTGGAGGGCTTTGAGATCATCCTGGTGGGAGATAGAGCTGCAGAGTGACTGGACGTCCATGGTGAAGATGAGCGGATGGGGGCCTAGAAAATGGAATGCCCGGAGACGACGGAGAGTGTCTGAGGTGTCTTGAACATAGGTAGGGGGGATGATTTAACCAGGGGGGATAGGATGGAGTCAAGGTATGTGGAAATAAGTTCGGTAGGGCATGAACAGGCGGAGTCAACGGGTCTACAATTGAATATTGAATCTTGACTTGATTCTTCAAGGGTGCTTGGATGTGACAATTGGCAGCTCTCGCTTGACGAGTGCAGAAGAGGTTCGTGGGAATCGGCAAAGAAAGATTGGATTCTTGTCTGGAAATGTGTTGAAGGGTGGATAGTAAATATAAACATGAAATAGTAGAGGAGATAATGAAGCTTGTTTTCCCTTCAGTGAGGAGTTACAGTAGACCATCCGCGCCCCCTACCACACGTGACATAGAAATATTACTGTAAATGGGGGGCAATATGATTGGCTCGGAGAGGGGATGCTGTCGCGGGCCGCCTGAACGGTGAGGTAGAATAATGTCAAGATGCCCCTGTGTTGTATTTAACTTGTATTAACCATCTGTTGTTGAATAAGATTGACATAAACAAAAAAAGTATGTTATGACTAATGAAATAATTGGAAACCATGTAGTAGATAGTATATTTTCGTATAGCTGTATCTAACAAAAAACAAAAGTTATTTACAGCACAGTATTACTGTCGGCTAATTCTGCTGCGAAATCTGAGAACTGGTGAGCAGTTTGTTGCAGCTGTCTCTCCATGATATCATGCAATACAATCTCGGAGGAAATCTGCGCAGTCTCCGTTTTTCATTTTCCATTAATTTCCCTCTGAACTATTTTCTTCCACAGGAGGCAAATGGAGCCATTAGCAATCGACAAAAGTATGACCATAACATTTGGGGCATCATTGTTCATGGGTACATGACGTAGGGGAGGTCACTCTGGAGTGGATAGGCAGGCTGCCAAGGTATGACATGAATATCGCCAGGACTTGGAGGCGTGTTATGAGGATATGTTTAATAGATTTGAAATGTTTTCCGAGACCAGCAAAGCAGAGAAGTAAATTACCGGAGGTACTAACTTTTGTGAACGGCATATGAAGAGTAGATCGAAAATGTCAGTTTCCCACTATGTGGTCTGTGCAGAACTTGAGCTGATGGGTTTATGGTGTGAGAGAGTGCTACGCAAAAATGGCACAGAAACATAAAAACATAGAAAATAGGTGCAGGAGCATGCCATTCGGCCCTTCGAGCCTGCATCGCCATTCAATATGATTATGGCTGATCATCCAACTCAGTTTCTTGTGCCTGTCTTCTCTCCATACCCCCTGATCCCTACAGCCACAAGGGCCACATCTAAATCCCTCGTAAATATAGCCAATAAACTGGCCTAATCTACCTTCTGTGGCAGAGAATTCCACAGATTCACCCCTCTCTGTGTGAAAAATCATTTTCTCATCTTGGTCCTAAAAGACGTCCCCCTTATCCTTAAACTGTGACCCCTTGTTCTGGACTTCCCCAACATCGGGAACAATCTTCCTGCATCTAGCCTGTCCAAACCCTTCAGAAATTTGTAAGTTTCCATAAGATCCCCCCTCAATCTTCTAAATTCTAGCGAGTACAAGCCGAGTCTATCCAGTCTTTCTTCATATGAAAGTCGTGCCATCCCAGGAATCAGTCTGGTGAACCTTCCCTGTACTCCCTCTATGGCAAGAATGTCTTTCCTCAGATGAGGAGACCAAAACTGTACGCAATACGCCGGGTGTGGCCTCACCAAGAACCTGTACAACTGTAGTAGAACCTCCCTGCTCTTATACGCAAATCCTTTTGCTATGAATGCTAACATACCATTCGCTATCTTCATGCCTGCTGCACCTGCATGCCTACTTTCAATGACTGGTGTACCATGACACCCAGGTCTCGTTGCACCTCCCCTTTTCCTAATCGGCCACCATTCAAATAATAGTCTACTTTCCTGTTTTTACCACCAAAGTGGATAACCTCACATTTATCCACATTATACTGCATCTGCCATGCATTTGCCCACTCAACCAACCTATCAAAGTCACCATGCAGCCTCCAAGCATCCTCCTCACACCTAACTATACCCCCCAGCTTCGTGTCATCCGCAAACTTGGAGATGTTGTATTCAATTCCCTCATCCAGATCATTGATATAAATTGTAAATAGCTGGGGTCCCAGCACTGAGCCTTGCGGTACCCCACTAGTCACTGCCTGCCATTCTGAAAATGATCCGTTTACTCCTGCTCTTTGCTTCCTGTCTGCCAGCCAGTTCTCTATCCACATCAATACTGAACCCCCAATACTGTGTGCTTTAAGTTTGCATAATAATCTCTTATGTGGGACCTTGTCGAAAGCCTTCCGAAAGTCCAGATATAACACATCCACTGGTTCTCCCTTATCCACTCTACCAGTTACATCCTCGAAAAATTGTATATGATTCGTCATGCATGATTTACCTTTCATAAATCAATGCTGACTTTCTCCAATGATTTCACCACTTTCCAAATGTGCTGCGATCCCATCTTTAATGACTGAATAGCATTTTCACCACTTCCGATGTTAGACTAACTGGTCTGTAATTCCCCGTTTTCTCTCTACCTGCCTTTTTAAACAGTGGGGTTACATTAGGTACCCTCCAACCTTCAGGAAGTACTCCAGAATCTGAAAAGTTTTGAAAAATTATCACTAATGCATCCACTATTTCTGGGCTACTTCCTTAAGTACTCTTGAAGAAGTAGCCAGTAGATGCAGCCTATCTGGCCCTGGTGATTTATCGGCCTTTAATCCACTCAATTTACCTAACACCACTTCCTGGCTAAACTGGATTTCACTCAATTCCTCCATCTCATTTGACCCCTGGTCCCCTGCTATTTCCGGCAGACTATTTATGTCTTCCTTCGTGAAGACAGAACCAAAGTAGTTATTCAATTCGTCTGCCATGTCCTTGTTCCCCATGATCAATTCACCAGTTTCTGACTGCAAGGGCCAAACTTAGTTTGTTTTAACTAATCTTTGTCTCTTCACATATCTATAAAAAAGGTTGCAGCCAGTTTTTATGTTCCCTGCCAGGTTTCGTTCATAATCTAGTTTCCCTTTCCTAATTAAGCCCTTTGCTGGTCTCTGAATTTCTCCCAGTCCTCTGGTAGGCTACTTTTTCTGCTTAATTTGTATGCTTCATCTTTGTTTTGATACTGTCCCTGATTTCCTTTGTTATATCTGCGTGTGATATCTGCAATGCAAAGACGGTGAAGGCAGGAACTCTAACATGATGTGGGTCGCATCTGCACTGCTTCTTCAACGAGAAAAAACATTGGGGGATATTGAACTAATTCAGGCAAGTGGGCGAATGTAAATTGGCATGGCGTTCGGTACCGCGCCAGTGGTACGAGGGGACTATTTATATGTTGCACAACGTTATGATGTTACAACTATCAACCTTTGTGGATGCGGAAGATATTTTCAGGAGACAACGAAACGGAGATAATGTGGTCATGGAGAGGATATTCTAGGTGTGGGAGAGTCTTGGGCCAGAGGTGACAGCCTCAAAATTAAAGGACATACTCTTAGAATGGATATGAGGTTGAATGCTTTCAGTCATGTGGTGGTGAATTCATTTGGTACTTTTGAAGCGGAGATCGATAGGTTCTTGATTAGCAAGGGGGTCAAATGTTACGGGGAGAAGGCAGGGAAATGAGGTTAAGGGAGGTGGGAGGGGGGAGGGGGAAAATCAGTTTAGATCAAATGGCAATGCAAAGTCAATGGGCCGAATCGTCTAATAATGCTCCCATGTCTTATGAACGTCTAAGGCACTATGTGGACTGTGCTCAGTGTGTGAGTTTCCTCATCAACTGAACCAATGCCGTGGCCGGACACACCAATGCAGCCTTTAACTGCTGCCTGAACCTAGACTGTGTCACCGCGTAAATAAAAGTGTTCGTACAACAGTTGAGGATGCTCAACAAAACCCCAAACAGACCAAATATCTTTGCAGAATCCGTGTACACAAATGCCCTTTTAGTGATCTGACCATAGACGAATTGTACCACATGCGACAGCCACAGGAGGATGAAGCTTCCGGAGAGGGTAAATAATAAAATCACCGACCTCTTCCTGCTCTCCATCTCTGGGTCACTTCGGTTTTCCCCATTGCTCTGACCCCTCAACCCCTTACGGGCCCGACTGGCCACTAAAATGTACCGGACTGTAAGAGTGTTGAGCAATAGGATTATAGTGAATGGGAGCAACGGAGTCACGATCTTATGGATCGTGTCAAATGCTATCCACCCCGGGTGAGTGACATAATTACTCTTCCCCAGACAGAAGAATGGCACATTGTAGATGATTTCCTTTGGGTCATACGCGAAATAGAAGGGGACGTTTTTCAGAAAGAGCAGAACGCCAACGGTTGGAAGAACCAAAGCCGCTGTTTTTCCGGTGCAATATTTTGTTCTCAGTCTTTGACAACAAATGGCGACAAATCGATCAAAAGTGAACATAACAGTGAACCAGACAGAACAGTTTTTGGCTGTACGAGCCAATACGTTAACACTGCAACACACGGGCGTGATGTCCAGGAAATTCACCGGGAAAAGATAACGATTGATGCGATAACAGATGACATCAATAATAATAACTAGCAGATCCGCTGCAGCCATGGCCACCAGGTAGCGAGTGGTGCAGGTGGAGAGGCCGCACTTTCCACGGGAAAGGATCACAATCGCCACGAAATTCACTGCAGAAAAAGAAGAGAACGGAAACTGGGGATCAATGCATACATATTCAATCAGTATGACTACAGTATCGTTTTGTAGTTTCCCAAATAAAAACTTCTCAATCACGGATCCAACCATGTTTCTGCGACAGGGTTGGCGTGAGCGAACTGCGCGGAGAGAACGAGCATTTCAGCCCTTCCACAATATGAGTCGCAGCGTTCAATGTTTTTAAAGATGCCTCTGATGGTTGCACATTTAACTCCAATTGCCCGTTGGGGGGGTGGGGGGGGGGGGCACTGTGGTAAGTGACAGAAAACTGTTCTGACTGAGCGCAACAATAAATTTGTCCATTCTCCGATCTCCCGCCTCGACCGTCCGGAGACCAATGTGCATTGTTATTAGAGTTTTCATTATTCAAGATATATAATTTTCAAATGATATTCCTAAATGGATAGCGGCCGCCGATTGGATATTGACCCAAACGTATCAACGCTCACATACTGGAGGAAGCATAAACATAAAGCGTATGAATCGCCCTTGAAGCCTGATTGCTCTTACTATGAGATCATGGCGAAACATCTCTCAACACCACGTGCCCATTATGTCCCCATGGCCCTTGATGCGTTTGTGTCAGATAAAGCGATGGGGATCTTCTTTCAATATTATTCACTGACTTGGCTTCCACTGCCGATGTGGAGACAATTTCACGGGGCCATTTTCCACTAAATGACAAATCTTTTCTCAAGTTAGTCGTGAAAGTGTAATTCCATTTCCAAACAATGTAGCCGTCGGTTTGTAATGTACCAAGTTAAAACATTCACCCTCATTCTAGCTCCAACCATCTCTCACATTGCACAGTTAAAGAGACCTTTAGATACTCATAACATAGATGAATATATTCAGGCTTTTCGGTTTAGTTCCCCAGTTCTTTAAGTGTTCAAGTATTTTCGTGCTAAGGAAGCATATATTTGCAGCAACATTTCTCTTCTGCTGTAATCAGCAATACTTACAGTGATGGCCAGCATGTAATTTGCTTTTGAAGGTAATTGCTGCATATGAATCATTGTTTACAGAAACTGCTGCATTATCACTATCTAAATAATTTTCTAAAATGTATTTTTCCTTTCTAAAATGGATCACGTCACGATTAGCACTGTTACAGGGATCAGCCTGTGATCACATTTACTCCATCCGTATGCATCCTTCGACAAATCCCTCAAAATTTGCAATTTCATTAGGATCGTCAGCGACTGAAATTTACTTTGGTTACCTCGTACAAAATCATCAATGGAGATTGTAACCAATGTATCCTTACTGTGTTACCCACGTTGTCACCGCCTCCCCAACTGGATCCTCGACTTCCTTACCAACTGATCACAATCAATGAGAATAGGGGACAAATCATAATCTACCATTATCATCAATACTCCGCAAGGATGCAAACATGGCCGCATTCTTTACTCCGTATCCACCAACGACTGAACAGCCCAGTACGAATCCAAATTACTTTACAAATTCGTAGATGACATCATATTTTTAGGCCGGATATCAAACAATGACGAGGCGGACCACAGGAAGAAGATTGAGAACCTCTTGACCTGGCGTAAATACAACAACGTTTCTATCAATGTCAACAAGGCAACGGAGATAGTGATTGACTTCAGAAAGCGGAGCGGTACACATACCCCGGTATACATTGGTGGCCCCGCAGTAGAAATCGTTGAAAGCTTCAAGTTGCTCGGAGCAAATATCAACTTTAAATTGACCAGCTTTATCGACGTAATGGCTAAGAGAGCACACCAACCTCTCCACTTCCTTATAAAGCTTATGATGAAGGTCGACATGTCCCCAACACCTCCCACCTTATCTGGAGTTGCGTACAATATTTTTTCGGGATGCATCACGGCATGGTGTGGAAACAGCTCCATCCAAGACCGCGAGAAACTGCAGAGAATTATGGACGCAGCCGACCAACACACAAACCAACCTCCCTTCAAATACGCTTCACGCTGCCTCGGACGGGCCACCAGCATAATCGAGAAGGCGTTTCACCCCCAGTCACCCCCTTCTCCCCCTGCCTCATCGGGTAAGAGGAGCAGAAGGTGAAAACACACGCCTCCTGATTCAGGGACAGTTTCTTACCAACTGTTATCAGGCAACTGGCCCATCCGATCAACAACTAGGGAGCGATCCTGAGCTACTCCCAAACTCGCTGGAGGACTTCTGACTATATTTCATCGGGCCTCGCTGGAATTTATTTTGCACTGAACATTCATCACTTTATCGTGTATCCGTACACTGTGGACGGCTCGATGACAATCTTGTGTAGTCTATCCGTGGACTGGTTAGCATGCAACAAAAAACATTTCACTGTACCTCGGTACACGATACAATAAATTAAACTACACAAAGTGAAATACTCCCTCGCGTTAATCAATAACTTCCAGGTCTCCGTTCATGTCTGCAGTTATTCAGTATCTCGCTATTTATTTCGATAACATTCCTCATCATGGGAAACTCGAGCAATCACTGTTTTGTCTTCAATCTTACGGACCAACCCATCTACGTAAATGCCCAAGCCATTTCTAATATATCAGACATGACCGCGCACCCAGCACAGACCCGTGCAGAATAACCAGACTAAATACGATCAGCACGCATGACTTTATACATTTTACTCCGGCATGTACCTTTCTTTTGGTGTTATCATAACCAGCATGCAGCCGCTCCCCACATTGCAGGAACGTTTAACATCGTTTATAGATTGTTGACGGATGTCAACATCGCATCAAACGCATCGAAGAACCTGCTCGGGTGCTTCTTTGGGTATTTGAGCAAGTCTGGCTACGCATCACGTTTTAGAATCCTGGACAGTTTCAATCCCACAATCTCTTGAGTGTATTTTAACGTGCCAATTGGCTTTAGTGCCGTGTTTTCCTTGTACTAACAATTCCCATCACTGATGTAAAGTTGTTCCAGCCCCTTGCCTTTCAAAAAAGCTGGTTTATTGCTTTGCCATTTCCTTCGTCGTAATAATTTCAGAAAAATAATATTCCACCACTTACCCGGAACTCCAATAGACGCAATTATTACGTACAGTATTTTCTCGACATCGCGGTATGTACTCAGCATTTCTGCAGCAACAGACGTATACTGTTATGTGGCAGGATAACCCTCCAGCAAAGTTTCAGTTGACACTTCTATGGTGTTTTTATACTGCCACTAGTCTCCACTGGGATGTGCCAATGACAACAGTTATAAATAGACACCCATTGAACCGGGTGTACAGATGACGACAACCGTGGGGCGCATCCGCATGACCAGACATTGTTTAGCTCTGACAGTGAATTTAGAAACTCGGAAAATCGGATCACGGTGATTGGAGAAAAAATGAATGTCGTTGCTTGCGCAAAGCAGCTATTGTTTCAAACACCAGCACATCATCCATCTATCCCACTGTTTATCTGTTGGGGTTGTTTTTTAATTTATTTCGCTCTGCGTCTGAATTGACCACTTCCCCCCGCCGTTCTCTCTCTAGTTTGCTCGGCAGGAACACAGTCTTAATAGCAGGAAAACATTACGCGGTCAAGGAGGCTTAATGTTCTGGTGGATGACACTGTCGATTTATAAAATAGATTCATAAAGACACAACTCAGAACTCAGAACACGCAACTTGGCCCTTCTTCCAACTCGCCCGTTCCGATCAAGATGCCTCAAATAATCTGGTCTCATTTGTTTCAAACCATTCATGTCTATGCACCTGCCCCAATGTCGTTTTATTGCGGCATTTGCCCCTCTCTTAATTACTTCTTCTGGCAGCTCATTCCATATGCCCACCAATCATTAAAACGTTGCACCTCAAATTCTCTTGTCTTGCCGCTCTCACTTTAAACTGATGTCCTCCAATATTTGATTCTCGCAATCTAGGAAAAATATTCCATACTTCCACCATAACTATTTCCCTCATATTTTAATAAGATTGCCCATCAACGTCCTGCACTTCATGGGATAAACTCCTTGCGCGCATCCCCGGGCTCGGACCTTTGAGTCCCGAAAACATCTTCGCAAATCTTGTCTGCGCTCTTTTCAGCTTCACGGCAACTTTACTCAGCTGGGTGTCCAATACTGCACAAAATACAACAGGTGCGGTCCTTCAATGTCTTGTACAACTGCATCGTAAGGTTCCACTTCTGTACACAACTCCCTAAATAATCGCCAATGCAACAAAATACTATGTTTTTCACTTTTGTCTTTATTGCTGTTATGAATACACAAATATCACGACAAAACATACAACAATGCAGTGAAACGTACAACAGTTAGCGGGGGGTTCAGTTTACAATTAATGATGCAGTATACAGAACTATTTTCTTATTAAAACTTTTTCAAATAACTCACATTAATGTCAATAAAATTATACAGTGTTGATGTCTTTATTTCTATAACTAATCCATTTTTCCCATTTTCTGTTAAACTCGTCTTCTTTCACTCTTAGAGTATATTTTGTCCATGACAAATATTTCCTGTACTATGTCTGACCATTGTCTCAGTCTGGGTGTGTCCGCTGCAAGCCAGTTTTTTGTAATGGCCTTTCAGCCAGCTGTGAGTAGGATTTTAATCAAGTAATGATCTTCCTTCAGCACCACTGTAGTTATATTACCCAGGTCTAAAATTGAACACTTCTTGGAGTCCGAATACCTCCTTTAATTCTGAATTCACTCTGTCCCAAAATGGTTCAATTTTTGGGGAACTCCAGAAGATACGTGCATGATTTGCGTCTGTTTGGCCACATTTCCTCCAGCGTGTTTCCTGCCTTAGCATTTGCTTGCTTTTTATGTTAGGCGTAATAAAGAAACAAATCAAAAAATTCCAATTAAATTATCTCCATTTTTGTGAATCAGTGGATGTCTGTAGTGTGACACACATATGATGTCATTCTTTTTCTGAGATTGTGATGTCCAATTCCTTTTCGCACTTACATTTTACATAAAATGTAGTTTCAGCTTGACATTCCATTAAACTATGATAAAGTTTAGAAATAATCCTTCGTGTTTTTTGGTGATACGCATTAACTATCACTTCTATCACCGGATTATTTTCTTCTAGTGCCTCCCTTTTTACTTTGTTATTGTAATCATCTCTAAGTTGGAGGTATCTAAACAAGTCTTGGTTCCGAAGTGCAAATCTATCCATCAAATCTGGAAAACATCTTTGGTCTCAATGTTCAATAACAGAACAAAATGCAGTCATTCCTTTCTTCATCCACTCTTTAAATGTTGAGTCATACATCCCTGGTTTAAATTCATTCTCCAAAGCTATCCATCTTAAAACGTTTTGTCGTTTATTCAGTTTAAGTTGTCTGGTAAGAGTGAACCAGGTTTCCAAAGTAAATATCGTTATTGGATCGATCATACTCTTGATATGTCCAGGAAGCGCTTTTTTCCCCAACAGTGTTTGGATGTGGATTTCAGGGATATATGTCTCAATCTATTTCCACCTAGCTATATAGCTGTCCTCATACCAAATAATTATTGGTCGAAGTTGGGCTGCATAGAAATATATCCTAAAATTTGGAAGTGCCATTCCACCTTTGCCCTTTGGCAACTGGAGTGTGGTGTATCGAATTCTGGCCTTCTTTCTGCCCCAAATAAATCTAGATATTAATTTGTCCAATTCCGTGTTTTAATGGTACCTCTATAGGCAGACATTGCAACAAGTACAATAGCCTTGGCAAAATATTCATTTTCACCACGTTTATCTTACTACTAAAATCCATTGGGTAGGTGGACCATCTATCCATATCCTTTCTTCTGTTTTGGTTGATGTGATTATAATTGGCCCCACACAACATTGATATATTTTTTTGTTATAAGTACCCCTAGGTATTTGATTAATTTTGATTCCCATTTAATATTATACATTTGTTTGATTTTTTCTGGTGGAGGACTATTAAATAGGAGGGTTTAAGTTTTTGTAATATTCACTTTATATCCTGCATAAAAATTAAATTTATCTATGATCCCCATCCTTGGGAATTAGGTGTTTACTTCCGTGAGATACATCATTACATCATCTGCAAAAAGGCCAATTGTATGTTCTCTGTCTCTTATAGTTACTCCCCTCAGTTCCCTATCTTGACGAATCGCTTGAGCCTGTGGTTCAACATATATAGCAAACAGGGTATGGCTAAGACAACATCCCTGTCTAGTTTCTCTTCCTAACACAAATCTCTCAGTTAACGATCCATTCACCTTTACTCTTGCAGTAGGTTGCTGGTAAATTGCTTTAATAACTTGAATTCAATCTTCGGTAAAGAAAAATATTTCTAGTGTTTTATGTAAGAATTCACAATGGACCCGATCGAAAGCCTTTTCCGCATCTAGGCTTATCAGGACAGCACGCGTACTTTCCTTTTGAATCTTGTGTATTATATGTAGGGTTCTTCTAATACTGTCCTGTGATTGTCTGCCTATCATAAAACCAGTCTCGTCTTCATCAATTAAATCTGGCATGAACTTTTCAAATCGTTTGGAGATAATTGAAGCATATAATTTATATTCCAAGATGGCGGCGCTGCCTTCGCAGCTGCGGCTTGCCTGCAGTGTTGTCAGCCTGTTCTTTGCGTAGCCTTCGGGCAAGTATTTTAGTCGATTTAGGCCCAAGCTCATGATGTGCCTGTTTAACAAATCTTGCTTTTTTCTCCACCTCTTGACCCAATATTCCATCCATTTGTCCCCTCAAATCTTCTATTTGCTTATGAGTTCTCTGGTCCTTATTATTTTTGTACTTCTGTTCTAAATCCTTCAGGTCTGATATCAACTTATTATATCTTTTCATTCTGGCCTTTTTAATATGCGATGCCCTAGCTATTAACCTACCTCGTATTAGAGCCTTCAATGAATCCCATAATATGGATGAGTCCACCTCCCCATTGTCATTCTCCTCTAGATATGTTTTGATTTCCAATTTAATATAATTTACAGTTGTTTTATCATTCAGTATTCCAACATTTAATCGTCACACTGTGTATTTCCTTCTACTGTCCATTTGAATTGTTAAGTATATGGCAATATGGTCTGATACATCTGCCACACCAATTCTGCAATCCGTTACCCTATAACAGTCTTCTTTCTGCATTGAGAAATAGTCTTTTCTGGAGTAAACTGAGTGTGGTATTGAGTAATGTGTATAGTATCTTTCTGGAGGGTGAAAATTCCTCCAGACATCAAGAAAACCAAATTGTTCACAGATAGTGTTTAGTAGTTTTGTTAACTGGTTCGTATTCTTCTCTTTACTTGTCATATCAAGCCTATGATTCAGTACAACATTTAGATCCCCCCCCCCCCCCCCCCCCCCATATATACAGATTCCGTCTGCTTCCACTGCAATAATATCAAATAGGGATTTGAAAAAATGTTTATCACTATCTGCGGTTGCATAGATATTCAGTGCCAGGATATTATTATCAACTTTGCCCGTTACTATGATATACCTCTCTTCTTTGTCTTTTGTTTCTTTAAAAAATTAGAATTTAACTGAGTTTGATATCAAGATTGCCACTCCTCTTTTATGACTACAAGTATGTGAGCTATAATATGTGTTTTTACATCCAAATCTTTTCAGCTTCTTATGCTCTTGTCGCGATAAATGGGTTTCTTATAAGAAAATAATATGCATCGTCACTTTTTTCAATTTAGTCATGACTTTAGCCCTCTTAATGGGATTACCCAAACCATTAACATTTAGAGACATCAACTTAAGTCCTTGACATTGCATCATTACCCTTAGTATAATTGATGTCACTGTAATACCTTTTAATACCAAAATACTTTTCAACCAGCCTATCTAGCCATGGCATCACTTTCGTGAAACTATGTACTTGTCGGTGATAAGGATAGCAAAGAGCAGTGGACGCAACACAAATCAGTCATGCACTCCACATGTCACAGCCAGAAAAGCAGTATTCCACACAAGCGAGCTGCATCACAAATTAGTTGAGGAACAGCGTCACCCCTTACCTCAAGAGTTTGCAGAACATTGAGAATATCGTCCAATATATCGAACAGACAGAACAATCCCCAACAATGACTCCATCCATATTTCACCGTACTGGGGAGATGTAGATGTCATAATTCAGGATCCTTTCAACAGCTTGTTGAAAGGTCAAACATCTTTCCCTCTTACCGTTTCGCAGAATATACAAATGCTTAAAAGCACGTAACACCAGATCGGAACACATTCTTCCAATATGTTATCAGGCATCTGAGTTGAACACGTACTTTCGATCCGTCTTCACTTAGTAGGACACAAACAATCATCCTGATGTACCAGTGGCCAGAGGATCTGGGGTGACGGAGGAACTGAAGGAAATTCACAGTTGGCAGGAAATGGTGCTGAGTAGACTGATGGGTCTGAAGGCTGATAAATGCAGAGGCCTGATGGTCTGCATTCAAGGTTACTTCAGGAAGTGGCTCGACAAATAGGGGACGCATTGGTGATCATTTTCCAATGTTCCATAGATTCAGGATCATTTCCTGTGGATTGGAGGGTAGCTAATGTAATCCCATGTTTTAAGAAAGACGTTAGAGTGATAACCGGGAATTATTTAGACAATGGACAATAGATGCAGGAATAGGCAATTCGGGCCTTCGAGCCAGCACCGCCATTCAATGTATGAATGTCCTTCCTCCAATAGGGGACCAAAACTGCACACAATATTCCAGGTGTGATCTCACTGGGGTCCTGTACAACTGCAGAAGAACCTCTTTGCTCCTATACTTAACTCCTCTTCTTATGAAGGTCAACATGCCATTCGTTTTCTGCACTGCCTGCTGCACCTGCATGCTTACTTTCATTGACTGATGAACAAAGACCCCCTAGATCTCGATGTGCCCCCCCTTTTCCAAATTTGACAGCATTTAGATAATAATCTGCCTTCCTGTTTTTGCCATCAAATTGGATAAGCTCACATGTATCCACATTAAACTGTATCTGCCATGCATCTGCCCACTCACTCAACCTGTCCAAGTCACCCTGAATTCCCAAAGCTCCCTCCTCACAGTTCACACTGCCACCCAGCTTTGTATCATCTGCAAATTTGCTAATGTTACTTTGAATCCCTTCATCTAAATCATTGATGTGTATTGTAAATAGCCCCGGTCCTAGCACCGAGCCCACTAGCCACTGCCTGCCATTCTGAAAGGGACCAGTTAATTCCTACTCTTTGTTTACTGTCTGCCAACCAATTTTCAATCCATGTCTGCACTCTACCCCCAGACCCATGTGCCCAATTTTTGCCCATTAATCTCCAATGTGGGACCTTATCAAATTCTTTCAAAAAGTCCAGGTACAATACGCCCACTGGCTCTCATTTGTCCATTTTCCTAGTTACATCCTCAAAGAATTAGTCAAGTATGATTTCCCCTTCGTAAATCCATGCTGACTCGGACTGATCCTGTTGCTGCTATCCAAATGTGCTGCTATTTCATCTTTTGTTATTAACTCCAGCACCTTCCACACCACCGATGCCAGGCGAACTGGTCTATAATTCCCTGTTTTCTCTCTCCCGCCTTCCTTTAAAAGTGGGATAACATTAGCTACCCTCCAATCCACAGGAACTGATCCTGAATGTATAGAACATTGGAAAATGATCAACAATGAATCCATGACTTCTAGAGCCACCGCCTGAAGTATCCTGGGATGCAGACCATCAGGCCCTGGTTAATAATCAGCCTTTAGTCCGATCAGTCTATTCAACTCCATTTCCTGCCTAATGTGGATTTCCTGCAGTTCCTCCGTCACCTCAGATCCTCTGGCCACTAGTACACCAGGAAGATTGTTGTGTTCTCCTTAGTGAGGACGGATCCAAAGTATCCAACGTTCAACTCATCTGCCATATCCTTCTTCCACATAATAAATTCATCTTTTTCAGTCTTCAAGGGTCTAACTTTGGTCTTAACTATTTGTTTCCTCTTCACATATGTAAAGAAGTTTTTACTATCCTCCTTTATATTCTTGGCTAGCTTACCTTCATACCTCATCTTTTCTGCTTGTATTATCTTCTGTTGCTCTTTAAATATTACCCAATCCTCTTGCTTCCCGCTCATCTTTGCTATGTTATATTTCTTCTCTTTTATTTTTATACTGTCCCTGACTTCCCTTGTCAGCCACGGTCGCCCCTTATTCCCTTGGAATCATTCTTCCTCTTTGGAATGAACTGATCCTGCATCCTCTGTATTATTCCCAGAAATGCCTGCCATTGCTATTACACTGTCATCCCTGCTACGGTAACTTTCCAGCCAACCTTGGCCAGCTCCTCACTCATGGCTGCATAGTCCCCTTTAATCAACTGTAAGACGGACACCTCCGATTTAGCTCCTCCCTCTAAATTTGAAGATTAAAATGTATATTATGGTCACTAGAATTAGAATTAGAATGCCTTTATTGTCATTCAAACAAAGTTTTGAACGAAATTTCGTTCCCTGCAGTCATAACAGCAAAATAAACACAACACACAATTAAGTATAGGAGCAAATTAGCTCCCGATTTTACCTTCCAAAGGGCCGGCGGCCGATACCTCCGAAACTCCGATGTCGGGCCGTAGCCTCCGTGCCACCACAGCCTCCGAGTCAGCCAGCTCCGCTGGGCCTCCTGCATTGCCAGATTGAGCACCACCGGAAATTGGAGGAGCAGTACCTCATATTCCGCTTGGGCAGTCTGAACATTGACTTCTCCAATTTCCGGTAGCCCTTGCTGTCTCCTCCCCTTCTCAACACTCCCTCAGCACTCTGGCTCCCCCTCTTCCTCCCCCCCCCCCCCCCAACCCTGCATCAGTCTGAAGAAGGGTTTCACCCCGAAAATGTTGCCTATTTCCTGCGCTCCACAGATGCTGCCTCAGCCGCTGAGTTTCTCCAGCATTTTTTTTTACCGTGATGGTAAGTAATGCCCCTGTCCCACTTAGGAAACCTGAACGGAAACCTCTGGAGACTTTGTGCCCCACCCAAGGTTTCCGTGCGGTTCGCGGAGGTGTTTGTCCTCCGGCAACCACCTACAACTAGCATTGCAACCGCCTTCGACTAAAAAATTACCGATTTTCAAAAAAGGAAACCGCTTTCGACCATTAGGGAGACTGACAAATACCTCCGGGTACCTCCGGGAACAGCACGGAAACCTTGGGTAGGTTGCAAAGTCTCCAGCGGTCTACGTTCAGGTTTCCTAAGTGGAACAGGGGCATTAGTCCGCAGGCTCAAGGACTGGAGCCCTCGGGTCGATTCCGGTTGCAGGCTGCCAGCTCCACGATGTTGGGCCCCAGCGAAACGGAGACACGACAAGGAAAAGGTCGCGTCTCTGTTCAAAGGAAGATTAACAAGTCGCCCCACGCCTCCAACCCCCTTCCCCCCCCCCCCCCCCCCCCCCACCCCCACATATACACAACTGAAAAGAAAACATAAAAACACTCCTAACAAGACCCCAAAAAAGGACAGACGGACTGCAGGTGAACCGCAGCAACAAGGCGCCGCCACTGTCTCTTAGTGGTTCCTTAACCTCAAATTCCCATATCAAATCCGGTTCATGACACAACACTTCAACTACATTTCTAGTCCCTTCTAGTACAGCGGGATAATATTGGCAATGTTCTATTCGTCTGGAACCACTCCTGACACTTGTGAATGTGAAAGATCACAACTAATGCCTCCACAATCTCTGATGCCCCCTCTTTCGGTTTAGGGGGATTACCGGCGGATTCCATGCAACTACGCTCTGCCATTTTGAGCCACTTGTTGTTACAGTTCGACGTCCTCTTCCGTGTTTCCCAGCAGCGCCATTTGTTGCCCAACTACCTGTTTCTAATTTGTCTCATTAAATTGCTTCTTGCATCTCTTCATAGTCCGCACTGACCAGTGATCCTCGCACATTAAAACTATCCTACACACATTTGGGCCAATTTACCCTTCTACCCAGCCAATTGACCGAATTACCTATACGTCTTTGGAGAGTGTGAGGAAACCGAAGATCTCGGAGAAAATCCACGAGGTCACGGGGAGAACGTACAAACTGTGTACAGACAGCACCCGTAGTCGGCATCGAATCCGGGTCTTCGGCGCTGCAAGCGCTGCGCTGTAAGGTAGCAAATCTACCGCTGCGCCACCTTGCCGCCTGTCCTGTCGCTTCTTCGCGAAGCGTTTCTGTAGGTTTGCTATTTTATTTTTAACTTGAAGTTCAATGTTACAGTTAAGTGCGCGAGATGTAATTCTTGTGCATGTGTGCACAGTATTTTTTTTAATGTTCATGTCTAAATGCTGCATTTGTTTCAGAGACTGAATACCTTTAATCAAAAAGTAGGACTGATGGTGTATCTATCAAAATGTCGGGTCGTTCTATCTATCTCCCGGTCCTTCCTTAATGCTGATTTTTTTTTTTTCATTTATTGATTTCATTATTGTTTGATAGATCTATTCATGTATTCATTCCATCTTTAACTCAGTCGTTCGTCTGTTATATTCACTTATCACTAATTTATCTCAATTTCAGTTATTTTGCGATCTTTGTGATGGCAAAGGCTAACGTTGAATGGCTCTAGCGTTTGAAAGATCGACAGTTTCGAAACTTCAAAACTGTGGGCTGTGGGCCGAGCATCAAAAATGTGTCGAGAACTCAATTTTCGTGACCCACGTCACGGAACTACATGATGTTTCCCACAGATTTAGATGAAATATAAATGAGAAGGGTGGCATGACGCGTCAGTGCCAAAAGCTGCACATTAATTAATTAAACTAATTAGAAAATGAGATCGGGAAAGTAAGCGCTTAGGGGCCAATGCCCATATTACACCATGGGCAGCCTATTTCCGTGTTGCAGTCCATTTAAACTATATATTATTATACCTATATATGATGTAAATATGACTGTAATCATATATAATTTAGTATAATTATATTATATATAAACAATATGAATATAACTGTAAGTGTTTTTTAAGGACACTATCGCAGATGTCCTGCTCCTGAACCAGCCTAATTAATGGGTGAGGGCAGTTCATGTGGATTTCTCCCTTTACTGAACCCCACTGACAGCCAGTGTGCAGAGTGGGTGTAACGGCCATAGTGGGACTGGGGCAGTTCCAGGCTGGGGGACAGTCCTGCAAGGCATCTTCCAGTCGCTTTAATACGAAATGTAATGAGACTGCAGCAGAGGTCCCAGGTTTTAAGGGCTCATGAACCTGTCTAATTAAAGGGTCAGGCCAGATCCTCTGGGTTCCCCCGTTTACTGAACCCCACTGACTGCCATAGTTGAGAGAGTGGGATTAACGGCCATAGTGGGACTGGGGCAGTGCCGACTGGAAGTCTGTGCAGAGAGTGGTGAGGACAGCGGAAAAAATCATCGGGACCTCTCTCCCCTCAATCGGGGATATTGCGACCAAACGCTGTGTGTCTAAGGCCAGCAGTATCATAAAGGACCCCACACATCTCCATCACGGACTGTTCACTCTGCTGCCCTCGGGAAAAAGATACCGCAGCATGAGGAGCAGAACATCAAGGTTCCGCAACAGCTTCTTCCCACGAGCCATCAGACTCCTGAATGCCATGTAAATGGGCTGCCACTATTGTCTATTTATCCTTTTCATACATACCTATCCTTCGGTTAATTTATTGTGTTGCACAGGGAGCCAAATGCAACGTAATTTCGTTTGGAACTGCATATATCAATGTATTTCTAAATGACAATAAAGTTTGTTTGACTTGACTTTGACTTGACAGGCTGGGGACAGACCTGTAAGAGACCTGTCTTATTTCTGATGTAAATGTCACATCCTGACCAAGAATCGAATGCTCCGATGTTTACTCGATGAGTATTCACTTTAAGCTACAATGAGCCTATATTTATGTTAGTGACCCCCCCCCCCCCCCCCCCCCCCGTTGGTGACTTTGCAAATGAGGGCTATTACCATTAACCTAAAATAACCCTAAGTTTGTGTGTGTGTCTGTGTATACCTGTCAAATGTGTATCCGTGGATGTGTGGATGTAAGTGTGTATGTATGTGTGGTTGGATGGATGTGTGAATGGGTGTATGTGTGCATGTATGTGTGGATGTGTGTATGGATGTATGCGTGTGCATGGATGTGTACATGTATGTCTGCGTGCAGATGGTTGTGTGGATGTGTGTGTGTGCGGATGTATGTGTGCATGTATGTGTGTGTGTGCATGCATGGAACTGTGCGTCCGGATGGATGTGTGTGTGGATGTTTGTATGTATGTATGTATGTATGTGCGGATGGGTGGGTGGACCGTCGCACTGTCATTCACCAGCACGACATTATCATACGTAATTCAGTCATTGTTTAAATATTTTGACCAAATAAACAGTGAAAGGATCGACATTCAATTAAAACTTTATATAATCATTTATTTCCCCAAGTTATTTGTTTACATCACATCTGATGTTCATCTGAATATTCTTCATCAAATTCCAAGTCTTTTGATAAGTTTTGATAAGTCCATTGATAAGTTAGTTCAAGTTCAAGTGGAGCGTCAGGCAGAGGCATTAAAACAAAATCCCAAAGTCATTAAGTCTGCATGGACTTCACTTCATAAAATGTCAACCTCTTCTTAATGCTAATGAGAATAACACTGTTACTACCATAGATAAATTAGTTCAAATTCAATTTCACATAAACCAATTCAGTTCTGCATAAACATCAGCCATTTCTGACCATTTCTCACTCCGATGGAAGCCTATAAAGTGCAGTCAATATTCCTCCGTTCTCACGTGGTCGGCATTATGTACAGCCTCCAAGGGTGCAATGAAATTAATTAAAGTCCATACAGATAATTTTCATAAATTCAGACTTTAGATCTTCCGTTTCCGTTCCAGTTGATTCACAAAGTTTGACTGGTTTCACGACTTGGCTGTCCTCTTTGTGTTGCAGCACCTTAGCAGCGACTTTGCTTTCAAGGCTTTGTTCCACTTCTATCCACTTAGCTGCACATTCTTCAGACTTCTGAATGCTTTTCTCACAAAATTCAATTACCCTGCTGCAAGTTTCCACGACATGTATTCCACAGAACAACAAAGAACGTTCATCTGAATCTCCAGTAAAACAGGCATCGGTGAAGAACTCTCAGCCATGATGTGTGCTCCCTGCCTAGCTAGCCTGAAACAAAGCGTGTGATTGGCCAACTGGGGTCCGACTCACTGTTAAACGTGCTCTGGTTGGACCAGAAATACCCGACATTTTTTCCGTTTTTTCTCTAATTCAATAGAAATGGGCAAGTTCTGTTCTTGACGAGTTTTAGGGACGATTTATATCATATTTTTACACAACATGTAAGAATTTAATGTAGTTCCGTGAGTTGTGTCACGAAACTGCCCAAAAAAGCTCCTCGGCCCACAGCCTAATGCTGCCTGACCTGCTGAGTTATTCTAGCATTTTGTCTCTATCTTCTATGTCTATTTTCAATGTAAACCACCATATACAATTCATTCCTACACCTACAGAAATTATGCATACAATGTCTAAAAGAAATAAGGCTGCAAAAAAAACAAGACATTTGTGCGAAACACAAGTAGAAACGGAAGCGTACAGAGAAGAGCTGAACCAAAGATTTATTTTGGCGAGGTGGTTCAAGAACCTGGTAGTGACAGACAGGAAACTGTTCCAGAACATCTTGGTGTGAGTTCCTGTTCCTCCTGTCCGATGGTAGTAGAGAGATGTGTGCATGCCCCGGTTGGAGGGGCAGCTTCATAGTAAGCGCATAGAGTCAAAGTCATAGAGCTATTCAGTTTGGAAACTGACCTTCTGGCCCACATTGTCCATGCCGACGAAGTTGCATTTGGCGCCGGTCCTATTTGCCTGCATTAGACACATATTCCCCCTTAACCCTTCCTATCGATATTCTTGACCAAATGGAATTTGAAAGTCGTAATTGCATTGGAGTCCATGCCATCTTCAGGCAGTGCACTCCAGATATGGAATACCCTCTGAGTGAAACAGTTGCCCCTCAGATATTCCATAACCACCTTCACTCTCTTCACCAGATACCATCTACTTTTAAATTCCGCCACGCTGGAGGAAAAACACTGAGTATTTGCTCTCCCCAAGCCCCTCGTGACATTATGCAACTCAATAAATCCTCTCAACCTGCTATGTTCCAATAAAAATTAGTCAAAAGTATTTCATTGTCATATGCTACCAGCAATGGAACTGATTTGTTTTCATCTTTCAGGCACATAAACGCTCTACACACACATAAATATTCAATGAACTAATAAACATAATACAAGAGCAAATATATACAGAAGACTGGCAGTGTAACCAACGAAACGACAGATTGAGTTTTATTGTTGCTGATGTTAGTGTCGTGCAGTGTTCAACTGGCTGACAATTGCTGGGAAGAAGTATTTATTGAAACTGATGGTCACGGTTTTCAAGCTCCTTCGATTGTAAGAGAGAAATTAAAACATGGACTGAGTGATGTGTGTCTTCGATGAGAATGACTTACTTTTTGAGGTAATACCATCCCTTCGATGGTGGGGAGTTCGGGATCTTTGAAGAACCAGGTAATGTTTATTATTCCTTCTAACCTCATTCGGTCCTGGGCATTCGAGTTGTTGAACAAGGCCATAATACAGCCTGTCAGTGTGGTGTCCATCAGACACCTGCAGACAGTGAATAGAATAGTTGCAGACATACCAAATCCCCTCAATCTTCTGAGGAAGTAGAGACTTTGAAGAGCTTTCGTTGCAGCTGAATCGATGCGCGAGGCCCATGACATATCTTCAGAAATATGTAAGCCCCGGGACGTGAAGTTTTGACTCTTGTATTCCAGCAACCTCGGTTTGCCTATCGAAAAATCTCTTTAAAAAAAAACCATCGTATCTGCCTCCAGCACAACCCCTGTTAGTGCGGTTCAAGCACCCGCCACTCCACATAAAAACAAACGTGTCCCGCGCATATTCTTTAGTTTTTTTCCTTCGACTGTAAACCAATGGTCTCCACTATTTGACAATTTCACCCTGGGAAAAGGGATATGACAGTCTTACCTATGTCCCTCATAATGTTGTATACTTCCCTCAGGTCTCCCCTTATTCTCCGACGCCCCAGAAGGAACAGTCAAGTTTCTCCAACATCTCCTTGGAGGGGATACCCTCTAATACCCTCTAATTGTGGTAGCATCCGGTAAACCTCTTCGGCACCATCTCTGAGACCACCATGTCCTTCCTGAAATAGCCCAACTATTACACCACACGATGCTCCAAATGAGACCGAACCAAAGTCCTGAAGCTCAACGTGTTTTCCTGACACTTATACTCAATGCACCAACCCATGCAGGCCAAACACCGTCATTACCACTAATGCATGTACCTGCGTTGCCACTTTCAGGGACTTAAGCTTTAGATCTGGACCCCGGGATCCTTATGTCCTATTCATGCTGTTTAGAGACTTGAAATGAACTGTAACAATCAGAGGCTGTTTATTCAATCTGATAAACATTGATTCGGGGCAACAAATCGTTCAACTCATTGACAGAGATAGTTTTCAGTATGGTAGAGGTTGCAAATGTGAAGCATTTACATGCTTCACATTTGCAACCTCTACCATATCTATGCCGCTTCGGGAAGGGTTGTCTTTTCTGACAATGCCTCAGATATTTCACGGTACAGGCGTTGAGGTCTGTAGGTCATTTATTAAACCTCTTGATAGTAAAATACGGCGGATGTTCTATATTCCCGATTCGTCAATATAAGGGAAGAACTCATGATTGTGTTCATTAGTCCGGCACATCGACCCGGCACAGACATATTTGCACTTTAGACTGTTTTACTGTTTTTTTTTTATAAATCATGTTTCTCGGGGTATCTGAATTTTATCTAAATGGTATTAGTTGTTTAAGTTATGACATCGGATGGAAGCTGCAAACCAAATCTCGTTACACCTATGTGAAATGACAATAAAATATATTATTATTATTATTATTATTATTATTATTATTATTATTATTATTATTATTATTATTATTATTATTATTATTATTATTATTATTATTATTATTATTATTATTGTGTGTTCAGAATCTACGATGAATTTACCGTATTTCCACATGCGATTGGATTATCTGGATTTGCCCCAATTCTCTACCCTTGCGAGTCTTCCCCGTCTCCGCCTCAGTAAACCTGGCCCAGCATAGTTTTCCATTCCTTTTCTTTCGACGTGTCCTTCCTGAATCCCATCTGACCATTACGCGCCGCTTCTGAGGGTCGGTACGGGAGGAATGCACACCCTCGAAAAGGATCACCAGCCCTTATCTACACACAGTGTTCCCGCAGTAGAAACATCTTTGTGATCAAGAATTTTTTTTTGGGGGGGGGGCGGAGGGGCGGGGGGGGGGGGGGGGATAGCGGGATTACGACGATTTACTGTTAATTTGCAAATATTTGCAACATAATTTTCCCGATTTAATGCTGAACAAAAAGATCTGAATACATGGAGAATATCAATTTATGAACCCTGCGTCTGTTACTTCAATTACTTCAACCGTAATATCATGTAATGTGTGGCATGCACATATGTGTAGTGAAGATTATAAATGGCATGGATTAACAAAGATTAATCTACATACTTCCTCTTAAAAACAAAGCATACAAAGAGTGGTTAGCGGAGTATATATTGTAAAACATCAGTGTAAGGTGTGTGCATTCTATTTTACTTGTACATGCTTGTACATTATGTGAGCACATAAAACGAAGCGGGTCATGCACAGTTCAAGTATAGCCGGCGAACTTTCCAAACAGCGGGTTTGGCTTACAGACACGACCTACATGCCTATGGCATTACCCCTCGTGCGCCTCATCTTTCTCTGAGGAAGCGGGCCCCTCATCGGGTGGACGCGGAGGAGTTGACACCAGCAGCGATGGGGGCACCGGGGAAGGTAGGGATGGTGCAGGCATCGGTAGAGGAGGCGCTGGAGTGACGTTCTCGGAACGTGGGGGAAAAACGACCGGCTGGTCAGGGTATGGACTGGAATGTGCCGGTTCATTAACTGGAAGGAGGTGTTGGCGGGTGCGTCGGTAGATGCCGTTGACAATATGACCAGGTATAAACGTGGCTCCGCGGTTGCTCTCAGAATGACCCCGAGGTGGTAAAAGCCTCTGAGCGACGGTAAGCGGACAACCTGTCCCTTGTTGAAGCGGAGACCATGTTTTATCATAGTTTTTTCTTAGTGTATCTCGGTGGTGTTGGAGCTGAGATTGGATCGCCGACGGTGCGCGAACTTGTGGTTCTAACAGTTGCTTGGCCATAGGCAGGGTGGTGCGGGTTCGCCGTGACATGAGTCGATCGGCCGATGATCCCAGGAGAGGGTCGAAGAGACATCGAAGCCGGCCCTGTGTGAGCATTCCATTAGTTGTTTTGCATTTTCTTACCGCGTGTTCGGCCAGACAGTTGGACTGCCGTTCCTCGGGGCTGCTGCTTGTGTGGTGAAAGGCCCAGCGTGTTGCGAAATTCTTGAAGAGCTGACTGGAGAATTTAGTTCCATTGTCTCAGAGCAGCTTTAGGGGTGAAGTGGCGAGTGAGTTTATGAATGACCATGGCTGAGGTCGGGCTACTGACCAGGTCGATTTCGAACCACCCGGAGTATGAATGACTAGAAACGGGTATTGTTTACCGTGCCACTCAAAGATGTCGGCCGCCACTCGTACTCGTCATCTGACAGATGTGTTTCGCAGGTTGGGCAAGGTGCCTGTGAGAGGGTGTCATCTAAGTACATGTCTTTACCTCGTTTGTAGATTAGTTTGATGTCATATCTCTGTAGTTCCATCATCATGCGTTGTAAATGCGTTGGTGCCGTGTAAATTGGTTTGTTGAGGATACTGACCAGGGGCTGGTGGTCGGTTTCAATCATGATCGGGATGCCAAAGGCGAAGTCCTTGAATGTCTTGCAGGCAAAAGTTACCGCGAGTAGCTCCATCTCGATTTGAGCGTAGCGTTGTTCAGTGTCGGTTATGGTACAGGAGGTATAGGTGACCAGTCTGGGACCCTTCCCGTCGTCTTGTAGGCGGGCGGCACCTAGTCCATACTGGGAGGCATCACAGGTTATGGTGACGGGTAGACCGACATCGAACTATGTGCGGGTTAGCGTGCAACACATTAGTTGTTTGAGGGTTTTAAATGCCCTCTGTTGGTGCTGGTACCAGGATCAGTGCATATCCTTGTGGGTCAGTTGTCGCAGCAGGGCTGACAGCTCGCTGTGATTTCGGATGAATTTTCTCAGGTAGAATACCATGCCTAGAAATCGCTGTAGCGCTGTCACGTCCGTGAGTGCTGGCATTTCATTGATGGCAATGGATTTAGAAGGGTCTGGCCTGAGGCCGTTGTTGGTGAGCACGTGGCCCATGTAAGTCACTTCGTTGACTCGAAACCTGCAATTGAGGGGGTTGAGTTTTTGAGGTTTAACTCCCTGGCACGATACAGGACCCGCTTCAGGTTTGAGGCCCTCCACGGCCTCCTCCACGGCCAGAGTGAGCAACACCGCAAGTTGGAGGAACAGCACCTCATGTTCCGTTTGGGGAGTCTGCATCCTCTGTGCTTAAACATTGAATTTTCTCTGTTAACCCTTGCTGTCTCCTCCCCTTCCCACCTCTCCCTCTGCCCTCGGGCCCTGGCATTCCATCTCTCTCTATGTCTCCCCCACCCATGTTGCTCTAGCTTCTCATTTTCACACTGTTTCCTTTATCATGGATACTTTTTTGCATATATTTCATTCATTGTTCTTTATCTCTCCACATCACCGTCTATATCTCTCGTTTCCCTGATCCCTATCCAGTCTGAAGAAGGGTCTCGACCAGAAACGTCGCCCTTCTCTTTCGCTCCTTAGATGCTGCTGCACCCGCGGAGTTTCTCCAGCCTTTCGTGTACCCTCAGGTTTGAGTTATGTACTTGGACGTTGCGCCGAGCGATCAGGATGTCGTCCACGATTATGTCGCATGGATAGCCAGTAAAGAGTTGGTTCATAGTGCGTTGATGACCTCACTGGCTGAATTGATATAAATTAGCATTCGTAAGAATCGGTAGCATCCGAAAGGTGTCGTGAATGTGGTTAACATGGAGGATGCATGGTCTAGCGGTATTTGCCAAAATGAGTTATTTGCATCTAGGATAGAGAAGACTGTGGCTTTACCCAGGTTGGCTACGACCTCTTCCACCATCAACATTGGTTGGTGTTGTCGTTTGATGGCAGTGTTTAATTCTTTGGGGTTGATGAAAATCCTTATTTTGTCTTGGTTGCTGTGAGCATGGTGGAGACCCAGGAGGAGGGGTCGTTGACAGGGGCTATCATGCCCAGTAGTGTTTCCATTCTGTCTAGTTCAGATTTGACGCGGTCCTTCATTGCGTGCACTATTAGGTGTGGAGAGCGAACGATAGGTGTGAACTCCGGGTCGGTTACAACAATGTATTCTGTGGGAAGCTTGCCCAGCTGGTTGTCGAAAAGGTCTTTGTATTGTGCGAGTAGTTGTTTGGTGAGACTTTGAGAGGTGGATAGTTGGTACACAGTTTTGCCGAAGGTGACTAAGCCCGTAACGTGGCATGCATCGATGCCCAGGAGGAGGGGCACTTCCCTTCTAACAATGAAAAAATCCAGATTGTAAACTTGGGATGGTCGGTGGCATCCCAAGCCCACACCCCCCCCCCCCCCCCATCGATTAAACCATCATTAGTTTGTTTTCATCATGGTTTAATCGTTGTGAATTCTTTGGAAGTCCGATAAGGATAGTACATTGCACCGTGCACCAGTATCTATCTTTGCAGCAATTTTGGTGTTGTTGATACTGAGTGTTATTATGGGATCATTGTGTTTGCATAGTGGGCCAGTTAAATAATGTATGTTGTGGCTGTCTTCTTGCAGGTGTTGCGGTTTTGGCTCTACTGGCGCCAATATTTCAGTCCGTGCCTCGTGGGAAAGTGTGAGCTTGAGCGGGTTGAGAGATTATTGTGGCTGGACCCTGTTAGCGCAGTCGTGGCAGGTTTTGCCGAATGCGAGGCATTGCTCCCGAAATTTCGGGTGTGAGCCGCCGCAATTACCACAGTTATGGACCAATGGGTCAGTTCCCCTCCCTGGGGCTGTTGGTGCGTTTCGTAGGGTTGTTGGTGGTTGTTGTGGGGACCTATAGAAGGCATGGACATCGTAGGCAGAGTGGGGTCTCAGTCCCAGGGATTTGGTATCCGTGTCACTGAGCTCCATAACCCGGCGGGCACGTTCAGCCTCATCTTGTGTGAGCTCCTCATCCCGGAATAGTTCATTTCTTACCTTGTCATTCAGGATGCCATATACAAGTCTGCCACAGATGAGTACGTCGCGGTCCAGGAAGTGGCTTATTGCAGCGATGCTCTTCATGGCACCGATGTAGGAGTCGACCTTCTCGCCCTCGTGCTGGCTACGAGAAAATATGGTGCGAAGTGGGCACAGGTCACGGAACTTTCGGAGACGCTGCCTGGATCACAACATGGGTTACCGCATCGGTATGTTCTGGGGTGTCATAAAAGTGCAGACTCTGTGTCCGCTACGTCAAGGAGAATGGATGCAACAGTGTGAGGAGCAGCTCCCGGGTGGGCAGCATCAATGAAAATTCTGAATTCAACCTCGAAGATGCGCCAACGTTCGACAAGTTCACTGTCGAATATCAGAGGATCGGGTTTACGAAATGACCCGATAGTAGCAGAGCGATGGTCCGTTGTAAAAAAAATAAACTAAAATAATTTCAGAAAAAAGAGTTGAAGACGTGGTTCAAAGAATCTGACACCATGTTTGTAGATGATCCACTACAACATACATTGTTAAATATAAGCCTTTATTTCATTCAGAAATACAGAGCATTTAAACTGCACAGCGGTGCACATGAAGCTCAGAATACATTCTGCCACCTGGCTGTCCTGTTGGCGTAGTACCGTCATACCATGTAATGGGTGGCATGGGTATATGTGTAGTGGAGATTATAAATGGCATGGATTAATAAAGGTTAATATATAGTGATTGTGAAATCCTATTTGCAGATAGGATATATTAGAGAAATGACAACTGCTGCTCAGCATATTAATTTAGTCCATGTTCGGGGAGCAGTTGAAGAGCTTAGTGAGGTATCCGCCTCGCCAATAGCCTGTCTCGTCCCTTCCTTCCTTGTTGTTTTTTTAGTATGTTTTCAATGTATGTTTTAGTGTTCTTTAGTTTATTTTATGTGAGGGGGTGGGGGGGGGGGGTGGTTAGTTGGCAGATTTTTTTTTTAAACATCGTACTTATAATTAATACCCTCTATTCATGGTAACCCTCACGTGCACCCCCGCCGGATCCTTTCTGTAATTCATTTGTGTAATAAGGCGACCAGACCTGCACACGGCATTCCATATACTCAAGCATACCACACCATTAGCCGCCTTTAACGCTCTATCGCTATTGGTGCCAAGGGAGCCATTAACCTGGACCCCACGATCCCTCTCCACATCAATATTGTTAAGGTTTTTGTCATTAACTGCACAGTCTCCCCTTACTTTCGACCTCCCTAAAAGCGAATGGACGCAGCGGTAGCACTAGTAACCCGGGTTCGATCGTGACTAAGAATGTTCTCTGTCCGGGGATTCCGTTTGTGATTGCGTGAGCTTTCCAAATACCTGCAGGTTTTACGGGAATTGGCTTTCATAAAGTATAAACTGTCCCTAGTGTGGTCGGGGGTGAATCACCCCGTGTGGTGGAGGGGGTCGCGGGGGTGAATTACCCTCGTGTAGGGGTCGGTGTCCGGTGCCGGTGCAGCGCGGTCAGTGACTCTGGGTGGGCTGAGGGACCAGACTGTCCCCAACTAGGCTGCGGCTGACGGGAACGTTGCGGGATTTATTGCCCCGTGTATCCGCTGCCCGGAGCCGCGGCCCCGCTCCAGCCGGCCTCGTGTGGAGCCACAGCCCGTGACAGTGCGGCCGCACAGGGGGAGACGGGGCGGAGAGCGGCCGTGGCCGGACAGCGCAGAACCCGGGGGGGGGAGTTTGGGGGCTGTCCCGAGGGTTGTGCTCATTCGGCCGCTTACACCTTAGTGCTCGGGTTCAGACCGCTCATCCACCCTCCAGCCTGGGCGGTCGTGGACCGGGACTTGCCATCAATTCGCCGGCACGCAGCGCTTTCGCAAGTCAGTGAGCAGCAGTAAACTTGGCGGTTTTCACTCACGGTTACCACATGTTTTTACTGTGCAAAATTTTATCACTTTGGCGATGTTTAACAAGTAAGAACGTATATGTTTCGTGTGTTACTAGTGTATGCCGGAAGCTGCCTTTTACTCCAGAAGGATTGAGCGACTCCGTGCGTCACGCCCTTTGACCTATGACCTTACGTGCAACCACCCTATAATAACCCCAGCGTAACCCGTGATATTTGACCCACATGCTAGAGATAATATCAGGAGACAGTGTCTCGGGAATCGTCACAATAATTGTAATTCAGTAATTCACGGCCATTCTGGGAATGTACTGCTTCAGTCACAGACGATTCGTCGAATTTTACAGTGAGAGACACTCCGCTCACAGCTAATGCACTCCAGCTTGTGACCTCTAGTGAGCATAATTATACAGTAGGCGGCACCCTCAGTAACACACGCCCACTTTTCGAGAATTTCTGCCACATTTAGTGATCCACGTAGAGGAGAACTCCTGTAATACACGGATTATTGTGAAAATGACTTACACCTGTTCTTCAGTCACAAATACAATTATACTATCAGGACAAATTCTAGTAATGCAGCGCTTTACTGTATCTGGTAATTACTTGCAACTAACCACAAATAACTAATACAATTCTTCAGTAACAGATCCTCGGTGTAATATATTTCCAAGAGATAAGATGACACTCTCCAGCTGGTTCTAAACTGAATGCATACAAATACCTGAGAATACTTGCTCCATTCCATCCATTTATAACACATACTAGGTACAATAATTTATTTCTATTTATTTTTATTTTAATAGAAGCAATTGTAGAAGAATAAAGCAATCGGCATAATATTTTGAACATTTTATCAACTGATGTGAATCGGGGGAAAAAAAGGAAAGAATGAAGAGAAATACGAAAAAGACATAAAAGAGAGAAGAAGTCAGAGACATGAAAAAAAAAACCACGGAGATATGCCCCACTATCCTTCCCTACTCCCCCCACCAACCCCCCCCCCCCCCCCCCCCGCTCACCCATCCCAAGCATCGGGTTTTTAAGTTGTGTTCGACCATTCTATTGTTGTTGAAATAGAAAAACAAGCCTTCTTTTTTCTAAATGTAGTGTCACTGTGGGTACTGCTATCTTTTTCCAGAATTTGAGTGCAGGTTTTTTCGCGGTTATTAAGCCGAAAACGTCTTTGGAATGTCGTTAACTTCGAATAGCCCTCTGACATTCCTAAAATTATTAATTTTGCATTTGACTCCAAATTAATTCAGAGTGTTTCAGAGATGATATCGAATATTCCCATCCAGAACTTTTGTATTTTTATACAGGATGCAAAGGAATGGGTTAGGGTAACTTCTTGGAGTTGACATTTATCACAGATAGGGGAGACAGTTGGAAAATCTTATTCAATTTGGTCTTTGAATAGTGTAACGTATGTAATATTTTGAATTGTATCATGCAACGCCTGGCATTTAAAATAACATTGGTGATAGGGCGCATCCCTGTCTGTTACCCCTGAATAAGTTAAATTTAGGTCAAAGCATTTGATTTGTCAGTATTCTGCTGTACAATGATTTCTATAACTGACTACCGGGTCATACCTGGCTACCGGGTCAAGCCATCCGATGCAATATTTGCCCTTCGCAAAGCACCATTGTCCAATGACCGGTCACCATTGTGAAACACGTGCATTGGTCATCTGTTGGCGGTAGTTTGGAAATGGTATGGAAGGTGAATAGGTTATCGTCTGTTGAACTCTAGAGCTCACATGCTGGGGAAGCATGATAGGAAAATCGTCAACGTCTGTTGTTAGGGAGTTGAGGGGAGATAGGTCAGCCATAAGTGAATGACGGAATAGACTTGATCGGCCGAATGGCCTAAGTTTGCTCCCATCACAAACTGATGAACATGTTAGGAAGGTAATAAATAGATGTATCAATGTATTTAGCTTTCACAGCACAACGTAAACGCATTTTTTTTAATAAACTGACCCCATCAAGTATCCATACAGGGAAACTGACATTAATACAAATGGGGAGAGTAGTGGAATAAATAACATGAAGCATCAGGTTACAGAAAACTTTGAGGAAAGACAAAGATGAAAGGTTACAGAAACATTGATCACTGGTGACTTATTTCAAATCCTCAAGTAACCGCTGTGTCTTAAGAATATAAAAATGTTGAGGGAACCGTAAACCGTTAAAACACTTTGGTTCCTCTCAGAGTGTTTAGCGGTGCGCACGAAGGTCTTCAATAAAACGGCTTGTTCCGAAGAATCACCACTGATCTACAAGCTGTTTTATTTTGTGTCCGTGCCTAAATAAGTAAAGCCAGATAGAGGTTCCGGCATTGCACAAAATACTGTCGTAAATCATCCATTTCAAAAAATGCTCAAAACCTATTTCAATTCTACACCGACAGGCACTTCCAATATTGCATCTAATCAGGGGTAAGTGATATTTTCCAACTGGTTACATTTTATGTACAACACGGTAACGCACATACTACTGGCAAAGCAGTAGCTCATTCAGGTTATCCATTCCGGCTTGCGACACATATTGAATGCAATTCTACAACGGTCCACACCCCCTGTGAATGATCGTAGCTGATTCGGGTGGTCCACCGCTGTCGGTGATATCTGACAGTTGCACTCAGGGTGCAATTCTCTGATTTTGCAACGGTCTGGGACAAGCAATCAAGAAAACCTCCTTTGACATATCCCACGGCGAAACCTAGAAGAAAACGAGATTTGCTACTCCGATCAGTAAATGAAACATTTAAAAAATTGAAATAAAGCTTTTCCAGGAAATCGTTCAAAATAGCGCCCAATCTAATTTCGCATATGGAAATGCACTATTTCACACCATATAACATATAACCATATAACAATATAACAATTACAGCACGGAAACAGGCCATCTCGGCCCTTCTAGTCCGTGCCGAACACTTACCCTCACCTAGTCCCATCTATCTGCACTCAGACCATAACCCTCCATTCCTATCCCGTCCATATACCTATCCAATTTATTTTTAAATGATAAAATCGAACCGGCCTCCACCACTTCCACTGGAAACTCTTTCCACACAGCTACCACCAAATGCGTAAAGAAGTTCCCCCTCATGTTACCCCGAAACTTCTGTCCCTTAATTCTCAAATCATGACCTCTTGTTTGAATCTTCCCTACTCTCAATGGAAAACGTTTATCCACGTCAACTCTGTCTATCCCTCTCATAATTTCAAAGACCTCTATCAAGTCTCCCCTTAACCTTCTGCGCTCCAAAGAATAAAGACGTGGCTTGTTCAACCTTTCTCTGTAAATTAGGTGCTGAAACCCAGGCAACATTGTAGTAGATCTCCTATGTACGCTCTCTATTTTGTTGACACCTTTCCTATAATTTGGCGACCAATATTGTACACCATACTCCAGAATTGGCCTCACCAATGCCTTGTACAATTTAACATTACATCCCAACTTCTATACTGGATGGTCTGATTTATAAAGGCCAGCACATCACAAGCTTCTTCACCACCCTATCTTCATGAGGTTCCACCTTCGGGGAACTATGCACAGTTATTCCTAGATCCCACGGTTCAACTGCATTCCTCAATTCGTTACCATTTACCATGTACGTCCTATTTTGATTTGTCCTGCTAAGATGTAGCACCTCACACTTATCAGCATTAAACTCCATCTGCCATCTTTCAGCCGACTCTTCCAAATGGCCTAAATCTCTCTGTAGACTTTGAAAATCTACTTTATTATCCACAACACCACCTTAGTATCATCTGCATACTCACTAATCCAATTTAACACACCATCATCCAGATCATTCATGTATATGACAAACAACAGTGGACCCAACACAGATCCCTGAGGCACCCCACTAGTCACCGGCCTTCAACCTGACAAACAGTCATCCGCCATTACTCTCTGGTATCTCCCATTCAGCCACTGTTGAATCCATCTTCCTACTCCACTATTAATACCCAACAATGGAACCTTCTTAACCAACCTTACATGTGGAACCTTATCAAATGCCTTACTGAAGTCCATGGAGACCAGAGGAGACAGTGTCTTTCGCAAGGCACCGATGTGTTACAAATTGTTTTATTGCAGGTTAATTGATATAAACCGGTACCTCGACTGACTCTCCTCAGCTCAGCCGGCCTCTCCAATTACCCATAGGCCGGAGCCTTCACCGCCGGATCGTGCCTTGCAGATGAATTGAATAAACTGTCTATCCACAAGCCTCATCGGATCCATCTACAAAGATGGCCTCCACAAACTCCCGGAGACCATCTGGTAGTTCCAAAAAAATAGAAAAAAGGGGCAGGAGTAGGCCATTGGGTACTTCGAGCCAGCAGCTCCATTCAATGTGATCATGGCTGATCATCCAAAATCAGTACCCCGTTCCTGCTTTCTCCCCATATCCCTTGATTCCCTTTGCTCTAAGAACTATCTCTAACTCGCTCTTGAATACATCCAGTGAAGTGGCCTGCACTGCCCTCTGTGGCAGAGAATTCCACAGATTCACAACTCTCTGACCTCTCAGTGCTAAATGGCTTACCCTTATTCTTGAACAGTGACCCCGGGATCTGGACTCCCCGAACCAGCCCAACCAAGCCCAGTCGACCCATTCTTTAATGAAAAGTTGAAATTGCAGCCAACAATAAAGGTGATGAAGGAAGTCAACCTGAGATGGAGATGGAGAGCGGGTCAATTGTGGTTTTCAAAACATTTCCCCACTGCTGGAAAACTTCTGCTCCTAATTTGTGTCCGATAGTGTGATCTAATATTGTGGAATTCATGTTCTCGAAGCAAAATTTGGCCAACATTGCAATATTTTAATGACATTTCTGAACCAAATAGCTTTGTCCCAAAGGTAATTCGTCGCAACTGTCGTCGTCTGTTTTTTCACTGTTTCGAAATCGCTATTTTTAACTATGTCGCAATCCAAAAATCTCCGCGGAGATTTCAGAGGACATAAAACGTGTGGATAATAATGGCTTCAGCGTTTCAGTGATTGGCTGCAGCACAAACGGGCCATTTGTTCCATTTGGAAAATGCTGGAGACGTATCTAAGTGTACAGAAAATTCTATATCTGATCGTTGCCGTCATTGGAGTCCAGGTAGGTGCACAGCTCAAGTCAAGTTGGATAATTCTATGTGTGGATTTATAACACGGGCAAACTAATAGGATAACAATCGTCGTTCTTTTTTCTGAATACATTGTATTTATTGTTGGTGTCTAATTTATTATGGCGTAAAATGAAGTTTATGCAAGGAAATAGCTTTAAAGGAGAAAACATTGATTGGGCTAGAGTGAGTAATGTGACCGAAAGCAGACAAAAATACCCAGGGATTAACAGTTTGCATTCACGCGTACTTGAATAGGTGAAATAACGGATGCACTGCTTGTCGTTGCAGTTTAATGGGTTTACGAATAATTTCTGCAGATTGAGGAACGCTGACATGAACGTTGACATGAACGCCTTGTGACTCGGCAACGCGGTCAAGCAAATGTATGCGAGTTGAATGGGCATCATTATGAGTTGTGCAGCGTATGGTGGAATTATCAAGCTCACAACTTTAGCGGGGACACATAAGAAGAGACGACAATATATTTTAAATCGTGATATGTTAGGAAACGAGGATGCTAAAAATAACTGCTTGTGCTCAATGCCAAATCAATGAAAGGACATTAAGTGGACATTTTAGCAGGTAATTGTACATTGCTTCATTGTGAAAAAGACCTCAATCACAAGGATGTCCTTCCTCAAATTAGGAGACCAAAACTGCACAAAATACTCCAGATGTGGTCGTACCAGAGCCCTATACAATTGCAGGTTTGGTTTTCTTCCCACACTCCAAAGGCGTACAGGTTTGTAGGTTAATTGCCTGTGTAAATGTAAAAATTGGTCCCAGTGTTCGCAAGTTCGTGTAGCGGGTGTAAAAGGAAGAGATGCGCTACCTTACAGCGCCAGAAACCCGTGTTCGACCCTGATTATGGGTGCTGTCTGTGCGGAGTTTGTACGTTCTCCCTGTGACCGCGGGTGTTTCGGTTCCCTGCCACACTCCAAAGACGTACAGGATTTCGGTTAATTGGATTCGGTAAAATTATAAATTGTCCCCAGGATAGTGTTAGTTGGACGGCGCGGACCCTGTGGGCGGAAGGGCCTCCCGCGCTGTATCTCTAAACTTAACTCATGGCCGTATCACTGGGCGTGTGTGTAGCTGCAGATCTGTACTCACGGCGGCACTAGCACAGTAACGGAACTACTGTGCTGTCGGACCCCATACTGTCCACTGTCTTGCCGCAGAAGCTCTCCTTGACTCGCTGAAGCCAAGAGGTTTCTTGGGGTCGTGTCAACACTTTAGATGTCAGACCTTATTTTAGACTTTAGTGATACAGCGCTGAAATAGTCCTTTCGGCCCAAAGAGTTCGCGCCGTGAAACTAACACTATCCCAGGGACAATTTATAATTTTACCGAATCCAACTAACCGACAAACCTGTACGCGTTTGGAGTGTGGCAGGAAACCCGGAGTAAACTCAAAGGGAGAACGTACAAACTCAGTACAGGCAGCACCCACAGTCCGGATCGATCTCGGGTCTCTGGCATGTCAGGCAGCAGCTCTGCCGCTGCGCAACTCCTGCGGGTCCAGGTCAAATTGGGAACACTGGTTCCAACATCTTTAATGCATAGAAAGGGTAAGCTTGGCAACTGGCGGTTCCACTGTGCTTCCCCGTCAATAAAGCAAACTGTACCCACGGCCGTATTCCGAAAACGCCAGGGTGTGAAAGGTTAGAACCGGGATTTAACATTGGAACTGTTGACTCGACCGAAACGTTTCCATTTTGGTTGATAAAATCAATATGATCTCAGAATCCGAGAGTGCATTCAGTTTCATTTGAATGAGCAACTGAGATGATAATTATCAAGGAATAGCAGCCGTTATTGTCTGAGCGATAGGTTAGGTGTAAAAGAAAGGCAAGATACAGCGCAGTAGACGTTCGTTGGCGGCCGTCAGGGAGAGGCTGTGCTCTGAGGCGCAAGTGTTGTGTTTGATGTCAAGTACTGAGGATTTGGTTTGATATACGTCGGGAAATATTTTGCATAGAGACAGAAGGAAAGGCATTATTGATCCTCTTGTTTGGTTTTTAGAGCAGTTGGGATAGCACATTGCGCACCCGCGTGCTCCTCCTGCGGGATGTGGGAAGTCTGGGAAACATCCATGTGTCTTTGAGGACTCCACCTGTGGCAAGTGAGTCCAAGGCAGCACGGTTGCCTCGCGGTAGAGCTGCTGCCTTGCACAGCGTGAGGGACGCGGGTTCGAACCTGACCTGCGTGGGCTTTCTATGAGATTTTCGATTTCCTCCCACATTCCAAAGACGTACAGATTTTGTAGATTAATTGGCTTGGTATAAATGTAATTGATGTAAAAAAAACACTAGCGCATGTGGGATCGTGTTACTGTGCGGAGGTCGCTGGTCGGAGCGGGCTCGGTTGGCCGAAGGGCCAGTTTCCGCGCTGAACTTCTAAACTAAACTAAAATAAAGTGCAGCTCCTGACTGGCCGACTGGGGAAACTGGAGTTGCAGCTGCACAGCGTCAGATCTATTAGGTAAATGGGGGCTTCAGAGATACGAGTCATGGCGAAATGGACACTCCGTCGGTGCAGGCAGAAGGTAGCCGCATAACCAACCGGAAGGGTGAAGGGGGTAGGCAGAGAGTGTAGATATCACCTGTGCCAAAGCCGTCATAAACAAGTAAACCCGTTTGAATAAACAGACAGTGCTGGAGGAACTCAGTGTGGCGTGTGCCATCTATGCAGGAAATTGACTGACGACGTTTTGGATCGGGACCCTATTTCAGCCTGAAGAAGGGCCCCGACCTATCCCCGACCTAAAACGTTGTTTCCTCCACAGACGTTGCAAATCTCGCCGAGTTCCTCCAGCACTTTGTGCGTTGCACAAGATTGGAACATGCGCAGTTTTCCGGTATCTCCATACTCTTTCGGAAATACTAGGGGGGAGCTTGGGATTACCGTTCAGAGTACAACAGCAGCAGTCAGTTTTGTCGCTGCGGCCTGGCACTGGGGCAGAGCAGGGAAGGGGTGGGCAGACAATGCTATGTGGGCAGGAGGCTCCTTAGTTCGGGGAACAGACAGAAATGTCACTGGCCGCAAATGGGACTCTTGGATGGTGAGTTGCGTCCCCGGTACTAGGGTACAGGATATATTTGTCTGGCCACAGAACATTTTGAAGGTAGTTTGAGCAGCCGGAAGTCGCCGTGAGTATGGTACTAACATAGGCTGGGAAAGTGGTGAAGTGTTGCAGAGTCAACAGAAGGAGTGGATGGCGTGAATGTGCAAATTATGTTTCCACCAGTGGGGGGGAAGTCTAGGACCAGAGGCCATAGCAGGATAAAAGGACGTCCCTTTAGGAAGGAGATGAGGCGGAATTTCTTTAGTCAGCGAGTAGTGTATCTGTGAAATTCATTGTCACATATGTCTATAGAGGTCGTCCATTGATATTTTTAAACATAGATTAGTATGCGAGACTGTGGTTATAGAGAGAAGGCAGGAGAATGCGATTGAGAGGGAGAGGAAGACCAGCCATGATTGAGCGGCGGAGTAGACTTGATGGGCCAAATGGCCTAATTCTGCTCCCATCACATGAACAAATGAACTTGTGTGTTAGGTAAATGTTATTAAGCAGAATCTCAAGGAAAGCAACCTCTGGACGATTCTCGCTACCACGTGCTAATGACGATAGTAATAGATGTACGCGTGGCCCGGGAGTTGATGTAGGGGGAAGATATTCATAGTTTCAAACCAATAGGATTTTTCTGCGGCAGAGTTCATGAGTATAATATGAACGAATCGAGCCTGCACTGGAGGAGGACTGGCGGGCAGGTTTGCAAGTGCTATTCGGGTGGGTTAAAATAGTTTGGCGGGGGGATTGGGTCAATTTTAGTTGGTGAAACTGGTGAGTGGCTGGAGGTGGATATAGAATCAATGTCAGCAAATTGAGTAGACGGTAGAGGCAGCAGCACAGCATGGAGCGAGAAAAATGTGTTGGTCTGTACTATATATTTCAATGAAATTAGCTTGGATAAACAGGGTGTTGGTGGCTACTTGCACCGTGGACATTATATCCACCGCGGAATCCCGCTAAAGAGGAATGGGAGTGGTTGCTTAGCTTCCCAGAGTAAAGTGGTGCAGGTGAGATAGAGGTGGGAGTACAACATGTGGGGAATTGCATTTCTGTCTGAGATTATATTATTGATGGTTGGTCCTGGGATGCTATATGGGTTACGCTGAGAAGTAAAATTTAAAAAATGGGCCAAATACTCAACGAGAATTAATTAAACTAATATGCCGCGAGAATACAGACAGCTGCAAGGTATTTAAGCTTCTCCAATGTAGGCTCGGGCTGCCATAGTGCCAAGGGCTTGCCTGGGCTGGAACATATCAATTATGTTCAGGAATGATGAACTTAGATCATCTGTGGAGGGTCCTATAAGGGAGAGGGCTAAGCTTGATCTACTCTGAGGGATTTGGGCATGGCAGGTGAATGAAGTGTTAATGGACAAGCACTTTGTGACGAGCGACAACATGAGCTTTAAAATAATTATGAATAAGAACAGAGCTAGTCCCTGGAGTGTGATAAGGCCAACTTTAAAAATGTTATATTGGGGAAAATAACATGCTAAAGTTGATTGGAGTAGATTGTTTGCAAGGATATGGAAGGTCAGGCAAGTGGGGTGCATCTGCAAGTGTAGCGGTAAGATTTCAAGGTATGTGTTTTCCGACGAGAGTGGAGGGCATGGCCGGTTGTAGTCAGGAGTCCTACTGAATGGTAGGGATGAATTGAGACTGCGGTCACGAACAAGGAGGCTGAAGTCTGGTATAGTCAGCTGGGATCAGGTTTATCCCTGTAGGATTCCACTACTGTCCACATCTTACCATCTTGTTTCCGCAGAGAATGTTCCCTCCCAAATCTCCTGTTCAACTCGTCCCTTCCCACCCGTGGATGCAACACCTGTCCATTTACCTCCCTCCTTGACTCCATCCAAGAACCCCGTCAGTCTTTTCAGGTAAGGCATCGATCCATTTGCACCCCCACCAACCCCATCTACGGTATCCGCTGTTCCAGGTGTCAACTCCACTACATCGGTGCGACCAAGCGCAGGCTCGGCAATCATTTCGATGAGCAGCTCCGCTCAGTCTGCCTTAACCTACCTGGCCACCTGGTTTCCATTCCCAATTTAACCTTTCTGTCCTGGGCCCAGAGCAAATTGGAGGAACAGCACCTCATATTATATGGTACAATGATTTTTATAGCTGACATTCCAGTCATACCCGACTATAGGATCAAGCCATCCGATGCAATATTTTCCCTTCACAAAGTACCATTGTCCAATGACCAGCCACCATTGCCAAACACGGCCATTGGCCATCTGTTGTCTGAAATTTGGAAATGGTAAGGAAGGTGAATAGGTTATCGTCTAGAGCTCACATTTGGGAAAGTATAATGGAAAAAATGGCCACATTCGGTTGTTAGTGGTTTGAGGGGGAAGATAGATCAGCCATAATTTAAATTGCAATTTTCATTCATCCAATTTGTTGATGTTGACGACAAACCTCAATGGGACCAGGACTGATGCCTGACGCATACTGCTAGTCACAGGCCTTCAGTCGTCCACCTGAAACAATCTTCCACCTCCACTCTCTACTTCATACTCTGCTGGCAACCCTGTACCCATATCCATGGATCCAATCCAGTGTAATCTTCCAGAGCAGCCTACCATGTGGAACCATCAAAGGCCTTTGCTGAAGTCCATATAGATCACGTCCACTGCCCAGATCTCATCAAGCTTCTTGGTACTTCTTCACTATAATTAGGCATGTCCGTGAGATACTATGTCCCACGCACATTACCATATTGATTACCCCGAGTCAAGCTCCGCCGTTCGAACAACACGTGTATTTTATTCCACAGGGAATGTTCCTTAATTTGATGTTAGATACATTGGTCTCATGGAGGTGTGAAAACGTTGGAGGAGTATATACTGTATGCGGTGGCTGATGGTGTGGAAGTTGAGGACAAGAGGGACTCTGCCCTTGTTACAAATGTGGGAAGGGGAGCAAGAGCCGAGCTGATGGATATCGAGGAGACCCTAGTGAGCGCCTCATCTATAATGGAAGAGGGGAACTCCCATTTCCTAAAGAATGATCACTTATCCGATGCGTTGGTATGGAAAACCACATCCTGGGCATAGATGCGGCGTAGACGGATGAATTGGGAGTAGGGGATAGAGTCTTTACAGAATGCAGAGTGGGAAGAAGTGTAGTCTAGATAGCTATGGGAGCTAATGCGTGTGTAGTAGATGTAGGTCTCCTGTGACTGAGGCGGGGAGATCTAGAAATGGTAGGGCGATTCCTCGGATATTCCAAGTGAACTTGAGTGCAGGATGGAAATGGGTTGTGAAATTGATGAAGTCAGTGAATTCTGCATGGGTACACCAATACTGTCGTCATTGTAGCGGACGTAGAGTTCTGGGATGGGGCAAGTGTACGCCTGAAACCATGATTGTTCGATGTACCTTACAAAGACGCAGGCATTGCTCGGGCCTATGCGATTGCCCATAGCTACACCTTGGATTTGGAGGAAGTGGAAGGTGACGACAGATAATTTGATGAGGGTAAGGACCAGCTCTGCTAGGCGGAGGAGATTATTAGTAGACGGAAATCGGCTGGTTCTGCGGTCGAAAAAGAAACGGTGGGCTTAAGAAACGGAGGGCTTCCTGGTGGGGGTGGGGGTGCAGAGTGACTGGACATCCATAGTAAAGATGAAGGAGAGGGCATGGAAAACGGAAGTTATTGAAGAAACGATGAGCGTGTGAAGTAGATATGGAGGAACTGGACCACGGGGATAGATGGAATAGAGGTATGTGGAAATTAATTCAGTGGGACATGATATTTCGAAACTAATTCATTGGGACATAATATGTGGAAATTAATTCAGCGCGAAATGATATGTGGAAATTCAATCAGTGGGCTATTCAAGAGCATTAACTCAAGAGCTATGGGGGCCAGATTAAGTATTGGAGGGCTGTATTATTTTGAAACCAGAATTATGACGGTAATACTGTTAAGGTATCAAAAATCGTGAGTCCAATCGATGAATTAACCGAATGCTTTTCCCACGATAGGGGCATCAAGAATTCTCGTACTATGGTTTCAGGTGAGAGGCGAAAGGGAAAAATACGAATCTGCGATGCAACTTTTGCACAGATAGTGGGTATATGCAAAACCCTGCCAGATTAAATTGTTTTGGCAGATACTATAACAACATTTAACAGGCATTTGGACAGTCAAATGGATCATAACAGTTGGGGGATATGAGCCGGCGCGGATAAATGGAACGTTTTGTTGGGGCGAATTGATCGACATTGACCAATTGGCCGGTCGGTCAATTCTCCGACTTGAATCTGCGACTAATCCCCAATATCTTTTTTCAGTGAATGTCATGGCAATCGTGATCCTGTCCCGGGGAAAGTGCGGCCTCTCTACCTGCACAACTCGCTACCTAGTGGCTATGGCTGCGGCGGATCTAATGGTCATTAACACTGCCGTCATTTTGAGCGACCTCAATAAATATTATTTCCCGGTGAACTTCCTGGACATCGCCCCTGTGTGTCGTGTCATCCGCATTCTGCGTCGGTCAGCCACAGAGTGCTCTGTCTGGTTCACCGTCACCTTCACCTTTGATCGTTCTGTCGCCATTTGCTTCCAAAACCTGAGAACAAAATATTGCACGGGGAAGACAGCGACTGTCGTTCTCGCAACAACCGGCGTTCTGCTCTGTCTGAAAAACGTCCCCCACTACTTCACCTCTATTCCTGGGGAGATCGTCGACGGTGTGGCGTGGGGCTGCTTCTCGAACCCACGTTATTTCACTGATCCCGGGTGGGTAGCGGTTCGGTGGTTCGAGCGTGTTTTAACGCCGTTCCTTCCTTTCGTTGTAGTTCTCTTCCTCAACGCTCTGACAGTCCGGCACATTTTAGTTTCCAGTCGAGTCCGGAAGGGGCTGAGGGGTCAGAGCAAAGATCAGACCAGCAATGACCCGGAGTTGGAGAGCAGGAGGAGGTCTGTGGTTTTACTCTTCACCCTCTCGGGCAGTTTTATCCTCTTGTGGCTGCCATACGTTGCGGAATTCATCTACACTCAGATCAGAGGTTCGAGAGCAGACGACAGCGATTCTGATAAGATACTTGCACGAGTCAGATATTGGCTGAGAAACGTCAGCTGCTGCACCAACACGTTTATTTACGCGGCGACACAGTCCAAGTTCAGAGAGCAGTTGAAGACTGCGGTGAAGTATCCGGTCACCTGGGTAGTGCGGGTGATTGGTAGTTCCACCCACTGAGAATAGTCCCGGATGAACAACGGTGTCTCAATTTGGCTGCGGCGTCTCACATTCTGTACTTCATTCACAAGGCACCGCTGACGCAACGACTGCGAACCAATTCTCCAATTGCCATCTCCCGGACGTCCAACCAACTACAGCTCCTGATCTCGCCCGTTCTTGTGATTCCCGGCTCTCCTGATCCTTGAACCTTAATGCCAGGTGATGATGCTCCTCCCCCGCAATCTCCCTGACTGGGGCTCTCTGCGGGCAATTCCCGGCCCTTTGACCCGCTACCCACAACTGCAGAGATCGTGACTTGCAGCCAACATCACGCTGGACTGTGACACCCTCGGCGACGTGGAGACCGTCAGGGCTTATACTGAACAAAGACGGCCATGTACACCATTGAGTCACCGAAACGACAGTCGCATTGTCCCTGCGACCCTCTGCCTGGAATGCCGACGTGTTTAATGGCCACCAACAACACGCCGGGCTATTGGCAGCGTATCTCTGCTTCTTTGTGGGGGGCGGGGGGCGGGGGGGGGGGGTTGCAGGCTGGAGCCTGTTATTTCACTTCCTTCAACAAAATAAAACTCGATTTTATCGTCTATTTGGTTTAACTTAATGCCAAACCAGACATTGCATTCATTACAAGCGCCAATGCCCGGCCATTATCGCTCGCCCACTGTTCTAGTCCCAAGTGCAAATTAAATTGCTGATTCGCCTTTGGCCGCGTCGGTAGCTCCGTGCATTCACTGCAACATATAACCTGTCGCTGACCGAACTGTCCGGTCCCAGCGCGCTGGATGCTCGTGCTTCTTCGTGCAATATCCCAGTCTTCATTTTATGCTTATTATCCATTTGATTTCCCGCTTTACACTAACTAATTCGCTACGACTATCTTATGACTCCGAATACTGTATTTCCACTTTCAAGTTTTATTCTATCTTAAAGCGATAGCTAACCTCACGCCATTTATGGTCCAGACAATGATCACTACGAACACCGTAAGATCTATCAACTTCTCATTAATTGTCGCGGCATTGCCATCGCCGTGTCACTGACCGTCAAGGGCAGGCGTTGTATCAACATTAAAAGTAACCGAAAAGCACAAAGACAACGAATAGACAATCGACAATAGACAATAGGTGCAAGAGTAGGCCATTTGGCCCTTCGGGCCAGCATCGTCATTCAACGTGATCATCGCTGATCAACCCCAATCAGTACCCCGTTCCTGCCTTCTCCCAATATCCCCTGACTCCGCTATTTTTAAGAGCCCCATCTCTTGAGCTCTCTCTTGAAAGCGTCCAGAGAACCTGCCTCCACCGCCCCCTGAGACAGAATTCCACATGATTTCACATGATTTTATAATGTTATTGTCCGCATGTGACCTCCAGAAAGTGGCTTCTTCACATTGCACTACAGACGGGCAGCCAATGACTGGGTCGGTGAATATTGAATTCCCCCGAATGTTTGCTGTACGAATAAATTTACCGTTTTGATCAGTCAATAATTATCCCGATCACATGAATCATTTTACAAAAAACTGGAATACACGCCCTGCTTCCCCTGGAACCCATTTGTAATTATTCTGATGGATTCCAGATCCGTACCCCAGTTTCCATTTTTTATTCTGAGGGCGATGTATTACTTGCATATTAAGCACCGACCTGAATCGCCCTTTCGTCTCCAACCCCTCCCCCACTGTCACCCATGTGGCCTCTCCACTCACTGGCCTCGCCGCTGAGTTACTCTAGTATCTAGGAGGAGGGGTGGAAGGGGAGGGGTGGGTTGATAGACAGATCGTTGGACAAAATTAATAAAATGAAGATAAAAGAATTGAAATTACAAATTGTGACGAGAGAGGAAGGCATGTAGATGGAGGGTGAAGTGGAGAGGATGAATAGGTGCGAGACCTGGTGGGGCACAGAGGAGGTGGGGGGGTAGAAGGGAGAGCGGGAAAGGGGTTGTTAATTACCTAAAATTGGCGAATTCACTGTCCTTACTCTGGATTGTAAGTTACCCAAGTGGAATATGAGTGCTGTTCCTCCCGTTTGCTGCAATCTGGCAATGGAAGAGGGCCATACTGAAAAGGTCAGTATGTGAATGGGACGGCGACATAAAATGGTTCGCAACCGGGAAATCCAGTAGAGTTGGAGGAACGAGCGCAAGTGTTCACGTTGCTGGAATCACGTTGGAGGTGACGGAAATGTGGGAGGATAATATGTTGGATGTGAAGGCCCATGGGATGAAAGGTGAGTGCCAGGGTAACTCTACGCGTGTTCTGTCTGGGTGCGGAAGTGGGGGGGGGGGGCGATCAGAACTACGGGATCCACAAAAGACGCGCGTGAGTGGTCCATCTTTAACAGTAACCACGTTTACTAAAGAAAGTGGATATCTCCATTGTCCTAAAATGGAGAGCCTCATCTTGGGAGCAGAAACGGTGGAGAGGGAGCAATTGAGAGTAGGGGATAGCGTCTTTGCAAGTGATATGCTGGGATTCGATGTAGTCCAGATATCTGTGAGTCGATGCGTTTTTAGTAGACGTCAGGCGATAGTCTGTCCCCCGTAGTGGAGGCAAAGTGGTCGAGTGAGGACAGAGAAGTGTCCGAGATAGTCCTTCATTTGAGCGCATAATGGAGGTTAGTGTTGGTTAATAAAGTGCATGAATCCTGCACGGGTGCATGAGGCAGCCCCAATGCAGTCGTCGATTTGAAAATTAATGGACAGACGTTTAGGGGTAACATGAGGGGGAACTTCTTTACTCAGAGAGTGGTAGCTGGGTGGAATGAGCTTCCAGTGGAAGTGGTGGAGGGAGGTTCGATTTTATCATTTAAAAATAAATTGGATAGGTATATGGAGGGGAAATGAATGGAGGGTTATGGACTGAGTGCAGGTGGATGGGACTCGGTGAGAATAAGTGTTCGGCACGGACTAGAAGGGCCGAGATGGCGTGTTTCCGTGCTGTAATTGTTATATGGTTATATTACGTTCTTCTGGGGATTGTGTCAGCGGTGTCTGCAACATAGACTGTTGGATGTAACCGACAGAAACGATGGAATGGCTGGGCCCACGTAAATGCCCATGGCTTTTACTTGGACAAAAATGAAAGGAGTCAAAAGAGAAATTCTTGTGGCTGAGGGCAATTTCCACCAAGCAGTGAAGAGTGTTACTGAAACAAATGTTTGCGTTCCTGTTCGAGTGTATAATTAGGTGTGTGGGTGTGTAAAGGTGTTTGTGCATAGGCTGAATTTTTTCACCATCGTCGCGAAGGATGGGTTAATTCACATTTCTGCCTGTGCCTGTCCTTGTGATGCGATTTTTTTAAAACTCCAAAACAGCCTCAACCGTATGGGTATGAAGCTGCCGGGAAGGGTGAAGGGATGAAAAAAGGCCTCCTGCTCTGGAAAGAGCCAACATAACTGTATCAGGCCACATCGTGAGATTACGTGCTTTACTCAAGATTCCAGCCATTGCAGTTTCTTGTCATCCCAATAGACCCCCTTCTGCTGGTGCTGTTGGGAAGAGTTTAAACTAATATGGTGGGGAGGTGGGAACCAATGGAAGGAATTGAGGCCCGTAAAATAAGGGTATAAGCAAAAGGTAGAAGGGAAACAATATGTGTCTGAATCTCAGGTTGATGAGCGAGGGAATTGTAGAAAACGATAACATTCATATCGCCCCATATTCCTGCTTCTGGTACATTGGCCTTGAGCAATCAGAGTTTTGAGTATTGGAGTTGGGAGGCCATGTTGCAGTTGAATAAGAGGTTGGAGAGGCCGCATTTAGAGTATTGTGTTCAGTTCTAGGCACCATTTTAGAGGAAAAACGTTGTCAAGCTGAAAAGGGTACAGAGAATATTTATGACGATGTTGCCAAGATTAGAGGGTTGAACTATAGGGAGAGGTTGAGAAGGCTGGGACTCTATTCCTTTGCGCGCAGGAGAATGAGGGGGGGACTTAGAGGTGTATAATATAATGAGTGGAATAGATCTAGTAGGTGCACAGAATCTCTTGCCCAGAGTAGGTGAATCGAGGACCAGAATTCATAGGTTTAAAGTGAAGGGGAAAAGATTTAATAGAAATCTGAGGTGTAATATTTAAAAAACCGTTAGACAGGTACGTGTATAGGACGGGTTTGTAAGGATATAGGCCAAACGCGGGCAGGTGGGGCTATTGTAGCTGGGACATGTTGGCTGGTGTGAGCAAGTTGGGCCAAGGGGGGCTGTATTCCACGCTGTATTTCTCTGTGACCCTATCTATTTTTTTTTAATCAACACATCCCTGTTTTGTGTAATAACTTGGCTCCCTGTAACAGTGCCATGGTGCATCGTTTGTTTTTCCTAATGGTTCATCGGAAAATAGACATGGAAAGGGAAGGATTTACTGTCAGCGCAGTGTGATGGTTGTGACTAGAAATGCACCCCATTTGTTTCAGGTTACTGGCAACGAATGGCGTCAGATCTATTGAAGATGGGAGCGGCGCTGAACCGGGCAGAAACGTTTTGTAGCCGCATACAACAGTCAAGAATGTTTTATGTCCTTTAATTCCGCATTTCTCCCATATTCTACACATGCATAATGGAAATCCAACTGCCTGGTTGCATCGCAGTTTGGTTTGGGAACAGCTCTACACAAAACCATGAGGAATCGCCGATAGTTGTGAATGTTGCTGAATGCTCAGAACACATCGCCCCTCAACACTTGTGTTCCGCAAGGATGTGTTCTTAGTCCCCTTCTGTGCTCCTTTTACACCCACGACTCTGTAGCCATCGATATTGTTGCCAAGGGAGCTATTAACCTGGACCCCACGATCCCTCTCCACACCAATATTGTTAAGGTTCTTGTCATTAACTGCAAAGTCTCCCCTGACTTTCGACCTCCTTAAGAACGAATGGGCTCAGCGGTAGCACCAGTAACCCGGGTTCGATCCTGACTAAGAGTGTTTTCTGTCCGGGGAGTGTACCTTCCCTTTGTGATTGCGGGAGTTTTTCAAATACCTGCAGGTTTGTACGGGAATTGGCTTTTATAAAGTGTAAATCGTCCTAGTGTATGGGATAGTGCTAGTGTGCTGGCGGAACACACCCAACGGGTCTGCACTTGGTCTAGTTTACATTTAAATCCAGGTTGTATATACATATAAAATCCAGCACAGGTCTCAGCATCGATCAAAAGGAAATGCGCTGCTCACGGACTTCCAGTCAGAATAACACTCTTCCAATATTCCACTGGCAATATCAAGTGCAGACAGTCGCGGGACAGGTCGCAATCTCATTCGCTCCACCGTGTCATTAAATTAATGCCGTAATCGTTATTGCAGAAGAAACAGAGCAGGCCCATAATTGGATATGACACAACAATTTTCGATACCAATGGTAGGAAACTAACACATTTCATAATGTGTTTGACAACAATGCCACTGTGAATGTAACATCAATTGCCGCCAAAGATAATTCGTTTAGAGCCTGGTGGAATAACATTAGCTATCGGGCAAAAGTTAAAGTGTGTTCCGGATCACAGGCTAATGTCCGGACGCAGAGTGGTGGAACTCGAAAACAAATGATGGACAAAAAAAGCCAAAGGAATCTAGCATCTTGCTGTATCGGGCGCGACGAGAGGCTTATTCGATACCACCAAGGCGCATCCAGCGTGGACACAACCCTCTGCGTACCAAATATAGACAAAGTAATCCGAAGTCGGATGAAGCAATCGTGTCCGACGGATAGAACACATCGTAGAGCTGCTGAACCGCGACAAAACAGCTGATATCGTGGTTAGAGACCTCATCAGCCAGAGGGCGATGAACGAGTTAATGGCAAATTCCCAAGCTGGCAGGGCGTCTCTGCAACCATTCTGAAGACAAGGGACATCGAAGGTACAGGCAATGATGAAATCCCAGCCGAAACTCCAAAAGGATCGCGGTGCCGAACTCCTTTACCACATCCACGCCGTGTGTTGGGTGAAGATCTTAGAGAACCCCCATGTTAATGACCTCGCTGATTGCACACACAGACAAGCATCCGCCCACGTTCGGTACGTCAGTGAACCTCAGGAGATGGAGCCTGGAATAGAGACACTGTGGTCGGCTCAGCGCCATGCACGGTGAACAATTTTATTGATGAACAGTGGCATTGAGGTTTCGGGATACTTTAGTACGCCCATCAACTGCTCCCCGATCATGGACCAAATTAATATGTTGAGCAACAGTTGGCATTTCTCTAATATCACCGGAAGGTGTCGCCCGATGGCAGCCTCGCCAACAGTCTGCCTCGTAATTTTCTTCTTTTGTTGATTTTAATCTGTTCTTAAATGTATGTTTTATAATATGTTTAGTTTTGTACGATATTGTTGTCATACTATTTTTGTTATTTATCATTTTTGTTATACTATTCTTATACCAATGTAAAGCACTTTGGCCAACGAGAGTTGTTTTTTAAATGTGCTATATAAATAAAATTGACTTGACTTGATAAAACTATTCTGGTGGGGGATTTTGTTTTAAATCTCTTTCCTCGACGGATGCGACTTCTGCTGCGTACAACATCGTGGAGCTCGGGTCCCTTGATTAGGGGTCGACTTCGAGAGCACCAACCGCAAGAGCTTCGACCGCCCTGATCGCGGTAGATTCGATCGCACCGACTGCAAATGGTTCGGCTGCCCCGACCACGGAGAAAAGGAGGGAAGAAGATATTACGTTATTGCCTTCCATCACAGTGTGCTGTAGTGGACGTTTATGTTACTTTTTATGTAGTCGTGTGTCTTGTTACATTTTTGGTATGACTGTATGGCAAATCAAATGTTTTTAATGTTTTTACATACTTGGCTAATAAATTAATTACAATTGCAAAACAATTACAATTACAATATCCTGCCTGCATATATTATTTCACAATCACTCAACGCTATTCTGCGATGTCACAATGCAAGAACGCTAAAGCAAACGCCAGGCCTACACCTGCTCTCCATCTCCGATCGTTGTGGTTGGTTCCATTGATTTGATCCACTCGTGCTATTTATTAATCTGACTGGCAAACAAAATGTGTCTAAATCACAGATTGATGAGCGAGGGAATTGTAGAAAATGATAACATTAATATCGCCTCTGGCATCTGGAGCAACGGATGCAGTAGATGAGGTTGGAGGAGGTGCAGGTGAACTTCTGTCGGACTTGGAATGACTGCTTGGGTCCCTGAAAGGAGTGGATGGGGGAGGTGAAGGGACAAGTGTAGCATCTCTTGCGGTTGCAAGGGAAAGTGCCCGGGTTTGGAAACAGCTCTACACAAAACCATGACGAATCGTCAATGTTCCACCACTCATCCGTTCCCAACGCAACCGTTCCCCTACGCCAATGTTCCACCACTCACGCATAGCCCCCAACTACGCAGGCGTGGCTCATTATCCCTCATTCCCCCAGCATTGCCCCCCCCTCTTCTGTCATCCTCCCTCTTCTTTCCCCACTTCTCCTCATCTCCCCAATCCCTCCATCACCTCCCCCTCCCTCTCCTTTCCCCTACCTTCGGTTACTACCTCCCCCCCTCCATACCACCTCTCCCCTCTCTACCCCTCCTCTGAGCGGAGCCGCAGCCTCGGCTCGAATTGCGCTGGCTCACGGCCCACCGAGACAACCCCGAAAATGGCTAGCCCCCACCCTTCGAGCCCGAACCCCTCATCCCGCACCGACCCTCAATCACCACCCTTCACTGGTCACACCTCTGTCTCCGCCTATCCCCCTCCCATCAAATCCACCCCTTCCTGTCCCCAACTCTCTCCACTCCCCCCTTTATCCCACCTTGCCCATCACCCCGAACTACGTCTACCCCTTCCCTACCCCCTGCACTCCACCAACCCTCTACCCGATTCCCTGCATCTCTTCCCCCTCCCCCTGCCTCCCTCATGCCTCTCTTCCTTCTCTCGCACCTTCCTCACCCTCTCTCCCCTATTCCGCCGTCATCCCTCTCTCCCCCTCCCTCCATCTCGCCCCCTCCCCCCCTCATCCCTCTCTCCCCTCCCCCTTGCTCTCTCCCCCTCCCTCTCCTCTTTGTCCCTCCCTCTTTGTCCCTCCCTCTATCCTCCTTCCGCCCTCCCTCCATCTCTCCCCCTCCTTTCCTAATCCTTCTCTACCCTTCCTCCCGTCTTCTCTCCCCTATTCGTGCTTGGGCTGGGCTGCGGCGCTCCCTTGTCTCCGTGTGATGGTGTGGTGCGTTAGGCCGCTCCCGGTGTCCGCACCCACGTGTAGGAGCCGCTGGAGCGCTGCCCGCCCTGGGACCCGCGGAGCGGGGGAAGTGAGCGGCGCTCCCTCGCCAGCGGGTAGTCAGCGGGCCTCGGCGGTGCTCCAGCCAGGTACACAAGGACGCCGCTCCCGTCCCCCCATCCACCCTCTCTCCCTCCCAATCAGCAGCGCGGCGATGGTGCAGGGAGGGGCGTCACCGTCCCGGCCGTGGCGGGACAGGAGAGGCGACCAATCTGCGCATGGAACAAAACGTGTTGCACTTGCAGCGCAGGACAATGGTGAGTAAGGTGGCGAAAGATCGTCGCATTATCGTGTACTGTTTCTCCTCAAAATTTTAAAAATAATGCAAACCGGAAGATGACAAGATGAGAGTTTTAGTTATAGATAGATAGATAGATAGATAGATAGATAGATAGATAGATAGATAGATAGATAGATAGATAGATAGATAGATAGATAGATAGATAGATAGATAGATAGATAGATAGATAGATAGATAGATAGATAGATAGATAGATAGATAGATAGATAGATAGATAGATAGATAGATAGATAGATAGATAGATAGATAACATGTACAATGATTTTTATAGCTCACATTCCCGTCATACCTGACTATAAGGTCAAGCCATCCGATGCAATATTTGCCCTTCACAAAGTACCATTGTCCAATGACCAACCATCATTGCCAATCACGGCCATTGGCCATTTGTTGTCTGAAATTTGGAAATGGTAAGGAAGGCGAATAGGTTCTCGTCTACTGCTCACGTATTGGGAATGTATAATGGAAAAAAATGGCCACATTCGGTTGTTCGAGGTTTGAGGGGGAAGATAGATCGGCAATAATTGAATTGATTGATGGGCCGAATGGCCTAAGTCTGTTTCTGAACTTATGTTAGGAAGGTAACCCATAGATGGTTCAATGTGTTTAGTTTTCACAGCACAACTTAATTAAAATAGCTAAAACTGATACACTGCGGAAAAGCAGGCTTCCTCATCTCTTGCTGTTTCCAGTTCTGCGGTTTAGCATCTTATCCGTTGCATCCTTGAAATCGCAGTTGCTCTTTGTCACCCTACGAAGCATTTTAAAGCCTTGTTTTATATACAGGAATACTGACGTCGTTACAAATGGGTAGGGTAGTAGAATAAATAACATGAAATATAAGTTTAGAGATCACTTTGAGGAAAGACAAAGATGAAAGGTTAAATACACAATGATCACTGGTGACTTGTTTCAAATCCACAAGTAACCATTGTGTCATGAGAATATAAAAATGCTGTAGGTACTGTAAATCGTTGAAACACGTTTGGCCCTCCCAGAGTGGTTCGCAGTGCGCACTAAGGATGTCAATTTCTCTCTTTCATGTCCTTGTGCTATATAGTGGTTCGCCACTGCTGTACACTTCGTTGCGCAATTGGAGTGTAAGTGCAAGGTCTGCAGTCGCACATGGATTATCCAGCAATGGGCATTGCAGTAGGTGTTTCATTGTCTGGGTCTGTGTGCCAGTCACAGGTTGTTGGACCCACGATGTAGCCCCATTTGTACACTGTCACTCTTGACCACCCGACCTCGGTTCGCAGTCGGTTGAGACATCTCCAGTTCAGCCAGTGTTCATCAGCACCTGGTGGTGAGTTCTCTGCTGCTGGTGTGCACAACTTGGTGGAAATAGGGACAGTGGCCAATCTGTTCTTCCACATCTGGAGGCGAGCTTCAGTTGGTGTTGTTTTCAATGGGGTGACGCTGGTTAGGAAGCTCCTACGGAATTTTAACCGCCTAGGAGGGGGCACATGGTTATGTAATGGGTGTCTATTATGTCAGTTGTTCCAGATGCTCTGTCCTACTTGCAGCAGCTCTCCTGATGTCTGGAGGAACGATGCCAGCCAGTAGGCAGACGTTGTTTATGTCCGTAGATCGGAGGCAACCAGTGATGCTACGGCAGCTGGCATTCAAGGCTGAGTCGATCTTCTTTGCATGTGTAGATCTCTCCCAAGCAGGGCAGTCGTATTCCGCAGCAGAGAAGCAGAGTGCTAAGGCAGAGTATGTTGTTGGGTTGGTACCCCATTTGGTGGTGGAGAGTATGTTCACTATGTCGTTGCGGGTGCCCACCTTTGCTTTAATTTTTTTCCACATGTGCCTCGAATATTAAGCAGCGGTCGAGTGTGACTCCGAGGTAGACTGCGTTTGGGCAATGTGTTAGTGGGAGTCCAGACCATGTGTAGTTGAATGTTAGCCTCTTGGTTCCTCAGGTGGAATGCACAGACATGTGTTTTCGATGGGTTGCCACGCAGCTGGTTTTCCTCACAGTATGAAGATAAACCGGTGAGTGCCTCTGTCAGCGTTGGCTCAACATCTTGGAACCGTGTACCCTGTGTTGTTCTCCAGAGGTCATCAGCATAGATGAAACTTTTAGTTACCAAGTCAGTTGGCTGGTCATTTGTGTCGATGTTGTACTTCATTGTCTTCAATTAACCGACTTGCTCGATAGACTCGCCACTGATCTGCGAGCTGTTTTATAACGCGCTAGACAACGTGGGACCCGTTGTGCCTATATCAGTAAATGTTGTGTCTGTGCCTATATCAGGCCACCGGTATACAGCAACTCATTCATCTATTCCAGCTAGTGACGCATATTGAATGCAATTCTACAGAGGTCCACAACCCCCTGTGAAATATCGGAGCTGATTCAGATGCTCCACTGGAGTCAGTGACGAGGTTGTACGAAATTCTGTGACCTCTGACAGATGCATTCAGGGTGTCATTCTCTGATTTAGCAACGGTCTATGACAAGTAATCAATAAACCCTCCTTTGACATATCCTGCTAGAAGAAAACGAACTTTGCCACTCACAACTGTAAATGACAATTTTTTAAAAAATCAATAAATCTTTTCCAGGAAATCGTTCCAAAATCGCCCGATCTAACCTCATGTATATAAATGCACTATTTCCCACCATAGGAATGAGTGTCTTTCGTAAGGCACAGACTTGTTTCGAATCGGTTTATTGTAGGTTAGTCAAAAAGTCAAAGTCAAACAAACTTTATTGTCATTTAGAAATACATTGATATATGCAATTCCAAACGAAATTCTGTTGCATTTGGCTCCCTGTGCAACTCGATAATTATCAGAAGGATTAACTGGAAAAAAATGGATAAAAGGATAAAAAGGATAAATACACAATGGTGGCAGCCCATTATATGGCATTCGGGAGTCAGATGGCTCGTGGTAAGAAGCTGCTGCAGAACCTTGATGTTCTGCTCCTTATGCTACGATATATTTTGCCCGAGGGCAGCAGAGTGAACAGTCGGTGATGGAGATGTGTGGGGTATTTTATAATACTGCTAGCCTTAGACAGGCAAGGTTTGGCCACAATATCCCCGATTGAGGGGAGAGAAGTCTCGATTATTTTTTTCCGCTGTCCTCACCACTCATTGCACGGACTTCCAGTCGGAAGTCTATAACTGATATAGACCGGTACCTCCACTGACTCTTCTCGACTCAGCCGCGCTCTCCGATCGCCCACGTGCCGGAGAATTCACCACCGGATCGCACCTTGCTTCAAGACCGTCACGAGGCCCAGGGCCACAGCCATTTCCGCCAAGAGAAGCCGCGCGCATCTCCACCGCCTCTCCGACCTTCACCGCCTCCCCTGCGTTCCTTCACCACTACCCGACCCGACGCCACCGCCGACATTTTGTTTCACTCTACCGCCTCTTCGGCCTCAGGACCTGATCGATTTTATTCGAGAAGCAGTGGGCATAATTATGATATTTACAGGCGTAAGTTAAACCATAGAGTGTAGGCCTATTAAAAACAAAACGGCAGGATAGATCTGCTCTCGGACTTTCAGGGATTAATCATGAAAATCAATACCGCTTTGTGGTGGTCACCGACTTTGACTGGACGTATTGATAAGGTAACTAAACGCATCGATGACTGTAGTACAGTTGATGGAACTTAGGTGGACGTACGTTGTCGTTTGTCACCTTTCCACGTTTGAATCCGGTCGAAAGGCGACGTGGCAAATTGCATTCAAAAAATAGCTATGCGAGGGGGACAGGATATAACAGCCGATTGCCGTTTTCCGATTGACGACGTCTCACCAGTAATGTACTGCGGAGATTCATGTTGGTGTGATATATCATACATTTTAATCTAAGCTGATGCATTGAATAAACTGTCCATCCACAAGCCCCATCGGATCCATCTGCAAAGATCGTCTCAACAAACTCCGGGAATCATCTGGAAGTTAGAAACAGAGAAACAGAGAAAATAGGTGCAGGAGTAGGCCATTCGGCCTTTCGAGTTAGCACTGTCAGTCAATGTGATCATGGCCAATCATCCAGAATCAGTATCCCGTTCCAGCTTTCTCCCCATATCCCTTGATTCCGTCATCCTTACGAGCTACCTCTAACTCTCTCTTGATTTGGCCTCCACTGCCCTCTGTGGCATAGAATTCCACAGATTCACAATTCTCTGGGTGAAATGGGGTTTTCTTAATCTCAGTCGTAAATGGCTATCCCTTATTCTTAAACTGTGACCCCGGGTTCTGGATTCCCCCACACCGCACAACCAAGCCCAGTCGACCTATTATTTAATGGGAAGATGAAATTGCACCCATCAATAAAGCTGATGAAGGAAGCCAACCGGAGATGGAGAGAGGGTCAATGATGTCTCAGAACATATCCCCACAGCTGGAAAACTGCTGCTCTTAATATGTGTCCAATAGTGCGATCTAATATTGTTGAATCCATGTTCCAGCAGCAAAAATTGGGCTATCATTGCAATATTTTAATGACATCTTTGAATCCACTAAACTTTGTCCCAACGGTAATTCCTCGCAACTGTCGTCATCTATTTGTACACTGTTTCAAAATCGTTATTTTTAACTATGTCGCAATCCAACATTTTCCGTGGAGATTTCAGAGGGCATAAAACCTGTGGGTAATAGTGGCTTCAACATTTCGTTTGGAGTGATTGACCGTAGCACAAAGGGACCATTTGTTCCATTTAGAAAATGCTGGAAAGGTATCAAAGTGTACAGAAAATTCTGTATCTGGTCGTTGCCGTCACTGGAGTTCCAGGTAGGTGCACAGCTCAAGTCAAGTTGGATAATTCTGCACGTGGTATTATAACACGGGCTAACTAATACGACAATACTCCTCTTTATTTTCTTCCGAAAGAGTATGCCAATAAATATTAGATTTATTATGGTGTGTAATAAGGTTTATGCAGGGAAACAGCTTTAAAGGAGAGATCATTGATATTCCTGGAGTGGCTAATGAGACCGAAAGCAGACAAAAAATCCACTGGGATTAACAGTTTGCATTCAAGGGTACTTGAAGAGGTTTCCATGGAAATAATGGATGCACTGTTCTTGAGCGGATTGTTATTAAATGACATCAGTGACCATTTACCAGTTTTTGCAATCTTTAACATTAACTATAAGAAATATAATAGTTAATAACCTGAAATACAAACGAGTGAGAACGGAAGAATCTATGAATGTATTCATAAATGAATTACCATCGCAAGATTGGAGAATAATATACGAGGAAGGCCTTGACAAAGCGTATGAAACTTTCTTAAAATATTAACAACATTGTATGACAAAAATGGTGTAATAAAACAAACCAGTATAAAACCAAAATATCTAGATATTCCACGGATTACAAAGGTTTTGCAAAGTGCCTGTTAAAAGTAAAAATACTTTATATAAAGAATTCATAGTATAGAACTAAAAAGGCTGAAATGAAATATAAAACATAATCAGTTAACTAATATTATGAGGATATGTATGAAAGAATACTATCATTAAATATTGGACAAAAATAAAAACTACCTTAAAAGTAGATGTAGTGTGATCTAAAAACTCGTTACCCTCAGTATTTCATCGATAACGATAAGACCATAAATAATATGGATGATGTGGTTACTGGTCTCAAAATTTGTTTTGTAAGTGTGGGATCAAACTTGGCAGAAAAAATCAATGATCCAGAGACCCCTAAAGAGGGGACTGATAATGATTATGGAGAAAGAAATCCAAGCTCGTTTTTTTTAGAGCAGTAGAAGAAAACGAAATCATGAACATTGTAAATAATTGTAAGAACAAACCTTTTCCTGACTGGAATGAAATTGACATGACAATAGTTAAGAAAGTCTTTGATTATGTTGTAAAACCACCAACACACATCTGTAACTTGCCATTTCTAACTGGTAAAATCCCCATCAAAACAGTTATACCTATATATATAAACTGGGGATAGACACCACTTCCCAAATTATAGGCCTGTTTCATTATTTTCCCAATTATCCAAGATATTGGAAAACCCTTTACTGAACGACTAGACAAATCATTGAGAAGCACAAATTGTTGACTGACAGTCAGTATGGATTCAGATTAAACAGGTTAACATTTATGGCGTTACTCGAAATGAAAATAAATTACTAATTGTGTAGATTAAAAAAAGTATGCAGTGGGAGTATTTATCGATCAAACATAAAACTTTTGATACCATTAATCACAATATATTACTTGATAAATTGGAGAGGTGATGTATCAGGGGTGGCGTTAAATTGTTTGAGAAGCAATTTAGTAAAACCAGGCAACAGTTTGTGAAGATAGGTGAGCATAAATCAATATGCTTGGATATTACTTGTGGAGTACCTCAGGGGTCAGTATGCGGACCAACATTGTCCATTCTGTATACAAATGAGTATTATCAAAAATAATGACATTTGTTTCAAAGCACTGTGCATTGTTTATTGTTCACGTACTGCCATATCTAAATTACTGTGTGGAGGTATGGGGTAACACTTACAAAAGCACCCTGCATCCATTTTGCATACTGCAAAAAGGGCCAAAAGGATAGTTAATAATGTAGGATCTCGTGAACACACCAACTCTCTGTTTTTAAAGTTAAGTTTATGGATCTAGTAGAATTTAATAGATATAATGTATAAAGCATGAAATAATTTAGTACCAGTTAATATTCAAAAAATGTTCTTTAACAGGGAGGGTGGTTATAATTTGAGTGGAAATTTTAATTTAAATAAACTTTGTGTTCGTACAATTATATTTATTTTTTGTTAAATAAAATTTGTTCTTGGGTTCACAACGAGCGGCTTACTTAATTGCGACTCAAGTGGAATGATTTGGATGTGGAACTCAAGCAAAGCACAAATATTACTCAGTTTGAGAAAAAGTGCAAAACAATTACTTTCCAGAGGTATAAGAACGAGGAAGGGCTGTGATGACGGTTACGTTTTAGTTTCTTGACACAGTGTGATGTTCGCTTTGTACATGGAATTGGGATAATTATTTATAAACAATAAGAAATTTAATTAGGATCCGAGCAACTTTTTCGCAAAAAGGGTCGTGGTGGATGTATGGAACAAGCGGTCAGGGCAGGGATTTGAGGCTGGGGCTACCCAGACATTTCAGAAACAGTTAGACAGGTGCATGGGTTAGACAGGTTTGGAGGGATGTGGACCAAACGCAGGCAGATGGACTAGTGTTGCTGCGACATGTTTGCCTGTGTGAGCATGTTGGGCCGCAGGGCCTGTTTCCACACGGTATGACTCTGGGCAGAAGTCAGGGGACGGAAAGCCGAGCGCGAACATGCTTTTAGGATAAAGAATCAGACGTCATTATATCGAATGAGATATGGATTTGAAGGGCCGGTTTATTGGTCCTTGCTTCGTTGTATAGAGCTGCGGCGTCGGTGTGATCTGACAGCTCTGTTTGTGTTCATTTTGGTAATTACCCCATTTCTGTCCTTTTCACGAGTCCACGGCACATCACGGCAATGTTCTCAATAACTGCCCCCTTTTGTTACACACTCGCAATTGAGAATAATCCGCTCCTTGTAACTCGGAGAATTTCGTTGTGCCTTACCCGGGGTATCTGTACCATCACATCAAAATGCGGAACAGTCAGCACCCGTGGAAGCTATCAATGTAGTTTTCTTAAGGAAAGCACAATGGCTGCGAGTTACTAATACAGTGGAACATTGGTCCCGTCGCCACGTATGGAAGTTGGAGACAGCCATCGGAGGAATGTGCTCATTGCATGGCACCATGGGATGAGTCGCCTGAACTCACGGCGCAGCGGTAGAATTGCTGCCTGACCGACAAACCTGCATGTGGCATGAAACCGGAGAAAACCCACGCGGTCACAGGGAGAACGTACAAACTCCGTAGAGACAGCACCCGTAGTCAGGATCGAATCCTGGTCTCTGGTGCTATGAGGCAGCAACTCTACCGCTGCGTTACTCCTGCGGGTCCAGGTGAAATCTACAAAACTGGTTCCAACATCTTTAATGCATTGAAAGAGCAAACTTGGCAACTGTCGGTTCCACCGTGCTTCCCCGTCAAAAATTCAAACCGTACCCGCGGCCGCATTCCCGGAAACGCCAGGTTGTGGAAAGGTTACAAGCGGGATTTAACTGTGCCGCTGTTGACTGGTCCGAAACGTTTTTCATATTGGGTGTTAAAATCAATATGAGCTCACAATCCGAGAATACATTCAGTTTCACTTGAATGAGCAACTGAGCGGAGAATCATCAAGGAGCAGCAGCCGTTATTATCCGAGAGCGACTGGTGAGAAGGTAACTAAAAAGGCAATACGGGGAGAAAGATGAAGTACGAAGGTATGCTACCCAACAATATAAAGGAGCATAGTGACAACCTATTTAGGTATGTAAAGAGGAAAAAATAGTTAAGACAAATATGGGTCCCTTGAAGACAGAAACAGGTGAGTTCATTATGGGGAACAAGAAAATCCCACAGGAGTTGAACAGATACTGTGGTTTTATCTTCACTAATAAAGAAACAAACATCTCCCAGATATACAGGGGACAGAGGAGCTAGGGTGACGTAGGTACTAAAGGAAATTCACATTAGTCAGGAGATGGTGTTGGGTAGCCTGATGGGACTGAATGCAGATAAATCCACAGGGTCTGATGTTCTGCATCCCGGGGTTCTCAAGGAGGTGGCTCTATAAATCGTGGTCGCATTGGTGATCATTTTCCAATGTTCTATAAATGCTGGATCAGGTCCTGTGGATTGGAGGGTAACCGATCTTGTGCCACTTCTTCTGAAAGGAGAGAGAAAGTAGGTAATTATAGACCAGTTATCCTGACTTCAGTGGTGGGGAGTATGTTGGGGTTGGTAACAGGATCGGTTCAAGTCAACATACATTTACGAAGGGGTAATCATGCTTGACACATCTTCTGGAATTTGTTGAGGATGTAAGAAGTAAAATGGGAAGGGAGAGCCAGTGAATATAATGTACCTGGACTTTCAGAAAACCTTTGATAATGTGTCACAGAGGAGACCAGTGGGCAAATTTAGAGCACATGGTATTCGGGGTAGTCTATTGACATAGATAGAAAATTGATTGGCAGACAGGAAACAAAGAGTAGGGATTGATTGGTCACTTTCGAATTGCAGGCAAGGACTAGTGGGATATGGCAAGGGTCGGTGCGGAGACCCCAGCTATTTACAGTATGCATTAATGATTTAGATGGAGGAATTAAAAATAACATTGGCAAATTTGCAGATGACACAAAGCTAGGTGGCAGTGTGAACTGTGAAAAGGATGCTATGAGGATGCATGATGACCTGGACAGATTGGATATGTGGGCAGATGCATTGCAGATGCAGTATAATGTGGATAAATGTAAAGTTAACCACTTTGGTGGCAAGAACAGGAAGGCAGATTATTATCTGAAGGGTGTCAGGTTAGCTAAAGAGGAAATACAAAGATACCAGCGTGTTGTTGTACATCAGTTACTGAAAGTAAGGATACATGTACAGCAGTCAGTAAAGAAAGCTAATGTCATGTTGGCTTTCAGAACGAGAGGAGTTGAATACTGGAGCAAATAGGTCTTTCTGCAGTTGTACATGGCCCTGGTGAGACCACACCTGGAGGATTGTGTTCAGTTTTGGTCTCCTAATTTGAGGAAGGACCTTCTTGCTATTGAGGGAGGACAGCGTACTTTCAAGAGGTTAATTCCAGCGATGGCGGGACTGCCATATGACGAAAGAATTGAGCGAGTATGCTTGTATTCGCTGGAATTTAGAAGGATGAGATCTAATAAAAACATATAACATTATTGAGGGATTCGACACGCTCTATGCGGGAAACAAGTTCCCGATGTTGGGGGAGTGCAGAACCAGGGGCCACATTTTAGAGATAAGGTGTAAGCCAATTAGAACTGCAATGAGGAAAAACATTTCCACACAAAGAGTTGTGAATTTGTGGAATTATCTGCCTCAGAAGGCAGTGCAGGCAGATTACCAATAAAGGTAATTAAATTCAATTCAATTCACTGGATGCATTCAAAAGAGAGCTAGATGGAGTTCTTTGGGCTAGCGGAATCAAGGGATATGGGGAGAAGGGAGGAACGGGGTACTGATTGTGGATGATCAGCCATGATCACATTGAATGGCGGTGCTGGTTCGAAGGGCCGAATTGCCTACTCGTGCACCAATAGTTTATGTATCCACAATATGTATCTAATATGAGATGTAAAAGGAAGGCAAGAGGCAGCTTAACGGGCGTTTTGTGGCGGTCGTTCGGTAGAGGCTGTGCTCGGAGGAGCAAGTGTTGTGTCTGATGTAAAGTACTGAGGTTTTGGCTGGCGATATTGCGGGTAAGATAGAAGGAAAGATCTGTTTCAAACTCTTCTTTGGTTTTTAGAGCAGTAGGTATGGCACATTGCGAACCAGCGTGCTTCTCCTGCGGGATGTTGGAAGTTAGCGAAACTTCTCTGAGAACCACAGCTGTAGGAAATGAGTCCAAGCCAACATGGCGGCGCTGCAGTAGAGCAGCTACGTTACGCAGCGCCAGAGACTCGGGTTCGATGCTGAATATCCCCATGACCAGCTGGGTTTTCTCCGATATCTTCGGTTTCCGCCCACACTCCAAAGTCATACAGGTTGTGTAGATTAATTGGCTTGGTATAAATGTATAGCTGTAATAAAAAGCCCCAAGTCGGTGCGGGCTCGGTGGGCCAAATGGCCTCTTTCGGCGCTGAATTCCGAAACTAAACTAAACTAAATTGCAGATCCAGTCTGACCGACTGGGGGAACTGTAGTTGCAGATGCACAGCGTCAGATGTATAATGGCAAATGAGGGATTCATAGACGGGATTCATAGCGAGATGGACACTCCTGAGGGGCAGGGAGAACGTAGCCGGATAACCAACCAGAAGGGTGAAGGGGGAGAATGTAAATATCACGTATGCCATCGCCGTCGTAAACAAGTACAGCCTTCTGATCAAAAAGACAAAGTGCTGGAGGAACTCAGCGGGACGTGCAACATCTATGTCGGAAATAGACAGACGACGTTTCAGATCTGGACCCTTTTTCAGACTAATGAAGGGACCCGGCCCAAAACGTTGTTTCATCGTTTCCTCCACAGACGTTGTCTCCCCCAGATTTCCTCCAGCACGTTGTGTGTTGCACAAGATTGGAACACCCGCCGTTTTCCTGTGTCTCCATATTCTTTCGGAAATGCTTGAGGGGAGGTTGGGATGACCGTTCAGAGTACAGCAGCAGCAGTCAGTACTGGAGCTCAGGCCAGGCGCGGGGGCAGAGCAGGCAAGGGGTGGGCAGACAATGCTATATGGGCAGGAAACTCGTTAGTTCGGAGAACAAACAGAAATGTCAGTGGCCGCAAATGGGACTCCTGGATCGTGAGATGTATCCCTGGTACTAGGGTACAGGATACCTTTGACTGGCTACAGAACATTTTAAGGTAATGTGAACCAGACGTCGCTGTATGCATGGTGCTAATATCGGTTGGAAAAGGAATGAGGTGTTCAAGAGTCAATAGAATGAGTGGATGGAGTGAATGTAGAGACGATGTATCCACCAATGGGAGAGTCTGGGACCAGACCAGACACCATTGCCTCTGGATAAAAGGGCGTCCCTTTAGGAAGGAGATGAGGAGGAATTCCATAATCATAGAGTGGTGAATCCGTGGAATTCTTTGCCACGGAAATCTGTGGAGGCCAAGACAATTGATTTTTTAAAGTCAGAAATTGATAAAGTCTTAATTAGTATACGCGTCGCTGGTTATAGGGAGAAGGCCGGAGTATGGGATTGAGACTGATCAGCCACAATTGAATGGCGGAGTAGACTTGATGGGCTCAATGGAGAATTCTTCTATATCACATAAACTTATAAACTTATGAGTTTGGTAAATGTTACAAAGCAGGATCTCAAGGGTAGCAACCTCCGGATTCCTCTTGCTGACACGTGCTAATGAGGGTAGGGATAGGAAGATAGGATAGATGTACGTGTGGCTCGGGAACTGATGCAGGGCGGAGCTGTTCAGAATTACGAACGATTGGGATCGCTTCTGGGGCAGACTTGGTGAATATAATAGGAACGAATTGCGCCTGAACTGGTGGGAGACTGATATCCGGGCTGGCGCATTGGCAAGTGTTATTCGCGAGGGTGTAAACATGATTCCCTGAAAATTGTGTTGCATATAGATAAAGTCTTGAAGAAGACGTCTGGCATGCTGGCCTTCATCGGTCAGGGAACTATGTATAGATGTTGATACGTTATGTTATCTCACAGCTGTACAAGAAGTTGGGGAAACAGCATTCGGACTATTGAGTTCAGTTGTGGTCACTTTTCTACAAGAAATATGCCAGTAAGCTAAAAAAATGTGTAGACTCAGGTGGTATGGGGACAGATTAATTATATTGTACGGCTGCATTATTTTGAGACCAGAATTCTAACGTTAATGTTATAAATGTGTCTAAAATCGTGAGTCGAATAGATGCGGCGATTTAACGGAATCGTTTTTCCAGATGGGGAAATCAAGAATGGTCGTACTTTGGTTTAAGGTGAGAGGGGAACGAGGAAAAATATGAATCTGAGCTGCAACTTTTACACACATGGTGGGTATACGCAAAACGCTTCCAGATTAAATAGTTTAGGCAAGTACAATAACAACATTTAACAGCCATTTGGACAGTTACATGGATAATCAAGTTTGGGGGACATGGGCCGGCGCGGGTAAATGGAGCGTTAAGTTGGGTGCGAATTTGTCTACATGGACCAATTGGCCGGTCGGTAATTTCTCCATTGGCCGGACGGGCATTGCCGTATTAATCTGCGACTAATCCCCAATATCTTTCTCCAGTGAATATCGTGGCAATCGTCATCCTGTCCCGGGGAAAGTGCGGCCTCTCTACCTGCACAACTCGCTACCTGGTCGCTATGGCTGCGGCAGATCTAATGGTCATTAACAATTTGGTCATTTTGCGAAACATCAATAGATATTATTTCCCGGTGAGTTTCCTGGACATCACCCCTGTGTGCTGCGTCATCCACCTTCTGCGTCGGGCAGCCATTGACTGCTCTGTCTGGTTCACCGTCATCTTCACTTTTGATCGTTCTGTCGCCATTTGCTACCAAAACCTGAGAACAAAATATTGCACGGGCGAGACAGCGACTGTCGTTCTCGCAACAACCGGCGTTCTGCTCTGTCTGAAAAACATCCCCCACTACTTCACCTCTCTTCCTGTGGAGATCATCGACGGTGTGGCGTGGGGCTGCGTCGTGAACCCAAATTATTTCATTGATCCCGGGTGGGTAGCACTTCGCTGGTTCGATCGTGTTTTTACGCCGTTCCTTCCTTTCGTTTCCATTCTCTTCCTCAACGCTCTGACAGTCCGGCACATTTTAGTTTCCAGCCGAGTCCGGAAGGGGCTGAGGGGTCAGAGAAAAGATCAGAACAGCAGTGACCCGGAGTTGGAGAGCAGGAGGAGGTCTGTGGTTTTACTCTTCACACTCTCGGGCAGTTTTATCCTCTTGTGGCTGCCATACGTTGTGAGATTCATCTACTCTCAGGCCAGAGGCACGGGAGCACCCACCAGCGATTCTGATCAGGTATTTACACGTCGGATATTGGCTGAGATGCGTCAGCTGCTGCACCAACACATTTATTTACGCGGCGACTCAGTCCAGGTTCAGGGAGCAGCTGAAGTATGCGGTGAAGTATCCGGTCACCTGGTTACTGCGGCGGATTAGTGGTTCCGCCCGCTGAGAGCAGTCCCGGATAAACCACGGTGTCTCAAGTTGGATGTGGCGACTCACCTTCGGTACTTCACTTACAAGGTACCGCTGCCGCACCGGCTACGAACCAATTCTCCAATTGTCATCTCTCGGACATCCACAGCTGCTGATCTCGCCCGTTCCTGTGATTCCCGCCTGCCCTGATCTTTTAACTTCAACGCGCTGCTCCCCAGCAATCTCTAGTTCTCTGCGCGCAATTCCTGGACCACTGACCCGCTACCCACAACACCAGAGACCGTGACCTCCACGCGGAGGACGATCACACCTTGTATAAGCCCTCTGGGTTTCCCTTCCCTCCCAGCACTGTATGGTATTATAAATTGATCGTTTGTCTTCTTTTAAAACAGGGTGCAAATAAATAAATAAACAAATAAACAAATAAAACTGAACGCATCTGTCTGTACCTGATATGGGTTCCTCTATTTCATGTCCTTCCAGATGCCTATCCAAAAGCCTCTTAAACTCCACAATCGTAGGTGGCTCCACCACCATGCAATGACAATGTGTTCCAAGCCACACACATCTTCATTAAACGTTCCCCCCAATCACCTCCTAGCTATCTCCCTGAGGTTGCATATTTCCACGCTGGGAATTTGGGTCTCACTTCAACCCGAACTACACCTCTCATCATTGTATATACTTCTATCTCTCCCCTCAGCCTTTTAAACAATCCAAGTCTATTCCTGTACCATAAATCTTCCAATTCAGGCATCATTCTTGTAAGCCCCCCCTCCCACCCCCCACCCCCCACCCCCCGCGCGCTCTCTCCAAACCTTCCAGAACTTTCCTATAATGGGTCGACCAGAACTGCAAATGCGGCTTAACCAAACTTCTATAAAGCTGCGTTATAACTCATGGCTCTTATTTTCAAAATGCCTAGTAATAACGGCAAGCAAACCGTGTGGCTTTTTGTACCAACCAATCTACTTGTACTGCCACCTTCGGTGAGCTATGACCTTCGGCTACAAAATCCCCCGGCAGATCAATTCTCCATGGGCTTTGTATTAACCGTATACTTCCCCCTTACATTCAAATTCCCAACGTGCAACATCTGACAGAGATGTGGTCAATGTGTCATAGAGTCTTACAGCGTGGAAACAGGCCTATCTTGCCATAGAGGGAGTACAGAGATGATTCACCAGACTTATTCCTTGGATGTCAGGACTTTCATATGAAGAAACATTGGATAGACTCGGCTTGTACTCGCTAGAATTTAGAAGATTGAGGGGGGATCTTATAGAAACATACAAATTTATTGAGGGGTTGGACAGACTAGATGCAGTAAGATTGTTCCCGATGTTGGGGAAGTCCAGGACAAGGGGTCACAGTTTAAGGTTAATGGGGAAATCTTTTAGGACCGAGATGAGAAAAACTTTTTTCACACAGAGAGTGGTGAATCTCTGGAATTATCTGCCACAGAAGGTAGTTGAGGCCAGTTCATTGGCTATATTTAAGAGGGGGTTAGATGTGGCCCTTGTGGCTAAAGGGATCAGGGGGTATGGAGAGAAGGCAGGTACCGGATACTGATCTGGATGATCAGCCATGATCACATTGAATGGCGGTGCAGGCTCGTAGGGCCGAATGGCCTACTCCCGTACCTATTTTCTATGTTTCTATCAGCCCAACTTGCGCACGCCGACCAACAACCCCCATCTACAACAGTTCCACGTGCCTGTGTTTGGCCTATATCCCTCTAAATCTATCGTACCCATGTACTAATCTATATGTGTCTCCATTGATGCAGTTGTACCAGCCTCAATTACCCCTCAGGTTCCTTATCACCCCCCCCCCCCCCCCCACACACACACACACACACACACACAGATTTGTGAGGCACGACCGCCCACGTACAAAACCATGCTGACTATCCCTAATCAGCCCTTGTCCATTCAAATGTATGATTATCCTATCCCTCAGAATACCCTCTAGTAACATGTGTAAGAAGGAACTGCAGATGCTGGTTTAAACCGAAGACAGACACAAGAAACTGAAGTAACTTAACGGGACAGGCAGCATCTCTGGAGAGAAGGAATAATAGAGGAAGACCCTGGTTCAGAGCTGTAGTAACTTCCCAACTACAGATGTTACGCTCACTCGCCTATATTTCCCAACATTTTCCATGCAGCCCTTCTTGAATTGAGGCACGGCATTTGCCACCCTCCAGTCATCCGACACCTCTCCTGTATTTAGAGATGACTCGTAGATTTCAACGAGGGCGCCGGGCATTTCCTCTCTTCTGTCCCACAATGTTCTCGGATATCTCTGATCAGGCCCCGGCAATTTGTCTACCTTCATAGTTTCACATGAAAGGCGCTAAAAAGCGGCATGTGCCTAATTTGTAGCGAAACAATGATTTCATCATCCCAATCATTCTCAGAGTTATGGATTAATGGCGTGAATATTTATAGGACACGTATGAATATTCCAATTAAATCCTTGACCAAGACCAGACAGCAATGGTTAAGGTACTTCCAGCCATTCTGATGAGGTTCAGGGCAAATCCAGCTGGAGTTCCCGAGTTAATGCCTGTGCGCAGATGTCACCATGAGCACTGAACCTAGCGGAAGATGTGCTATCCAGAGGAAGACGGGTTCTCAATGGAAATAATAGAGTTTCTGGTACATCCAAGAGTTATTAGAGCGATTGCATGATCTCAGGAATAAGATAATTGTTCAGTGGATGATTTAACACAAGAAAGATGGAGACCGCAAGTATTTAAGCTAAAAATGCCAAAGGACGGAGATCAGATAATAGTTAAAATCCTCCCAGACCCAGTGGGTGGGACACAACAGTGATATAGTGTTAGGAAATACATGTGTCCTCATGGACATTGGAAGAAGTGTTCTATAGAACCATTGGACTCATTTGAAATAATATAAATCGTAATGATGACACGTAACTAACACTGCCAATCATTAGCTTTTTTGTTTCTTAACAGGTGCATAATATGTAAGCACCAGGGTGGAATCCTGAGTTCGCCAACGAAACAACATTTAATCGTAAGACAAACTACTTGGAATAAGGAAAAGTCAGTGGACTGGATCCATTTGTAAATTAGGATAGAAATACAATTAGCTTCAGAAATGTAACTAAACTAATGATTGCACAAATGGTGCAGTATGACGCGGTAAATGTTACCTATATATATTTTGCAAATGTAGTTTATGGGGTTAGTTCCCTGGAGATCAAAGGGGATAGACACAAAGAAGGGTTATGATATCTTGCAGTGAACCCTGGACCCTGTTGCTATAATATGTGCAGATAAACGTGTAGTTTGGTGGAATGAGTCTTCAACTTACATCATGATCGCAATGGGGATATTAGGGTAGTGGATTGTCACGGGCAAGTCTCGACTCCTAGCAACATCCTCGTCAATCTTCTCTCCACATTTCCCAGCCTGATAAAACATTTCCTTTTACATGGTGCACAAAACTGAACACAATACTCTGAACCTAGCCTTACCAATGTATTTATCAACTACAACACGGCATCCCAACTTTTATAGTCAACACTTTGACTGATGAAGGCCAATATGCCGAGATCCTCTTGACCCTTCTTGACCACCATATCTAGTTGCGATGCCACTTTCGAGTAACAATGTACCAGCAATCATAGATTACTCTGTCCATGACTTAAAAAACGGACATATGACGTCACTGTTCAGACCCTTTTAAGCCACGAGGACTAAGTTTAGTCAGCCTCGGTCACTCGATTCAAGACTTGCCATTCCTGCAATCTTGCGTGCGGTATGCCGCTCGGGCTGTACAAGCCCCTATCCAACTTAGGAAATCTGAACGGATACCTTTGGTGACCTTGCCCGCGACCCAAGGTTTCCATGAGGTCGCCTGAGGTTTTGGTCACTCGCCTGTAAAGCCTCGATCCGAGCTGGATCGACCGAAGCGTGAGCTGTATCTACAGACCACACACACACACAAACACATCGCGAAGGCGAGGGCCATGGAGCGCGGAGGAGTGCTGTCTGCGCGGTGAAGAGGAAGATAAACGGCTGCCACAGAGCACGGTGTCCTTCAGAGAGCGCGTGAGGGGGGGGGGGGAGAAGGAGAGAGTAGCAGAGAGAAGGGGGGAAAGAGAAGGGGGGAGGAGGGGGGGAGAAGGGGTGGCGAAGCTGAGTAATGCGGGGGAGAAGGAGTAGAGACAGTTTTAAGAAGTTTGATAAAGTCTCGCGGGCATTTTACCTACTGGTGGGTCTTCTAGGTCGTGAAACTCCCATGAGCCAATCAAAATGGCCGGTCAGCGAAGGAGATTGCCTTCGACTGCCTATTAGTAAATAGTGACCCCACTCCACTGGCTTCGACCAAACGGCAACCTATTTTTAGTCGAGGCCGGTTTTGATCATGTTGAAACAATGGATGGGTAAATGTTTAAACAAAGGGCGGTGGGTATATGGGAGATAGTTGAAGCAAGTATTATCATAGCGCCCAAGAGACATTTGGACAGGTATATGGATAAGATAGGTTTAGAGGGTTATTGGCCAAGAGCGCATGTGTGGTCGTGGGCAGGTTGGGCTGAAGGGTCCTTTTCCACACTGTATGACTATACGACTCAATTACATTGTTGTTTATAGGTAGAACGGAGGATCCATTTTCCGCTTCTGTGGCCGTTGTCCAATAAATCGGCATCTACACCATTCATGAACCATTGTGATTTTCTTCATGATGCTGAGTTTAACTTAGAGATACAGGATATAAACACGCTATGTAGCCCACCGACTCGATGCTGACTATCGATCAGCTGTTCACATTTATTTTATGTTGCCCTAATTTCGCAATCCCTCCGCACACAGGGACCAATTAATTTACAATCTCGCAGGTCGTCCGTATGTCACATTGAGAAAGTACAAAGCCCGCAGAGGCAGCACCCGAGGTCAGGATCGAACACGGGTTTTTGGCACTGATGCAGCACCGATCCTTCTAGCACACCACTGGCTATAAAGCGGCAATCTAAATCACACACGTCTATGACCCTCTGATTAATAGGACCAAATCTACTTTGCATCCAATTGTCCAAAGTAACATGGACCCTCCGTGTCTAACCTTATAGAGCCACATAACAGATGCGCGGTTGCAGGAAAGCCAAGTCTTGAAGAGACCGACAGAGATTGACCGACCAGAGGTTGGTAGATTCCTTTTGCGAGATGTTTATAATAAAGTAACTGGCTTTTCTTCTTTCTCTTTCTTTCCCTTTTTCTTTTTGTTTTCCTCTCCAGGGTCTATCTCTTAATCTCTCCAGTCTCTAACGCTTCAAGGGTTTCCTTTCCTTCTGCCACGCTTTTGCACTTTCACATCTCCTTTTCACTTTTCTACTTTCTTTGCTGTTATTTCTCTCTCGTTTCTCTTTTTTTAAAGCCTTAAAAATTAAGGAGTACAATGACTGTAATACAATATAAGGGATGTACACTGATGTAACTTCCGGTACCTCTAATAAATAAAGATTTTTTTTTAAAGAGATTCACTAAGGCTAGTTCGCACGTTTGTAAACAATGACCTCACATCCGTAAACATGCTTCAGTACAGGGACATTATTTGTTGGTAAAACCGAAAATCCAATTTCCTGCTGTATTGTCGTTGTTCGATATATCTGCATCAACAACCTTCGTCACCCATTGGAATTCTTTTGGTTTCGTGATGCTTCGTTTAATTTAGAGATACAGCGTGGAACCGGGCCCTTCAACCCGTAGACTCCACGCCGACCATCAATCAACCGTTCATATTTTCTCCATGTTTGTCCATGTTTGTTCATATTTGCTCTTTCGCATCTACTTCCAACATACAAGGTCAATTTACAGGGACAAAACAAACAATAAACCCGCAGGTCTTTGTGATGTAGGACGAAACCGGAGTAAACTTACACGATCACATGGAGAAGGTACAAACACTGCAACAGACGGCACCCGAGGTCAGGAGCGAACCCGGGTCTGTGGAGCGGTGAGGCAGCATCTTTGCGAACTCTGTGGGATTCCCCGATGTTCCAGAGAGGCTGTGGCCGAGGAGCTTTTTTGTGCATTTTCACGACCCAATTCACGAAACTACATGAAATTCTTACATATTATGTAAAAATATTATATAAATCATCCCTGAAACTCGTCAAGAACAAAACCTACACATTTTTATTGAATTAGAGAAAAAACGGGAAAATGTTGGGTATTTTAAGTCCAATCAAAGCAGGTTTAACATTGTCGGACGCCAGTTGGCCAATCACGCGATTTGTTTCAGGCTAGCTAGGCAGGGAGCACACATCATGGCTGAGAGTACTTCACTGATGCCTGTTTTACTGGAGATTCAGATGAAGGTTCTTTGTTGTTCTGTGGAATACATGTCGTGGAAACTTGCAGCAGGGTAATTTAATTTTGTGAGAAAAGCATTAAGACATCTGAAGAATGTGCAGCTAAGTGGATAGAAGTGGAACAAAGCCTTGAAAACAAAGTCGCTGCTGAGGTGCTGCAACACAAAGAGGACAGCCAAGTCGTGAAACCAGTCAAACTTTGTGAATCAACTAGAACGGAAAGGGACGATCTAAAGTCTGAATTTATGAAAATTAATCTGTATGGACTTTAATTAATTTAATTGCACCCTTTTATAATGTGCATAAATGAGATTTGGAGGCTGTACATTCACTCATTCATTCATTCACTCATTCGTTCATTCATTCATTCATTCGTTCATTCATTCATTCATTGATGAAGTTGAGGGCCTAAACTGTGTGTATCCATAACAATATAAATTAAACAGTGTCACTAATGCCAGCTTGTTGTAGTCTTTAACATCTAATCTCGGCGCTGCCTGCGATCACTTACCGAGTTAAATTGCTCCGACCGCGGGGACTAGGTACTTAACATAGTGAAGCCGCGGTCTCCGTTAAGAAGCGGCCGATTCGCGAATGCGGAGCCGCGAAGTGTGTTTGGATCATCACCGCGGGGAGGGGAGGGGGAGGTGCGGCTGTATTGACTGCACTTTATAGGCTTCCACCGGAAGGAGGAATGGTCAGAAATGGCTAATGTTTATGTCGAAATGTCGAATTGGTGCATGTGAACTTGAACAAACGAATTTATCTATGGTAGTAACAGTGTTATCCTCATCAGCATTAAGAAGAGGTTGACATTTTATGAATTGAAGTCCATGCAGACTTACTGACTATGAGATGTTGTTTTCGTACCCTCTGCCTGACCCTCCAATTGAACTTGAACTAACTTATCAATGGACTTATCAAAACTTATCAAAAGACTTGAAATCTGATGAATAATATTCAGATGAAGAGCAGATGTAATGTAAACAAATAGCTTGGGGAAATAAATGATTATATAAATTTTTAATTTAATGTCGATCGTTTCACTGTTTATTTGGTCAAATTATTTAAACAATGACTGAATTACTTATGATAATGGCGTGCTGGTGAATGACAGTGCTTCAGTCCACCCAGCCATTCACACATGCATACGTACACACAATCCATCCGTACGCATACTTCCATGCATGCACACACACACACATACATGCACACACACATCCACACATCGATCCATTCACACATACATACACATTTACATCCACAGATACACGTTTGACAGGTATACGCAGCCACACACACAAACTACAGATAAACAATGCAACACTTTTAGGGTTATTTTAGGTTAAAGGTAATAGCCCTCATTTGCAAAGGCACCATTGAGGAGGGGGGGGGGGGGCTCTCTAACATAAATATAGGCTCATTGTATCTTAAAATGAATACTCATCGAGTAAACATCAGAGCATTCGATTCGTGATCAGGATGTGACATTTACATCAGAAATAAGACAGGTCTCTTGCAGGTCTGTCACCCAGCCAGGCACTGCCCCAGTCCCACTATGGCCGTTACCCCCACTCTCCCCACTATGGCAGTCAGTGGGGTTCAGTAAACGGGGGAACCCAGAGGATCTGTCCTGACCCTTTAATTAGGCAGGTTAATAAGCCCTTAAAACCTGGGACCTCTGCTGCAGTCTCATTAAATTTCCTATTAAAGCGACTGGAAGATGCCTTGCGGGGCTGTCCCCCAGCCTGGCACTGCCCCAGTCCCACTATTGCTGTTACACCCACTCTGCACACTGGCAGTCAGTGGGGTTCAGTAAAGGGAGGAACCCACAAGAACTGACCTCACCATTAATTAGGCTGGTTCAGGAGCAGGACCTCTGCGACAGTGTCTTAAAATAAACACTCACAGTTATATTCATCGTATTATTTTTATATATAATATAATTATACTTAATTATATATGATTAGTCATATTTACGTCATATAACATTATAACATTACGTTTTATATATATATATATATATATATATATATAGGGAAATAGGCTGCCCATGGTGTAATATGGGCCGATCTCATTTTCTAATTAGTTTAATTAATTAATGTGCAACTTTTGGCACTGATGAGTTATGACATCCTTCTCATTTATATTTCATCTAAATGTCATGTAGTTCCGTGACGTGGGTCACGAAAATGGATTTCTAGACTCATTTTTGATGCTCGGCCCACAATCTAAGAGGGATGAGGCGTCGTTTTTATTCACAAAATTCCAGAGAATAGAGACCCAGCGTCTTCACCCTGTCTTAACATAGAAACATAGAAAATAGGTGCAGGAGGAGGCCATTCGGCCCTTCGAGCCAGCACCGCCATTCATTGTGATCATGGCTGATCGTCCCCTATCAATAACCTTTGCCTGCCTTCTCCCCATATTCCTTGACTTCACTAGCCCCTGGAGCTCTATCTAACTCTCTCTTAAATCCATCCAGTGATTTGGCCTCCACTGCCCTCTGTGGCAGGGAATACCATTAATTCACAACTCTCTGGGAGACAACGTTTTTTCTCACCTCAGTCTTAAATGATCTTCCGTTTATTCTAAGACTGTGGCCCCTGGTTCTGGATTCGCCCAACATTGGGAACATTTTTCCTGCATCTAGCTTGCCCAGTCCTTTTATAATTTTATATGTTTCTATAAGATCCCCCCTCATCCTTCTAAACTCCAGCGAATACAAGCCTAGTCTTTTCAATCTTTCCTCATATGACAGTCCCGCCATCCCAGGGATCAATCTCGTGAACCTACGCTGCACTGCCTCAATCACAAGGATGTCTTTCCTCAAATTACGAGACCAAAACCGTACGCAATACTCCAGATGTGGTCTCACCAGAGCCCTATACAACTGCAGAAGAACCTCTCTACTCCTATACTGAAATCCTCTTGTTCTGAAGGCCAACATTCCATTAGCTTTCTTCACTGCCTGCTGTACCTGCACGGCAACTTTCAGTGAACGGTGTACAAGGACACCCAGGTCTGGCTGTACCTCCCCCTTACCTAACCTAACCCCGTTGAGGTAATAATCTGCCCCTTTGTTTTTGCTGCCAAAGTGGATAACCTCACATTTATCTATACTATACTGCATCTGCCACGCATCTGCCCACTCACTCAACCTGTCCAGGTCACCCTGCAACCTCCTAACATCCTCTTCACAGTTCACACTGCCACCCAGATTTGTGTCATCTGCAAACTTGCTAGTGTTGCTCCTAATTCCCTCTTTCAAATCATTAATATATATGGTAAACAGTATGGCCCCAACACCGAGCCTTGCGGCACTCCACTCGCCACTGCCTGCCTTGACACGAAAATCTTTTAATCCTAGAATTAGCCAGTCGAATTTTCCTTGGAACGCCACTAATGGGTTGGAAACATCTCAGTCCAGGACCTCAAGAGATTGCAGAGTTGTGGACGTTGCCCAGACCATCACGGGAACCAATTTCCATCCCGTCGACACTTCGCGCTGCAGCGGCAATGCCACCAGCATAAACAAGGACGAGTTTCAACCCTGTCATTCCGTGTTCTCTCCTCTCCCACCCACCAAGGGTAACATAAGTTTGAAACCGCGGTCCTTTAGATTCAGGAGGGCCAGCGCGCGGTCCTGACCTCCAATCTACCTCACTGGACATTTTTATCTATCTGTAATCCGACGCTCTGTTGAGCAAAATGTTGTGCTTTTTGTGCACTGTGGACGGCTTGATCGCATGGATGTATAATCTCTTATTTGATGGGCTAGCGCGCAACCAAAAGCATTTCACAGAACTTTGGTGCACGTGACAATAACAAACTAAATTAAAGTAAACTAAACTACACCAAACACATGACGAAGGAACATATAACCATATAACCATATAACCATATAACAATTACAGCACGGAAACAGGCCATCTCGGCCCTTCAAGTCCGTGCCGAACAACTTTTTTCCCTTAGTCCCACCTGCCTGCACTCATACCATAACCCTCCATACCCTTCTCATCCATATGCCTATCCAATTTATTTTTAAATGATAACAACAAACCTGCCGCCACCACTTCCACTGGAAGCTCATTCCACACCGCTCCCACTCTCTGAGTAAAGAAGTTCCCCCTCATGTTACCCCTAAACCTCTGTCCCTTAATTCTAAAGTCATGTCCTCTTGTTTGAATCTTCCCTATTCTCAAAGGGAAAAGCTTGTCCACATTAACTCTGTCTATCCCTCTCATCATTTTAAAGACCTCTATCAAGTCCCCCCTTAACCTTCTGCGCTCCAGAGAATAAAGACCTAACTTATTCAACCTATCTCTGTAACTTAGCTGTTGAAACCCAGGCAACATTCTAGTAAATCTCCTCTGTACCCTCTCTATTTTGTTGACATCCTTCCTATAATTGGGCGACCAAAATTGTACACCATACTCCAGATTTGGTCTCACCAACGCCTTGTACAATTTTAACATTACATCCCAGCTTCTATACTCAATGCTCTGATTTATAAAGGCTAGCATACCAAAAGCTTTCTTTACCACCCTATCTATATGAGATTCTACCTTCAAGGAACTATGCACGGTTATTCCCAGATCCCTCTGTTCAACTGTATTCTTCAATTCCCTACCGTTTACCATGTACGTCCTAATCCAATTTACCACCCCTTCATCCAGATCATTGATGTACATGACAAACAACAAAGGGCCCAAGACAGATCCCTGAGGCACCCCACTAGTCACCTGCCTCCAACCTGACAAACAGCCATCCACCATTACCCTCTGGCTTCTCCCATTCAGCCACTGTTGAATCCATCTTGCTATTCCTGCATTTATACCCAACAGTTGAACCTTCTTATCCAACCTTCCATGAGGAACCTTGTCAAAGGCCTTACTGAAGTCCATATAGACAACATCCACTGCTTTACCCTCGTCAATTTCCCTAGTAACCTCTTCAAAAAATTCAAGAAGATTAGTCAAACATGACCTTCCAGGCATAAATCCATGTTGACTGTTCCTAATTAGACCCTCTTTATCCAGATACTTATATATATTATCTCTAAGTAGCTTTTCCATTAATTTGCCCACCACTGAAGTCAAACTAACCGGTCTATAATTGCTAGGTTTACTTTTAGAACCCTTTTTAAACAATGGAACAACATGCGCAGTACGCCAATCCTCGGGGACTATTCCAGTTTCTAATGACATTTGAAATATTTCTGTCATAGCCCCGGCTATTTCTACACTAACTTCCCTCAATGTCCTAGGGAATATCCTGTCAACAGGAACATATGTCCCCTTCAATCACTATTCAGATTCAGGTTCAATTTTGCGTTTATTGACACTTAACCAATTAAGGTACAGTGAAATTTGAGTTACCATACAGCCATACTAAGTGAAAAGCAACAATGCACACAGCCACATAATAAAATGTTACATAATCATCCGCTACAGTGGAATCTACATTCCTCACTGTGATGGAAGGCAATAAAGTTTAGTCATTTTCCTCCTTTGTTCACCCCTTGGTCGGGGCCTTTGAACCAATCCGCACTTGCCGCTGACGACAGTTCGATGTTCAAGCCCTCGTGTGGGGATGATGGAAACCCGAGCGCAGGGACGGATCAGAATACCACTGTGTTGCCTTATGTCCTGAAACTGGTGACTGGTTGATATTGTGCCCAGCAGTGGCACCTTGTGGGTGAGACGGGGAACTGCAGCAGGTGACGCAGATAGCCAACCCACCCACCGCCTCTGGGCTCTGCTCAATGCAAGGGCCGTCGTGAGCGGGATTTTCACCGCACTTCTCACCTGCTCCCTGACCCTGGACTGAGTCACTGCGTGTATAAATGTGTTTGTGCAGAGGATGGGTTCAGACTCGGTACTTCAGCCTGTTCCTGTCCTTGTGATCTGGTGTGTATAAAAAAAACAACACTATTCCCGAGCTACGGGGTTATGAATCTCCTGGAAAGGGTGGAGAGCAGAATGAAATACCTCCTAAAACAGAAAAATAAAACTACAAACCCATTGACTCCCATGGCTATCTGGACTACACTTCTTCCCACCCTGCATCCTGTAAGGACTCTATCCCCTACTCCCAATTCCTCCGTCTACGCGGCATCTGCACCCAGGATGAGGTGTTCCAAACCAGGGCATCGGAGATGTCCTCATTCTTTAGGGAATGCCTCCGCATCAACTGTAGATGATAGCATCCGCTGTTCTCGGTGTCAACTGCTCCACATCGATGAGACCAAGTGCAGCCTTGGCGATCGCTTTGCCCAACTCCTCCGCTCAGTTCGCATTAACCAACCTGATCTCCCGGTGGCTCATCACTTCAACTCCCCATCCCTTTCCGAATCTGACCTTTTTGTCGTGGGCCTCCTCCATGGCCAGAGTGAGTCCCACCGCAAATTGGAGGAGCATCACCTCATATTTCGCTTGGGCAGTTTACACCCCAGCGGTATGAACATTGACTTCTTCAATTTCAGGTAGTCCTTGCTTTCTCCTTCCTTCCCTTCCCATTCCCAGCTCTCCCACAGCCCACTGTTTTGTCTACCTTCCTAAAACAGAAGGTATCTGTGTAACAGCAGATCAGGCAACATCTAGAGATTAACTAGTGATGACTTGCCTCACTCAAGATTCCAGCATCTGATGTTCCTTCAGTCTCCAATAGACCCTCCTGTTCTCCATTTGCAGTTCGCTGCTGCCAACTGTTGAGACAGGAAGCTTTCAGTATTGTCCTTTGAACGTTCATGGTCACCCTAGCATTTATTACCACATTATCACTTGCTCTTGATCTCTTTGTCCATTCTTGTATTTTTGTCATCAATCTGAAGAAGGCTCCTGACCTAAAATTCAGTCTGAAAAAGGAACCCGGCCCGATATGTCACCTGTGCATTCCCCCCACAGATGCTGCCTGACCCACTGGGTTCCTCCAGCACTTTGAGTTACGTTACGTTTGTCTTTTATCTTCCTGCCTTGGAACTCCATGGGAACTCTTGCTCAGAATCCTTTATGATGCTGAGGGTGTGCAGACCACTCTTTCCCGCTGACTGGATCACAACGCTAAACTCACAGAAGAACGAGAAAAGAATAAACACTGGTAGTTTACTGAAGCAATATTCTCTGGGTCTGAGTTGGAAAGAACTGCAGATGCCGGTTTACGTCAAAGATAGACACAAAATTGCTGGAGTAACTCAGCGAGTCTGGAAGCATTTCCGGAGGGAAGGAATGGGTGACGTTTCGGTTCATGACCCTTCTTCAGACATTGGGTCTGAGCCTGGGCTCGATTTTATCAGCCGTGAGAAAGACAGTTTTCGAGTCCGAACTGCCATGGCACTGAATTAAACCTCGAACTCGGCTCCACGCCTCCAGAAAGACACGATGAACTGCGGGTTTGTTTACTTGCAGACGGAGGAGACTAGTTTCAATGGGCATCGAGTTTGACACAGACCTTATGGGCCGAAGGACCTGTTCCCGTGCTGTTCAGTTCTATGGAGAAACAAGGAATTGCACATGGTGGTTAATGCACAAAAGAACACAAAGTGCTAGAGAAACTCAACAGGTCAGGCAGCATCTCTGGAGAACATGGATAAATGACGTTTCGACCTTGTCTTAAGAAGGGTCTCGACCCGAATCGTCACCAATCCATGTTCGCCAGAATTGTTGCCTGACCTGCCGAGTACCTCCAGCATTTTTGTTTGCTACCTGACGTTCAATTACTCCATCACTCTGTGTCCTGTACAGTTTTATGTTCTAAACACGCAGGGAACGGAGCGATGTGGATTGTGCGCGGCAGAGGGATTAAATAATTTGGCATCGTGTTGGTTACAGATATCACATCGTGGTGCGAAGAGCTGCATTGTGTCAAGTTCTATAGGAAGCCATTCAGCCCATCGAATCTATCCTTGCTCACAGAGCAATCCATCATTTCCTTGTGGCCCATTGCACCTCCCAATCCCTCCCTCTTTTCCCGTTACCTCCCACTCCCGTCCCGCTACACTCTCTGCAACCAGACCTGCTGTTCCAACAACCCTCTCCTCCTCACCGTACAACCAGACACCCACCCGCCGCTCCCAAACCCATCCTTTCCCTCTGCGCCTCTCTCTTATCTTCGGTTCAATCACATCTTGATCTCCCACTCTCCACCCCACCCCACTTCACCACCCTCTTGTCTCACGCCCTTCTTTGCTCCATTTCCCCGCCACAACCCTCACGCTGCACCGTCTGCCGCTCGTCGGCCTCTGCACCGTTTCATTCACCTTTACATTATTTGAAATCTTTCAGTAACTGTGGAGATGGGACGGAGGGAGAAGATGACAGAGAGGAGGATCGGATATGTAGAGGAAGGGGGGGGGGGGAGGTAAGAACTGTAGTGGAGTTAGGAGAGGAGGGTGGAGATGGGGTGATGTCTGTTGCGGGCGAGTGGAGGAGGGATGTGTGGAGTGAGAGTTGCTGGATCTGTACCTGTGTCTGACGGAGACACACGCCACTTGAGAGAGTGAGAGAGAGAGAGAAATAGAGAGGGGGAGAGAAGAGAGAGAGACGAGGGGAGGGGGGCGACACGATGCTTTGGCCTATGTGGTGCCTTTCATTCACAACTCCACCAGTCAACATGGATAAAAGGGATATCAGTGAGACTGAAAGGTTCTTTGGTATTGCATTCCCATGGTATGGAGTGAGCAAAGGTGGCGACAGACAGCATCTATCTTGCCTCTGTGTTAGAAAAGGTTGTTAATGTTACCGTCATAACCTTTAAAGAAATAAATGGAAAGGTGGTGGTCATCCGGACAGTTGCCCTGCAGAATTGAATGGTTTTGGATTTCCTCCTAACAGAAAGAGGGGGAACATGTGCTGTAAAATGTTGCACATATATCCCTGATCCAAGAGAAACTATCACCAACTTGGCTGACCATATCCACAAATAAGCAGCCACAGGACATGATGGTAACAGGAGGGGTACATGGTCTGTGTGAGGATGTTGTGGACAGGATGGGATTGTTAGGAACCTCCTTGGCACAAGGATGAATTGTTTTTGTTATCATCATCATCCTAGTATTGTACGTCATGTTTGTGCATCTTAAATGCTGTAGTGTGAGTATGGTGGAACAAAGTGTTCCTTTTTCTAAAGGAATGGGGCCTCGAGCACCAAGAAGGTCTTGAGATACATATATTTAGAAGGATCTTGGTTACCCTGCAAATAGTGCCTTGCGATCACATGTGTATCGGATAGCATTACTTCATTGTAAGGGATTTGCATGGCCTTTTAATAAATTGTAAGCACTTTGTGGTTAAAGTAAAAAAGGGGGGAATTGTCAAAGTTAAATTTCAAAGCTTCAAGAAAACAGAATGGGATAGGGATGGGTAGCGAGCTTAAAATATTTAAAGCACTCTTCATGACATAATTATTGTGCTTTATAGAAGGTTGAACTGAACATGTGTAGCTCACACTCACTGTTGTTTACTTTAGTTAGATTCTGTTTTCTGTTGTCAAAGGACAAATGGCAATCGTAAAACAATAAAATAAGGTGGAAAGGGTAACAGGACATGTGCTTATCTTTAATGGTGTGGCATTGGGCTGTGTTTACTCTGCTGTGTCTTTCAGAGGTGCACGATGTATATTTGTTATAAGACCATTTGGGAAGAACGAAAATCCATAAAGTGCCTCCTGCAATAAACAAAACATCAAAAGGAAAGTCTGTATATAAGGCGCAGATGGGTCATTGTTCGTTGAGCAATATAGGAGATTGGTCCCAGTGATCACTGTATTTGGCGTTCTTGAATAAAGATATTGTGTTGAATGGGAAGGCTGGTGGGGTGAAAGGTGAGCACCAGGGGGAAATCTAGGAGCAAGAGTAGAACTATGGAATACAGAGGTGACACCGGTGAGGGATCCATCTATGAGTTTGACTAAATGACATCAACGATTACATTGACTAAAGAAAGTGAACATCTCGTAGCAGATGCAGAGGTGATGGAGAGATTAGATCCATGTATCATCTTCAGCATCCGCCAGGGTCTCAGCAGGCTATAGAACAGCTAATCTTGTTCATCTGTTTAAAAAGAGCAAAAGGGGCAAATCAGGAAATTATAAAAACAGAATGTTGGAGTAACTCAGCGGGACAGGCAGAATCTCTGGAGAGAAGGAATGGGTGACTTTTTGGGTCGAGACCCTTCTTCAGATTGATCAGACAGACATCTCGACCCAAAATGTCACCCGTTCTTTCTCTCCAGTGATCCTGCCTGGCCTGCTGAGTTACTCCAGCATTTTGTGTCTATCTTTGGTTTAAACCAGCGCCTGCAGTTCTTTCATACACACCAGAACATTATAGCCTGGTGAGCTTTGCATCTGTGTTGGCGAAGTTGTGGGGACGATCTTTAGGGATGGGATCTACTTGCATCTGAAATCAGCAACAAATTTCCACATTGGGCGGTGGGCACGTGGAATGGGCTGCCAAACCAGCATCTCCAGTTATTTCTTACACACATAAAAGTAAAGGACAGGTACGTGGCTCAGGATAGTTTACAGGGATATGAGCTAAATATAGGCAATTGGGGGTAACTTAGATGGGGCAACTTGGTCACCCTGGATGAATTAGGCCAGAGAGCTTGTTTCTGTGCTCCATAACTATGACCACCATCAAAGGGATCTACAGGAGTCACTGCTGCAGAAAGGCAGCCAGCATCATCAGAGACCCACACCACCCTGGCCATGTTAATCCTGGACAGATTGGATAGGCTAGGACTCTAAAATTAGATAAAGGCTTCAGGGCTGCTGGGATATTTGGTCAATTTGAAAGTGCTCCCTGTGGAAATGGAACAAGCTGCGGAGTGGTGCCAATTTGTCTAGAGCCTAGATCCAAGCTGCAGGAACGGATGGGAACTTCTGCAGACCCTGTCAATTAGGTGCAAAATGCATACAATGGATTGGATGACTGCAAACCAAACATCCAATCTATATCTTCAATTGGATTGTAAAGGGACCACCCTCATGTGATTCAGCCCATCAAGCTCCAGGGACCTATAAAAGTCCGCTGCCATGAGGTCCTGCATCGATCTTCTGGGAGAGCGCTTAGGACTGCGTGACCTTCTGGAGTGTCTCTGTTTGAGCGAGGACGAGAGGACTTGATCAGGCAGATATGAGGATCGAACCCGCGGTAGTTAGGTATAGTAATTGAATTGTAATTGTGTTTTGCCAAAATAATGATTAGTTGCGCAAGTGCTTCGATTCAGCGGTTTTGACTGAAACTAGACTGCAGAGAAGCTTAGAACAAGCAATTTATATTGGGGGCTCATCCGGGATCTCAACGGATCCACAGCCACAAGTTTACAATCAAGGGTGTTGAGCTGTTTCGATCGCAAGTGCAGAAATCGGGCCCACTGTGTGGTTTTCGCATTGGTTTTTGACACTTCGTTAGTCAGAGCGGATCGATCATTTGCAGGCTTGAGAAAGGGTCTAAAGGAGATCATTAGAATAGAGTCTAGCAAGCACGGGGGGGGGAGGGGGGGTGGTTAGCACGCCTTTAGGTTAGGGGCCCATTAAACTGGGCAAGGAGTGGCCCAAAACTTGGTTGTGGTTGGCAGACTGCAGCTGCTTTAATGAGAGCCTGACGTGCTTCATTTGGCGAGGAGTGGCCCAAGGTTAGATTTGGTATCCAATTGGTGGGGTCTGACCTTCGTATTGCTCTATCTTTGAAACATAGAAACATAGAAAATAGGTGCAGGAGTAGGCCATTCGGCCCTTCAAGCCTGCACCGCCATTCAATATGATCATGGCTGATCATCCAACTCAGTATCCTGTACCTGCCTTCTCTCCATACCCTCTGATCCCTTTAGCCACAAGGGTCACATCTAAATCCCTCTTAAATATAGCCAATGAACTGGCCTCAACTACCTTCTGTGGCAGAGAATTCCACAGATTCACCACTCACTGTGTGAAAAATGATTTTCTCATCTCAATCCTAAAAGACTTCCCCCTTATCCTTAAACTGTGACCCCTTGTTCTGGACTTCCCCAACATCGGGAACAATCTTCCTGCATCTAACCTGTCCAACCCCTTAAGAATTTTCTAAGCCTCAATGAAATCCCCCCTCAATCTTCTAAATTCTAGCGAGTACAAGCCGAGTCTATCCAGTCTTTTTGATATGAATGTCCTGCCATCCTAGGAATCAGTCTGATGAACCTTCCCTGTACTTCCTCTATGGCAAGAATGTCTTTCGTCAGATTTGGAAACCAAAACGGTACACAATACTCCAGGTGTGGCCTCACCAAGATCCTGTACAACTGCAGTAGAACCTCCCTGCTCTTATACTCAAATCCTTTTGCTATGAATGCTAACATACCATTCGCTTTCTTCACTGCCTGCTGCACCTGCATGCCTACTTTCAATGACTGGTGTACCATGACACCCAGGTCTCGTTGCATCTCCCCATTTCCTAATCAGCCACCATTCAGATAATAGTCTACTTTCCTGTTCTTGCCACCAAAGTGGATAACCTCACATTTATCCACATTATACTGTATCTGCCATGCATTTGCCCAATCACCCAACCTTTGTCGGGAGCGAGGATTGGAAAGGTGCGCTCTGAAAATTGGCATCGACAACTGCCAGCGAGAAGCCGCTAGGCGCTGAACCCCAGTGCCCAGCGGAGAGGAGTATCTGCGTGAAGGTGTCTGAAGGGCCTGTCCCACTTGGACATCATTTGCGCATCACGCAGGTAGCGTGCAAAGATTTTGTGAATCCCAAAGTCCTGGGGCGCCGCGCCGACTGCATGTAACTGCCTATGCCACCACATCGCACCACGCGCCATGCGCATGTAGTGCACGCCATGCGCGCGCCACGACGTGCATGTGACGTGTGAATGATGCTGCGACGTGCGTGTAAATGATGTTGCGTAAATGACGCACAAAAAACGCGCAAATGGGACAGGTCTTTAAGTCCCTCCCTGAGGTGACGGACGTGGAATCTCACAAAGGTACTGGGCTCAGTGGTCAGATTGGCTGGGAATAATCTAGTCCATTCGAGATGTTTTCATTGGGCAATTTAGTTTAATTAGCAAGCCCGCATATGTGGAGTGGTATGCACTAAATCTAGGAATTCGGGAACGAGCCTAGATTTGCAGAATCAAATTTCCAAATACAGAATTTCACATTGAAGTTCTGCCCGTAAGATAGAATTCGAATTCTTGTAGATAGCACTTCGGAGTTGGTGCATGTGCATGATCGATTCCGAATAGCAGCTGATCAACAGAGAATAGTAACCCTCTGATCGATTGTTGATTAGTACCTGATAGCGAAGAGTACCTGAGAGCTGGGAACCTCTTAACTTGGTGAAACGTAATCCGGATGCGAGGGGCCCAATTGGGAGCAATCAGTCCAATCGGCTTAAGACCGGCCCTGACCTCACCTTTGTCCCCCTCTATCCCCACCTCAATATGTTCTGCGCCCGCCGCGATTTTGAGTTCTTCTTCCATCGCCTCCGCCTCACACCGTTCTTCCATGGGAAGGAATTCTCGCCCCCATTGATGATCCCTTTTCCCATCTCCAATGGACCCCCTCCTCTTGGACCCCCCCCCCCCCCCTCATGGCCATTGGTACAATGAAATTTGGGGGTCACCATCCGACCATCACCATCCAGAGCTTCAAACGGCGATCCGGGTGAAGCATCGTCTGCTCCACAGTGAATCCAATATGTATTTTAAAACCAACTGTTTAATGACAACATACAGTAGGATTTAAAGTGTCACGCTGTCACTGTCGGGTAGTTATGGTCCTCTAGTCGTAGGGTAGGGAATTGGGATGGTGGGGGGGGGCCTCACTTGTGAAATAGCTTAGGGCTTCTCTTCATCTAAATCCGGCCCTGGAGACATACATGAATAGGAAGAGGTACTGGAAGAGAGAATTAGCAAATTGTAGAGGGAAGAAATTTGAAAGGGTATAGGAATAGTTTAGCCGATGCATATTTAACCGATGGATCTAAATTGTTTAACCCTTGATGGTCAAGCGGCTTCTATTATCAAGGTGGAAAGAAATTGTCCCTGGATTCGGCATTCATAATTGGATTTATGATGAAATTAACAGCATATGGAAATTGATTGTTTAAATTTGAACATCTGGGAAATCCACAGGAATTGGAATGCAATTGTGTTATCAGTCACAATGCTGTGGAATGAGAAGGATGAGATGGACACTGAAATTTGAAATAGTAAATCGAAGGCTGAGACTGAATTTGGTTAAATTGGAACATTTTTCATGGTTTGATTTAAATTAGAGTCACGCATGTAGGGAAATCTGGACTGAACCCAGCTGAAATTTATATCAGAACCCATCAACAGATATACATATTATAACATTGTGTGAATATGGAGAGGGCTGATTAGTGTTCATCCTAGGATAGTAAAGATTATATTAGGGAACAGAATAGGAACAGGAATACAGTGATAAAGCAGAATATAACAGTAAGATTAAACGAGAACTTACCAGTTTGAACTTTGATGAGGAGTTTTGGTGAGAGATTACGTGAAGAAGCCCCGCCAGGCGCATGTGCGTCATACTTCAAAGCAGCGGCGTGAAAACACAGAAACCGATAGCCGAAGTAACATAGTAAGGCTTTAGAAGACTCGAACTACCAGATGATCCTTTAGATTATGAAGGCTGGGAGCGGAGGGCACGTAATCCCTCATCGTAACTCTTCATAAAATAAGGATCAAACTTCAAACTGGTAAGTTCTCGTTTAATCCTACTATTTTACTTCGGAGTCACATGAGTGACTATGTGAAGATTTCAAAGCTCTATGATTTCATGCCGTAGATGCACTCCATACGACACACTGCTTCAGTTGACACAGTAGTGAATAAATTATATATTGAACATTGCTTCCAATTATCCAATAATCTTTTTTAAAACAACAATACAGTAATAACCACTCTATCCCAGGGGAAATTTACAAATGAAATTCATGAAGACAAAGCAAATCAAATCAACCAGAACCCAAAACAGCATGCCCGAACCCTGGCACTGTCAGGACAGGTTTATCATAATTTTAGAGAAGTTGATTCCTTAGACCATCCTGCGGCCTTGCTGCAGATGTTGATGCCGCCCTGGTGGAGTGAGATTTAATCACATGAATGTCTACTCCAGTGGAATCCAAAACCTGTTTTACCATCTAGAAATAGTTTATAATGACACCTCTTATGAGATTTTTTGTGACTGATGAGCATTGAGGTCTCAGAGCTTCTGAGACTCTAAGTTACCTTGCTATATTGACTCACGTGCTTAACTACACATAACCTTTGGTGAACAGGGTTTGCTTTAAACTTACTTTGGTTCCGGCCATTCCTGGCATGCTTTGTTAAATTAAATCATACACATAAAATGTAATTTTATCTGCAGAAGAATACATGCTATCTAGTCGTAACTTTGCAATGTTTGCACTCTTTGCGCTGATACTTGCGCCATGAGCTTAATGACTTTAAATGTTAACTTCTGACAATGACGTAATTGGAGCCCATTGCCGAAGCAGTGTGAGAACTATACTGACATCCCAGATTTCTGTATATCTAGGTTTAAGAGGATTTGCGTTCCAAAATTCCTCTTGTGAATCGGGACACTAATGGATGAGACCCAATAGGTTGTCGTTCTGAAACTGCCCTAAATAGAAGGACAAAACACTCCAAGTACTATTAATGACACTATAACTTAAGTGTTCATCAAAAATGCAACATAGCAAGGAACTCCAATACATCCGGTATGCTTGCAGTATGATCAAATATATCTGACTGTAAACAAAACATCTCCCATTTCTTAATATGAGACACATATAGTTTCTTAGTGCTATCTCTCCAAGCTGCAGTTATGAAATCCATGGTCCTATTTGACAGTCCAAAGCTTTGGAACGGTCTGGTCAGAACCTGCAGATCAACAAATTAATATGATCATGTAATGGATTACTTTCTCCTGTTATTGGATGCACCAACAAATTACTGCAGTTGGGGACAGTCATGAATGGCTGAGTCATCATTCTGAGCACCATTGGGAACCATGGCTCTGTAGTCCAGTCCAGAACCACCAAAACGCCTGAGGCGGAGTCCTGCTCTATTCTGGTGAAACACTGCCTAATCAGGCACAATGAGGAAAGCATAAAAGAAGTACATCCCCATTGTAGCGAGAATGCATCCACCACTACTGCTCCTGGACCAGGTTCCCATGAAACATATTTGGGCAATTGGTGATTTAGCCTGGATGCAACAGGTCAATATCTGGCAACCTATAGCAGCTGACAATCATTTAAAAACATCAGGATTTAATCATCCATTCTATGTTGTCATTGAACTTTCGTGACCTGTTGTCTGCCGCCACATTGTGTCTACCTGGTAGGTAGATAGCTGAGACCCAGATGTTTCTGGAAATACACCAGTGCCACATGAGATTAGCCAGATTATCACATGATACTGACCTTGTCACTGCCATGGGATTGATATATGGCACAGCTGTGGTATTATCAATCTGGAGTTGAACATGTAAATTATTTATTGTTAAACAATAAACTTTTACTGCATAGAATGCACCCAGCTATTCTAAGTAATTAATACCATGCCTATGCAGGATCAAATCCTCTTGCACACTCCATCTTCCACCACAGCTAGACCCGCTGTCCATAGCCCCCCCATCCGGTAGCACTCACATATGTCTGTAAAAGCACTGAAGGTTGCTGAACCAAAATGTTTTTGGTAGTTTGTAATTGAGCTATGGCTCTGGTTGGTAACTGCATAGGTCTATCAAAATGACCTGCATGTTCCTTAAGTGCTAGTTCTCTAGCTCGTTGCAGACTTCGATAGTGCAGTGGTACAAACTGCACTGCAGGGAAAGCTGCCACCAATTTACCAATAACAGTAGCTACTTCCTGGATGGAGGGATATTGTTTTTTAGCGAGACTAGTAGAGAGCTCTCTGATCTCCACAGCCTTGGCTGTAGGCAAAGTCATTGATATATCAACTGAATCATGACAAATCGTAAATGAACAATTTTTTAGGATGGCTCTAACTTGGATTTGGTTGGATGGACCAGGAACCCTACCCTTTCAAACAGGTATTTGGTTGCTGAAACCAATCCCTCAGCTGTCTGCTGAGTGTTGCTTATGATTAAATATTATCTAGATAAGCCATTACCATGTGATTCTGGCCCAAAGTAGCGCCAGCACTGGTTTCCACTGTTTCTTGAATAGCCTAGAAACTGAAGTTAACTCATTTGGTAATGCTTTAAATTGCCACAGCTGTCCCATTCAACTAAATTTCAAGTATGTTCGATACTGATGATGAATTGGTACTGAATAATATGCATCTTTCAGATCTATAGTTGCCATATAACAGCCTTGTGATAACAGTCGTTTCACAGTATTGAAGGTGTCCATTTTAAAAATGCCTATAGTGAACATATGAATATGAACTGGTTTAGGTCCAGAATGCCTCTACATCCCCCATCTTTTCTCTGTCTGGAGAATATATTGGACACAAATTGTTGAGGATGGTTTATCGTCCTCTCAATTACCCCTTTTTTGGGACAAAACCGCAATTTTTTCTTTTACCTGCTGAGTTTGTGCAGAAACCACAATACCCTCTTAGGCATATTCTGTACGGATCGATTCCTGACATAAACCGTATTCGAGCTTGAGACAGTGTGTAGTATAAACCGATGAGATGTTATGCAGCACCATTCATCATAACTAATTGCAACCTACCCCCAACCGGAGGTCCCAGAACCTTATCCTGGACAGAATGAATCACCTGTATCTCTACAGTCGGCCTTTACACCTTCTTCCCATATTGGGGTTGTAGCTGGGATACACAGGTGAGTAATACCATTGTCCCACTGGCCCCCCTCTGCTTGCCCCTGGATCCGTCACCTTTCACGCTGAAACGACCTGCCAGGTGGCATCCTGGCAGAAGGGACATATGTCTTCATCCCTATAAATAATCTGGACTTGGATATTGGTGGACCTACATAGAGCTGCAACTTCGGGATCAACGTAGGCATTGCAGAACAGGCCAGCATATCTTGTTGAGTACCAGACATCGGTGCACCCTGGACCTTCTCCGAATGCCTGCTGCCAACAACTTCAGGACACGTTGAAATTTCACTTCTTGTCCCCGCATCGTTGCACTCATTTGTGCCCTTTCCGAGTTCACGGTAGGCACTTTGAGTGAAGCACACTTTACAGGTATTTTATAACGTGTGGCAGTCTTCCATGAATGTATCCTGAAGCTGGTGAGAGCCCATGTAATTTACATTGGCGGCTAGAGTTTTCTCGATAGTCTCACCAGTCCCTTCTGGATTTAGCAAAGTTTAACGCTATGTCTGGGACACCTGGAGCATGGCTCGTGTGCGCTGGTGTGTGCACATAAGCAGTGACGCCAGCTTCAGGGTCAGACTCCTTCTGCCCTGCTTCTCCCAAGTCATGCTCTAGGGAGGTTTCATCCAGTCCTAAACAAGGTGCTGGAGAGGATGATTCCCACTGTTATCCATAAGCGATGTGTTCTTCTTTGCTGTACGGACTTCTGCGAGAGGCTGTGTGGGAATCCTAGGGCATTCAACCACAATTGAAAATTTCCATGGCACTTTAAATTTGGAGCATTTTCCCCAAACCTTTTAAATTAAAAGGAGGGAGTCTTGCATATCATCAGATTCATGAGACAAATGAGCCTGAGAGTACTTTAGTTTGATATTTCTGAGTGCCTTGAAGATGGAGATAGTTGAGGAATAAAGTTAGTATTTCATTTTATTTCATTTTATTTTTCTTTTATTTCATTTCATTTCAGCTGCAGTAAAACAGTAGCGGGTATTGGAGCCAGCATTTAGCATAACCGTTATCTCCAAACCCGATCTAAATAGCGGTAATAGCGGGAGCCGGCTTTAGAGCAGCCGTTATCTGCCGACCCGATCTAAACGCGGTCCCCGCGCGTTCCACTCCATTACCGCGGTTTAACAATATACATTTAGCAACTCTGGCTGGCTGGCTCACGTAGTCACTCACTGAACTCTGAAGTAAAATAGGTTCAATAGAGAATGGAATAGGGATAGCTAGTGCAGAATTATAATGAATGTATGGGTGCATGATGGTAACTTGCTTTGTCCCAAGTTTTTCAGGAATTTTAGGTTGTAGGTTCAACTATGGAAAGGGATAGAAGAATGGGCAATAACATGGATGGACGGAATCCGCGCCCACGAAAACTCGGGAGGTTGAGACTCCTCAGATGGAAATTGTGAAGCTACTCCCACGAAACCTCGGGAAGCTTGATAACATTCTGGGAAGAAACATCATCATCTTGTGTTGCTGATAGATGGGAAATGTAATGGACACACTTATGTATATCTGATTAGCTGATTATTGTACTATTTGGTTATCATAAATGATGGGTTATCATCAGGCACGTGCCGTTAGGGTAGGCAAGGTAGGCAAAATTATGAAATGGCAATTATTAAATTTCCTTCTACCCGTAACCTTTGATGCCCTTACTAATGAAGAAGTAAGCAAGAAAGCAGCTCAGGCAGATGTTTGCAGATGACGGGTGTAGGTTGACATGTTGGGTGGAGATTCTGCATCAGGTCTGTGGGGGGAGAGGAGCGATTGATGGTGTAGAGTGGTGGGGGCGGGGGTAACGGGGGGGAATAGGGATTAATCATGGAGTCAGATGGGGAGAGGATGGTGGACAGGGGGAAGCAGGGAGAGGGAGGGGATGAGGGGATGCCTTTTTGTAAACCACTGACTCCCATGACTATTTGGACTACACTCCTTCCCACCCTGCATCCGGTAAGGACTCTATCTCCTACTCCCAATTCCTCCGTCTATGCCGCATCTGCACCCAGAATGAAGTGTTCCAAACCAGGGCATCGGAGATATCCTCATTCTTTAGGGAATGGGGGTTCCCCTCTTCAACTGTATATGAGGCGTTCACCAGGGTGTCCTCTATGTCCCAGTTACTCCGCTCTCATTCCCCATCCCCCCATTCGTAACAAGGACAGGATCCCCCTTGTCCTCACCTTCCACCCTACCAGCCGTCACATACAACAGATAATCCTCCAACATTTTCGCCACCTCCAATGGGATCCCACCACTGGCCACATCTTCCCATCTCCCCCCCTTTCGGCTTTCCACAGAGACCGCTCCCTCCGTATCTCCCTGGTCAATTTTTCCTTTCCCACCCAAACCACCCCCTCTCCTGGTACTTTCCCTTGCAACCGCAGGAAATGCTACACTTGTCGCTTTACCTTCCCCCTTTATCTCCCCCATCCAAGGACCCAAGCAGTCTTTCCAGGTGAGGCAGAGGTTCACCTGCACCTCCTCCAACCTCATCTATTGCATTCACTGCTCAAGGTGTCAGCTGCTCTACATCGGTGAGACCGAGCGTAGGCTTGGCGATCGCTTCGTCCAAAACCTCCGCTCAGTTCGCACTAACCAACCTGATCTCCCGGTGGCTCAGCACTTTAACTCCCCCTCCCATTCCGAATCCGACCTTTCTGTCCTGGGCCTCCTCCGTGACCAGAGTGAGGCCCACCGTAAATTGGAGGAGCAGCACCTCATATTTCGCTTGGGCAGTTTACACCCCAGCGGTACGAACATTGTCTTCTCCAATTTCAGGTAGTCATTGACTTATCCCTCCTCCCCCTCTGCTTCACAGCCTACTGCCTCCGCCTCTTCCTTTCTTCTTCCCGCCTCCCCCACCCCTACATCAGTATGAAGAAGGGTCTTGACCCGAAACGTCACCTATTCCTTCGCTCCATAGATGCTGCCTCACCCGCTGAGTTTCTCCAGCATTTTTGTCTACGGAGGGGATGAGTGAGGTGAGCGGGGTTGGCGGGGGAGAGTGGGAGTGGGAGTGGAAGTAAATGTGAAACGTAAACCGAGAATGTTGCAGAGCACAGGAGGTCTGCAGGATGGTCACAGTAAATGGCTGCACCTCTGACTGTACAGCAAGGGGGGGGAGAGTAGAGGAGGAATGTGGGGGAGAGAGAGGGGGAGTGTGGGAGAGAGGGGGAGTATGGGAGGGAGTGAGATGGGGAGGGGAGTGTAGGACAGGGGGAGTGTGAGGGGGAGTGGGAGGGAGATGGGGAGTGTGAGAGGGAGAGGGAGAATGTGGGTTGGAGAGGGGGAGCGTGAGAGGGTGAGTGGGAGCGGGAGGGGGAGGGGGAGTGTGGGTGGGAGAGAGGGAGTGTGGGAGGGAGAGAGGGGGAGTGTGGGCGGGAGCGGGGGAGTGTGAGAGGGTGAGGGGGAGTGGGAGGGGAGTGGGAGTGGGAGGGGGATGGGGAGTGAGGTAGGGAGAGAGGGGAAGCATGGGAGGGAGAGTGGTCCAGGAGGGGGAGGGGCTTGAGGGGGCAGCAGAGGGGCTGCTGTTTATCCCCCCTGGGCTAACCGCCCTCCCCACTGGGGCAGATCCCCACTCCTTGCCTCTCCACGCTATTTTAGACCTTAGTGATAAGCGCGGAAACAGACCCTTTGTCTCACCGAGTCTGTGCCGACCAGCGATCCCCGTGCACTAGCACTATCCTACACACTAGGGACAATCTACAATTTCACTGATGCCAATTCACCTACAAACCCGCACGCGTTTGGGATGTGGAAGGAAACCGGAGCACCCGGGGAAAACTCACGTGGTCACAGGGAGAACGTACAAACTCCGTACAGACAGCACCCGTGGTCAGGATTCAACCCGGGTCTCTGGCGCTGTGAGGCAGCAATTCTACCGATGCGACACTGTGCTGCAGCAGGAGGAACAGAATCTTCCTCTTTCCTTTCTCATCCTCCCAATCTCATCCTATTACACTGCCCTCTTGGTTAACAGCCTCTCCATCACTATCTGCTTCCACTGTATCTATGGAACACAGAACATAGAGGAGTGCAGACAGACACAAGATGCTAGAGTGACTCAGCGGGTCAGGCAACATTTCTGGAAAGAAGGAATGGGTGACGTTTTTCGGGTCGAGACCCTTCTGCAGACTCAAACAATTTTCAGGTCCCATCTCGACCCGAAACGTCACCCATTCCTTCTCTCCAGAGATGCTGCCTGACCTGCTGAGATACTCCAGCATTTTGTGACTATCTTCGATTTAAACCAGCATCTACAGTTCTTTCCTTCACATAGAGGAGTGCAGCATGGCATCTGGCCCTTCGGCCCACAATGCCCGTGTTGAACAAAATGCCAAGACCAACTCTTACCTGCCTAAATAAATGTATATAATTCCATCAGGTCTCCGACATTCCAGGGAAAACAATCCATGTTTGTCCAACCTCTCCTTACAGCCGATACCTTCAATCCAGGCATCTGACTGGCCAATCGTTTCGCTGAAAACCTCCACTCATTCTGCGTTTGCCGACCTGATCACCGGTTGCTAAACACCAACTCCCCCTCCCATTCCCACACTGACCTTTCTGTCCTGGAGGAACAGCATCTCATATTTCACTTGGGTAGTTTACACCCCAGTGGTATGGACATTGACTTCTCTAATTCCAAGTATGAGCAGTCATGGTTGCCCAACGGTAGAGTTGCTGCGTTGCAGCGAATGCAGCGCTGGAGACCCGGGTTCGATCCCGACTACCGATGCTGTCTGTACGGAGTTTGTATGTTCTCCTTGTGACCACGTGGGTTTTCTCCGAGCTCTTCGGTTTCCTCCCACGCTCCAAAGACATACAAGTTTGTAGGTTAATTAACCATATAACAACAATTACAGCACGGAAACAGGCCATTTCGGCCCTTCAAGTCCGTGCCAAACAACTTTTTTCCCTTAGTCCCACCTGCCTGCACTCATACCATAACCCTCCATACCCTTCTCATCCATATGCCTATCCAATATATTTTTAAATGATACCAACGAACCTGCCGCCACCACTTCCACTGGAAGCTCATTCCACACCGCTACCACTCTCTGAGTAAAGAAGTTCCCCCTCATGTTACCCCTAAACCTCTGTCCCTTAATTCTAAAGTCATGTCCTCGTGTTTGAATCCTCCCTATTGTCAAAGGGAAAAGCTTGTCCACATTAACTCTGTCTATCCCTCTCATCATTTTAAAGACCTCTATCAAGTCCCCCCTTAACCTTCTGCGCTCCAGAGAATAAAGACCTAACTTATTTAACCTATCTCTGTAACTTAGCTGTTGAAACCCAGGCAACATTCTAGTAAATCTCCTCTGTACCCTCTCTATTTTGTTGACATCCTTCCTATAATTGGGCGACCAAAATTGTACACCATACTCCAGATTTGGTCTCACCAACGCCTTGTACAATTTTAACATTACATCCCAGCTTCTATACTCAATGCTCTGATTTATAAAGGCTAGCATACCAAAAGCTTTCTTTACCACCCTATCTATATGAGATTCCACCTTCAAGGGACTATGCACGGTTATTCCCAGATCCCTCTGTTCAACTGTATTCTTCAATTCCCTACCGTTTACCATGTACATCCTATTTTGATTTTTCCTGCCAAGGTGTAGCACCTCACATTTATCAGCATTAAACTCCATCTGCCATCTTTCAGCCCATTTTTCCAACTGGCCTAAATCACTCTGTATACTTTGGAAATCCTCTTCATTATCCACAACACCCCCTATCTTGGTATCATCTGCATACTTACTAATCCAATTTACCACCCCTTCATCCAGATCATTGATGTACATGACAAACAACAAAGGACCCAACACAGATCCCTGAGGCACCCCACTAGTCACCTGCCTCCAACCCGACAAACAGCCATCCACCATTACCCTCTCCCATTCAGCCACTGTTGAATCCATCTTGCTATTCCTGCATTTATACCCAACAGTTGAACCTTCTTAACCAACCTTCCATGAGGAACCTTGTCAAAGGCCTTACTGAAGTCCATATAGACAACATCCACTGCTTTACCCTCATCAATTTCCCTAGTAACCTCTTCAAAAAATTCAAGAAGATTAGTCAAACATGACCTTCCAGGCATAAATCCATGTTGACTGTTCCTAATTAGACCCTCTTTATCCAGATACTTATATATATTATCTCTAAGTATCTTTTCCATTAATTTGCCCACCACTGAAGTCAAACTAACCGGTCTATAATTGCTAGGTTTACTTTTAGAACCCTTTTTAAACAATGGAACAACATGCGCAGTACGCCAATCCTCGGGGACTATTCCCATTTCTAATGACATTTGAAATATTTCTGTCATAGCCCCGGCTATTTCTACACTAACTTCCCTCAATGTCCTAGGGAATATCCTGTCAGGACCTGGAGAGTTATCCACTTTTATATTTTTCAAAAGTGCCAGTACTTCTTTTACTTTGAAACTCATAGTATCCATAGCTACTCTACTAGTTTCCCTTACCTCACATAATTCAATATCCTTCTCCTTGGTGAATACCGAAGAAAAGAAATTGTTCAATATCTCCCCCATCTCTTTTGGCTCTGCAGATAGCTGTCCACTCGGTCTCTCCAATGGACCAATTTTATCCCTTGTTATCCTTTTCCTATTAATATAGCTGTAGAAACCCTTTGGATTTACTTTCACCTTACTTGCCAAAGCAACCTCATATCTTATTTTAGCTTTTCTAATTTCTTTCTTAAGATTCTTTTTACATTCCTTATACTCCTCAAGCACCTCATTTGCTTCATGCTGCTTATAATTATTGTAGATCTCCCTCTTTTTCCGAACAAGATGTCCAATTTCCCTTGAAAACCAGGGCTCTTTCCAATTTTTACTGGTTCCTTTCAACCGAACAGGAACATAAAGATTTTGTACTCTTACAATTTCCCCTTTAAATGTCCTCCATTTCTCCTCTACATCTTTCCAATAAAACAAAATGTCCCAGTTCACTCCTTTTAAATCATCTCGCATCTCGTTAAAGTTAGCCTTTCTCCAATCAAAAACCTCAACCCTAGGCCCAGTTCTGTCCTTCTCCATAATTATATTGAAACTAATGGTATTGTGATCACTGGACCCGAAGTGCTCCCCTACGCATACCTCCGCCACCTGTCCCGTCTCATTTCCTAACAGGAAGTCCAGCACTGCCCCTCCTCTAGTAGGCACCTCTATGTATTGCTGCAAAAAACTATCCTGCACACATTTTACAAACTCCAAACCATCCAGCCCATTTACAGAATGCGTTTCCCAGTCTATGTGTGGAAAGTTGAAATCTCCCACAATCACTACCTTACTTGGTAAATGTAAACATATTCCCCAGTGTGAGTAGGATAGTGTTAATGTGCGGGGATCGCTTGTCGGTGCGGAGCCGGTGGGTCGAAGGGGCAGTTCCCGCTCTGTATTCCTAAACTAAACTAAACCTGCATTTCCTCGCTCTCCCTCCTCCCCCATCCTAGTCATCCTACCAGTTCCATTGTTCACTTGAATCCCTTTGTTTCTCCTCTTCCCCAGCCAACAATGGACCATTATGAGGGCCACTCTTCCTTGGTCGTCTGTTGCTGGCCCCCTCCCCCCACCCCCCACCCCCTCTACTTTCAGTCTGAAGAAGGGTCCCGACCAGAAACGTTACCCATCTTTTTTCTCCAGAGATACTGCTTGACCTGCTGAGTTACTCCAGCTCTTTGTGTCCACCAGTCTGGTAAACCTTCTGTGCACCCTCCACAAAGTCTCCACATCCTTCCAATCAGAACTGCGTGCAATACTCACAAGTTATAGGGGTAGATTTAGGCCATTTGGCCCATCATGTCTAGTCCACCATTCAACATTGCTGATCTCTGCCACCTAATGCCATCTTCCTGCGTTCTCCCCATAACCCCTGACACCTGTTCCAATCAAGAAATTAACTAAATAACCATATGAATGAATGAATGAACAGCCTTTATTGTCATTCAGACCTTTCGGTGTGAACGAAATTTCATGCCTGCAAGTCATACATATATAAAAATAACAAAACCACACAATAAACACAAAATTAACATCCACCACAGTGAGTTCACCAAACACCTCCTCACTGTGGTGGAAGGCAAAAGTCTTAGAGTCTCTGTCTTCTTCCCTCCTTATTCTCCCTCTGCGCTGAGGAGATACCTCTGATGCTGCCGTCCACCAGGCCCGTGGCCGAGCCTCCGAAACCGGGCCGCCGCCACCGCCGTCGCCGGAACGCCGGAACACCGCCACAGGGTCCGCCGCCGGAACGTCGCTGGAGCACCGCATCCCCGAAGCCAGGTCGACGCTGGAGCACCACAGCCCCGAAAGCCAGGTCGCCGCCGGAACGTTGCTGGAGCACCGCAGCTCCGAAGCCAGGTCGTCGCTGAAGCTCCGAAAGCTGTGCCACCGCCGCTGGAAGCTGGAGGCCGCCAGCTCCGCCATTAGGGCCTCAGCACAGACGGAAACGGTGTCGGGGGATACGACAAGAAAAGTCGCATCCCACCGAAGGGAGAGACTAAAACCCTGTTTAGTATATAACAATTACAGCACGGAAACAGGCCTCTCGGCCCTTCCAGTCCGTGCCAACCATTTATTTTCCCCTAATCCCATCTACCTGCATACCCCTCCATTCCCTTCCCATCCATATACCTATCCACTTTAGTTTTAAATGTTAAAATCGATCCTGCCTCCACCACTTCTGCTGGAAGATCATTCCACACAGCCACCACTATCTGAGTAAAGAAGATCCCCCTCATGTTACCCCTAAACTTCTGTCCCTTAATTCTCACGTCATGCCCTCTTGTTTGAATCTTCCCTACCCTCAATGGGAAAAGCTTATTCACGTCAACTCTGTCTATCCCTTTCATCATTTTAAAGACCTCAATCAAGTCCCCCCCTTAACCTTCTGCGCTCCAAAGAATAAAGACCCAACTTGTTCAACCTTTCTCTGTAACTTAGTTGCTGGAACCCAGGCAACATTCTAGTAAATCTCCTCTGTACTCTCTAGTTTGTTGAAATTTGTCTTTCTCGTCCTTAAAAATATCCACTGACGGCCTCTACACCCCTCTGTGACAATGAGTTCCACGGATTCACCACCCTCTAACTAAAGAATACTCCAAATGCAGCAACCAGAGCATTTAAAGCTGCCACATGACCTATTTAATTCAAAAATTCACTGCTCACTGCTCAATGAGGCCAAGCGTACCATCCGTCTCCAGCTTCATTTCAGCCTCATGTAATTTCACTGACTGTGATTAGATCTCTGCTTCGTGGTCTTCCAAAACACCCAGCGTGGGCGATGTCCCTGTAGTGTCTCTGTGTTCTCCAGTGTGCTGCTGTCCTCCCTGTGGTGTGGTGACCACACTGCAGACAGCTGCTGCTCTGGCCAGATGAGGGATGCACGCTGCCTTCAAGCTCGGCTTTGGACAGGGTGGACAAAAGGATTCGCAGATTGCTGCCTGCGTCAGTTTAGAGAGACACAAAGTGCTGGGGTAACACAGCAGGTCAGGCAGCATCTCTGGAGAAAAGGAATCGGTGACATTTCGTGCAGAGACGCTTCTTCAGAATACGTTTTGTTCATTTATTATTGACATGTGCACCAAGGTACAGTGAACAATTTGTGTTGCGTGCTGTCCAGTCAAAGAAAAGGCGACACGATTACAATCAAGCCGTCCACACGCTTGATACAGGATCAGGATTCTGGATTAGTACAGGTGTCAGGGGCTATGTGGAGAAGGCAGGAGAATGGGGTTTGGAGGGAGAGATAGATCAACCATGATTGAATGGCAGAGCAGACTTAATGGGCCAAATAGCCTAATTCTGCTCCCATCACTTATGACCTGATGATTTATCAAGGGAACAACGTTTAGTGCAGGATAAAGTCTGCTAAAGTCCGATGAAAGGTAGTCCAAGGTCTCCAAAGAAGTAGTTTCCTACATCTAGGTGCCCCCCGCCCCCCACTCAACTTTCAGTTTGAAGAAGGGACCCAACCCATGAAGAAGGGTCACCCATCCTTTTTCTCCAGAGATACTGCCTGACGCGCTGAGTTACTCGAGTACTTTGTGTCTCTTAAATAGATGAGAGGTCAGGATTAATCACTGAATCTGGTGGGTTTTCACACTTCTGTAACTCATGCCTGATGGGAGAGGGGAGAAGAGGGAGTGACCACGATGAGACTGGTCCTTGATCATGCTGCTGGCCCTGCCATGAAGTGTAGATGGAGTGCATAGAAGGAAGGTTGATTTACATAGGAAGGAACAGCAGATGCTGGTTTAAACCGAGGATAGACACAAAATGCTGGAGTAACTCAATGGGACAGGCAACCTCTCTGGAGAGAAGGAATGGATGACGTTTTGGATCGAGACCCTTCTTCAGACTGATTTGCGTGATGGTCTGAGCTTTGTCCATGACTCTGGGATTTCTTGTGGTTTTGAATGTAACTGTTCCCAAACCATCCTGTGATGCATCCTGAATAGAGGGTATTAGCTGTATGGAAAGGTTGGACGCACATTAGTTTAGTTTAGTTTAGAGATACAGCACGGAAACAGACCCTTCGTTCCACGCCACCCAGCAATCCCCACACACTAACACTATCCCACACACACTAGTGAGAATTTACAATTCTACCGAAGCCAATTAACCAACAAACCTGTACGTCTGGAGTGAGGGAGGAAACCAGGGCTCCCGGAGAAAGCCCACGCGGTCACACTTTGTAGAGACAGCACCCATAGTCAGGATCGAACCAAGGTCTTGGCGCTACATTCGCTGTAAGGCTGCAACCTGACCGCTGCGCCACCGTGACTGCCCTGTGATGGATTGTTGTCTTTGGAATGACAGTGATAGAGGGGAGACCTGGTAGAAGTCTATAAAGTTGTGCGAGCCATAGTAGAAGAATATAAAATTATGAGAGACATAGTTACAGTTTAGTTTAATGTCACCTGTACGAGGTACAGGGAAAAGCTTTTGTTGCATGCTAACCAGTCAGCGGAAAGACAATACATGATTACAATCGAGCCATTTACAGTGACTCATGATAAGGATGGATAAGGGAGAACCAGTAGATGCGGTGTATCTGGACTTTCAAAAAGACTTTGACAAGGTCCAACACAAGAGAATAGTAAGATTGAACGAGAACTTACCAGTTCGAAGGTTGATCTTTATTTCATGAGGAGTTGCGGTGAGGGATTTCGTGAAGAACCCGCCGGTACGCATGCGCGACATTCTTCAAAGTAGCGGTGTGGAATCACAGAAACAACAACAGAAATGACTTGGCATAGGAAGATTGAAGAGACTCTAATTACCAGTTGAGTATGATCGAGGGTTGGGAGCGGAGGGCACGAAATCCCTCACCGCAACTCCTCATGAAATAAAGATCAACCTTCGAACTGGTAAGTTCTCGTTCAATCTTACTATTTCATTTCGGAGTCACGTGAGTGACTTCGTGAAGACTTCAAAGCTTCTGTGATTACACGCCCTGGACCACGTCCATGCTGACACACCACTAGCAAGGATGGATGGGAGTAAACAAGTTGCTGAAACCAGGTTATACTGAAAAACAAAAGAATATTTATTAACAACAAAGCAAAACCCCTTATTCGGGGACATCCCCACGTTCTTGCCCTGCATTCAGCATGGCCTCCGCGAACTGTAGGGGAGCAGCAACAGGCTTATTGTAGAATCGCTGGAACACAGCTTCATTCGCCCATCCTGCTGTGGCGAGAATATGGTCCATGGGCACCTCCATGACCCTCGCCGCCGACGTCGATGCAGCCCTGGTGGAATGAGACTTGAACACATTAGTGTCAATACCTGACTTACCCAAGACGACCCGGAGCCACCTGGATATCGTCTGGACTGTCACTCGATGGTGAGGTCTCTTGTGAGTGACAAGCAGGTATTTCTCCATTCCTCTGATGCGTTCCGTCACTTTGACATAGTGGCGGATATGGGCGGCTAAACATAGCCTAGCATCTGCGGGGTATGCCGGGAACTTCAGCTGCAGCCCTGTGCACACAGGTCTATGCTGCTTTAGTAGCTCATCAATAAAGAAGACTACTTCTCCAGGGGTAGAGATCATCTTGTCGATGCGGAGTTTATGTAGCGTCTGTACCCTCTGTGCTGAAGTCAGTGCTAGTAACATCACCAGTTTCATAGTGAGTTTGTCCAGCTGTAGCCCTTGCATGGGCGACCACGACCTGAGCAGGGTTAGTACATCCCTGACATCCCAGGTGATGTTATAGCATGGTGTAGGCGGATTCATATTAAATATACCCCGCATGAGTCTGGACACTAGCCTGTCGGACCCTACCTCAATCTTGAGGTAGAATGACAACGCACTTCTGGCGCTGTTGATGGCACTGTAGCTTAAGTGTTCATCATGGTGCAACCCCGCGAGGAATTCCAGGACGTCAGCTATGGATGCATCGTCATAGGTGATGCGAGAGCGGCTACAGTGGGCTTCCCATTTCCTGATGTGGGAAAGGTATCTTCGCCTGGTCGACTCTCGGCAGAACGCTCCAATGGTATCCATGGTTCGAGTTGAGAGGCCATACTGCAGCAATGGCCTGGTTAGAACCTGCAAGCCAATAAATTTAAGTAGCGATGGCAGGGATGTGGCTCCCCTGACACAGGGTGAGTAACCAATTGTGGGAAACCCTCCAAGAGGACCCAAGGCTGACTGATCATTTCAAAGACCACCGGATCCCATGGCTGCGTGGGCCAGTCAGGTATAATAAGAATGCCGTTGGCAGCATCCATCTGGATCTTGCGCAATACCCGACTGATGAGGCAAAACGGTGGGAATGCATAGAAAAACCACTTCCCCCAGTCGAGTGAGAATGCATCCATCGCCATTGCCCCAGGATCTGGTTCCCATGAAACGTATGTTGGTACCTGATGGTTCAACCGTGACGCAAAGAGGTCAATAGCTGGTTGACCAAATTTGGCTGTAATTTTGGAAAAAATTTGAGGATGCAACATCCATTCGATGTTGTCATTAAACTTGCGTGATCTGGTGTCCGCCACAGTATTGAGCTCACCTGGTAAATAGGTAGCTGAAATCCAAAGATTTCTGTCAATGCACCAGAGCCAAATTGTATTAGCCAATTCATCACATGAAATCGACCTGGTACCTCCCATATGGTTTAAATATGCCACCGCAGTGGTATTGTCTATTTGGACATGGACATGAGCATCAATAAGATGGGAACAATAAGCTCGAAGTCCGTGAAATGCTGCAAGCAGCTCCAAATAGTTTATCCCGTGTGACAACAACATGGTAGACTCAAGGGTGTCCCATCTGCCCCCACAACTAGTACAGTTATCCGTAGCTCCCCAGCCATAGGAGCTTGCATCGGTTTGCAAGTACACCATCGGATTGGGCACAATAATGGGTTTGAATGAGCTACTGATATGGAGCACCCACCATTGTAACTCAATTTGAGCTTTAGAAGGCAGCCGCATTGGTCTATCAAAATGACCAGCGTTCCGCTTTAACGCGGAGATCTTGGCTCTTTGCAAATTATGATAATGCAAAGGCCCGTATTGGGCTGCTGGAAACAATGCTACGATTTTACCAATCACCTTAGCTGTTTGTCGAATTGATGGTGTACTGGCGCAGGCCAAATCCTGACATGCTTGGGTGACATCCCCAACCTTATTAGTCGGTATGGTGGCCCTCATGCAATTGGAATCCACCGTGAACCCCAGATAATCCATGACCTGGGAAGGGCAGAACTTGGACTTGTCTGGATGGACAATAAACCCCAGCCACTGAAAAATCGCGACAGTGGCTGAAACTCCCCATTCAGCTTCCTCCAGGGTTTTGCCAATAATCAGGATATCATCCAAATAGGCCATTACGATATGCTGCTGCATTCGTAACTGGGCCATAATAGGTTTTAACAATTTAGTAAATAGTCTAGGGGCTGTAGTAAGCCCATTTGGCAAAGCCCTGTATTGCCAGAGCTGACCCATCCAAACAAATTTTAAGAACTTCCGGTGATGTTTCCGAATGGATACAGAATAGTACGCATCTTTTAAATCAATGCATGCCATAAAGCAGCCATGCGAAATCAAAGATTTGGCTGTCTCAAAAGTGTCCATTTTAAAATGGGTGTATGTTACAAAAGTATTCAGATGGGTCAGATCAATAATCACTCGACAACCTCCATCCTTTTTCGGTCTGGTGAAGATATTGGAGACAAATTCAATTGGCTCGTGCATAGTTTTTTCTATCACGCCTTTTTGTTCTAACCGCAAAATCTCAGCAGAGCCTGCTGCCTGTTCAACGGCAGACAGCGTAAACTTCCGTTTAGGCATATGCTGGGATGGAGGAATGTCCCCGTTAATAAACTCAATAGTATGACCCCGAATACTCTGTAAAATAAACTCATCGGAAGTAATAGTCCCCCATGCCCCAGAAAAGAAACGGAGGCGCCCACCAACATGTGACGTTAAAGGAACAGAGAAATGAAAACCAGACCGCCTCACCTCCATGGTTACCGGCGGTCCTTGACATGTTTGGTTGGTCGTGGAGGTGCTGGGTTGGGCTGATAGTGTGGTGTCTTCATTTTCCACTGGGGCCGCTGCGGACCTGGCCCTAAAAAAGTCCGCTGCTGCTGGGCCTGTTGATAGCGAGGCGGAGCCGAAGTATAAGTTCTGGTTGATGTGGCAACCGGGCCTCGTGGCCGGGCAAGTGGAGCTTTCGGGGCCGACGGTCTGGGGGCGATCTGCGACCGCATGAGTCCCACCGTCTTGGCATGCTCGTCAAGCTCTTTGACCCTCTTCGGGAGGTCTTCTCCGAAGAGCTGTCGGGGCGGCGGTGGCGGCGGTGTTTTGCACAACCCAGCAAACTTCGGGTTGAGTGACAGGCGGATGCTGTGTTTACGAAAGGCATTTATCTCATGTTGGGTGGCACGTAACAGTGCCTGTGCATCCTCCTGGTCTAGATTTAGATCTTCCCCGTCGACCGACCGCGCAAAGGCGGTAATACCGGCCGTGAGGAGCTTCAGGTTCCGCTGGAGTTTCAACTCCTGATGACGGATAGCCACGCCGATGTTGCCCCATATGAGCGTATTGACCAAAGGCACATTGAGGGCATTGCAGTTAGACGGAGCCTTGTGGCGATGGATAGCCTGAGAGAGGACTTCCTTCTGGAGCTGATGGTTTGTGAGGAAGTCCACAGTGGCAGCCAGTTTGGGGTTGAGAGGAAGCCCAGTCGTGTGTGGAGCAGCGAACTTCGCCGCCACATCGAGATGTTCTTCCGGCGGCAATTCCGACGGAGGTGGTGTAGGGTCGACAAATCCTTCCTCGTCTGGCTGTTCGAGGCTGGCAATGGAGGCTGGTGAGACTGCCCTGTGCCTGTCGATGCTGGACACTTGCTGCTGTTGGCTGTGTAGCAGAAGCTCCAGTAGCCGCTCCATGCAGTCAATACGCCCACCAGCCTGAACACTCGGGTGGTCGGAGTCCTCCGGCTCAGAAATATTGCCGGGGCTCCTCTCATTGGCCCGCACCTCGTCGAGGCGATCCCGGTGCCGGTAGTTGTCGCTGCCAGCCGCCGAAGCGAAACCGCGCGATTCCCGCACGGGAGATGTGTTCAACCGCCTCCATTTAGCGGGAGCGGAAGCCGCTGCCACGGAGGGCAAATGCGGCGGGGAGTCGTCACCAGCCGGAGCATGGAGACCCGACGCCCGCTCGGGCTTGCCGGCTGCCAAATCATGGAATTTGCCGACGCATGGTCTCATTCTCCCATCCATGGGGGACTCGGCGACCGAGGCGGGACCCTACCCAAACGACCCGTCCCGGCGTCGAGGGTTGGGGGGTGGACACTGGACCTCACAGTGGACCTGGGTCCCGCCGTTCAACCAGACCGCAGCTCGGCGGCAGGTAATGCCTTAGCCCCAGAAGGGTTAGGCTTGCGGGCTCCTCCCCTCCCCCTGCTCAGAGGGCTGAGGGAGGAGGGCCGTGCGGCTGCACGCAACCCCTTGCCCGAGGTCGCCAACGGGCCCGCTGGCGACCTGAATGCTGCAGCAGGGTCTACCTGCTCTGGTGGCACACCGCAGTCCTGCTCCTCGAACTCCTCCCCGGAGCTGCGGTGTGTTAGCGGGTCCGGACCTGCAGGAACAGGGCTCCCCAGTTTCCCCGCGTTCCTCCCGGCCCCAGGTGTAGTCGATAATGAGGGCGCCGGGACAGATGGCCATCGACTCCGACCGGACGTCTTTCGGCCCTTCGTACTCCCGTCCATGTCCTTGCTGAAAGATAAATCAAACAACAAGGACCAACCAACTTAAGGTTAGTTTCACTCACCTAAGCGGTCCCTTATGAAGGGCTGGCGGGGAGCGCACCCCACCGCCAGCCGTCGGCAGCAATGCGTTGCGACGATATGTCGCGCATGCGTACCGGCGGGTTCTTCACGAAGTCACTCACGTGACTCCGAAATGAAATAGTGTGCAAAATTAGAGCACATGGTATTGGGGGTAATCTATTGACATGGATAGAGAACTGGTTGGCAGACAGGAAGCAAAGAGTAGTAATTAACGGGTCCTTTTCAGAGAAGCAGGCAGTGACTGGGACCCCAGTTGTTTACAATATATATTAACGATTTAGTCGAGGGAATTAAATGTAACATCGCCAAGTTTGCAGATGACACAACACTGGGTGGCAGTGTGAGCTGCAAGGAGGATGCTATGAGGCTGCAGGGTGACTTGGATAGGTTGGTTGAGTGGGCAGATGCATGGCAGATTCGGTATAATGTGGATAAATGTGAGGATATTCACTTTCGTGGCAAGAACAGGAGGCCAGATTATTATCTGAATGGTGTCATTAGAAAATGGGGAGGTGCAACAAGACCTGGGTGTGCTTGTACATCAGTCACTGAAAGTAAGCATGCAGGTACAGCAAGCAATAAAGAAAGCAAATGGCATATTGGCCTTCATTGTGAGAGGATTTGAGTTTCGGAGCAAGGAGGTCCTACTGCAGTTGTACAGGGCCCTGGTGAGACCACACCTGGAGTATTGTGTACAGTTTTGGTCTCCTAATTCGAGAAAGGGCATTCTAACTTTTGAGGGAGTGCAGTGTAGGTTCACCAGGTTAATCCCCGGGATGGCGGAACTGATATATGATTTCATTTCGGAGTCACGTGAGTGACTTCGTGAAGAACCCGCCAGCACGCATGCGCGATATCGTCGCTCGCATTTGCAGTCGACGGCTGGAGGAGGAGCGCGGCTCACCACCAGCCCTCAAAAGGACCAACTCAGGTAAGTATAACCAACCTTGAGCTGGTTCGGTTTGTCTGTTTGTGTATTTTTCCCTACAGAAAACCATGGACAAAAGGAGTAAGAGCCACAGGACATCCGCTAGGACCTGTCGGCCACCGAGCCCGGAGCTCCCTTCTACAGCACCTGCTGGAAGGACCGGGAAAAAGGCGCGAAAATCGGGGAGCCCTGTAGTCACAGGACCCGAATCACCGACACAGCTGAGCTCTAGCGGAGTTCCCGCAGAGCAAGGAGTCGGAACAGCGCCGGAGCAGGTGGACCCTGACTCCATTTCTCTCTCGCCAACTGGATCATTGGCAGAGGTGAGCAAAAAGGGTTTACGTGCTGCTGCACGGCCCTTCTCCCTGAGCCCTCATAGCAGAGCCAGGGATAGAGCTCGAGAACCCAGCCCTTTACGGGCAGAGGGTTCACCAGGAGCCGCTAGATTGCGGCCTGGTGCATCAACGAGACCTGAGTCCACTGGCAGACCAAGGAGGGCCAGTAGAGACTCACCACCTAGGTGGGCCAGGAGCAGTCACACAGGTGGAGTCTCGCCACGGTCACCGCTTCCCCCGCTGGGGGCTGGACGGGACCGTACGCCGTCTGGGTCCAGGAAAAGGACAGTCGGCAAGCCCGCGCGGATGTCGGGTCACCACGCCGAGGCGTCGGGTGCCGACTTTTCGCCGCCTATGCCCTCAGAGGCAGCCGGATACAGCTCAGCCAAAGGAAGGCGTATGAGCAGATCCGCGCGGGAGTCGTTCAGTTTCGCTGAGGCGGCTGGTAGCGACTTATCGTCACGGCACCGACATTACCTCGATGAGGTATGGGCCGATGATAGGAGCCTCAGAAGTTCCTTCGGGCATGAGGACTCTAACCGCCCATTCACGCACGATGAAGGGCGCATAGACCGGATGGAGAGGATCATGGAACAACTCCTGTTCAATCAAAGACAGGAAACTCACAGTTCCAGGGGACTCATGAACATATCCCCATCATCTATGGGTAGCATGAGGCCAGAAGAGGAGGAAATCTTGGTACATGCCCCAGTTGCACCTGAAGTTCCCCAGGAAGAACTCCTGGACGTGGCAGCCAAGTTTGGATTACCCATATCAACGGGACAACCCCTCGACAACAAGTTGGCCGCTACCATAGATTTCCTCACGAACCATCAGCTACAGGAGGAGGTCCTTGCAAAGGCCATGGATAGACATAAGGCGCCGGGCAATTGCAATTCGCTCAATGTGCCTATAGTCAACATGCCTATTTGGGGCAATATTAGCCCAGGCATTCGAACTCAGGAAGTGAAATTACAAAGAATCCTGAAGTTGCTTACATCTGGGATAACCGCGTTTGCAAGGTCGGTGGATGGAGTGGATCTAAACACCGAACAGGAGGATGCCCTGGCTCTACTTTGCAACACGCAATACGAAATTAATGTTTTTAGAAAAAGCATTATTAAGCCAACATTAAACCCCAAATTTGCGGGAATATGTAGAGCACCTCCAACACCACCACCCAGACAGCTATTCGGAGAAGACCTCCCGAAGCAGGTCAAAGAGCTAGATGACCATGCAAAAACAGTGGGTCTGATGAGGTCACACACCATGACCAGACAGACGGCCAAGAAAACACCTTTTTTCAGGCCACGAGGTCATACCGAAAGGCCAGCAAGGACCTACGTTCCGGCGCCTCCTATGCACCAACAGCCTCAACAGCCCAGGCCTTTTTTAGGGCTAGGCCCTCAACGGCCAGCATGGAAAATGCGGTTTCCTTACTACCAGCGCAACCCAGCACCTCCACGTCCCACCAAACACGCCAGGGACCACCGATAACCATGAAGGTAAGGCGGTCTGGGTTTCATGCACTGGCATGTCTAACCTCACATGTTGGGGGTAGGCTACGGGGGTTCAAGGATGCATGGGAAAACATCACCTCGGATGAGTTTATTTTACAAAGTATTCAGGGTTATGAGATTGAGTTCACAAATGGCCAAATTCCTCCACCTCAGCATATGCCGAATCGCAGATTTGCACTTTCCAGGAAGGAAACAGCAGTAGGCTATGCTGAAATATTAAGGCTACTAGAGAAAGGTGTGATAGAAAGAACCACACATGAGCCGATTGAGTTTGTTTCCAATATATTTACTAAAACCAAAAAAGATGGTGGATGTCGAGTCATTATAGATCTAACCCATTTGAATACCTTTGTACAATATACCCATTTCAAAATGGACACGTTTGAAACAGCCAAATCTTTGATTTCTGAGGGCTGCTTCATGGCATGCATTGACTTAAAAGATGCATACTATTCAGTATCCGTTCAGAAACATCACAGGAAGTTCTTGAAATTCATTTGGATAGATCAACTTTGGCAATATAAAGCTTTGCCCAATGGGCTTACCACAGCCCCTAGATTGTTTACCAAATTACTTAAACCAGTGTTAGCCACACTGAGGAGGGCAAATCACACGGTCATGGCTTATCTAGATGATATCCTCATTATTGGGCACACATTGGAATCAGCAAAATTGGCAGTTTCAGCCACCGTGGAAATATTCCAAAAAATGGGATTTATTATCCATCCAGATAAATCAAAGTTCTGTCCTTCACAGATCATGGACTATCTGGGGTTCACGATAGATTCCAATCACATGATTGTCACCATACCAACTAACAAGGTTGGGGATGTCATTCTAACATGCAAGAACCTGGTCTGCGCCAGTATACCATCAATCAGACAAACTGCTAAGGTAATTGGGAAAATTGTAGCAGTTTTTCCAGCTGCTCAATTCGGACCTTTACATTATCAAAATTTACAAAGATCCAAGATTTCAGCATTGAAATTGAATGCTGGACATTTTGATAGACCTATGCAGCTGCCACTAAAGGCAAAAATTGAGTTACAATGGTGGATTGACAATATCCATAACTCATTTAAACCCATCATTGTGCCTCGTCCGGTGGTATACTTACAAACAGACGCAAGCTCCCATGGCTGGGGAGCTACGGACAACAACACTAGTTGTGGGGGCAGATGGGATTCACTAGAATCTACCCTTTTGTTAACACAAGGGATAAATTATTTGGAGATGCTTGGGGCATTCCACGGACTTAGAGCTTATTGTTCAAACCTTACTGACACTCATGTCCGTCTCCAAATAGACAACACCACTGCGGTGGCATATCTAAATCATATGGGTGGTACCAGGTCAATTTCATGTGATGAATTGGCTAATACAATTTGGCTCTGGTGTATTCAAAGGAATATTTGGATTTCAGCTACCTATTTACCAGGTAAGCTCAACATAGTGGCGGACACCAGGTCACGGAAATTCAATGATAACATCGAGTGGATGTTGAATTCCCAAATATTCAAACAAATTACAGCCAAATTTGGCAAGCCGGATATTGACCTTTTTGCGTCACGGTTAAACCATCAGGTACCAACATATGTATCATGGGAACCAGATCCTGGGGCAATAGCGATGGACGCTTTCTCGCTAGACTGGGGGAAATGGTTTTTCTATGCATTTCCCCCATTTTGCCTCATCAGTCGGGTATTGCGGAAAATCCAGCTAGATGCTGCTAATGGCATCCTTATCATACCCGACTGGCCTACTCAGTCATGGTATCCGGTGGTCCTTGGGATGATCAGTCAACCATGGGTCCTCTTGGAGGGTTGCCCAATATTGGTGACGAACCCCGTTACAGGGGAACCACATCCCTGCCATAGTCATTTGGATTTATTGGCTTGCAGGATTTGAACAGGCCATTACTGCAGTATGGCCTATCATCAAGGACCATGGACACCATAGGAGCATCATGCAGGGAGTCCACAAGACGGCAATATTTATCGCACATCAGGAAATGGGAAACCTACTGCGGCCGCTTGGACATTGCATATGACTCCGTGTCAATCACAGATGTGCTGGAGTTCCTTGCGGGGTTACATCATGACGAACACCTCAGCTATAGTGCCATCAACAGCGCCAGGAGCGCACTATCATACTACCTCAATTTGGAGGTAGGATCCAATAAGTTGGTGTCCAAACTGATGCGGGGAATATTTAATTCCAATCCGCCTAGACCGCGTTACAACGTTACCTGGGATATTGGGAATGTACTGACCCTGCTCAGGACGTGGTCGCCCATGATTGGGCTTGAATTGGACAGACTCACCCTGAAGTTGGTGATGTTATTGGCACTTACTTCGGCACAAAGGGTACAGACTCTTCATAAGATCAAGATTGATAGAATGATCTCTACCCCAGAAAAGGTTATTTTCTTTATTGATGAATTGCTTAAACAGCACAGGCCTGGGTTTACAGGTCTGCAGCTGGTGTTTCCAGCATACCCCGCTGATGCCAGGCTATGTTTAGCCACCCACATCCGCCACTATATTAAAGTGACGCGGAAATTAAGGGGAATGGAGCAATACTTGCTAATCAGCCATAAGAGACCTCACCATAGAGTGACGGTACAGACTATCTCCAGATGGCTCAGAATCGTTTTGAACGAAGCAGGTATAGATACTAATGTATTTAAATCCCATTCCACCAGGGCTGCATCTACGTCGGCGGCAAAGGTCATGGAGGTGCCCATGGACCATATTCTAGCCGCAGCGGGATGGGCCAGTGAAGCCACCTTTCAACGGTTTTATAATAAACCTATTACCGCTCCTGGAATGTTTGCAGAAGCTGTACTGAATGCAGGCCGAGGTCATTCGGCTGTTCCCCAGTGAGGGGTTTTTTCTTTTGTTATTATTAATAAATATTATTATTTTTCAGAACTAGCAGTCTGAAAATTTTTGATACTCCTGTCCATCCTTATCGTGGCGTGTGTGATAGCATGGACGTTGTCCAGGGCGTGTAATCACAGAGCTTTGAAGTCTTCACGAAGTCACTCACGTGACTCCAAAATGAAATAGTAAGATTAAACAAGAACTTACCAGTTTGAAGTTTGATCTTTATTTTATGAGGAGTTGCGATGAGGGATTTCGTGCCCTCCGCTCCCAACCCTCGATCATAAAGTCAACTGGTAACTAGAGTCTCTTAAATCTTACTATCACAAGTCATTTCCTTTGGTTTGTTGGTTCTGTGATTCCACACCGCTGCTTTGAAGAGATGTCGCGCATGCGTGCTGACGGGTTCTTCACGAAATCCCTCATCGCAACTCCTCATAAAATAAAGATCAAACTTCAAACTGGTAAGTTCTCGTTTAATCTTACTATTAATATATATTAACAATTTGGAAGAGGAAATTAAATGTAACATCTCCAAGTTTGCGGATGACACAAAGCTGGGTGGCAGTGTGAGCTGCGAGGAGGATGCTGTGAGGCTGCAGGGTGGCTTGGATAGATTGGGTAAGTGGGCAGATGCATGGTAGATGCAGTATACTGTGAACAAATGTGAGGTTGCATACTTTGATGGCAAGAACAGGAAGGCAGATTATTATCTGATGGTGTCAGATTAGGAAAAGGGGAGGTGCAACGAGACCAGGGTGTGCTTTCATCAGTCACTGAAAGTATGCATGCAGTTACAGCAGGCAGTGAAGAAAGCAAATGGCATGTTGGACTTCATTGCGAGAGGATTTGAGTTTAGGAGCAAGGAGGTCCTACTGCAGTTGTACAGGGCCCTGGTGAGACCACACCTGGAGTATTGTGTACAGTTTTGGTCTCCTAATTCGAGAAAGGGCATTCTAACTTTTGAGGGAGTGCAGTGTAGGTTCACCAGGTTAATTCCCGGGACTGATATATGATGAAAAAATGGGTTGACTGGGCTTGTATTCAATGGAATTTAGTTGGATGGGATAGAAATATATAAAATTCTTAAGCAATTAGTGTAGATGCAGAAACGATGTTCGCAATGTTGGGGGAGTCCAGAACCAGGAGTCACAGTTTAAGAGTAAGGGGTAGGCCATTTAGGACTGAGATGAGGAAAAACATTTTTACCCAGAGAGTTATGAATCTGTAGAATTCTCTGCCACAGAGGGCAGTGGAGACCAATTCACTGGATGTTTTCAAGTGAGAGTTAGATTTAGGTCTTGGTGCTAGCGGAATCAAGGAATATGGGGAAAACTCAGGAACAGGTTAGTGAATTTGAATAATCAGCGATGATCATATTGAATGGTGGCTCTGGCTCGAAGGGCTGAATGGCCTACTCCTGCATCTAATTTCTATGTTTCTATGTAATAACATTTAGTGCAAAGTAAAGCCAGTAAAGTCTGATCGAGGTATAGTCCAAGTCATCAATGAGATGGATAGTAGTTCAGGGTTGCTCTCTGGTTGTGGTGGAGTGATGGATCAGCAGATGGTTCAGTTGCCTGAGAACAGCTGGGAAGAAACTGTCCCTGAATCTGGAGGTTTTCACACTTCTATCTTATTTGCCTGATAGGGGAGGGGAGAGGAGAGAGTGACTCGTCCTTGATTATGCTGCTGGCCTTGCCAAGGCAGCGTGAGGTATAAATGGAGTAAATGGAAGGGAGGTTGGTTTGTGTGATGGTATGGGCTGCGTCTACAATTCACTGCAATTTTTTCTGGTCATGGATAAACCTGTTCCCAAACAAAGCTTTGATACATCCTGATAAAATGCTTTCTATTGGGCATCTGTAGAAGTTGGTGAGAACCCACCCACCCACCATTGGGTGGCGCCACCGCAGTGGCTGCCCCGCCAGCAGCTTGTCAGTCTTTTCGCTTTTTTTGTTATTTTTAGTGAGTCGAAATGTTTGTTTTAAGACTTCTCGGTATGTCTTATATGAGGGGTGGTGGGGGGGAATAGGGGGGAACTGTTTTTCAATCACTTACCTGGGCGGAGATGCGTCCTTTCTCCATGTCGTAACTTATACCCCCTCGCATCTACCAATTCGATTGGCGTGGCCTATCCGACCGGAGACTGGCCCAGAGCCCAGAGCTTCAGCAGCAGGCACAACGCAGAATTACCATCGCGGAGCCTGGGGTCCTGTCGAGGGTCGCCAGTGATGGAGCTCCGTCCAGCGAGGTCTGCTGACTTTTACACCGTGGAGTTGTGGTCTGCGGACCTTCTAGTCGTGGGCGTGGCGCTGACTTTAACAGTGTGGAGCCTGGGATCTTTTGGCGAGGATCGCCAGTATTGGAGCTCCGTCCAGTAGGGCCTGTAGACTTCGGAAGCCACGGTCTCCGGTAAGAAGCGGCCGATTCGGAAACTCCAAGCTGCAGGGTGTTCCGATTCGTTCTGTCGCCGGAGTTTCAATCGTCCTGGCAAGAGGGCCTGTATATTGGGCCATCCACAGCGGCGACTGTGAAAGGTTCTAGACCACGGGTGATCAAAAGGAGGAAGATTAACTAAACTTTATTGGCTTCCATCACAGTGAGAAATGTTATGCTAAATTCTATTGTGTATTGTGCTCTTTCTGTTCGTATGGCTCTATGGTGTCACAAATGTCACTGTACCAATTGGTGCATGTGACAATAAATGTGAACTTGAACTTGAACTTCAGTTGTAGGGGACATGCCAAACTTCCTAAGCCTTCTCGGGAGGTAAAGGTGTTGGTGTGCTTTCTTGAATATGAGTGGTCCAGGAGAAGTAGTTGGTGATATTGACTCCTAGTAATTTGTTTTCAACCATCTCAACTTCGGCACCGTCAATGCAAACTGGGGCATGTGTACCGCTTCACTTCCTGAAGTCGATCATTATCTCCTTTGCCTTGCTGACATTGAGAGAAAGGTTGTTGTCGCAACACCAAGACAAGAGGTTCTCAATCTCCTTCCTGTACTCCGTCTCATCATTATTTGATATCCGGCCCACAATGGTGGTGTCGTCTGTGAATTTACAAATGGAATTAGATTTGTACATGGCTGCACAGTGGTGGGTGTACAAGGAGTAAAGAAGGGGCTGAGAACACATGGGGCAAGGGGTCACAGCCTAAGGATAAGGGGGAAATCCTTTAGGACCTAGATGAGAAGGACTTTTTTCACACAGGCAGTGGTGGGTATCTGGAACTCTCTGCCACAGAGGGTAGTTGAGGCCAGTTCATTGGCTATATTTAAGAGGGAGTTAGATGTGGCCCTTGTGGCTAAGGGGATCACAGGGTATGGAGAGAAGACAGGTACGGGATACTGAGTTGGATGATCAGTCATGATCATATTGAATGGCGGTGCAGGCTCGAAGGGCCGAATGGCCTACTCCTGCACCTAATTCCTTTGTTTCTATGTTTCTATCCTTGCGGAGCCCCCGTGTTGAGGATTGTCGTGGAGGATGATTTGTCCCCTATCCTCACTGATTGGGGTCTGTTGGTCAGGAAGTTGAGGATCCAGTTGCAGAGATGAGTGCTCACACCAAGTCCTGCTAGTTTGGTGATGAGCTTGCATGGTTTAATGGTGTTAAAGGCAGAGATGTAGTCTATGAATAGGAGTCATAGATACAGTAGATTGTCAGCATGTCTAACGCTGGTTGAGCATAACTTTAAGGTGAGATGAGCAAAATTTAACAGGGATGTGCAGTGAAAGTTTTTATGCAGAGTGTGGTGGGTGCTTGGATTATGTTGCCAGGGGTGGTGGTGGAGGCAGAGAGGATAGTGGCTTTTTAGCTAGGATAGGATATGCAGGGAACGGAGAGAGATGGACCACCCGCAGGCAGATGAGATTAATTTTTCTTGGCATCTTGTTCGGCAAAGACATTGTAGGAAAAAGGGCGTGTTCTTCTGCTGTAGTGTCCTATGTAGGGAGGAACTACATAGTTTAAATTGTAGACACAAAATGCTGGAGTAACTCAGCGGGACAGGCAGCACCTCTGTAGAGAAGCAATGGGTGATGCGTCGAGAAGGTCTTGGGTCGAGAAGGGACCTGAAAATGAAGAAGGGTCTCGACCCAAAACGCCACCCATTCCTTCACTCTAGAGATGCTGCTTGTCCCGCTGAGGTACTCCAACTTGTTGTGTCTATGTTCTTCTGTACTGTTCTATGTTCTATGTTCTATATTGATGGTTTTTCCATTGCCAAGCCCGCCACCATGAATATCAGGAGTCAGGCACGGGTTATTGGTAGCGGACGATCAGCCATGATCACAATGAATGGCGGTGCTGGCTCAAAAGGCCGAATGGCCTCCTCCTGCACCTATTTTCTATGTTTCTATGTTAAATCAAACCAAGGTCCGAAGCCATCTCAGCGGTGCAGGTGACGGTGAATGCAAGGTGTTTATAACATGAACAGGGTTGTCAATGACAAGCAGAAGAGGGTTTGAGTTCCTGTGAAGCAGAGTATAAAGGGCCTGTCCTACAAGCATGCAACTCTATGTGATGAACGCGATCAAACTAGAAGCGGGGCCGCGCGGAGGTCGGGTGATCCCCTGTACAGGGCCGTTCCCACCAGCATGCGCCTGCATGCGGCAAGCACAACCAAACCGGCAGTAGGGGCCGCGCGGAGGTCGGGTGAGTGGCGCAACGCGGCGCAAAGTGAGGCGAACTTGGAGCGAAGTCTAAGGTAAGTTCGCCAGGACAGAGAGGGGCACACAGAGAGGGGCACAGAGGCACACACACACAGAGGGCCACAGAGCCACACACATAGAGAGTCACGGAGGCACCTACAGATAGGTTCACGGAGGCACGATGTCGGGGCGGTGTGTAATGCGTCGAGGCGACTGTGAGCCGACAAGCCGTTGCCGCGCGGAATTTTTGGACATAGTCAGTTTTTCGGAGCCCCACGCGGTGTCGGGATGAACTCCGCACAATTCCGCACGGCTCCGACGATTGAAGTGGGACCGGCCCCGCGACGCCGGACGGCTCAAGCGACCACGTTAGGTTGCGCTCATCGCATAGAGTTGCATGCTGGTGGGACAGGCCCTTAACTTTATTTAAAAGGTGTGACATGGTGGTGACACACAGCACTCAGCAGTACACTCATACACACACAAACCAAGGGCTGGTAAAGGAAGTCAACAGTGTTTCATTGGCAAAATGGGTAGGAAGGAACTGCAGATGCTGGTTTACTAACCAACTCCAGCTTTTTGTGTCTATGTGTCTTCCTGACCTATTCGACACTTAGAGCAGAGTTTTCTGCAGATTCACTTTGTACTTTTCATGGGGAGAATGTACAAACTCCGTACAGACAGCACGCATAGTCAGGATCAAACCTGTCCTTCAGAATCCCCTCCAACAATTTCCCCACTATTGTCGGCAGCCTGTAATGGCCTAGCTTGTCCTTGGCACAACATTAGCCACCCTCCAGTCTTACAGATCTAAACTCATGGCTAAAGATGGTGCAAATATCACAGCAAGAGCCCCTTCAATTCCCTCCCTTGCCTCCCACAAAGTCCAAGATTGCATTTGTTCAGGCCCTGGGGATTTAACCACCTTAGTGCACTTTAAAGCACCAATATCTCTCTGGTATTTCGTACATGGGCCAAGGCATCACAACAATGCCTCATTTTCTTGGCTTCCATAATCTTCTCAGTAAATGTAGATGAGAAATATTTATTTGATAGACAAAAAATGTTGGAGTAACTCGGCGGGTCAGGCAGCATCTCTGGAGAAAAAGGAATAGGTGACGTTTCGGGTCGGAACCCTCATCAGACGGATGAGCCGAACCGAACCGTCACCTCTCCATGTTCTCCATCACTTGCACCACTGAGATGGCTTCTGACCTTAGTTTGATTTAGTTTTGACAGCCTGGCCCTTCAGCCCAACAGGAGCATGCTGCCCCTTGCTACCTCATTTTGGAGAGCCTCCTAATACCAACTGTCCCAGCAAACAGACTCTCCCAATCACCCTCTGCACATTCCCATGTATCGGCCTGACCCACGGCCGGCTGCCTCTGGGAGATGGGAAACAAAACAGGATCAGTGACGTTATGTAGTGCATTGTACGGGATGTGCAACACAGACCAGGACCAGCTGGGGCTGGTCAAAGCTGCCCTCCCCCTCCCCCTCCCCCTCCCCCCTCCCCCTCCCCCCTCCCCCTCCCCCTCCCCCCTCCCCCTCCCCCTCCCTCAGTAGTGGAACAATAAAGCCATGTTGTGAAGTGGTCGTGGTTTTGTCCAGTCTCTGGGGGATGGGGGGGATGGGGGGGAGGGGGGGTCAGCATCTCCGGGGCCACAGGGTGGGCTTGTCCAAAGTCTGACCCCCTGGCTGTGAGGTGCATCACTGGGTCTGTCTCACACTGAGAGGCCTGGGAGTGTGGGGCCCAGTGACTGTACACGTTCGTTTAGTTTAGAGATGCAGCACGGAAACAGGCCCTTCAGCCCTCCGAGCCCACGCTGACCAGCGATTCATTACCACTGCCCAACACACACTGGGAACAATTTACATTTTTACTGAAGTCAATTAACCTACTAACCTGCACGTCTTTGGACTGTGGGAGGAAACCGGAGCACCCGGAGAAAACTCACACGGTCACGGGGAGTACGTACATACTCTGAACAGACACCACCTATAGTCAGGATTGAACCCCAGTCTCTGGCACTGTGAAGCAACAACTCTACCGCTGCGCCACTGTGCTGCCCGCTGCTCCTATGCCGGGATCTCTGCCCACACCGTCCACACGGCCAGAGCTCGGCATTGCTCGGCATACGAACACAGGGAGACGGGGGGATTAGATAAACCAAACATCATGTTCAGCATGGACATCGTGGGCCGAAGGGCCTGTTCCCGTGCTGTAGTGAAATATTTCTCTAAGCCTGGCACGACCTGAATGTGGACTCTCCTTCAGAGTCATCCCAATGGGACAACTTCAATCCAGTCACGTAACTGGAACATCATAGAGAGGCACGGCACAGAAACAGGCCCTTCAGCCCACCAAGCCCACCCTGACCATCCACAATTGGCAGCACGCAGACCTGTAGAACCGCTGCCTTACAGCGCCAGAGAACTCAGGATCATTCCAGACCTCGGGTGCTGTCTCTGTGGAGTTTGTACGTTCTCCCTGTGACCATGTGGGTTTCCTCTGGGTGCTCCGGTTCTCTCCCACATCCCAACGACGTGCGGGATTGTAGGTTAATTGGCCCTCTGTAATTTGCCCGTCATGTGCAGTTAATGGATGAGAAAGTGGGATAGCATAGAACTAGTATGAATGGGTAATACTAGCACTCAGCACTATACCTCAGCACTTCAACTCCCCCTCCCATTCCAAATCCAACCTTTCTGTCCTGGGCCTCCTCCATGGCCAGAGCTCCACCATAATTTGGTGGAGCAGTTCCTCATATTTCGCTTGGGCAGTTTACACCCCAGCCGTATGAACATTGACTTGTCGAATTTCAGGTAGTCCCTGCTTTCTCCTCCCCTTCCCAGCTCTCCTCAGCCCACCGTCTCTGCCTCTTCCTTTCTTCTTCCCCCCTCCCCCCCCCCCAACCCTCACATCAGTCTGAAGAAGGGTCTCGACTTGAAACGTCACCAATTTCCTTCACTCCATAAATGCTGCCTCACCCGCTGAGTTTCTCCAGCATTTTTGTCTACCTAGTATGAATGGGTGATCGATTTGTTGGCATGGTGGGCCGAAGTGTCTGTTTAAATGCTGTATCTCTAAAATATATATATTTTTAATTCAACTCATGTACACTAATCCCTCATTAATGTAATCCACCATTATTCTCTCCATGTTGTCATTATTTAATATAATTTACAGAGTTCAATTAACCCACAAATATGTACACGGAGTGCTGGAGTAACTCAGTGGGTTAGGCAGCATCTGAGAACATGGATAAGTGTCATTTCAGGTCAAGACATTCTTCAGAATGATTGTGGGATGAGAGGGGTGGAAGATGGAAGAGAGGGGGGACAGAACAAAGCTTGTTGAGTGATAGGTGGATGCAGGTAAAGAGGGCGGGTTGATAGGTAGATGGCTGGAGAAAGGCCAGAGATGAAAAGACAAAAAGTGTGAGAAGGATAGAAGAGTAAATTGTGAAGCCAGAGGGAGGAATATAGATGGAAAGAGAAGGGGGGGGGGGGGGGAGAAACGGGTGTGGGTCCAGGTGGAGGACAGAGAAGAAAGGGGGGGAGGGTGGAGGGTGGAAGAGGGTGGGGGGGGGGGGGGTTGTTGTTTGTAGGCAAATTACAGTACCTCAAATGCTGTTGATACTGTTCATACCTTGGCTGTGAAAGCTGCCCAAGTGGAATTTGATGTGCTGTTCCTCCAGTTTGTGTGTGGCCTCACTTTGGCAATGTAGGAGGCCCAGGACAGAAAGGTCAGTGTGGGAATGGGAAGGGGAATTAAAATGGTCAACAACTGAGAGATCCATCAGGCCTTGGCGGAATGAGAACAAGTGTTCAGCAAAACGGTCTCTGAGTCTGCACTTGGTCTCGCCGATGTACAGGAGGCCACATCAGCAACACTGGATGCAGTAGATGAGGTTAGTGGAGGCGCACGTGAACCTCTGTCTCACCTGGAAGGACTGTTGGGTCCCTGAATGGAGGAGGTATAGGGACGGATGTTACATCTCCTGCGGTTGCAGGGGAAGGTACCTGGGGAGGGGGTGGTTTGGATGGGAAGGGATGAGTTAACCAGGGAGTTGTGGAGGGAGCGGTCTCTGTGGAACGCGGAAAGGGGTGAGATGGGAAGATGTTATTAATGGTGGGATCATGTAGAAGGTGATTGAGGTTGGCATGTCAGAGGATGATGTGTCGGATTCGGAGGCTGGTGGGGTGAAAGATGAGGACCCAGGGGAACTCTTGTTCCATCTGGGGTGAGAGGGAGCAAGAGCAGAGCTACGGGACACAGAAGAGACGTGGGTGAGGGATCCATCTGTGGGGCTATGGAGTGAGGAATGATGGATGATTCTCTTACCCACTCTGTCCGGGCTTGCCCTCATTATCTCCGCTCTCAGGGAGGCCGACAGGAAACAGACTTGTAAACAAGAGTTAGCTTCCTGCCGCGTCCAACCTCTGTCTGAGTGCCTGAGACTGGGTTGAGACTTGAACACCTCCATCGGAGAGAGAGGGGCAGAGAGGAGAGGGAGAGAACGAGAGGGGAGGAGAGAGGGTGAGAGGGAGGGAATAGGGAGAGAGAGAGAGACAGAGCGGGAGTGGGAAGGAGAGGGAGAGAGGGGTAGAGAGTGGGACGGAGAGAAAGGGAGATGGCAGGAGAGAGGGAGTGAGACAGTACCCTGCACAGAACAGGTGGAGGGATGGGCCTTGAGCACAGGTACCAAGACCATAGACAGCCCATAGTGTTTGCATCCCCATGTAACGTAGTCCTCACTCCCCAGCTCTTCCTGCCACATCTCTACCCTCTCCAGCACGAGATGTCCCTCCCCTTCCACACATTATTCCAGGGTAACACCAGTGTGCTGGGTTACATTTCACACCGAGCTTCCTTCCAAATAGTTTCCAAATACTTTTTTCAGTGCATCTCCTCCCAGGAGGGTGAGGAATGTGAGCATTGTGGTTTGGAATAACACATAGATCAGAAACCACGTGTTTGTGGGCACGTCCTTGCTTCAGTGGACAAATGGGACTAGCTCAGATGGGGCATCTTGGCCAGCATGGTCGGGTTGGGCCTGTTTCCGTGAGCCTCTGACACCATTCCCGCTCGACCAACATCATTTTCCTACCCATCACCAATCTCCTGCTCAATTCTTCATGTACAATGGGGCAGCACAGTGGCGCAGCGGTAGAGTTGTTGCCTCACAGCGCCAGAGACCCGGGTACGATCCTGACTACAGGTGCTGTTTGTGCAAAGTTTGTACGTTCTCCCTGTGGGTTTTCTCGAATAACTTTGGTTTCCTCCCACATTCCAAAGACGTACAGGTTTGTAAGTTAATTGGCTTGGACTAAATGTAAAAATTGCCCCTAGTGTAGGATAGCATTAGTGTGCGGGGATCGCTGGTCGGCACAGACTCGCTGTATCTCTAAACTCAACTAAACTGTTTTCCTTAAGGCACTGGAGGTTCTAGGTGTGAGTGCTGGTGTGTGGCTGTGAGGTGCTGGACCCGGCCTAGATGTCTAGGGAATGGTTCTCAGGACCGGGTCAGCAACTCCAGCAACTCCACGCTGGATGACCTCAGGGCCATCCGGGAAAACTAGTGTTTCCTGGGCAGGACCTACAATGAGGTTGTCACGCCAAGGATACGGGAAGAACGAAGGTGTGTGACTGAGAGAAAGGGTGGAACCAAGGAGTGCAGGAGACCCAGGTGGCTGTGCCTAATGAAAACTGGTACACCCTCTTGGGAACTGACAGGGGAGACGATGCTTCCAGTCCGAGCGGCTGACATGTCGGTGGCTCCAATCCTAGAGATCGGACTCAACCAGCGAGACCAATGTCAGGCAGAGCTATAGTAGTGGGTGACTCCATTGTCCGAAGAGCAGACAGGAGATTCTGTGGCGGCAGACGAGACACTAGGATGGTCTGTTGCCTCCCCAGTGCAGGGTTCAGGATGTCACGAGCCAAATTCAGACCATCCTCGAGAGAGAGAATGTGAACAACTGGCAGTAGTTGTGTACCTAGGCACAAACAACATCGTGAAGAAGAGGAAGGAGGTTCTCCAACGTGAGTTCAGAGAGTTCAGAAGAAGACTGAAAAGCAGGACTTCTAGTGTGGTTATCTCTGGATTGCTTCCAGTACCTCGTGCTAGTGAGGACAGGAACAGGGAGATAGGGGATCTGAATGTGTAGCTGAATGCTGGTGCAGGGAGCAAGGATTTAGATTTATAGACCACCGGGATCTCTTCTGGGGTAGGGGTGACCTGTATAAAAGGGACGGGTTACACCTAAACTGGAGGGGGACCGACATTCTGGCAGGCAGGTTTGCTAGGGCTACATGTGTGGGTTTAAACTAAATAGTAGGGGGAGGGGTTGACAAATTGGGAGTATAAACATGGAGTTGAAGGGGAAGTGAGTACAGGAAAAATTACAAAAGATTCTTGAATTAATGGGAAGGAAAGTTCGAGAAGGGATAAAAGAGCCCTCTTAAGAGGGCCAGTTGCGAGCGGTGCGAGGGGGGACATGAATACGGAGGTCAAAGTGTGGTATATGAATGTGCAAAGTATAAGAAATAAAGTGGACGAGCTTGAATTTCTTCAGTTAGAAATTGGCAAGTATGACGTTGTGAGAATTACAGAGACATGGCTGCAAGAAGGCCAGGGCTGGGAACTGAATATCCAAGGGTATACCTCCTATCGAAAAGACAGACCGGTGGGCAGAGGGGGTGGGGTAGCTCTGATGGAGAGGAATGAAATTCAGTCCCTTGCCAGGGATGACAGAATCAGGAGATGTGGAGTCAGTATGGATAGAACTGAGGAATTGTAAGGGTAAAAAGACCCTAATGGGACTTATCTACAGGCCCCCAAACAGCAGCCTGGACAAGTTGAATCAGGAGTTAAAATTGGCATGTAGCAAAGGTAATGCCGTGGTTGTTATGGGAGATTTCAACATGCAGGTAGACTGGGAAAATCAGTTTGGTGCTGGACCCCAAGAAAGGGACCTTGTAGAGTGCCTTCATGATTGATTCTTAGAGCAGCTTGTATTGGAGCCTACCAGGGAGAAGGCAATTCTGGATTTAGTGATATGTAATGAACCGGATTTGATAAAGAAACTTGAGGTTAATGAGCCATTAGGGGGTAGTGACCATAATATGGTCAGGTTTAATCTGAGCAGGGTAGATCGACGGTGTCAGTGTTACAGTTGAATAAAGGGGACTGTAGGGCCATGAGAGAGGAGCTGGCCAAAGGTGACTGGAAACATACTGTAGCAGGGATGACAGTGGAACAACAATGGTAGGTATTTCGAGGAATAATACAGAAAGTGCAGGATCAGTTCATTCCTAGGAGGAAGAAAGATTCCAAAGGGAGTAAGGGGCGATTGTGGCTGACAAGGGACGTCGGGGACAGTATAACAATAAAAGAGAAGTACAACGTAGCAAAGATGAGTGGGAAGCAAGAGGATTGGGTAATGTTTAACGAGCAACAGAAGATAACTAAAAAGACAATACGGGGAGAAAAATGAGGTTCGAAGGTAAGCTAGCCAAGAATATAAAGGAGTATAATAAAAGCTTCTTTAGGTATGTGAAGAGGAAAAAATTAGTTAAGACCAAAGTTGGACCCTTGAAGACCGAAAAAGGTGAATTTATTATGGGGAATAAGGAAATGGCAGATGAGTTGAACAGGTACTTTGGATCCGTCTTCATTAAGGAGGACACAAACAATCTTCCTGATATAGTAGTGGCCAGAGGATCTGGGGTGACGGAGGAACTGAAGGAAATCCACGGTACACAAAAGGCTGGAGAAACTCAGCGGGTGCAATAGTATCTAAGGAGCGACGTTTCGGGTCGAGACCCTTCTTCAGACTGGTTAGGGATCAGGGAAACAAGAGATATAGACAGTGATGTGGAGAGATAAAGAACAATGAATGAAACATATGCAAAAAAGTATCGATGATAAAGGAAACAGGCCATTGTAAGTTGTTCGTAGTGTGAAAATGAGAAGCTAATGCGACTTGGGTGGGGGAGAGATAGAGAGAGAAGGAATGCCAGGGCCCGAGGGCTGAGGAAGAGGTGGGAAGGGGAGGAGACAGCAAGGGTTAACAGAATTGAGAACATTCAATGTTTAAGCCCAGAGGATGCAGACTCCCCAAGTGGAATATGAGGTGCTGTTCCTCCAACTTGCGGTGTTGCTCACTCTGGCCGTGGAGGAGGCCCAGGACCAAGAGGTCGGATACGGAATAGGAGGGGAGTTGAAGTGCTGAGCCACCGGGAGGTCGGGTTGGTTATTGCGGACCGAGCGGAGGTGTTCGGCGAAATGATCGCCAAGCCTCTGCTTGGTCTCACCGATATAGATCAGCTGGCATCTGGAGCAACGGATGCAGTAGATGAGGTTGGAGGAGGTGCAGGTGAACCTCTGTCGGACCTGGAAGGACTGCTTGGGTCCCTGAAAGGAGTGGAGGGGTGAGGTGAAGGGACAAGTGTAGCATCTCTTGCGGTTGCAAGGGAAAGTGCCCGGGGAAGCGGTGGAGCGGGAGAGAAGGGAAAAATTGACAAGGGAGTTGCGGAGGGAGCGGTCTTTGCGGAAGGCAGACAGGGGGGGAGATGGGAAGATGTGGCGAGTGGAGGGGTCACGTTGGAGGTGGCGAAACTGGTGGAGGACTATGTGTTGTATGCGCTGGCTGGTGGGGTGAAGGGTGAGGACCAGGGGGACTCTGCCCTTGTTGTCAGTGGGGGAATGGGGAGAGAGGGCAGTGTTGCAGGGTATGGAGGAGACCCTGGTGCGAGCCTCATCTATAGTGGGGGAGGGGAATCCCCGTTCTCTGAAGAATGAGGACATTTGTGATGACCTGGTGTGGAACACCTCATCCTGGGAGCAGATGCGGCGTAGACGGAGGAATTGGGAATAGGGGAGGGAGTCCTTACAGGAAGCAGGGTGGGAGGAAGAGCAGTCCAGGTAGCTGTGGGAGTCAGTTGGTTTGTAGTGGATGTCGGTCAGGAGTGTATCACCTGCAATACAGATGGTAAGGTCAAGGAATGGTAGGGAAATGTCGGAAATGGTCCAAGTGTATTTGAGTGCAGGATGGAAGTTGGTGGTGAAATGGATGAAGTCAGTCAGTTGTGTGTGGGTGCAGGAGGTGACACCAAAGCAGTCGTCGATGTAACAGAGGTAGAGGTCAGGGATGGGGCACTGGTACGCCGAGAACAAAGATTGTTCGACGTGCCCGACAAAGAGGCAAGCGTAGCTGGGGCCCATGCGTGTGCCCATAGCTACGCCTTGTGTTTGGAGGAAATGGGAGGAGTCAAAAGAGAAGTTATTGAGGGTAAGGACCAACCGCTAGGCGGAGGAGGGTGTCAGTGGACGGGTATGGGTTGCTCCTCTGGTCGAGGAAGAACCGGAGGGCTTTGAGACCATCCTGGTGGGGGATGCAGGTGTAGAGTGACTGGACGTCCATGGTGAAGATGAGAGGATGGGGGCCTGGAGAATGGAATGCGCGGAGCCGACGGAGATTGTCTGAGGTGTCTTGAACATAGGTGGGGAGGGATTTAGCCAAGGGGGATAGGATGGAGTCAAGGTATGTGGAAATGTGTTCGGTGGGGCACGAACAGGCAGAGACAATGAGTCTGCCGGGGCAGTCAGGTTTGTGGATTTTGGGGAGAAGAAAAAATCGGCCTTGCGGGGCTGGGAAACGATGAGGTGGGAGACTCAGGGGGGTAGGGAGCCGGAGTTGATGAAGCTCGAGATGGTTATGGTGCTCGAGATGGTGGCCTGGTGCTCGTCAGTGGGGTCATAGTCCAGGGGTAATTAGGAGGAGGTGTCCGAGAGTTGGCGCATGGCTTCCGCTTTATAGAGATCAACGCGCCAGACTCCCTTGTCGGCGGGTTTGATAACCCAGTCTGGGTTGTTACGGAGTGAGTCAATGGCAGTACGTTCGGGGGGGGGACAGGGGAGTGAGACAGGGGAGTCGAGAAGTCGAGGCGGTTGATGTCCCGATGGAAGGGGGGGTCCACGAGGAGGGGATACGTGGGAGACAGGAAAAGGGATCATCAGTGGGGGGGCGAGGACTTATTCCCGTGGAAGAACGCTGTAAGGCGGAGACGACGGTAGAAGAGCTCCAAGTAGTGGTGGGCGCGGAACTCATTGAGGTGGGGATGGAGGGGGACAAAGGTAAGACCTCTGCTGAGGACCGACCTTTCGGTGTCGGAGAGGGGGAGGTCCGGGGGGATGGTGAACACGCGGCAGGGATGGGGGTTGTGGCTGGAGGAAGGCAGGTGAGTGGACTGAGGACGGAGTGTTGTGTGGGGGGGGGGGGGGTGGAGGGTGGTCAGGGGGTGGGGGGGTATGGGGGCTGTGGTGTGGGTGGGAAAGAGCAGGGGTTACATGGTAGGGGGGGATGGGAAGACCCAGTGGAATAGCCACTGAGGTCACCGGGGCTGGGGAGACGGGCACTAGGACCCAGTTCCGTTAACAACAGAGTGGTGGGAGGAGTGAGCAACGTGGAGGCTTCAGGCCCACAGCAGAGTCCAGTCTGTAGGTGAGGCGACGGCTGCGGGCTGCTGGAGGGCGGTGGAGTGTCGTGGGTCGGCGGGCCCGAAGGTAGGAGTCCGCGGGCAGTGGAGACGCGATCGGCGGGCGATGCGTGGGAGGTCCCGGTGGGCGGGTGGTCGGTGGGGCGGCAAGGTTCAGCCCGCCCGGTGAGGTGGCGAGAAAAGTGGGGTGCGGTGCGGCGGCCATGTTCGGGGGGCCCCGGTCCGGCGGCGATGCAAGGTGAGGCTGTGATCTTCGGCGGGCCCAGTACAACGGCGATGCTGGATGGGCCCGATGCGGAGGCTGTGGTCTTCGGCGGGCCCAGTACAACGGCGATGCTGGATGGACCCGGTGCGGCGATGAGGTTAGGTGGTCCCGGGGGGCGCCGAGGATCGGCGGTCGCTTTGTACTGGTGATGGGCGGTGGAATCGGGGAGGGGAGATAAACAGAGTTACCGGGCAGGCAGCGGGGTTGGGCGTCATAGGTAGGCAGGTGGAGGTAAGCGGCAGCATCGACGTGGAGGTCGGTGAAGGCAGTGACCTGGTGAGTCCTGGAGGCGCTCCTTGTGGCCAAGATGGCGTTGGGGGACTCAGGCCGGCGGCTCGGGCCAGAGTTGGGGCCCGGGGCCTGCAGGCGGTCGAGTCGGGGATTGTCGGTGGCTGGAACAGCCTGGAGGCGGGCTAATTTCAGGTCCTTAGTGGAGGTAAGGTGGGACAGGAATTGTTGATTGAAGCAGTGGATCTTCTGGAGGATGTAGTGTAGTTGGGGTCCGTTGCAGGTCTGGGTGAGTGAGGCCCGAAGATTCGGGAGAGTCAATGCGATACAAAATTAATTCCATACACAACTAATCCTTCATATCACACCAGTATTATTTCCAATCAATCTCCATTGACTTTTCTATTAAAATTTGAGGGAATGCCGGGTCAAAAATCTTTCTGGAGGTTTAACACACACATTCTAAATGCCCCACAAGGTTATAAATATTTAAAACAAAAAAATGAATTTTTTTTTTGAGACAAATGAAACACCAGGTATTTCACCTTCTTTACCAAGGAAAACTTTCAAGGCATTTATCAGAGGAGTTATAATCTCATATCAAAATTTTCAAACTAAAAATAATAAGAGAACAACAGATGCTAGAACAAGAAATTAGACAATCAGAGTTAGATAATGCCAAAGATCCAACTACAGATAAACATAATAATACTACTGAAATTTAAACTTAATCGAATTGTATCGGTAAGAGTAATATGATTATTCCAAATCTCAAAACAGGAACATTTTGAATTTGGTGACAAGCCACATAAACTCTTAGCTCGTCAAATGAAAAAACAAGAAAAGGAAATTACTGTTACTAAAATTAAATCAGAGAAAGGTGAATTACTAACATTACCTGAGGATATTAACAATAGATTGGCTCGATTTTATCAAAATTTGTATACATCTAAAACTAAAATAGAAGATAGTAAAATTATAAATGTTTTAGATAACTGTAATCTTCCAAAACTTGACCTTTCGGAACAAAAGGAATTAGGAGCTCAGATTACACTTGAAGAAATAGGTGAAACAATAAAATAGTTGAAAAATAGTAAGACGCCTGGACCAGATGGTTTTAGTAATGAATTTCATAAAAGATTTCATGAGATAAAGTCTCCACATTTACTTAATTTATATACTCATGCCTTTAAAGAAAATAAATTACCAGAAACATTAGCTGAATCAAATATTACGCTTATACCAAAAAAAGATAAAGATTTAGATGAACCGGGATCATATAGAGCTATATCACTTTTTTTAAAATACAGATCAGAAAATGTTAGCAAAGACCTTAGCAAGAAGATTGAGTAAATATATTAAATTGATAAATCCTGATCAAACGAGGTTTATACCCAAAAGACATTCATTTAATAATTTGAGATGCCTGTTTAATATAATGTACTCACATAAAATGGAGGAAGAAGATATATCATTTGTTTCTCTGGAAGCAGAGAAAGCATTTGATCAGGTAGCATGGCAGTAATTATATAAAGTTATGCAACCATTTAATATGGGATAGAATTTTATTGAATGGGAAAAATTACTATATGATAAACCGACGGCAAGAATATTAACCAATAATATGTTATCTCCAAAATTTCATTTATCAAGGGGCAATAGGCAGGGATGTGCTTTATCACCTCTGCTATTGGGTGAACGTTATTGGATACTGCTTTATCACCTCAGCCCCTGGCTGAAAGTATAAGAAGTAATCCGAATATTCAGGGATATAATACTAGGGACTCAAATAATAAAATTTCATTATATGCAGACGATATACTTTTATATATTACAAACTCACAAACGAGCATACCAAACTTAATAAATTTAATAGAGGAATTTGGTTATTTTTCTCGATACAGAATGAATTGGAATAAAGTGAAATCATGATGTTAAAACCTCAAGAATCTACACACCTATTAAAATTCCACTTTAAAATTGCAACAGAAAAATTTAAGCATTTGGGTATTCAAATTACTAGAAAATAGAAAGCATTATTTAATGCTAATTTTATGCCTTTATTAAATACACTCAACAGTCGATTAAATTCTGGAAAACACTTCCGTTATCATTAATAGGCAGAATAAACGCTATAAAAATGATCTTTTTACCACAAATATTAGACCTATTTCAATCTATACCATTATATATACCAAAAAATGTATTTAAAAAACTAGACTCTAATATTACCACTTTTATCTGGGATTATTGATCACACAGAATCCAAAGAAAACACTTGTGCAAACCAAAAAACATTGGCGGACTTTCACTTCCAAACTTTTTGTATTATTATTGGGCAGTGCATATTAAGAATATAATTTACTGGTTGGACAGTTCTACTCAACAGACAGAATGGATCAGAATGGAGAAAGAGGACTGTTCTCCTTGTAATATAGGAGCAATCCTCTTCTCCCCGATAAAACTGAACAACACAATTTATAAGAATAACCCAATTATACATGATACAATAAGAATTTGGAAACAAATAAAATTATCCTTAAAATGAAGAAACCTATCATTGTTCATGCCAATAGTGAATAATCTTTCATTTAAACCATCTCTTATTGATAAAACATATAATCAATGGGAAAGAATGGGAATTAAAAGGATCGTGGATATGTACGAAATGGGGAATCTGTTATCATTCCAACAATTACAATTAAAATGTAAACTGAAAAATAACCAATATTTTAAATATCTTCAGATCTGTGATTTCATGAAGAAATACATACAAAGATATAAAAACATAACTTTAGATCCACTGGAAGAAGTAATGAACATTAAGGCTGACTCACAGAAATTAATATCATATTTATATAATAGTAGTTTAAATATAGATTTACCATCGACAGAGGCACTTAGAGAAGAGTGGGAACGAGAATTAATGATAAAAAATTACGAAGGAAAAATGGGAAAAGTATTTGATATGTATACACAAATGTTCGATTAATGTAAGACATAATTTAATTCAATTTAAAATTTTACATAGAGTATATTACTCAAAAACTAGATTGAATAAATTGTATCCAAATACTTCCCCCATTTGTGATAAACGTATGTCTCAAAACGGAACTATAACACACTCTTTTGTCTCCTGCATAAAACTTTATAAATTCTGGAGTGATATTTTTGAAATATTTATAAAATTATTTCAGATAAAAATGGAACTTAATACTGAAATGATTATATTTGGAGTAATGGCAGATGGGAATTAACTCATCTCAAATTTTATTTTTTAATTATGGGTTAATAACGGCAAAAAAACTTATACTTAACTTTTGGAAAAATACATCCATACCAACGCTAAAGATGTGGATTTCAAACTTGTTGGACACCGCACATCTTGAGGAAATGCGAGTCCTCCTAATAGATAAATCAGACTAATTCTTAACGAGTTGGTCTCTATTTGTCGATTTTTTGGAAGCATATGGTGCAACAAAATCGTAGAAGCTAACTGTTTCAGGATTGGGTGAGGGATGGTCAAGAATATAGATAACGATCTCCTTAATCTCGTACTTTCTGCTCTTTTTCTTTCTTTTTTCTTTTTCAACTTTCTTCTTTCACTTTTTACTTTCTCACACTCCATATCACATTTCACTATCCTTTACTATCTATTCTCTCTCTTTTTCATTATAAAAAAAAGCTGTACATATAATGTAATATATCACCTTGGTGCCATATTCCTGTACTTCTAATAAAATTAAAAAAAAATATATATATATATGGGTGGAGGGGGTGGACGGGAAGGAGAGCGTGAGGGGGAATGGAGAAGGGGGAGAGGGGGAGGTGGGTCGTACCGTCACGGTCCAGGGGCAACGCTCCCGCCCCTCCAGTTGCCGTGCTTCATGCACACAGCCCCTGCTCCACCCCTCTCTCTCCCCGGGGAGACGTGGTGATCAATACCGGGAGGGCCGGGCCACTGATACTAGCCAGTGCCTCCCCAGCCATTTACTGGCATGTCACTGGTGTTGGGTAGACTGATGGGACTGAAGGTTGATAAATCTCCAGGGCCTGATGGTCTGTATCCCAGGGTACTTAAGGAAGTGGCTCTAGAAATCGTGGATGCATTGGTGATAATTTTCCAATGTTCTATGGATTCAGGATCAGTTCCTGCGGATTGGAGGGTAGCAAATATTATTCCACTTTTTAAGATAGGTGAGAGAGAGAAAACAGGGAATTATAGACCAGTTAGCCTGACATTGGTGGTGGGGATGATGCTGGAGTCAATTATAAAAGATGAAATAGCCACACATTTGGATAACAGTAACAGGATCGGTCCGAGTCAGCATGGATTTATGAAGGGGAGATCATGCTTGACTAATCTTCTGGAATTTTTTGAGGATGTAACTACGAAAATGGACAAGGGAGAGCCAGTGGATGTAGCGTACCTGGACTTTCAGAAAGCATTTGATAAGGTCCTACATAGGAGATTAATGAACAAAATTAGGGCACATGGTATTGGGGGTAGAGTGCTGACATGGATAGCAGACAGGAAACAGAGCATAGGGATTAACGGGTCCCTTTCAGAATGGCAAGCAGTGACTAGTGGGGTACCGCAAGGCTCGGTGCTGGGACCGCAACTATTTACTATGTACATCAATGATTTGGATGAAGGGATTCAAAGTAACATTAGCAAATTAGCAGATGACACAAAGCTGGGTGGCAGTGTGAACTGTGAGGAGGATACTATGAGAATTGGACAGGTTGGAGGAGTGGGCAGATGTATGGCAGATTAAGTTTAATGTGGATAAATGTGAGGTGTGGTGGAAGATTGCAACCTTCACGGGTCCGCATTGTTTCGACTAATGCAATCAACTCAACATGCACAAATGGAAGATCAAATAGAACAAGTTGTCCTACTACTTTAGGCGGTGCACGCCACACAAAAGAAATGTGAGGTTATCCACTTTGGTATCAAAAACAGGAAGGTAGATTACTATCTAAATGGCATCAAGTTGGGAAAAGGGTAAGTACAACGGGATCTGGGGGTCCTTGTTCAACAGTATATGAAAGTAAGCATGCAGGTACAGCAGGCAGTTAAGAAAGCGAATGGCATGTTGGCCTTTATAACAAGAGGAGTATAGGAGCAAATAAGCTCTTCTGCAGTTGTACAGGGCCCTAGTGAGACCACACCTGGAGTATTGTGTGCAGTTTTGGTCCCCTAATTTGAGGAAGGACATTCTTGCTATTGAGCGAGTGCAGTGTAGGTTTATAAGGTTAATTCCGGGATGGCGGGAGTGTCATATGCTGAGAGAATGGAGCGGCTGGGCATATACACTCTGGAGTATAGTAGGATGAGAGGGGATCTTATTGGACATGCTAGAGTCAGGAAACAGGTTCCTGGTGTTGGGGGAGTCCAGAACCAGGGGCCACAGTTTAATTATAAGGGTAAGCCATTTAGAACGGAGACGAGGAAACACTTTTTCTCACAGAGAGTTGTGAGTATGTAGAATTCTCTGCCTCAGCGGGCGGTGGAGGCCGGTTCGCTGGATACTTTCAAGAGAGAGCTAGTTAGGGCTCTTAAAAATAGCAGAGTCAGGGGATATGGGGAGAAGGGGAGAAAGCAGGAACAGGGTACTGATTGGGGATGATCAGCCATGATCACATTGAATGGTGGTGCTGGCTCGAAGGGCCGAATGGCTTACTCCTGCACCTATTGACTATCTGACCTTTCTCTTGTCGTGTGGTTCCATAAAAGGCCTCAGTAAACCTTGCTCAATATCTCCATCACCTGTAATCTATCTTTAATTCAACGGGGCTGTTTCCATGTTGTATCTCTATACTGTAACAAGCTGCAAGGGGTAGTTGAGGTCGTTACAATAATGACGTTGGATTTGTATGTGGATTAGGAAAGGTTAAGAGGGATTGGGGCCAAATGCAGTAAATGGGACAAGCTTAGATGGGCAGTCCCAGCGTTGCTGCAGGAGAAGCCCTGTATACCAGCAACATGGAGAACTATATGGATCTTCCCTCAGAGCACCAATTGCCCGGGTCGGAAGCCATTTATCTCAACTCCTTGAAATTCTGCGGGAGTTCTTCGGGAGCAGTGTTCCATGACCAACTATCTTTAGCAGTGTCAGCAACGTCCTTCCATCATATGGTTCAAAATGGGGCCAGTCGCTGATGATCGCACAATGTTCATTTCCATTCATGACTCTAAACGTTTTCAAGCTTTCCACCACCTTCAGGGCACAGGCAAGTGCAAAGTTGGGTGCTCGCACGGATGCGTTTCACTCCAACTCTCAGGACGCCCAACATCATCCAATAACTTAGATGGGATTATGGATAATGAGGATAGTCCCAGGTTAACATAATGATACTGATTAGCCAATGAATTGGGCAGAGCAATGGCAGATGGATTTTAATCCCATTAATGTGAGGTGACACAATTTGGAGGACAAATAAGGATAGGACATACACAATGAACGGCAGGGTCCCAGGGAGTACTAAGGAACAGAGACATTGGTGTACAAGTACAAACATTCCTGAAGGTGGCAACACAGATGCCACATAGGTGGTGAAGAAGAAACACAGGACAGTGGCCTTCATTAGCTGGAACAGAGAATAAAAGAGCAGGTATAGCTGAAAAAAATTTGCATAGTAAGTAAGTAAATTTTATTTATATAGCACGTTTAAATCAACTCGCGTTGAAACCAAAGTGCTTTACATAAAAGAAATAATAAAAGAAATAATAAAGTTTCCGTACATCCATAGAAAAATTATAAAAAAGGAAAATGACATAACACATTATAGAATTCAACATGAACGTCCCCTCACAACAGAATCAACATTTTACACTGTGGGGAAAGGCATCAAAAAGTTAAGTCCTCTTCCTCTGCGAAACACCCGAGGTCGGGGCCTATTTGTAGCCTCCGCAGCCAGTTCGATGTTTTCAGGCCCTCTTTGCCGGAAAGCTGGAACTCCGGCGTCGGGTGAACACTCCACAGTGGCTTGGAAAATGTCTGGAGCGGCCGCTTCCTCCCCGGAAACTGCGGCACCCGAAAGTCCTCAGGCCATGCTGGTTAGAGCTCCGACTCTGGCGATCTCGGATCCCAGGCTCCGCAGTGTTTTAAATCCAGCGCTGGACGCCCGCAGCCACAGCTCCTCGATGTTGGTGTCGGCGGTCACAGCGCTCCAGAGCTTACCGCACGGCGACCCGGTAAGGCATCGCCCGCTCCGTGATGGTGTCCCAGCGCTGTGCCGCCGCCAAAGCTGTAGTCCCGGCCGGTCCCGACAGGAAATGCCGCTCCAGTTTAATGGTAGAGGCAAAGAAGCAGCTCGGAGGGAAGCCGCCTCTCTGACCAGGTAGGGACTAGGAAATAAAGTCTCCTTCATCCCCTCCCCCACCCACACATAAAAGACCTCCAACTAACTTTTTTTTTGACAGGACTAAAAATAATAATAAACAATGGTGAAAGGGCGGACTGCAGGCAGAGCAGCCACACACAACAAGCATAGAAACAGAGAACTGCAGATGCTGGTTTATAGCAAAAAAAAACACACAACAAGCTGGAATAGCTCAGGCAACATCTCTGGAACAAAAGGATTGGTGATGTTTTGGGTCAGGACCCTTCTTCAGACGCTATCTCTAGAATATTGTGTGCAGTTCTGTCATCTGGGGATGGGAAGCATGTTTTGAAGAGTGAGCAGAGGGGATTCACTGGGACTTGGAATGGAGCATTGGGTTATGATGGGTGACTGGTTATGCTGGAATTGTTTCCCTTGGAATGGAGAAGGCTGAAGGATGCCCAGATGGAGGTGTACAACAATACGTGAACCAGGTTAGTTGGTGGTAAACATTTCCAATAGTAAAGGTGTCATCACTAGAGGGCATGGGTTGAAGATATAGTTAGAGGTTTCAATGACATGTTAAGGATTATTTTTCTCTGAGAGGATGGCTGGAGCTTGGAATACACTGCCTGAGGAAGTAATGGAGGCAGAAACTCTCACATTAGGAAGCAATGGACGAGCTCCTGAATCACCCAGGCATAAACGGCTACAGACGAAGTGTTGGTAAATGGGATTGGCATTGGAGATACTTGAGAGTAGGTATGGACATGGTGGGTCCATGGTCTGTTCCTGTGCTGTATGGCTCTCTGACTCCAGAACAAAGCTGTCCATTAGATTGGCATCACAACTAGGTTTAGAGGGGTGGTGTGGGCCTTTTGGAGGCAGTGCTTCCTGTACCTTTGATGGTGGGGAAGTCAGTACCTGTGATGGACCGGGCACCACTCTCCATTGTCTCTTTCATTCCTGGGTGTTTGAAGATATGGCATTGAGTACCACGTATAGATATGGATTGAGAAGTTATCATTAAACCTGATGAGAACCGTCTCACTTATAGAAGACAGAGGGTTGTGGTGGAAGATTGTTATTTTAATTAAAGAGTCCGTGACCGGTGGAGTTAGAAGATAGAATAGTGCAGCAAAGGAACGTGCCCTTCAGCCCACAATGTATGTGCCGTACATGATGCCAAGTTCCGCAGGGATTTGTGCTGCGACCTTGTTGTTTGTGATGTACATAAACGATTTGGACATAAATATTTTTTAAAAAGACACAAAGTGCTGGACTAGCTCAGCGGGTCAGGCAGCATCCCTGGAGAATATGCAAAAGTGATATTTTGGGTCGGGACTTCCTCTGATTCCTTTTGTTTTTAAAGACTTCTTTAGACATAAATATAGATGAGTTGGTTAATAACTTTGAAGAGGGCATCAAAACTGATGGAGTTGCGGACAGTGAAGAAAATTGTCAACGTATAAAGTGGGATTCAGATCAAATACATAAATGTGTGGAGAAATGGCAGATGGAGTTTAATCTGAGGAAGTACAAGATGTTACACTTTGGAAGGTCGGATTCAAGGAGAGTAGTTAATGGCAAGGCCCTTAACAACATTGATGTGAAGCAGGATCTTTGGGTCCAATCCATAGCTCCCTGAAAGTGGCAACACGAATAGATAGAGTGGATGAAGGGCCTGTTCCTGTGCTGCTCCATGTTCTATATACATATGATAATTAAATAATCTTGACTCTTCCATATTAAATGTTAATTTATTCCTTCACAAGACGCTGGTGTCACAGGCAAGGTTGACATTTAAAGCCCATCCGTAATTGTCCTTTAACTGACTCACTGGGCAAGTTGTGAGGCAGCTCCACATTGATGAGCCCAGATCACAAGGGACAGACAGGGCATGGACAGCAGGTTAAGTTACAAAGAGCTGAAGTTACTCCAGCACTTTGTGTCTTTTTTCTGTAAACCAGCACCTGCAGTTCTTCGTTTCTTCATGAACGGGAGGCTCCCTTCCAAACCAGATGGGTTGTGATGACGATCGGTAGTCTTACGATGCTGATATTAACCTGTAACTCCTTCAAGATGATGCAATTCTCCATCCAACAGCGTAGGGAGAATATCACAGCATTTTGTTACCAACTACTTGAGATATTTTGGATGGGGTTTAAGTGCTGCCTTGCCAGCAGTGGTTACATTCTAAGCGAAAAAAGCAAATGTGAACTAGTTATGAAATGGCAACAAGACTGGAACAAGCTGAGCTGAGGCGTTTGCAGGTCTGGTGAGTTGCAGGAGAAGGTCTGGTCCAGTGCGCCAGAGGCTGGCACAGCTGGATCCACCATCACATCTCCTCAGCAGGATTCGAGCAGAAGGCAGTTCAAAGATCTCGATGAAGAATGTCCTCACAGGTTGCTGGCTGAGGGCAAACAAACAGAGCGGGCAGCACAAATGAACCAAGCAGACAAAGCACTAGTTCCAGAGCACCAGACAGGACCTCCCTGCCCCCAACGCCTACACTGCCACACTGTTGGGGGTTCTGTCTGGAGATGCATAATAATAAGGCAGCTTCTTATCCTTGTTTCTTACTGCAATGAGATTTGAAATTTCTTGGAGATTCTTCTGGAAATTTTCCATGGCCTCCTTGACAGGCTGCTCTATGAAATGTTCATCAGGATACGTTCCAAGAAATAGCTGCAGAAATAAACAATCGAAATATTGAAATACAAATCAATGACCAGAACCTGTATATATTTATACAGTAGAAATAAGGAACTGCAGAAGTTGGTTTACCAAAAAAATAAAGTGCTGGTGCAACTGGGTCAGGGAGCATCCCTGTGGAACATGGATAGACAATATTTTGGGTCAGGACTCTTCTTCAGACTGATTGTAGTGAAGTGTGGGGGTGGGGTGGGGATGCTGGGGTGGAAAAGGCTAGACAAGAGGAGGGACATGACAATGTATGGCAGGTAATAGGTCAAAACAGGCACTGGGGACGTTTGATAAGAAGATGGTTGGACAAAGGCTCGAGACAAATGGTTTGCAGAGTTGCAAATTGTGAAGCTTAAGGATGGAATGCAGGTGAGGGGTGGGGGTGGGGGTGGGGGCAGGTGGAGAAATAAGTGTGAGTCTAGGTTGGGGATAGGATATGGGGGTAAAGATAGGGGGTGTGGTGCAGAATGGGGAGGGGAAGGGGGGGATTGTCAGAGGTTACCTACATTTGGAGAACTCAAAGTTCATACTGTTAGATTGTAAGCAACTTATGAGGTTTTGAGAATATGAGGCGCGGTTCCTCCAGTTTGCATGTGTACTCAGAGGCAATGGAGGAGGCCTAGGACAGAAAGCTCAGTATGGGAATGGGAAGGGGAGCTAAAATGGTTAGCAACTGGGAGATCTAGTAGGCCTTGGTGGACTGAGTGTAACAGTCGCTGAGTCTATGCTTGGACTCACCGACATACAGGAGGCCACATCAGAAACACTGTATGCAGTAGATGAGGTTAGAGGATGTGCACATGAGGTTAGAGGATGTGCACATCTCACCTGGAAGGACTGCTGGGATCCCTGGATGGAGGCGAGGGAGGAGGTATAAGGACAGGTGTTACATCTCCTGTGGTTGCATATGAAAGTACCTGGGGACTGAGTGGTTTGGGTGGGAGGGGATGTGAACCAAGGAGTTGCAGAGTGAGTGGTCTCTGTGGAAGGTTGAAAGGGTGTAGATGGGAAGATGTGACTGGTTGCGATGGAAATGTTGCAGGATGACATAGTAGACATCAGTCAATCGTCTACCCTTGTCATGGAGACGGAGAGAACATGAAAGGGGAGCGAGGAGTCAGGGATAGTTCAGGAAATTTTGAGGGTAGGATGGAAGTTAGTGGTGAAGTTAATAAAGCCTATGAGTTCTACAAGGGTGCAGTAAGCATTGATGCAGCAGAGAAAGAGTTGGGGGACGGTGCCAGTGTACGCCTGGAACATGTACAGTTCAACTTACCCAACAAAAGGCTGGGGCCCATGCTACACCTTTAACTTGGATAATGTTAGTCAAATGAGAAGTTGTTGAGGGTGAGGGCAAGTTCTGCCAGGAGGAGGAGTGTTAGTATGTTGAAAGTGGTTGGGTCTCTGTTTGAGGAAGAACCAGAGGGCCTTGAGACCTTCCTTATGGGAAGTGGTGTAAAGGGATTGGATGTTCTTTTGCTTATACAGCATTTTATAATGCAGGGAAATGGCCTCAGACACTGCTCAGCAAAGTGTTCACTGAGTCACGTGAGGAGTTACTTGGACAGGTGGATAAGGATGGTCGATGAAGGATCTTTACTGTGTGAGAGATACACAGGGAGGTTACAAAGGGAATACCAGAGTCTAGTTGAAGACATCGCCTCTGAAGGGGCAGTGATTGTTTTGAGAGTACCTCATAATGTGGAATTGTTTGATGGTAAGAATCATAGAGTTATACAGCATAGAAACAGGCCCTTCATCCCAACTCCTGTGCCGAGCTAGATGCCCCATCTAAGTTAGTCCAATATGAAGGGTGAGAGGGTTGGAAGTGATTCCAGACACTGGCATGGGTAGGGTCATGGAGAGATCTATGTACCAAGGTGACAAAGTTACAACCAAACCATTGGTTAATCATGATCAAAACTCAGATGCTCTTCATATTTAAATACTGAGGGGAATCAGATTATGATCCAGGGACAATGTTGTCACTGGAACAGTCGCTGGAGTGAGGAATGGGTGGGTAGATTCCCCAACCACCAGCCCTTCCCCGAGCAGGAAAATCCTTCAAAGTTTCCAGTGGAGGTAGCATCGATAATGAAAGAAATGGACTGCCCACAGGGGGTGGGACAGAACTGTGGAGAACATTGACTGTAAAAAGGGGGAATCATTAAATGGATGAGATTGGGAAGAGGTGGGATGAGAAGCAGTGGAGAAAAGAGGGAAGGCGAGGAAAACTAAAGGCTTCATGGTAGAGCTTGATCTTTATTATCTCAATTATCAATTCATCTTGCGCTCCAAACATGGCGAAAACACACAGGCAGATAAGCCTGTTTGGATGGTTGGACCATCAGCTTGTTTCAGTGACGTCCATCTAGGTATGTTACAATACTTACCTTTAGCAGCGCTGCAGTTCTGTCACTGCACATGTGCGCGACTTTGGCGTCTTTGCGAGGGGGGCGGGTTTAAAATGCGGCATTTCAGAAGCCAATTCAAATCGATCTTGAACAGGCTATTTAGTTGATGAAGAAAAATCGCTTCGACTGCCGTTCTCTGAAGTGATTTTTAAACCGCGCTTGCTAATTTAATTGCTGTAGTAGATTTTAAATCATCTTCTAAAGCCGTGAACGCCGACAACGGGACGGACCTCGCGTAGGGGACAAGGCGAGGTACACAGTTTATTTTTTCATTAAAAAGTGCTTCTTAAAGCCCTGTCTCACGGTGCGAGTCCATCCACGAGTGACCCCAAGAGAAAGAAAAAAAACAGACTCGTGGTTATGTACGAGATTCCAAGTTTATGTTCAAGTGTTTAACCGAGTTCCCACGGGTATGTCATTTCTGCGATGTTCCAAGTTCCTCTCCCGAGTTACCAAGTTCCTCTCCCGTTACTCTTGAGCCAACCGTGAATGAAGGTAAGTGTGTGAGGGTGTGAGAAGTCCATGCCGGGTGCCAGCCGGCCGGCTGCAGCCGCAGTTCTTTCACATCAGTTGCACATCAGATTGTTGGGAGACGGAGCTCAGGGTTCGCCTCCTGAGCTGCTTTGGTTGAGGTGGATGGAGGCGTACGTTGAGGTGGATGGGAGGTTGGGTGGGGGGAGGGGATGCGAGGGTGTCATTAATCGGTCTGGGGTGACAAGGCTCTTGGGTTAGGCTGGGATCATTCTCTGCGGGATGATCTTAGTGCGGGAGACATGTGTAGGAGAGGTGTACTGACTGTGTGGGCAGACACTTTGGTAGTGATTGCCCACCAGTCTCAAAAGCCGCTGTGTCTCTCTGACCCTGGGATAGCAGGGGGCGATCAAACAGCACAATACCCCCCTCCCCCTCCACGCCAACACAAAGGGCAACGATCCCAAGGCTTTAGGGTCAGAAACAGTGGGCAGGCGACAATCACCCGCCATAACGCGAGAGAGATCATGCGCTATTGTAGGTCTCCTTTGCACGTTGGTGTTTCTGTCTTTCTCCATCTCATTGTTGGCCCTGTCTGTCGCCACCCCCACCCCCACCCCTCTGCTTCCCTGCCATGTCTGTGACCCTTTCGCTCCCCTCTCCAGCTCCCCGCCCATTGCACCGGGCACGGGGGCTTCGCACCGTCTTCACGTCGGCAACAATCCCAGGGCTTTAGACGGAAGGGAGACGCAACAAGCTGGAGTAACAACGCGGGTCAGGTAACATCTCTGGAGAACGTGGATAGGTGACGTTTCGAATAAGGGCTCGTCTTCTAAAGAAGGATCTCGACCCGAAAAGTCAACTATTCCTTCTCTCCAGAGTTGCTGCCTGACCCGCCAAGTTACTCCAGCATTAAGTGTTGGGCATCAAACAAACCCTCGTCCAGTCGTTCTGCTTGTTTTCCAGATCGGCTAATAATACATTTGTTCCCCTGATTACCCCACCCCTCTCTTGCACTTACGTAACTGTAACTTTGACTTAATAATGACTGTACTGACTAATCTATTTATTTTAAATGCCAAGCAACATATTTCCTACTGCTTCCCCTAATTCCCATTCCTTGAGAAAGGGTTGAAGCATTAACTTATCACAAAAGGTCACAAACTGTTGGAATAACTCAACGGGTCAGGCAGCATCTCTGGAGAAAATGGATAGTTGATGTTTCGGGTCGGGACTCTTCTTCAGGGCCTTTAGTTTAGTTTAGATACAATGTGGAAACAGGCCCTTTGGCCCACCGAGCCCATGCTGACCACAATCACCCGGACACTAGTTCCATCCTACACACTGCGGGGCAATTTACAGAGGACAATTAACATACAAACCTGCACGTCTTCGGAATGTGGGAGTAAACTGGAGCACCCGGAAAAAATCTACGTGGTCACTGGGAGAACGTGCAAACTCTGTACGGACAGCACCAGTCGTCAGGATTGAACTTGGGTCTCTGGCGCTGTGAGGCAGCAACTCTACTGCTGCGCCGCCAATGTGACATTCCAAGTTTTAGAATGAAGTTAGCCGCTTACAAATCCCATTCTCTGCCCAGCGTGGAGAATCAGGAATTGCCAAGACACAAGGCACTGTAGATGTTGGTTCCTTTTTTAAAAATCATGAATTCAAAGTTATCTATGTAATGTGGTTCGTTGGATTTGTCCATACTCAACTTAAAATTGTCCGTAATCTATATGTCTGATGGGGCTGAAGAAAACTGAAGGGAGCGACAATCAACTGCCGCGGATACAAATAATGTCATACACAAGAAAGGGCAGATGCTGGTTGACAAAAAGTGAGCACATGGTGCTGGAGAAATTTGGAAATGTCATCCATTCACCCATTCCTTCTCTCCAGAGATGCTGCCTGCCCGCTGTGTTAAAGAGTGCCCACGGTAGACTCAAGAATCACTAAGTAAACGCACGGGCCACTACGTTATTACAACGAGTTTAAATGTTTCAATTTTTAACTTGAACAGTAAATTTGACGCGTGGAAAATCTCAAACATGTTTGAATTTTTTCACGAGTTAATAAGTTTCACGGGTACCTGCTGTTAGCGCCACGAGTCGCTTAGTTGCGCGCGCGAGTTCAGACGTTCCTGTTACGTTAATTGTACGTGATTACCGCGAGTGAAAACTCGGGGTCACTCGTGGGTCAACTCGCACCGTGAGACAGGCCTTTTAGGATACCTTTAATCAAAATTTCACGTTGCGAGAAGGTGATTTATTCCCCATACAAACCGGCAGTATTTTTCCTGCCGAGATGGGGTTTAAATGCACCGCAACCGCAACGTTCCAATTGATCGCGTTCCAGAAATTCCCACTCGCAAGATGATTTAAATGGTCATTAATTTACGGGAATTAAACATAAAATTCCTTCCATTTGGCCTATAAATCAATGACAATGAGATTTAAAAATCATGTTATATTGTGAATTCTTGTGTGAATGTTATTTGGACACTTAGGCTATTTAAAAATCTTCATCTTTTCTTAAGAAATTGATACATGTTTAGATCTAGTAATTGAATTTTGTAATTAGCTACAATTGGGTAACTAACTAATTATATGCTTTAATTTCAGGTCATCCAAGTAAGATTGTTTCATATTTGTTTCAGAATACTTCAATCTATAACAACTGAAAATTTATTTCAGTTCTCTTAATTTTTAAGAAAGTTATGGGCTTTTGACTGTCCTCGATCACAGCTTTTGTGTCAAGTCAATGGAAAAGCAATAGGGAACAAGATGCTAATTTCCGAGTATGAAAATGGCCATAACTTTTTTTAATACTGAAGATATGAAAGTGAATTAGGTGTCAAATTAAACTTCCTTTTATGCTTTATCTGATGGGATAAATTGCAGACTTGATTTTTAAAATCCCAAAACTTTGTAACATTGCTGGTACATCTCTCTGAATGTGACTTACCTCGTTGTCCTGGAACTGGCTGAGTGCCCACACTGCGCCCAGATGCCAACATGACCGCCCCCTGTCTGGTAAACTCTCTATAATGTACTCCACGTCCACAACCTCCTTCTCCGAGGGTGGAGGACGCCGCATTGTGGGTGGGGAGTTCGGGATCCAGGAGCACCAGTCGTACTGTGAACACAGAACATTCAGTTGAGCGATGTGCACTCAAATTGGTTTCCTCTTTCTCGGCCGTTCAGTTACAGAAGGTGATATCTAATTGCTGCAAGAATCTAACGTGTGCTTGGGAGGGGATGATTCTATGACCTGTGACACCACACATCAGTGACCCTCCCTTTTATAGGTGCTGTTGAATATGCTTCAGTGGCCAGGCTAAACCTGCAGGGCCAAGAGCTGCAATCCACTGGGCACCTTCCTGAAACAAGTAACTGGATCTGTGGATGGGCAGATATGCCACTGCATGATGGAGACACGGGAGAATGCAGATGCTGCAATTTACTTTAGTTTAGCGATACAGCATGGAAACAGGCCCTTCGGCCCACCATGTCTGCACCGTGTCGGTCACCTGTTTCAACTAGTTCTATATCATGCATTCCCCACACATTAGGGGCAATTTACAGAGGCTGATTAACCTACAAACCCGCACGCCTTTGGAATGTGTAAAGAAACCGAAGATCTCGGAGAAAACCCACGCAGGTCACAGGCAGAACGTACAGACTCTGTACAGACAGTAGGTTCACCAGGTTAATTCCTGGGATGGCGGGACTGACATGTGATGAAAGAATGGATCGACTGGCCTTATATTCACTGGAATTTAGAAGGATGAGAGGTTATCTTGTAGAAACATGTAAAATTATTAAGTGATTGGACAGGCTAGATGCAGGAAAAATGTTCCCCATGTTGGGGGAGTCCAGAACCAGGGGTCGCAGTTTAAGAATAAGGGAGATGGCCAATTAGGACTGAGATATGGAAAACCTTTTTCATCCAGAGAGTTGTGGAATTCTCTGCCGCAGAAGGCAGTGGAGGCCAACTCACTGGGTGTATTCAAGAGACAGTTAGATATAGCTCTTGGGGCTAACGGAATCAAGGGATATGGGGGAATAAATAGGAACAGGGTACTGTTTCTGGATGATCAGCCATGATCATATTGAATGTTGAAGGGCCAAATGGCCTATTCCTGCACCCACTTTCTATGTTTTATGTTTGTATACTCAATACTCCAACTGATGGAGGCCCACTCGTCAAGGCATCTTGACCACCCTATCTACCTGTGAGGCCACTTTTTAGAAGCTATGTACCTGCACATAGATCCCTCTGCGCTACAACACTCCCCAGATCCCTGCCATTCGCTGTGTAGGCCCTGCGCTCATTAGACTTCCCCAAATGCAACACCTCACATTTCTCTGAATTAAATTCCATCAACCATTCCTCAGCTCACCTACCCAGCCAGTCAAGATCTATAAAATTACCCCATATCCTCCAGCGGTCGAAGTCCAAGCCTTCTCAACCTACAGTTCAGGCACTTTCCTCCTGGCAACATCCTCGTAAATCTTTTCTGCACCCTTTCCAGCTTAGAAACGTACCTGCCCAAAATTGACTGCAGCATGCTGGCAGGAAGTGGTGAATATTATCACGGTCAGGTATTCGATCAGCTTCCGAATCGTCTTCACTGTTTTAGGAAATCCTGTGGTTGGAAAATGATTAATTGTGTTAACTGGCAAAATGTAAAGACACTAAAATCTTGACAAAGATGTACCAGTTCTGATTCGTATTTCACTTGGGTAGCTTAGAACCCAATAAAATAAACATTGATTTCTCCAATTTTAGGTAACTGACCTATAAACACCATTCCCACGTTATCCCTCTTTCCACCCTGTTCCCTACCTGGATACACATCCATTTCTCCCTCCCACTGCCCCTCTGTCCCCCTCTCCCCCTCCCACCATCTCCTTCCACCTACAGTATATTTCTCCCTCTGGCTTTTCACATTTCATGCCTCTTCTACCCTTCTCTCATTATTTGCTTCACGGTTGTCGAACATAGAACACAGGTCGAGCGCCACGAGTTACCTGAACGTTTATTGTCTTTCAGCCCATAGACAAACACGTCCTTCACAAAGGCCTGCAGCTCAGTGTCTGTCTGAACAGTTTCATCATCATCGTAATATATGTTGACCATCTCTGTAACAAAGCTGTTGGTAACAAGTTGACATTCCTAAATAATACAGCACCATGAGGAACAAAGAACAAAAGGCTAAACACCTGACAACACATTTAATGCTGCTCCATTCACCCTTGTTCACTGTCTCCACACAACACCTGTTTTTTCCCTCTACTCCCAGTCTTCCCCATGCTCCCAGTTGCCCCCCCAAATCCATCCACTCCCCATCTCCCCCCAACTCCCAATCTCCCTCCACCTGATCTCCCCCTCACACTCAATCTCCCTCGTACCCCCAATCTGCCCAGGACACCTAATCCTACATTCTAGCCCAATCCTACTTCCCTTCCAATCTCCCCACCCCACTCCATTTCCCCCACTCCACCCCCAATCTCTCAATCAGATCCCGTCATGGCCTCCTCTGTGCCATAGGGAACAACCCCGGATTCTCCAGCCTCCCCAACAACAGCAGTCTCCCTTCCAAGAATGCTTTCAGTGCACCTCTCGGTACACTCTCCGAGGCCCGAGGTGTGGCGTCTGAGGTACATAGGGTTTGAGGTCTTCCACCATCCAGGCAGTGTGCTGTCTGAGAATTTGAGAATCATGGTGTCCTGCACACTGATGTCCTAGAAATAACTTGGACCGGCAAAAGTCATGGCCCAGCCACATTCCCCTGCAAACCAACGCTGCCCTTCAAGATAATTTTCACCTCTCATTCATTGTTCCCTGTTTCCTTCTGCCCAAGCTTTTACAAACCTTTTTATTGTGTGATTTCCTATCTTAACAGCAAGTGATTTTTTAAATTTTTCATGATTTAATGAAGAAATGTGCTTAATGTGGAAGATGTCGAATTCCAAAAAGCCTGTGTTCAAGTTTAGTTTAGTGATACAGCTCAGATAATTTTGATAAAAATCTTTTGAATAACAAATAATTGCATGCCGGCTTTTATTAATGAATGTCCACTTACCCAGGTGATTGCTAATTCTGACCCTGATGATCCTCTAATTCTAAACCAACTTCAGCCAACTCGTCCACGGTGACCGAGATGCCCCTTCTGAGCCGTTTGCCTGCATTTGGCCCAAATCTCTCTGAGCCTTTTCCATCCATGTACCTGTGGAACTGTCTCTGAAATGCTGTTATAGTACCTGCTTGAATTACATCCTCTGGCGTGTCCACCACCCTCCGAGTGAAAACTTGCCCCTCAGCTGGCTATTAAATCTTGCTCCTCTCATCTTAAAAAGGGTGCATAATCAGTGATCCTCCAGTCCTCAGGTACCACCACTGAACATTGGGAAACAACACAACATTGGACAATGTAGCCCAGCATTAACTCACCCCACCACAGCATCCCAGACCATCAGTGCATCATCCCTGTAGTGGTAGTACGGCAGACTCTCCCTGCTCTCAACTCCCCGCATCTTGATGGCCTCCGGAAAGCAGAGTGATTGGAACGTGAGGTCCTCCATGGCGCGCTGCACCATGCGGACATGACCACCGCCTCCCGTGCCGTTCGCCTGTTTGGGGTGAAAGGACATCCGGTGAAAGTTCTGGGGTGGGAGACTGGGATGCAGAGGCATCTCCCGTGTCGTATTGGCACCATTCAACATGTGCGAGCACACCACCACGATGTGGCCCCTGGTGAGGTGGTTCACACATCCAAGCCCCATCAGTGGACTTCTGTTTTATCATCTAGCCTCACACACTGGATGGTGCATCTCCAGTGTCTGTACAACAGTGTACAGTGTCCTCCATAATGTTTGGGACAAAAACCCACCATTTATTTATTTGCCTCTATACTTCACAATTTGAGAGTTGCAATAGAAAAAATCACATGTGGTTAAAGTGCACATTGTCAGATTTTATTAAAGGCCATTTTTATACCATGGTTTTACCATGTAGAAATTACAGCTGTGTTTATACATAATCCCCCCATTTCAGGGCACCATAATGTTTGGGACACATGGCTTCACCGGCATTTGTAATTGCTCAGATGTGTATCAATGCCTCCTTAATGCAGGTATAAGAGAGCTCTCAACACCTAGTCTTTCTTCCAGTCTTTCCATCACCTTTGGAAACTTTTATTGCTGTTTATCAACATGAGTTTATCAACATGAGACATCAGCCAAACCTTAAGCTTACCAAAATCCACTGTTTGGAACATCATTAAGAAGAAAGAGAGCACTGGTGAGCTTACTAACGGCTATCTCCTAGCCTCCCTCCCTCCCTCCCTCCTTCTTCGACATACGGGAGGGTTTGTTTTGAAAGTGCCGTTAGTGGGTTTACAAGCAGAGGCCGTTATCAGGCCGGGCGGGGTGCGGGAGGAGGAGGACATGGAGCCGCTGTGGTGGTCGCCGCTGCCGCTGTGCGAAGCCCGTCATTCGCTCCGACTCGTCTGAAGCAGCTGCACCAAAGATCTTGTAGCTATGGGATCTCTGAGCTGCACCGCTCGGCCGCGCACCTTGCTGTTGGCTGGCGGAGGAGGGAGGCGGTGGCGAGGATTTCCAAACGGCCAAGGCAGCGGGGCGATGTTGTCCGAGGAGCGCTGGCCTTCCTTCCTCCCCATCTCTCCCCCTCCACCCCCTTATCCTGGGACCCCTCCTCTCCATCCCGCACTGATCCCCATTCCCACCCTTATTCAGTCCACACTGACATCCCCTGTGCTCCCCTCCCCATCTACCCCCCCCCCCACCTATCTATTCATCCTGCGCTGATCACCCTTTCCACCTCGCATTGATTCTCCTGCCACCATCCCGCCCCCCATCCATCCATCCTACACTGGGTTCCCCAATTCACCCTGTACTTACACATTTCCTATCCATCCTACACTTCTCCTCCATCCATCCTGTACTGATCCACACATTCATCCCGTACTGACCCACCCTCCATTTACCCTGCACATTCCCCCCTTCCCCTCATTCACCCTGTAGTGATCCTCCATTCATCCTGCACAGACCCTCCTTTCCACACTCTACTGACCCCCCCCCCATTCATCCTGCGCGGATCTCCTCCCCCCCCCCCCCCCACCCATCCATCCTGTGCTGATCCTCACATCCCCGGTGCTCTCCCCTCACAATTTTACCTACTCCAACCAACACATACTAATTCACCTGCCTCAATCCATCCATTCTGCACTGACTGCCTTCGAACGCCCCCCCCAACCCCCGCCATCTATCCACCCCGCACTAATTCACACACACCCCCAGTTAAAGATGGCTGCAAATACAGGCCTGGCAGAGCATCAGCAGAGAAGACACCCAGCATCTAGTGATGTCCATGAATCGCAGGCTTCAAGTAGTCATTTCATGGAAAGGATATGCAACAAAATTCTAAACATGACTACTTTCATTTACATGACATTGCTGTCTCAAACATTATGGTGCCCTGAAATGGGGGGACTATGTATAAACACTACTGTAATTTCTACATGGTGAAACGAAAATATATAAAAATACCCTTTATTAAAATCTGACAATGGGCACTTTAACCGCATGTGATGTTTTCTATTACAAATCTCAAATTGTGAAGTACAGAGGCAAATGATTAAATGATGGGTCTTTGTCCCAAACATTATGGAGGGCACTGTACTATGGAGGCTGGTCCTATCCTCCTCTGACCATCACTGCTCCATCCTCCCTTTGATCGAATAAATGCATACAACAATAGTAAACAAAACTATAACTATAAATGAGGAAGAGCACCCCTCTTCCATCTGTTCTGTCCATTTCTCCATCTGTGCCGGAATTGGCCATTTCTGCTGGAAGTCATCCATTTAGGTATGTGCAGAGGAAACAATTAGTAAAGACCAAACAATTAGTAAAGACTGAAATAGGTGATTTTATTATGGGGAAGATGGAAATGGCAGATGAGCTGAACAGGCACTTTGGCAATGTCTTCACTAAGGAAGAAATAAACAATCTCCCTGATGTACTAGTGGCCAGAGGATCTAGGGTGATGGAGGAACTGAAGAAAATTCACATTAGGCAGGAAATGGTTTTGGGCAGACTGATTGAACTGAAGGCTGATAAATCCCCAGGGCCTGATGGTCTGCATCCCAAGGTACTTAAGGCAGTGGCTCTAGAAATCGTGGATGCATTGGTGGCTGGGTGGCAGGGTGGACTGTGAGGAGGATGCTATGAGGATGCAAGGTGACTTGGACAGGTTGGGTGAGTGGGCAGAGGCATGGCAAATGCAGTTTAATAGTAAGATTAAATGAGAACTTACCAGTTTGAAGTTTGATCTTTATTTTATGAGGAGTTATTACGTGAAGATCCCGCCAGCACGCATGCGCGACATTCTTCAAAGCAGTGGTGTGAAATCACAGATAGCAACGTAGACTAATATAGTAAGATAAGAGAGAACCTCCATACCAGTTGAACTTTATAATAGAGGGTTCTGGGAGCGGAGGGCACGTAATCCCTCATCGTAACTCCTCATAAAATAAAGATCAAACTTCAAACTGGTAAGTTCTCATTTAATCTTACTATTTTACTTCGGAGTCACGTGAGTGACTACGTGAAGATTTCAAAGCTCTGTGATTTCATGCCCTGGAACGAGTCCATGCTCACACACTGCCATGGTAGTGATGGAGGATGAACATATTCCAGACATGATACTGTGCTGAAAAACAAAGAAGGTATTTAATCATACCTAAAATGATATGCCCCACATTGGGTAAATCATGTAACAGAAACTTAACATATTCCCCTGCAAACGTCTCAGGAGCGGCCACGGGTTTATAATAGAAGTGCTGAAAAGTCCGTTCACTGCTCCATCCCGCTGTAGCAAGGATGTGGTCCATAGGAACTCCCATCATCCTAGCCGCTGACGTGGATGCAGCCCTGGTGGAGTGAGATTTAAATCATCAGTCTCCACTCCGCTGAACCCAATACCACCCTTAACCAACACGAAGTGGCTTGCACTGTGACCTTATAATGAGGGCGTTTGTGGCTTATGGGTAAAGTCCTCTCCGTGCCCCTAGAATCTTGGTTCCTTCTATATCGTAAATATATGTCACAATGCAGAGACGACTATCTGCAGGGTAGGCCAGAATGATAATTTTAGGCCAGAGGAACAGGGTCGATATAGTTTGAGTACCCCTGTATCAGAAAGGTTATCTACCATAGGTAACACATGGCATACATACTTAGCTTTTTAAAGACTGGACCCGTTGTGCTGTTACAAGTGCCATAAACATAACCATATTATATGTAGTTATCCAGAGTGAGCCCCGATATTGGTGTCCATCCTCGAAGCATAGTAAATTCTATGCCTAAGTCCCATGTATGGGTGTATCAGGCCCTGGGGAAATAGAATTAATACCCCTCATCAGTTTGATACCAGAGGGTGTGATCCTATAGGCAGGTGATCACCCACTCGGTCCAGGTTGGTAGGTAGGGCACTCCTTGCAAATTTAATGGCACTGTAGCTCAAACCTTCATGGAATGAAGGGTGGCCAGAACTCCAGCACTCCAGTGATGGTGGCCGAGTCATATGAAGTGTTTGTTCTGAAGACAGAAACACTCCCATCTTCTGACATATGTCAGTGCTGTCCCTGGTGGACTCCCTGCACGACGATGTGATGACATTGATCGTCCTGTCGGAGTATCCGAAGTCCAGAAATGGCCTGTTCAGAATCAGCATCAATAGGTTAATGCGATCATGGCACGGATGACTTACCCGTCACAGGGTGTGCCAACAGGCCCGGCCGTTTGAGGATCCGAAAGCAGTGTTCTGCGGCCATCTTTGTACTGCTGGGGACCATGGTTGGGTAGGCCAGTCGGGAAACCCGAAATACCCGTTGCGGAGTCTATTTCATTTTTGTAAGACCCGACTGATGAGGCAGAAGGGGGGAAATGCATAGCAAACAATCCCCCCAATGCAGCGAGAAACATCCATCGCTGCTGGCCCCGGGTCCCGATCCAACATCCATACAATGTTGTCGTTGAATTGCGTGACCTGGTGTTCGCCACCGTATTTAGTTTACCTGAAAGGTAAGTGGCTGAGATCCAAATCTCTCTATCCAGACACCAGTGCCAGATGTAATTAGGCAATTCATCACATGATATCGATTTTATTCCACACATATGATTAATATAGGCCACCACTGTGGTATTATAATTTGTAACCGTACATGCAACTGGTGCATATCTAAGCAGTAGGCCCGGAGTCCATGAAATGCTCCCGGTATTTCTAGATAATTAATCCCTAGTGCTCCCAACAGGGTTAAATCTTGTGCACTCCATCTGCCACCACAACTAGTGGTGGTATTAGCTGCTCCCCACCTTTAACACTGGCATCAGTCTGTAATGTAACCGAGGGATTTATGATAGTGATGGGTTTGGAACAGAATTGAGCATTTCCCATCCACCAATTTAATTCAACTCTTGCCTTTTCTGATAACTTCATAGGCCTGTCGAAATGGCATGACTTTTGAGAGCTATAATTTTAGCTCTTTGTAGGTTTTGATAATGTAGTGGTCCGAATTGCGCTGCGGGAAAAGCAGCCACTATCATCCCAATTACCATGGCCACCTGCCGTATGGATGGATCCCTGATGCCAGTAAGGCTTCTGCAAGCTTCTATCAAGTCCACCACCTTGTTCGGTGGTAAGGTGGTAGACATTTGCACCAAGTCAATGGTGAACCCCAAGTAATCCATGGTAGTAGAGGGTTCCAACTTTGATTTATCTGGATGTATGATGAACCCCAGCTTTTGAAAGAGATGTTTTGTGGCTAGAACTGCCAATGTAGCCGTTTCCAAATTCTCCCTGACAATGAGGATATCATCAAGATAGGCCATAACAGTATGATTTTGTTTCCTTAAATAGGCCAAAGCTGGTTTCAATAATTTGGTGAACAGCCTGGGTGCTGATGATAACCCATTGGGTAAGGCTTTATATTGCCATAATTGTCCCATCCAGATAAATTTAAGGTATTTCCTATGATCCTTGTGTATTGGTACTGAATAGTATGCATCTTTGAGGTCAATGCATGCCATGTAGTACCCATTAGCTATTAGCTGTCTGGCTGTGTCGAAAGTGTCCATTTTGAAATGAACATACTGAACAGAAGTATTCAGTTCGGTCAGGTCTATGATTATGCGGCATCCGCCATCTTTTTATTTTTGGTAAATATATTAGATACGAACTCCTGTGATTCTCTGGTGGTTCTCTCAATTACCCCTTTGCTAATTAGTCTTAATAGTTCAGCATGGCCCGCCGTTCTTTCTTTTTGTGAAAGTATAAACTTTCGGCTAGGCGAATGCTGGACCGGAGTAGGGAGTTCGTAAATGAATTCAATTTTATAGCCCTGAATACTTCCGAGTATGTAAGGATCAGAGGTAAAAGTGCGCCATACTTCATAAAACAAGTGCAACCGGCCTCCCCCATAAGATGAATTTAGACATATGATGTTCCTGGGGGAGGCAGACCCACCTACCTCCAAGGTATTGCCGGTGTTGCGGTCCAATACCACCGTTATTTCTCTGTTGAGTTGCTGCGTTGTAGGGGTGGCGCATTTTCCAAGAAGGCAGGGCTGGGCCATGGCCTAAAAAAGGCTGTTGTGCAGGTGGGCCAGCCTTCGAGCTTTCACCACCGGACGATCTGTTGTGATATCGCTGTCCGGTGGGTGTGTAGGGGTGTTGTTGCTGTTGGTAGTGCGGTTTGGAGGTACTGGGTACCTTTATCAGGCCTATGGCCTTGGCCTCTTGTTTGGGGAGGTATCTCCGCACAGCAGATTTGGTGGTTGAGCGTTACCTGGTTTGCATAACCCCGCAATTTTGGGGTTGAGTGCCGGTTTGATAATGCTCTTCCTGTAGTTATTATCTCAAACTGTGTTACACAGTAAGGCCAGAGCATCCTGTTTCTACCGGTAGCTCTATACCCACCGCAGTACTGGCCACTGCCGTAATTCCGGCGGTCAAAAGCTTCAGGATCCTCTGAAGTTTGACTCCTTGCCCTCTAATCGTAGGGCTCATGTTCCCCCAAATAGGGTTATTCACCGCGGGAACAATCAGCGAGTTACAATTTTCAGGAGCAAGATACTTATCAGCTGTAGCATTGATGGCTAGCTCCTGAAGCTGGTTTGTAGTCATATAATTGAACTAGCTGCCAGCTTAGGGTGGATAGGTAACCTTTTTGAGAAGGAACTGCATGTTTGCTTACCATATCCAGTAACTCTTCTTGCACCCCCGACACTGTTGGTTGTTCAGCCAACTCCCCTCTTCAGGGTCAGCCCAGTTCTGACCCCCAATGCTCCCCTGCGAAGAGGGTGAGACATTAGGCAGTCCATAATAGGATCCTGCCGTGGGCCTGCGAAGGGGCCCACCGTGACCCTGCCCCTGCAAAAGCAGGTCACGCTGGAGCAATTGCTCCACCATCCGCTCCATGCGGGCAAGACGACCTCCGTCGCTAACAGCGAACGGGGTGTCCTCGGGACTGGACCCAGCTGAGTCGGCAGTCCCGACCGGCTTCCGGGTGGATTTACCGCCTGTCCGTGGCGAACCAGCGGCCCTCCCGGGCGGGAAGTCGGGAGCTGCAGGTAGCACCTGCAGCTCAGGAGAAAACGGCACGCTGCTGGCTGCTCTCTATAGCAGCAGCTCTTGCCGCTGCTCTCGCCGCGCTCACCACTTCGGTGAGTCTTACCGTTCGTAAGTTTTGAAACTTACGCTGGAGGAGCCCCGCTCCTCCCGACTGTCGCTTCCGCATGCGAACGACGATATGTCGCGCATGCGTGCTGGCGGGGTCTTCACGTAGTCACTCACGTGACTCCGAAGTAAAATGGGGATAAATGTGAGGTTATCCACTTTGGTGGCAAAAAACAGGAAGGAAGATTATTATCTGAATGGCATCAAATTGGGAAAAGGGGAAGTACAGTGAGATCTGGATGTCCTTGTTCATCAGTCACTGAAAGTAAGCATGCAGGTACAGCAGGCAGTGAAGAAAGCGAATGGCATGTTGGCCTTCCTAACAAGAGGAGTTGAGTATAGGAGCAAATAAGTCCTTCTGCAGTTGTACTTGGGCCCTAGTGAGACCACACCTGAAGTATTATGTGCAGTTTTGGTTTCCAAATTTGAGGAAGGACATTCTTGCTATTGAGCAAGTGCAGCGTATGTTCATGAGGTTTATTCCCCGATGGCAGGACTGTCATATGTTGATAGAATGGAGCGGTTGGGCTTGTATACTCTGGAATTTAGAAGAATGAGAGGAAAACTAATTGAAACATGAGATTATTAAGTGTTTGCACAGGCTAGAGGCAGGAAATATTTTCCCAATGTTGGGCGAGTCCAGAACCAGGGATCACTGTTTAAGAATAAGGGGTCAGCCATTTAGAACAGAGATGAGAAAACACTTTTTCACACAGAGAGTTGAGAATCTGTGGAATTCTCTGCCTCAGAAGACAGTGGAGGTCAAATTCTCTGGAGGCTTTCAAGAGAGAGTTAGATAGAGCTCTTAAAGATAGCAGAGACAAGGGATATGGGGAGAAGGCAGGAACGGGGTACTGATTGTGGATGATCAGCCATAATCACAGTAAATGGCAGTGCTGTCTAGAAGGGCTGAATGGTCTACTCCTGCACCTATTGTCCATGGTCTATTGTCTATTTGTGATATTGGAGACACAAGGAACTGCAGATGCTGGAATCCTGAGATAAACACAAAGTGTTGGAGGAGTCAGGCAGTATCTGAGGAGGGAAATGGATATTTTCGGGTCAGGACCCTTCTTCAGCCCTGAAGATCAGACTTTCTTCAGTCTGAAGAAGGGTGCCGACCCGAAACATCATCTGTCTATTTCCCCCCACAGATGCTGCCAGATCCACTGGAATCCTCTGGCACTTTCTGTTTTGCATGTGTGATACTGACTCAGTTTCTCCCTCTTTATTCGCATGGTCTGACCTATTTGGCACATCTCAAAGCCCCACAGTCCCTTCCATGCCCTGTGATCCCCTCACTAACCTATCCCATTAACCCATAGATTGTACGAACTCTACAACCTCTCCTCATGGCCCCCTTAGACTCAGCCCATCACAAATATTCCCTTGATCCTCCCCACATTCCCTGTAGCTTTAAAAGTGTCCTCTCTTACTCAGTTATAGTGTCATACAGTGAAAAACTGGCCCTTTGGCCCAACTTGCCAATGCCGACAAAGATGCCCCAACTTACCCACATTTGGCCCATTATCCCTCTTAACCATTGCTATCCATATACCTGGCCAAACGTGTTTTAAATGTTATAGTACCTGCTTCAACTACTCTGGCAGCTCGTTCCATATACCCACCACCCAAAACTGTTGCCTTTTAAGATCCTATTTAATCTTTCTCCTCTCATCTTAAATCTATGTCCTATGATACTTCTAGCATTGTTACAAAACCTACCATCAGTGGCACTCCAGCTCTGCCACTGCCTGTGCGTGCGATTCCGGAGGCTTATGTGGTGGGAGGGGGGGACGGGATTAACATGCAGGTTTGCATTGGTTGTCAGAGAGGGATTTCCTCGGGCTGCTAGCAGATGAAGACAAATCGTATGCTCTTCCCTTCCCGGTTTAAACAAAAAAATTGTTGGACCATTGTGTCGCTGGATTGAACTTAAACACGACTAAAAACGCCTTAATCGCCATTGACATCATGGAGCGCAATATCAGGACAAAACAAAAGGTATGTCGTTTATTTGGTGTGGCTTCATTTTAATCTTATGATGCGAAAAATGTTATTTAGGCCCACATACAAATCAGCCATGTCGTGCCTGCCGATATGAGCTTAAAATTATGGCAACAGCAACATTCCAATCGATCCCATTCCACAAACATCGAGAAAGATAATCAAATTCATTATTCTTTTACACAATCATGTCATAAGAACATCTAAATGATCTATATTTTGTGTTATTGTCCATCCATGATCAATATTTTCATACTAAATATCCACAGTACAGTTTTAGTCAGATGTATTGTGCAAAAAATAACGATTTTGATTATCTTGAGAGTGTATGGTTCTGGATTAATTTATGGAATTAAACATTAAATTCCCTCCATTTGGCATATAAATTCATGACAAAGTGAGATTTCAAAATCATGTTATATTGTGAATTCTTGTGTGAATGGGATCCGTTTGTTATTTATTACTTGGATACTGAGGCTATTAAAAGTTTTTAGCCTTTTCTTAAGAAATGGATAGATGTTTAGATCTAGTATTTGAATTTAGATAGATTTAATTGATTAGATGAATGATTAGATTGATTTGATGAATATGAATATGAATTTATTGGTGGGTATTTACTATTTGTTTTAGCGTTTAACGTTATCATTACGACCTTTTTATCTAAAACTACAAATAATAACTTGTTTCTGTTAATGCTTTTCAGTGCCTTTTTTTCTTTACATTTTAAACAAATGTCTCCGAAGAAGAAATGCAAAATTGTCAATCCAAATGCCCAGGAAAATAGACTGATTTAGACAGCATTCCCAGAGATTATCCGAATTTGGACTACTCCAAATGTGATGATCTACAGGACATTCTTAATGGGAAAGTAGTGGGCAGAAAGGCATGTCATACGTGGTTTGAAGCCCACAAACTTGTAGTTTACAATGTAGCCAAAAATGAAAATTTAAGGACAAACAAAGCATACAGAGTTGCTTATTGGTTACAATCTGAGAAGTATGATGATGCTACTGATTATGATATGCCAATGTACCAGCTAGCAACTGATGTTCTCCATAAAGACTTGGTCTTTTGCTAGAAATTGCAATTTCTTTACCTGTCTGTTACGGACTTACAGCATATAATACAATAATATTAAAGTTCTGATCTTGAGAATATCAAATTTTTAAATTTTCAAGGCAGTCTGGGTGTGTATTACTATTTCTGTCACAACGGTCACTTTTGTAATTAGCTATAATTAGGTAACTAACTAAATTATATACTTTACTTTCAGGTCATCCAAGTAAAATGGTTTATGTTTGTTTCAGAATGCTTCAATCTATAATAACTGGTAATTTCATTCAGTTCTCTTAATTTTTAAGAAAGTTATGGGCTTTTGACTGTCCTCGGTCACAGCTTTTGTGTTAAGTCAATGGAAAAACAATAGGGAACAAGATGCTAATTTCCGAGTATGAAAATGGCATAACTTTTTTTTAATACTGAAGATATGAAAGTGAATTAGGTATCATATTAAAGTTCTTTTTATGTTTTATCCGATGGGACATATTACAGGCTTGATTTTTTAAATCTCAAAATTTTGTAACATTCCTAATGCATGAATCCCATATTGTGGGTAAAATACTTTGTGCATTCACCCCGATCTATTCCCTTATGATCTTATACACCTTTACACGATCACCCCTCATCATCTGTACTCCATGGAACAAAAATCTCTGCCTGCCCAGCCTCTCATTATAACTCACACTCTCTCAAGGCCTGGCAACATCTTTGTAAATCTTCTCTGCACTCTTTCCAGCTTAACAACATCCTTCTATTAGCAAGCTTACCAAAGCTTAACACAATTCTCCAAATATGGCCTCACCAATGTCTTGTACAACTATAACATAACATCCCAACTTCTATACTCAGTACCCTGACTGATGAAGACCAATGTGCCAAAAGCCTTCTTGGCCACCCTATCTACCCGTGATGCCACTTTCAAGGATCTATGTAGCTGCATTCCTATATCCCTCTGCACAACCATACTCCCCAGGGCCCTGCCATTCACTGTGAAGGTCCTGCCCTGGTTTGACTTCACAAAATGCAACACCTCCCATATTTGCTCGACTTTGAGAGAGAGATGACCTTGGCCACTTGGATCTGCATTTATTGTTGACCTGACCCTGGTAGTTCTGTGATTTGGAATGGCAGCATCTGGGGCAATGAAACAATCTGGTGCCCTCGTGCCCCAGGGTTATCTCTCTCTCCTGGACTTATTCAGTGAATAAATCAACAGAGACGTCGAGAACAAAATCTCAAAGTAACAGCAGTGGACCCAGCGGTGGAATATCCTAATCTTCAATCAACATTGGTGTACACAGAGACATCGAGACGCGAAGCATGGAAATGGGCCCTTCAGTCCACCGAGTCAACACGATCATTCATATTAATTCCACCTTAATTTTCTTATATTCTCCCCACATTCTCATTAACTCCCCCTAAGTTCTAACACACACCAGGGTCCATGTGCCCAGAGATTCACACACCTACCTTGTCAAAGAGACCGCACTCACAAATCAGCTGCTCCCTCGCTTTTGTGTTGATCGCAATCGTATATCGGACGTGAGGCAGCAACAACTGGCGACAGAGACAGAGGGAAAGTATTGAGCTCAGATATAGCTGGTTACAAAGAACAACTGAAATATCAGAATTAATCCCACTGCTTTGTTCTCCCTGCATGATGTATCCATTTCAAAGTAATCAAACAGCCAGCTCTTTCCGAATGAGCCACAATGGAAAAGCTCTCTCTGCACTGTCCCATGAGTATTCCCAAGGTGGTACAGAGTGGGGTAGAGACGGTGGTTGTCCCTGCATCCCAGTGACAGGCGATGGCTAAGGCAGGTTAGTGTGGTTCATGAGGAGCAGGTGATGATGAGCAAGCAGCAGGTAGATCACATTGTACAATGGAGGCTCCAGACCTGAGGGTGGACTTACCTTAAAGAGCGGGTGGACGGCTGGGAGCTGGCGATACATAGCTATACCAAACACTTCAGAGATAAGGTGCGTCCGCAGGAGATGGGTGACAGTCTGATGTACGTGGAAGTCAGATGATCTCACCCAGATTTTGGCCAGTAACCAATCATACTTTGCATCAGTGGGGAGGAAGATTGGGTTTTCAGGGCCAGGTTCCTGTTTCAACTGTGGGAAAAGTTTAACGTGTTATTAGTAATGAGAGATTTGATCCATAATCTTCACGACATGGAAATCAAATGTGTTAAACCACTACTAAACCTGGCGGCATAGGGAACAGCTTTGCATAAATTGAGGAAACAAAATAGGGGAGGATAAAAGTGAGATGCAGGACAGAGGGGTGTGCTGTGGGATCCTGGCATGAAAGGGCAGGCAGTTGCAAGGTTATTAGTTTAGCTTAGAGATACAGCATGAAAGGCCCTTCGGTCCATTGATTATGCTGATAATTGATGCGAGAGGCAGGTCAATGCTGGTCTAATAATGCCTAACCTACTGAGTGTTCTAGCGTTTTGTTTTTGAACTGAATCGGAAGATACAGCATAGAAACAGGAACTTTGGCCTACTGTGACCACACCCACCATTCATCCCCTGTTCAAACTAGTTCTATGTTATTCTACTTCTGCATCCACTTCCTGCACACTAGGGGCAATTTACAGAGGCAAATTAACCTACAAACCTATAAGGGAGGAATCCCACGGGGTCAGAGAGAACGTCCAAACTCCGCACAGACAGCACTCGAGGTCAGGATCTGGCGCTGTGAGGCAGCAGCTCTACTGTGCCATCCAAAACCTAAATCCTCTCGCTATGAATAACGATAGCCTAGGAAAGCGGGAGGTACAATGATATCCGGGTGTCCCTGTACACCAGATGCCAGTGGCCTTCCTAGCCCCTTACATGCTTCCCTTCTGTAACTGGTACATGTTTTGTAACTTCCCTTTCCCAGTGTATCGACACCCAAATAATAATTTGCCTTCCTACTATTGCCACCAATGTGGTTAACACCACATTTATCCTCATCAAACTGCATCTGCTACGTATTTGACCTCAACCTCAATCTGTTAAAATCCAACGCCATCCTCTACGCTGCTCACACGTCTCCCAGCTTGGTGCTGCCTGCACGCTTCAATATGTTACATTGAATTCCCTCATCCAAATCTTGATATATATTATGAAAAGGTGGAGTCACAGCACTGATCCCTGCAGTTCTCACGCCAGGACCATATGGAAAACTTTCTGAAGGTCCAAATTCATATTAACCTCATCTATTCTGCCAGTCCCATGCTCAAATATCTCAGTCGATTTGCCAAGCACAATTTCTCTTTCACATTTCTATGCCTCTGTCTGATCATTGCTTTCCAAGTGCCTCATTATTATTCCTTTCATGATGGACTCTAGCTTTGTCCCCATTACTGATGTCCGAATTACCAGTTTTAAGTTCTTGTTTTCCATTGACCTCAATTTTAGAAACGCTGCCATGACATTAGCTACTTACAATCTGCTGGACCTGTTCCAGAGCCCACAGACTTGAATAACAACACATCCTTTAACTCAAGGGCCTTTATTCTCAGATACAAGGAACTGCAAATGCCGGTTAACCAAACAAAACAAAGTATTGCAGTATCTCAGTGAATCAGGCAGAAGCTTGGTAGGTTCCTGATGCAAACCACCAATGTTCTCAACAGCAATGGTTCCCAAATTTTTAAGTTCACACAACACAGGTATAATAACGCTAACCTTGCAGCACACCTGTTTGATTTAGCATCTCCTCCTCTCCTCTCCCGAACTCTTCCGGCCTCTCCTCCACTCCCCTCCCCTGACGGGCTTCCCGCCATAGCCTCTCCACTCCCCTCCCAGGATTCTCCCCTCTCATGCTCTCTCCCCTCATTGGCTCCTTCACTCCTCTCACAAGCACCACTCCTCTCCATGACTCCCCTTCTTTACCCTCCCTCTCACAGACTTCCTCCTTTCCCATCCCATCCTCACCTCCCCACACTGGGCATCTCTATCTCTCTCATCTTCCCACCTCTCTCCCCATCTCCCTTTCCCTCTCCCCCTACCCCTCTCTCTCTCTCTCTCCCCCCTCTATCTATCTTAAGGAAAGAGTGAGGAGAGAGAATGAAGGGGGGAGAGTGAGGCAGGATCAAAATATAGAGCTTTTAGCGAGAGAGAGAGAGAGCACAGAAGGGGGAGTGAGGGAGATTAAGGGGCAGAGGAGAGTGTGAGAAAGAGGGGGAAGAGAGAGAATGTGAGGGAGAGAGAGAGGAATAGTGTGAAGGAGAAAGTGAGGGAGGGAGGGGTAAAGGGTTAGTGAAAGAGGGGACAGTGAGGGGTGCAAGAGGGAAAAGTGAGGGAGGAGAGAGGGGACAGTGAGAGAGGGGCAGTGAGAGTGGACAGAGAAAGGGAGAGGGGGGAAGGGAGGGAGGGAACAGTGCAGGGAGGGGGTGTAGAGCTTATCACCAAACTCGCACTACTTGATGTCAGCACTCTCAGTCTCTGAAAGTATGCATGCAGGAAGATTGTTCCCGATGTTGGGGGAAGTCCAGAACAAGGGCTCAGAGTTTAAGGATAAGGGGGAAATCTTTTAGCACCGAGATGAGAAAAAACATTTTTCACACAGAGAGTGGTGAATCTCTGGAATTTTCTGCACAGAAGGTAGTTGAGGCCACTTCATTGGCTATATTTAAGAAGGAGTTAGATGTGGCCCTTGTGGCTAAAGGGATCAGGGGGTATGGAAAGAATGCAGGTACAGGATACTGAGTTGGATGATCAGCCTTGATCATATTGAATGGCAGTGCAGGCTCAAAGGCCCGAATGGCCTACTGCACCTAATTTCTATGTTTCTATGTACAGCAGGCAGTGAAGAAAGCGAGTGGCATGTTGGCCTTTATAACAAGGGAAATCGAATATAGGAGCAAAGAGGTCCTTTTGCACCTGTACAGAGCCCTAGTGAAGCACACCTGGAGTATTGTGTGCAGTTTTGGTCCCCTAATTTGAGGAAGGACATTCTTGCTATTGAGGAAGTGCAGCATAGGTTTACACGGTTAATTCCCGGGATGGCGGGACAGTCATATGCTGAGAGAATGGAGCAGCTGGGCTTGTACACTCTGGAGTTTGGAAGGATGAGAGGGTATCTCATTGAAACATATAAGATTGTTAAGGGTTTGGACACGCTAGAGGCAGGAAACATGTTCCCAATATTGGGGGAGTCCAGAACCAGGGGCCACAATTTAAGAATGAGGAGTAAGCAAGTTAGAACGGAGACGAGGAAACACTTTTTCTCACAGAGAGTGGTGAGTCTGTGGAATTCTCTGCCTCAGACGGCGGTGGAGGCAGATTCTCTGGATGCTTTCAAGAGAGAGCTAGATAGGGCTCTTAAAAATAGCAGAGTCAGGGAATATGGGGAGAAGGCAGGAACGGGGTACTGATTGGGGATGCTGGATCAAAGGGCTGAATGGCCTACTGCTGAATGTATTGTCTATTGTCTACTCATCTCTGCAACTGGATTCTCAACTTCCTGACCAACAGACCCCAATCACAAATCATCCTCCACGATAATCCTCAACACGGGGGCTCCGCAAGGATGTGTTCTCAGCCCCTTCTTTACTCCTTGTACACCCACCACGGTGCAGCCATGTACAATCTAATTCCATTTTCAAATTCACAGATGACATCACCACTGTGGGCCGGATATCAAATAAGGATGAGACGGAGTACAGGAAGGAGACTGAGAACCTCGTGTCTTGGTGTCGAGACAACAACCTTTCTCTCAATGTCAGCAAGATAGTGATGGACTTCAGGAAGTGAAGCGGTGCACATGCCCCAGTTTGCATTGACGGTGCCGAAGTAGAGATGGTTGAAAACTTCAAATTCCTAGGAGTCAATATCACCAACAACTTCTTGGAAAAAATAAATGGTTGAAACAAGACCGTTGATCTTACAAGAGATCAAAGTAGATTCAGTGTCAGAAACAGAAGTATGTCCATCTATCGTCTTCACAAAAAGACCAAAAAACAAAAGCAGTCAAAGGTTCTTCTGAAAATATAAATGAGGCAGAATTCAGGAGAACAAAACTGCAGCACTCGGATATAAATTCTGACCAGAAAACACTTGGATCAGGACAGAGAAATGTTACTGGACATGTTCGGCATAGGCATTGTGGACCTAAGGGCCCGTTCCTGAGCTGTACTGTTCTGTGTTACATCTGTTTACACTCTACAGTCAACGTGTCCTGAAATAGTAGAATGCAGATACATGGAACGGCAGACGCAGGTTTAAAAAAAAACCCCTTTTATATTCCCCTACCGACCTTTGTGTCCTGGGCCTCCTCCATTGCCAGACTGAGACAAATTGGAGGAAGAGCACTTCATATTCCGCTTGGGTAGCTTACAACGCAATGATATGAATGTTAAATTCTCCAATTATAGGTAACACCCACCCTTCTCCCCCCCCCCCCCCCCCCCTTCTCGTTCCTGTGCCCCAGCTTGGTACGCACACATTATTCCAACTATCCCATCCCTCTTTATCTTTCCCCCCCTATCCCCTTTCATCACATCCCTTCCTCTGAGTTTAAAATTCACTCCTCTAATCTCACACCTATTTTGTCCCCTTCCCATCTCTTACCTTTGCCACTCATCTGCCAATCAACCCACCCCCATCTCACCTGTCACTTCCCAGTCTTTGTTTCCCCCCCCCCCCATCCATCCCGACAAAGGGTCTCAACCCAAAATATTGCCTGCCCATGTCCTCCAGAGATGTTCCCGACCCGCTGGGTTAATCCCACTCTTTTTGTTTCCAGAAATACTAACAATTCCAGATAGTTCCAAATTTCCACCAACTCAGTCCTGAGAGTCCTGGCTTGGTTCTGTGGCCTTTGACTCGTCAATCAATAGAAATTGTTTCTTTCCGTCCTTTCACTTACTCCTTACCTCCTGAACATGTCAATCAAACAATCACGTAAACCTCAACCATCTAAACTCCATAGAGTAACTTCCCTTGCAGTAGGACTCTTTTCCAAGATCCATGCTGTAGTCCCAACTTTCTAATGAACGGTAGGTCGTCAGATTAGTTCACAGGCTCTGTTCTCTTTACATTTCACTCTCCTTTTCATTTCCTGCCTTCGCCTGTCCATCTGCCAATCAAACCCCTTCACCTGTATCCACCTATCACTCGCCAGACTTAGTCCCACCCCACCTCTCTTCCATCTTTCTCCCCCGTGTTACAATCAGTCTCAAAAGGGTCCAAACCTGAAACGTCATCTGTCCATTCCCTCCACAGATGCTGCCTGACCCCCTGAGTTACTCAAGCACTTTGTGTCTGTATCCCCTGTGAATCTGTGAATTGTATAGTTTCAGAGCAACTGTGATCCTTTTGCAGTTCAGTCAGTTGGTGTAAACTCCAGAATCGGTGGACAATTTGCACTTCACAACGATCTGGATCACTAATGATTTTAATGACCAATGCAGTAATCTCCTTGAAAACCTATGATGGATACTGCTTCTAGTGGCTTACAACTCTGAGGGTGGCAGCATTGTCATCAATGTTCTTTATTAACAGGCAGTATATAAAGTTCTGATAGGTCCTTTGAGTCATAGATAGGGTAGACAGTCAGAACCTTTTTCCCAGGATGGAAATATCAAAGACCAAAAGGCATAGCTTTAAAGTGAGAGGGTAAAAGCTTGAAGGAGATGTGCGTGGACAGTTTTTTTTTACACAGTTGGTGTTGACTGCCTGGAATGCAGATTGAAGAGGCTTTTTGATAGACACATGGATATGCAGGGAACGGAGGGATATAGATCATGTGCAGGCAGATTAGTTTTAACGGCATCATATTTGGCATAGACATTATGGCCCAAAATGCTTGTACCTGTACTGTAGTTTTATGTAGTATGATTTATATTAATTATGATATGTTCTTGACAGTATTAGTTTCATTGAATTACTTGCCATGTGATCATAGAGTCACAGGGCTGAACAGTACATAAACAGGCCCTAAGGCCCACCTTGTCCATGACAATCACATTTGCCTGCATTTGGTCCATAACCCTCTAACCCCTTGCTTTCCCCACATCTGTCTAAATGCCTTTTGAAAACCATAATTGTATCGACTTCCATGGCTTCCTCTGGCACCTCACTCCAAATTCAAACTACCCTCTGTAAAAGTTGCCCCCGAGGTCCCTCTTAAATCTCTCCCCTCCCACATTTAGTGTTTACTTTATCCAGCTGCGTGCCAACCCATCGAAAACACAGGTCTGTGCATTCCACCTGAGGAACCAAGAGGCTGACCATCAACGACACGTCACATGTCTGGACTCCCACTAACACATTGCCCAAACCCAGTCTATCTTGGAATCACATTCGACCGCTGCTTAATATTCAAGGCACATGTGGAAAAAACTAAAGCAAAGGTGGGGCACCCGCAACAACATATTGAACAAACTCACCACCACCAAATGGGGTGCCAACCCAACAACATACTCTGCCGTAGCACTCTGCTTCTCTGCTGCATAATATGACTGCCTTGTTTGGGAGAGATCTACACATGCAAAGATCGACGACTCCTTGAATGCCAGCTGCCGTAGCATCACTGGTTGCCTCCGATCTACGGACATAAACAACGTCTGCCTACTGGCTGGCATCATTCCCCAGACATCAGGAGAGCTGCTGCAAGTAGGACAGAGCATCTGGAACAACTGACAGACGATAGACACCCATTACACAACCATGTGCCCCCTCCTAGGTGGTTAAAATCCCATAAGAGATCCCCAACCAGCGTCACCCCATTGGAAACAACACCAACTGATGCTCACCTCCAGATGTGGAAGAACAGACTAGCCACTGTCCCTATTTCCACCACGATGGGCACACCAGCAGCAGAGCGCTCACCACCAGGTGCTGATGAACACTGGCTGAACTGGAGATGTCTCAACCGACTACGAACCGGGGTCGGGCGGTCAAGGGCGACAATGCACAAATGGGGCTACATCGTGGGTGACTGGCACACAGACCCAGACAATGCAACACCTACTGCAATGCCCATTGCTGAATAATCCATGTACTACTGCAGACCATGCACTTAACACTCCAATAGTGCAACGATGTTTACAGTAGTCTCATCGGCAAATAGATAGATCTGGTATTCCTCATTCAGTGCTGCACTCTCTGGTGTGAGGCCAGGGATGTAGTTTGTGCGGCAACCACGTGGGATGCTCTTTCCAGATGTATCTTGGACCAGTTTGATTAAGCTGCTGTAGGCTTCTGCTGGTGGCTCTAGTGATGATAATGCTGCATCAATAATTCAATTTGCAGTATAATTCAAGCCTACAGTAATGTCAAATCATGGTGAATCTCCTCCACACCCTCTCACCACAACTTGAACAGCTGTATCCTGATGCCCCAACTGTTGTACTCAGTACGTTCCCAATGAAGCAAGCATCCACTGTCAGGGAAGCATACACCAGTACTCCCTGATCTCTCTGTCCTACAATACTCTCCAGGGCTCCACCATTTACTGTGGTCTGACATATTAAAGTACAAACTCTCACACTTAAGCAGTTTGCATCACTTCACGATTGTCTAAACACACTGTCGTCCACAGGAAGCATCACCTCAAAGCCATATCATTGCTAATATTAATTTTCGAAGGCCTGCTATTACGGCCATTTGCTTTTGTGTTGACATTTACATTCTTTGTTGTTAATTGTTCAGACACTAGCGTTTATCATGCTTTGTCCTCTCATGTGTTGGTGTTCTCTCATGGTTGCCAGCAGCAGTGTTGTTTTTTGCTGTTCTACCTGCCTTCCCTTTTAGTTTTCTATTGATCCTTATCTCCTATGCCACGTGGGTCTTTGCCTGCAGGGGAAATACGTTCCCATGAGATTCTTGGAGCACAGCCCACAGCTCTCCTGGCACGTTCCCATCAGCAGGTGTGCTAGTGACTGTGGATGCCACTGCCTCATTGCATTAAAGCCAGTCACACCCGCCTCCACAATCTTTGTAACTGCAGCAAAATCCTGCAGATGCAGGAAATCCGAAACAAAAAGCTGCAGGAAGCGCTCAGCAGACACGGACCTATCCGTGAAGACAGGGCAGATGAAATACTTTAGCACAAGGACCTTTCATCAAAAGTGGAGAAGTGAGAGGATAAGCATTTAATGTTTTCTCGTAAGGTGCAGACCAATGTTATCAGGGCAACACTTGCCTCAGTCCACTCGCTCTCTCTAGAATTTAAAACACCCTCAGCTTCTGGATTTGATGCAGGTTATTTGACCTGAAACGTTGACCCTGTTTCTCTTCCCATAAATGCTGCCTGATCTGAAGCCTGTTTCTGGCATTTTCTGATTTTGTTTCAGAATGTTTATGGTTGCTCCATACATTTCCCCTCTGAACTTGATGGTAAACTCAATCAGTCCCATCATTGTTTGCAAAATGTTCAACCACTGCTCCACTTGTCACAATGTAATGACTACGCTCCAGAGTCTAAAATACCCTTCCCATTGTTGGCACTCAGATATATTAGAATCATAGCATCCTGCAGCATACAAGCCGGCTCTTCGCCCACCACGTCCATGCTAACCATGTACCGATTTTCACTAATTCCATTCACCAGCACTTGGCCTGTAACCTACTTCACCATGGCAATTAGTCAGAATCATACAGGCATACAGCATGCAAAGAGGCTCTTCGTCCCAACCCATCCATGCAAACCAGGTTGTTCAACTGTGCTACTCCCACCGGCTCACGTTTGGCATATATCTCTCCAAACCTTTCCTATCAAGTGTCTTTTAAATGTTCCAATTGTACCTGCCTCTACATCTGGCGTATCGTTCTGCATATCCACCGCCCTCTGGATGAAATGTTTTCCCATAGAACCCTTTTAAACCTCACAATGTTATAAACTTCTACAAGGTCAGCCCTTCCCCTTCAACTCTCCAGAGAAAAAGACCCAACTCTTCCAGCCTCTCCTTATATCTGAAACCCTCCTGTCTTGGTAACATTGTCATAAAACGTTTTGCACCAATTACAATTTAATGACATGGTTCGTATATCAGAGCAATCAGAACTGTACATGGTCCCAATATGGCCTTGCAAACATCTTGTACTTCTTGTCTGTCTTGTATGTCATGTTGTAATGTGACATCCTGACTTCTGTATTTGAAACACTGAATGATGAAGGCAAGCATGTCAAACATCTTCTCAACCATAAAGTGATATCTTTGTCACCACTTTCACAAAACGATGTACACTGCATCCTAATGTCTCCCTGTTCTACAACACTCCCCAGGTCCTTACAATTTACTGTGCAAGTCCTTCCGATGGCTGTCTTACCAAAATGCAATACCTCGCCTTGATCTGAATTAAACTCCATCTGTCATTCCTCACCCAAGATCCCTTTGTAATAAGTATCCTTCACAGTAGACTATACCAGTAATTTAAATGGCAACTGCAAACTTACTAACCATGTCACCGACATTCTCATCCAAATCTTTAATATAAATAATGAACAGCAGTGGACCCAGCAATGATCTCTTTGGTATGCCATTTGTTGCAGGCCTTCTTACCATGGGGAAACGTTTACTGCCTCCCCTATTAATGCCTCTCTTGCTTTTTGTACCTTGGACAGATCCCCTCAATTGTTGCATAGAATTCCAGAGATTTAATGCATTTCGGACAACTACTTGCCAGCTTATCTTAATCCATCAAGAAGCTAACATTCTCCATAAAAACCACATTTGTGGAAAATATCCACCATACAGTGAATATTGTTTACAATCCGACCTACACTTTTTCTCTGATAAAAGTAGCTATTTAAAGTATAGACTACATAGCACTTAGTCTTGTTATTGTGTGGCAAATGGTGTGTAAAACCAAATGCTTTTCTTGTCTCTACCTTCCTTCTCTTGTTTTTCTTGCTGCAATCTTTTAATGAAAAGCTATCAACCATTTTCCTTCCATGATGTAAATGATGCACTCTAACAATTCAGGAATCATTCATAGAATCATAGAAAATAGGTGCAGGAGTAGGCCATTGGCCCTTCGAGCCTGCACCGCCATTCAATATGATCATGGCTGATCATCCAAATCAGTATCCTGCCTTCTCTCCATACCCCCTGATCCCTTTAGCAACAAGGGCCACATCTAGTTCCCTCTTAAATATAGCCAATGAACTGGCCTCAACTACCTTCTGTGGCAGAGAATTCCACAGACTCACCACTCTATGTGTGAAAAAAGATCTTCTCATCTCGGTTCTAAAAGACTTCCCCCTTATCCTTAAACTGTGACCCCTTGTTCTGGAGTTCCCCAACATCGGGAACAATCTTCCTGTATCTAGCCTGTTCAACCCCTTAAGAATTTTGTAAGCCTCTATAAGATCCCCCCTCAATCTCCTAAATTCCACCGAGTACAAGCCGAGTCTATCTAGTCTTTCTTCATATGGAAGTCCTGCCATCCCAGGAATCAGTCTGGTGAACCTTCTCTGTACTCCCTCTATGGCAAGAATGTCTTTCCTCAGATTAGGAGACAAAAACTGTATGCAATACTCCAGGTGTGGCCTCATCAAGACCCTGTACAACATGTAGAACCTCCCTGCTCTTATACTCAAATCCTTTTGCTATGAGTGCCAACATACCATTCGCTTTCTTCACAGCCTGCTGCACCTGCATGCCTACTTTCAATGACTGGTGTACCATGACACCCAGGTCTCGTTGCATCTCCCCTTTTCCTAATCGGCCACTATTCAGATAATAATCTACCCTCCTGTTTTTGCCGCCAAAATGGATAACCTCACATTTATCCACAATATACTGCATCTGTCATGCATTTGGCCACTCACCCAACCTATCCAAGTCACGTTGCAGCCTCCTAGCATCCTCCTCACAGCTAACACTGCCCCCCAGCTTCGTGTCATCCGCAAACTTGGAGATGTTGCATTCAATTCCCTCATCCAGATCATTAACATATATTGTAAATAGCTGGGGTCCCAGCACTGAGCCTTGCGGTACCCCACTGCCATTCTGAAAATGACCCGTTTACTCCTACTCTTTGCTTCCTGTCTGCCAGCCAGTTCTCTATCCATATCAATACTGAACCCCCAATACCGTGTGCTTTAAGTTTGTATGCTAATCTCTTATGTGGGACCTTGTCGAAAGCCTTCTGAAAGTCCAGATACAACACATCCACAGGTTCTCCCTTATCCACTCTACTAGTTACATCCTCAAAAAATTCTATAAGATTCGTCAGACATGATTTACCTTTCATAAATCCATGCTGACTTTGTCCAATGATTTCACCGCTTTCCAAATGTGCTGCTATCCCATCTTTAATAACTGACAGGGAGTCAATCAGACACAACATACAGTTCAGGACACCATTCGGGCGAGGATGCCAGGGTCTTGCAGAGGGTCCAGAGATTCATTATAATGATATCAAAGGCGAGGAATTTCAGTAACATTGGGAGATGGGAAAGTGGGTCCTGCGCTCTAGAGAAAGCCAGAAGAGTTTTAACAGAAGTGGTCAAACTTTGAAAGTAAGTAGTGGGATATTATTTCAGGGGGAGGACAGTTGGTAAACTGAAGCATGCAATAAACTGATGGAATTGATTGAAAGACACAGCCCATTGGAAACAAGCCCATTGGTCCATGCCGGCCTTTGATCTATGTTATCCACTCCCTACTCACAAGGGACAATTTACAGAGACCAATGAACCTGCAAACCCACATATCTCTGGGATGTGGGAGGAAACTGGAGTACCCGGAGGAACCCAACAATGTCGCAGGAAGAACATGCCAATACCCACACAGACAACACCCAAGGTCTGGATCAAACCCGAGTCTCTGATGCTGTGTGGCATCAGCTTTACCAGCTGCACCACCCTATTGACGAGAGACAAATAAGAGACAAGCAGTGGTTAATGCAGCGGGTTGGTACGATCACAACTCAATTGTAAAGTTAGAAGTGAATTTAACGGTAGCTTTCAACATGGGACCAGGTAAACACTCCACTAAAGAGAGGACTACAGGACAACAGGGGAAGAGCCAGTGCAGTGAGATTAATGGAGAACTCTATCACAATGGGTTTTACTGAGCTGCAGATTGAATGGCTCCTCACCATTGCGGAGCCTGGCTCCAACTCCCCCTTTCATACCACCTTTCACATGCATCATTGGCCCCCTTGGATCACCAATCCAATCAGCAGACACTGGCAGTGCCTGCCTGATTGCTGCAGCTCCATACTCCTGGGCTGTCTTCATAATTACCTGGATTGCGATGGGAACCAGCTTCTTCCTTAAGTTATTGTATAACAAGCAGATGGGTGCTGCCAGGTACTGCATGGTGCAGGGGTCAGTAGCGTTGGCAGGAACTCCATCCATGATCTTATAGTCTGCCAGGTAAACGTTACCTTCCTGTCCACAGCAAAAAGCACAAGAATATCATAAAACAACAGACTCACTATGGGAAAGTTGGTGACACGGCCAAACAAGCCATGCCTTCGTTAATTAAACTCTGTAGTGCCCCAGTGTTTCGGGTGGTATCTCAGATTAGTTACATTCTGCAGTGTCCCCAGTGTTTAGCATGTTATCTGTGGTAGTTTGGTTTAGTTTAATTTAGTAGTACCAGGGGCGCCGTACTATTGGCAACCTCGCCAACAGTCTGTTTTTTCGTCTTTTTTTTGTTATAGTGTGTTTTTTGTCTTTTTTTGTTTTAGTGTGTTTTAAAAGTGTGTGCAAATGTTCTCTGGTCTGTTTTACGTGGGGGAGGGGGAAACTCTTTCTCAATTTCTTACCTTGCCAGAGATGCGATTGTTTTCTGGGTCGTATCTCCGGTCTCTCTCGGCCTAACATCATAAAGCTGGAAGCGTCACTTGGGAATTACTTTGAGCCCCCCCCATGGGGCGTTGACTTACTATCGGAGCCAATCCTTTGGCTGGGATCGCTCCAACCACGGCCTACTATCGAGAGCTCGCCGTCTCTGGTAGAGACCGTAGATGTCGGGAGCTCCAATGACACAGAAGGTTCGACAAGCCCCAACCCGGAGTCCGATCGCCGGCGCGGGGGAGCCGAGATCTCCCGATGCGAGAGGCTGATTGTCCCGACGTGTAGGGCCCGACCGCCGGCTACAGGAATACGACTGTCCCATCAACGGAAGGCTCAAGGGTTCCGACCGCGGGAGAACAAAGAAGGAATGAGATTGAACTTTTTTTCGCCTTCCTTCACAGTGAGGAATGTGGACAAGTCACTGTGGTGGATGTTTATGTTAAAATCTATATTGTGGGTTCTGTATTTTTATTTGTATGACTAACTTGGTAAATGAAATTCCTCATATGTTGCAAAACATACTTGGCTAATAAAGTATTATTGTATTATATTGTATTGCATTTAGAGATACAGCATGAAAACATGACCTTCAGCCCACTGAGTCCACACCGACCATCAATCACCCAAAGCCATTAGTTCTATGTTATCCCACTTTCCAATCCACTTCCTACACACTGGGGGCAATTTACAGCGGGCCACTTGACGTTTAAACCTGCGAGTCTTTGGGATGCAGGAGAATGTGCAAACTCTACACTGACAGCTCGCAAAGTCAGGGTTGAGGCTGGGTCCCTAGTTCTGTGCAGCAGTGACTCCACCAGCTGTGCCACCCTTCATTACGCTGCAGTGCCCCAGTGTTTAGTGGGTATCTACGGTGAACTACACTGTCATTCCCCCTAGTGTTTAGGGGGTGTCCATGGTCAGTGATACCACAGTGCCCCTGTGTTTAGGGGATGTCTATGGTCAGCTACACTGCAGTGCCCTATTGTTTAGTGGGATGTCTGGGCAGGGTTACACTACAGTGCCCCAGTGTTTAGCGCTGTATCCCGGTGATGAGTTTTACCTTAATCTCTTCCTCTAGGGTGAGGTTCCGTTCCAGGCTGGTATCCACCATTTCATTAGTGACTGGAAAGTTGTCCGGAAGTTTGTAGCACTTCTCAAAAACGACAGGATTGCAGCCGTTGAGGAACTGGTAGCCGAACATGAAGTCCTCCTGCCAGTGCTGCATGACATAGTCTGTCAGTGGTATGGGAGAAGCACATGGGTAGGGTCGGTGCTATTATTTCACTGCTTCCACCCTGTCCTCCCCACTTCCCCGAGTGCAGTTGTCTAACCTCTAATCACCTCTCCTTGTTCAATGACACTTGAACATCCTCACCAAGACTAATCCAACCATCTCTCTCTTCGAAACTCCAACTGGATCACAGCACCAGTGGAGTTCAGGGGAAGATCTCCTGTTCTACTCCTGATGTGTGTGAAGCTCCATCTAGATTTGTCTCCTGTTTCACTGGCCCTAATTTGTGCCTTTGAGTGGATTTTGAGCAAAGCTGAATCTTTGTAAGGTCTGTCCACCGCCCGTACGGTCTACAGCCATGCCACCCTCCGTGTCAAGGTAACCGCCCCACCCCCCCTCCCTCTCTACCCCATCACCGTCCACCCCCTGTACCATCTAGAACCACTCCACCCTCAGTGGCAGGGTCAGTCCCCATGGACTTTCTGAAAGCATTTGATAAGGTCCCACATAGGAGATTAGTGGGCAAAATTAGGGCACATGGTATTGGGGGTAGAGTGCTGACATGGATAGAGAAGTGGTTGGCAGACAGGAAACAAAGAGTAGGGATTAACAGGTCCCTTTCAGAATGGCAGGCAGTGACTAGTGGGGTACCGCAATGCTCGGTGCTGGGACCGCAGCTATTTACAATATACATCAATGATTTGGATGAAGGGATTCAAAGTAACATTAGCAAATTTGCAGATGACACAAAGCTGGGTGGCAGTGTGAACTGCGAGGATGCTGAGAATGCAGGGTGACTTGGACAGGTTGGGGGAGTGGGCAGATGCATGGCGGATGAGGTTTAATGCGGATAAATGTGAGGTTACCCACTTTGGTAGCAAAACCAGGAAGGCAGATTACTATCTAAATGTTGGGTAAAGGGGAAGTACAACGGGATCTGGGGGCCCTTGTATATCAGTCTATGAAAGTAAGCATGCAGGTACAGCAGGCAGTGAAGAAAGCAAATGGCATGTTGGCCTTTATAACAAGAGGAATCGAATATAGGAGCAAAGAGGTCCTTCTGCAGTTGTTCAGAGCCCTAGTGAGACCACACCTGGAGTATTGTGTGCAGTTTTGGTCCCCTAATTTGAGGAAGGACATTCTTGCTATTGAGGGAGAGCAGCGTAGGTTTACAAGGTTAATTCCTGGGATAGCGGGAATGTCATATGCTGTCATACCCTGTCATATGCAGGACTGTCATATGCTGTCATATGGAGCAGCTGGGCTTGTACACTCTGGAGTTTAGAAGGGTGAGAGGGGATCTCATTGAAACATATAAGATTGTTAAGGACTTGGACACACTAGAGGCAGGAAACATGTTCCCAATGTTGGGGGAGACCAGAACCAGGGGCCACAGTTTAAGAATAAGGAATAATCCATTTCGAACGGCGACGAGGAAACACTTTTTCTCACAGAGAATTGTGAGTCTGTGGAATTCTCTGCCTCAGAGGGCGGTGGAGGCCGGTTCTCTGGATGCTTTTAAGAGAGAGCTAGATAGGGCTCTTTAAAATAGCGGAGTCAGGGGATATGGGGAAAAGGCAGGAACGGGGTACTGATTGGGGATGATCAGCCATGATCACATTGTATGGTGGTGCTGGTTTGAAGGGCCGAATGGCCTACTCCTGCACCTATTGTCTATTCACTGCCCCTCTTTATCTGGTCCCCGCCCCTCACTGTCTCCTCTCTTCCCTGGTCCCTCTAACTTGCACTATCTCTCTCACTCCCTCGCACACTCTCTCTCTGTCTCTCTCTCTTTCCCCTCACACACTTTCTCACTGCCCTTCACTCTCCTCACTGCCCCTCAAACTCCCTCACTCCCCCATCCCCGCAGCTCTCTACTTCTCACGCTCACTGACAGCTCTGTATTTTGCTTCAGCTTCTCATTCCCCTCACACTCTAACCCCGCACACTTGTCCTTGTTTGTCCTCTCCCCAACTCACTGACAGCTCCTGGCTCTCCCTCTGTCTCCACTTACTCACTCTCCTGCCACCCCCCCACCCCTCACAGCAGTTTTCCACTCCAGCTCCTTGTGCTCCCTCTCCTCACCCCTTCCCTTCCCTCCCCCCCATCCCCTTCACTCTCTCCCCCCTCATATCACTGACAGATCTGTATTTTGCTTCAGCTGCTCACTCTCCTCCCCGCAGTACCACCCCTCACTCTCCTCCCCGCAGTACCACCCCTCAGTGTCCTCTCATCATCATCCACCTTCCCCCCCCCCCCCCCCCCCCCACACACACACAGTCCCCTTGGACGCGCCAATCAGAGTGAGGTCCGTGAGCCGGCGGGCAATCGGACTGGAGCGCGCCTCATCCCGGCTGCCCCTATTGGCGGAGGCACGGCCATTGGAATGCCGGCACCGATCGTGTCAAGGTACCCCGACCAATCCAGCGTCGAGCTAAAAAGCGCCAAAGAGAAAACCCTGGGTGGGGGAGGAGAGAGTGGGAGTGGGAGTGAGAGTGGGAGTGCGAGTGGGAGTGAGAGTGAGAGTGGAAAGGGTAGAGAAAAGGGGAGGGGGGAAGAGAGTTAAGGGCAGCGAGGGAAATCTAAACTTTAACTGAGAAAGGATGTGGGGAGAAGGCAGGCACGGGTTATTGACTGAGGACGATCAGCCGTGATCACAATGAATGGTGGTGCTGGCTCGAAGGGCCAAATGGCCTCCTCCTGCACCTATTTTCTATGTTCTATGTTCTAAGGGGAGCTCGTGAGGGAAGTAGAGGACAGCCCAGGGATGTTTGGGAGAGAGGTGGAGGAGATGGATGCAAAGTCAATTGAGTGCTGCAAGGTTAACATTATTATACCTGTATTCCATGTGCTCAAAAAGTTTGGGAACCACTGCACTACACACTAGAGGCAATTTATAGCCAATTAACCCACACGCCTTTGGAATGTGGAACAGAGCACCCCGAGGAAACTCACACAGTCACAGGGAGAATGTGCAAACTGCACATAGACAGCAACTGAGGTCAAGGCTGAACCTGGGTTTCTGGTGCTGTGAGGCAGCAGCTCTACCAGCTGCGCCACCGTGCCGCATTGCCTCCAGAATCAAGGTCAAGACCTAGGAGAGGGTGGTGGACACAGACTAAACAACAGCCTTCAATAGGAAATAGATAATGGATACTCAAAGGAAAACCAAATTAGATATAGAATGAGTGGTGGAATTAGATACAAAGTGTAAGAGGCATTTAGACAGGCACATTACTATGCAGATTGTTGAACAATGCAGTCTTAATGTGGAAAATGGGATTAATAAATGAAAAAAAAATGGTCAGCCTGGATGTGGTGGGCTGAAGGGCCTGTTTCTGAGCAGTACAACTCTACAACTTAAAAGCTCAGGCGAGAGGAACTAACTACGTTGTAATCCAAAAGAAATCCTGGTGTGTTAATCCTCTGGTTGGGAGTGGAAGGTTTTCCTGGTCAGTAGACCACCTGAATGCTGGTGCGCAACCTGGGGAATGGAGGACTCAAAGTATATAGAATGTGACTCACCTGAAATTGTATTACTAATTCGGACAAAGATCTGCTCAAAATCAGCAAAATCAGTCCATGAAGTCTGAAACATATACATGAACCGATTCAGATACAGATTCTCCATCCTGTACAAAAAAAAACAGTTTTCAGTTAGAAGCCTGCATGATCCTATACTTCTGTCTATCTAAGATCTGTCAGGTATCAAGGTCAGAGATAGAAGAGATGGAGGCCAGGGACACTGGCACCCGTAAGGGTTCATTCCGTGCAGTTGAATCCGTCAGGTCAAAGTCGACAGAGGAGCGGCAGGTGAAGGAGTGTGTGCAGGGATTGGCTGAGGAATTTCATTAGCAAATCGGTAAGTTAGCGAATTAGTCCATTTATCAGCAAGGTTTGCTCCAAGGGAGCGGCTTTGTCGAGGAAAGTGCCTTGTGAGAAAGGATGGTCTGCGTCTGATGGTACTCAAGGAGGAGGCTCTATAAATCGTGGACGCATTGGTGATCATTGTCCAATGTTCTATAGATTCTGGATCAATTCCTGTGGATTGGAGGGTAGCTAATGTTATCCCACTTTTCAAGAAAGGAGCGAGAGAGAAAATGGGGAATTATAGACCAGTTAGCCTGACATTGGTGGTGTGGAAGATGCTGGAGTCAATCATTAAAGTAGTAATAACGGTGCATTTTGATAGCAGTAAAAGGATCGGCCCAAATCAGCATGGATTCATGAAATGGGAATCCTGCTTGACTAATCTTCTGGAATTTTTAGCGGATGTGACAAGTAAAATGGATGAAGGAGAGCCAGTGGATGTGGTGTATCTGGACTTTCAGAGAAGATTTAATGAGGTTCCACATAGGAGAATAGTGGGTAAAATTAGAGCACATGGTATTGGATAGAGAATTGGTTGGCAGACAGGAAATAGGAATAAACGGGTTCCTGTCAGAATGACAAGCAGTGGCGAGTGGAGTGCCGCAAGGTTCGGTGCTGGGGCCGCAACTATTTGCAATATAAATGATTTTGATGATGGGATTAAAAGTAACACTAGCAAATTTGCAGATGACACGATGCTGGGTGGCAGTGTGAACTGCGAAGAAGATGCTAGGAGGTTGCAAGGTGACTTGGACAGGTTCAGTGAGTGGGTAGATGCATGGCAGATGCAGTATAATAATGTAGATAAATGTGAGGTTATCCACTTTGGCGGCAAGAACAAGGAGGCAGATTATTCTCTCAATGGTGTCTGATTAGGAAAAAGGGAAATACAACGAGACCTGGGTGTCCCTGTACAACAGTCACTGAAGGTAAACATGCAGGTACAGCAGGCAGTGAAGAAAACTAATAGCATGTTGACCTTCATAACGAGAGGATTTGAGTATAGGAGTTGAGGTCCTTCTGCAGTTGTACAGGCCCCTGGTGAGACCACATCTGGAGTATTGTGTTTTGGTCTCCTAAATTGAGGAAGGACATCCTTGCTATTGAGGCAGTGCAGCGTAGGTTCACGAGGTTAATCCCCGGGATGGCGGGACAGTCATATGAGGAAAGATTGAAAAGACTGGGCTTGTATTTGCTGGAATTTAGAAGGATGAGAGGGCATCTTATTGAAACGTATAAAATTATAAAAGGACTGGACAAGTTAGATGCAGGAAAAATGTTCCCAATAATGGGGGAGTCCAGAACCAGGGGCCACAGCCTAAGAATAAAGGAGAGGCCATTTAAAACTGTGATGAGAAAAAACTTTTTCACCCATAGAGTTGTGAATTTGTGGAATTCTCTGCCACAGAGGACAGTGGAGGCCAATTCACTGGATGAATTTAAAATAGAGTTATATAGAGGGCTAGGGGCTAGCGCAGGGGTGGGGCACCTGTGGCCTTAAGGCCGCATGTGGCCTTCTAAGCCATTAAGTGTGGCCTTTCGAATGAATCCAAATTTTGTGGACCATATCTTTTTATCATTATTAATATGTTTTTGTTTGTCATTTATTATTTTTATTTTAATCTTAAAATGAACGTATTTAAAATACCAAAGAGTAAAAGACGATTCAACGAACTAATCCTCCCCGACTGACGGCCACAATTAAAACATTAGTAAGTCATGAGGGCTATTTTAATAAAATAATGTACATTTTGAAGTGTATCTAATTGAAGTTTTGTGGATGCGGCCTTATTTGATTACAGCTAACTTAATGCGGCACTCCAACATGAAAAGGTTCCCCACCCCTGGACTAGCGGAATCAAGGGATATGGGGAGAAAGCAGGCACAGGTTACTGATTGTGGATGATCAGCCATGATCACAATGAATGGTGGTGCAGGCTCAAAGGGCCAAATGGCCTCCTTCTGCACCTATGTTTTATGTTTCAATGCACTGCAACTTAGAAGCTCCTTTCTTATTCTTTAAAGGTGCTGAAACATCACTGTATGAATCAATAGCATTGTTGACTTCCACATACTATGAAAGCTCAGCTCCATCAAAACTAAATGCTCCCCATTCACAACCCTGAACATTCATCCCCTTCACCCTCACTATTATGGTGTACACCATTGACTAAATGCACTGTGCTTACTAATCCATGTTGCTCTGACTGTGCCATTTCCACTGCCTGTACATGGTCCATACCCTTCCATTCCTTGCATCCCCATGTAACTATCCAAAATTCTCTTAAATGCCACTCCTGTCTGCCCACATCATTGTTAGCATATTCCAGGCAACAACAACCCTCTGAGTAAAAAACATTTCTTTAAACTTAAAAAAAATGTTTAAAAATCCCCCTTTAAACTATGCCCCTCTCACATTAAAACAATGCCCTCTATTTTTTGACATTTCCACCCTGGGATAAAGGTTTTGACAGTCCATGCATTCACGCCTCACCTTTATATATTCCTATCCGTTAGCACTCCTTGTAGCTAATCCCTCCAAACTAGACAGACTTCTGATAAATCTCTTCTACAACCTTTTCAAAGCCTTCACATCCTTCCTGTAATGGGGGCAACCAGAACTGCACCCAATATTCCACATGCAGGCTAACAAAAGTCCTATAAAAAGGCAACATCACTTCCTGTTGCCTATACCACACGCCTTCTTTACCACTCCATCTACCTGTGTTGACACTTTCAAGCAGCTGTGGAATTCTACCCCAAGATCCCTGCCGTTAAGCTTCTTGCCATTAACTGTATACTATCCCCTTATAGTCGACCTCCAAAGTGCAATACCTCACGCTTGCTCGGGTTAAACTCCATCTGCCATTTTGCCACCCATTTCTGTAACAGATCTATACCCCACGATATATTTTGACAAATTTCCGCACTGTCCACAACGCCACCAATTTATTATATATATCATAAATTACATAGGTCCCAAAATAGATCCCTGCAGAACTCCATTGACACAGACCTCCAGCCAGAATATCAACGTTCCAACGCAACTTTCTGTCTTCTATGGGTAAGCTAGATATAAATTGATATGACCAAGTCTTACACCCAGCGGTATGAATATTGAATTCTCTAACTTCAAGTAACCCTTGCTTTCCCTCTCTTTCCATTCCTCGCCCTTCCCAGTTCTCCGACTGTCCCCCTGATTACACTGTACCGCTGTTTGCCTTGTTCTCACCTTCTCCTAACTAACAATTATCTATTGTACATTTTCCTTTACTCAATCTCTTTTGATGTCTCGTTTTCACACCTGTACCCTTCCTAATTACTGTGTCTCCCTCTCCCCTGACTCTCAGTGTGAAGAATTGTCTCGACCCGAAATGTCACCATTTCCTTCTATCCAGCGATGCTGCCTGTCCCGCTGAGTTACTCCAGCATTTTGTGTCTATCTTCGGTGTAAACCAACATCTGCAGTTCCTTCCCACACAAGTCACTGTGCTCATTTGGATTCAGAATCCATATATTTTAATCTTCTGGATTGGCCTACTGTGAGGGACTTTATATAATGCCTTATCAAAAGCTTTATCATGCTCCACATAGATAACATCTACTGGCCTATACCTTTGTCACCTCCTCAAAAAACTCAATCAAGTGGACAAAACCAAACTGACTGTCCCTAATTTGCCCAATCTCTTCAAAATGAGAGTACATCCTATCCTGAAGAATCCACTGCAAGAGTCCCTACATTCTTCTCTCTTGCCTGTCTTAATGACCCAAGCTAGATCCCATCAGCGCCCTTGGGATTCATCCATCTTAATACTCTTCAAGAGCCCCAACATCACTTCCCACAAGTTTGATCCCACAATTTCCTAACACACTAGTATTCCCCAGTGCACAGGAGGGAACTGCAGATGCTCGTTTAAACCGGTTAGACACAAAAAGCTGGAGTAACTCAGCAGGACAGGCAGCATCTCTGGAGAGAAGGAATGGGTGACTTTTCAGGTCGATACCTCTGAGTATTCAAGGCTCTCTTACCTTGCCATCCTAATCCTTCCTCCTTGAACATGCCCGTCCTGAACTCTGAGCAGCTGGCCTTTAAACAAAGCTAACCCAATAACAATTGCTCGCAATATATTCTCCCTCGCTCCAGCATAATAATGTTGTAATCTGATTTATCTCAATTTAGCACCTTTTCTCAAGCTCACAACATCCTTATTCATAACTATATTAAAACTGATCGGAGTTGTGACCATTGTTCCCAAAAATGCTCTCCGACTGAAACACTGGACATTCCCTGTCAGGCTCATTTCCCAATACAGGTTCCAGTGTGAGCTCTTCTCAAATTGGGTTATGACATCTTCTGTCACTTGGGCAGCTTGCAACCAAGTGGTATTAATATTGATTTCTCTAACTTCAATTAACCCCTGCATTCCCTCTTTCCCCCCATCCCTCCCCCAGCCAAGTCACATCAGGTTCTTGTTCTAACCTAGAAAACAGCAAACAATGGCCTTCCTTTATCATCGTTACTTTTTTGCATTTCTTTCATTCAGTTGTTCTATATCTCTCTACATTACTGTCTATATCTCTCATTTCCCTTTCCCCTGACTAGTCTGAAGAAGGGTCTCGACCCAAAACGTCACCCATTCCTTCTCTCCAGAGATGCTGCCTGTCCCGCTGAGTTACTCCAGCTTTTTGAATATGGAGGTCAAAGTGTTGTATATGAATGGTGAAGTATAAGAAATAAAGTGGATGAGCTTGAGGCTCAGTTAGAAATTGGCAAGTTGCTGTGGGAATTACAGAGACATGGCTGCAAGAGGGCCAGGGCTGAGAACTGAATATTTAAGGGTATACCTCCTATCGAAAAGACAGGCAGGTGGGAAGAGGGGGTGGGCTCTCTGGTGAGGAATAAAACTCAGTCCCTTGCCAGGGGTGACATTGAAACAGGAGATGTGGAGTCAGTATGGATAGAACTAAGGAATTGTAAGGGTAAAAATACCCTAATGGGACTTATCTACAGGCCCCCAAACAGTAGCCTGGATATAGGGTGCAAGTTGAATCAGGAGTTAAAACTGGCATGTAGCAAAAGTAATGCTGTGGTTGTTATGGGAGATATCAACATGCAGGTAGACTGGGAAATCAGGTTGGTACTGGACCCCAAGAAAGGGACTTTGTAGAGTGCCTTTGTGATAGATTCTTAGAACAGCTTGTATTGAAGCCGACCAGGGAAAAAGGAAATTCTGAATTTAGTGTTATGTAATGGACCGGATTTGATAAAGGAACTTGAGGTTAATGAGCCATTAGGGGGTAGTGACCATAATATGGTCAGGTTTAATCTACAATTGGAGAGGAAGAAGGGTAGATTGGAGTTGTCAGTGTTACAGTTGAATAAAGGGAACTATGGGGCCATGAGGGAGGAGCTGGCCAAAGTTGACTGGAAACATACTGTAGCAGGGATGACAGTGGAACAACAATGGCAGGTATTTCTAGGAATAATACAGAAGGTGCAGGATCAGTTCATTCCTAGGAGGAAGAAAGATTCCAAGGGGAGTAAGGGGTAACCGTGGCTGACAAGGGACGTCAGGGGCAGTATAAAAATAAAAGAGAAGTACAACGTAGCAAAGATGAGCGGGAAGCAAGAGGATTGGGTAATGTTTAAAGAGCAACAGAAGATAACTAAAAAGATAATACGGGGAGAAAAGATGAGGTAGAAAGGTAAGCTATCCAAGAATATAATGGAGGACAGTAAAAGCTTCTTCAGGTATGTGAAGAGGAAAAAATTAGTCACGCCCAAAGTTGGACCATTGAAGACTGAAAAAGGTGAATTTATTATGGGGAACAAAGAAATGGCAGATGAGGTGAACAGGTACTTTGGATCCGTCTTCACTAAGGAGGACACAAACAATCTTCCTGATAGAGTAGTGGCCAGAGGATCTGGGGTGATGGAGGAAATGAAGGAAATCCACACTAGACAGGAAATGGTGTTGGGTAGACTGATGGGACTGAAGGCTAATAAATCCCCAGGGCTTGATGGTCTGCATCCCAGAGTACTTAAGGAAGTGGCTCTAGAAATTGTGGATGCATTGGTGATAATTTTCCAATGACTCAGGATCCGTTCCTGTGGATTGGATGGTAGCTAACGTTATCCCACTTTTTAAGAAAGGTTGGAGAGAGAAGACATGGAATTATATAGACCAGTTAGCCTGACATCGGTGTTGGGGAAGATGCTGGAGTCAATTATAAAAGATGAAATAGCTGCACATTTGGATAGCAGTAACAGGATCGGTCCGAGTCAGCATGGATTTACGAAGGGGAAATTATGCTTGACTAATCTTCTGGAATTTTTTGAGGATGTAACCAGGAAAATGGACAAGGGAGAGCCAGTGGATGTAGTGTACCTGGACTTTCAAAAAGCATTTGATAAGGTCCCACATAGGCGATTAGTGGACAAAATTAGAGCACATGGTATTGGGGGTAGATTGCTGACATGGATAGAAAATTGGTTAGCAGACAGGAAACAAAGAGTAGGGATTAACGGGTCCCTTTCAGAAAAGCAGGCAGTGACTAGTGGGGTACCGCAATGCTCGGTGCTGGGACCGCATCTATTTACAATATACATCAATGATTTGGATGAAGGGGTTCAAAGTAACATTAGCAAATTTGCAGATGACACAAAGCTGGGTGGCAGTGTGAACTGTGAGGAGGTATTTACTAAGGAGCAGGTCATGGAGAACATTGAGAACAGTGTGGAGAATATAAATATGCTGGGGCAGTTGGAGATCAAGAAGGAGGTGGTGTTGGAGATCGAAGAGCATTAAAGTGGATAAGTACCTAGAGTATGATGGGATCTATCTGAGATTATTGAAAGAGGCAAGGGAGGAGATTGCTGGGGGCTCAATGAAGATCTTTGTATTCCCTCTAGCCACAGGTGAGATCCCACAGGAATGGAGAGTATCTGACATTGTTCCCTGGTTTATGGGAAGAAGGAATAATCCAGGATATTCTAGACTGGTGAGCCTCACGTCAGTGGTAGAGAAGCAATTGGAGAGGATTCTTCAGGATGGAATTTCCTCGCACTTGGAAGAGAATGGGTTAATTAGAAGCCGTCAGTGTGACCAGTCTGGGACAGGTGTTGTCTGACAAACCGGTGAGTTTTTGTGAGGTGATGATGGTAATTGCTGAGCTTAGGGAGGGGGAGGGTAAGGAGTTGGGGGAGGGGGAGGTGAAGGATAGACAAAAGGTGCCTTACCTTTTGCAAAGAAAGCAGGCAGTCGCATGAATGAACATGCACTGACCTGTGGCAGGCACTCTGTGCACAGACGGCCTGTGGTGCTGGGGGGCTGGATGTATGTACTTGTTTTACAATAACGTAACACTGACTGAAGCAGTCTCTACTGTGAGCTCCATGGTAATAGATTGTGCTGTGCTCTGCAGATAAACCATACTCGGGAACAACTTCTTCCCCTCTGTGTTCAGGCATTCTGAATGGTCCTCCCATAAGCTGGGGTCCTGTCCGGTTCACCTCCACCCAATTGTGGACATTGGACTTTGTCTATGGAACCGTCACAATGCTGGGAGCTATGTTCTGCACTCTGTATCTTCCCGTTTGCTCTACCGATTGTATGAGTTTGAGTTGATTGTATTTATGTACGGTATATCTGATCCGATTGGATAGCAGGCAAAACAATGCTTTTCACAGTATCTTGGAACATGTGACAATAATAAACCGAGACATAAATTTAAAGTCCAAATACTTTGCTTTAAGGCATTTGTGAGGACAATGCCTTTACTTCCCGAGAAGATTGCAGAGATTTCGTATGTCAGAGAGGATTCTCTTGACCTTATATAAGGTCTGAAGAAGGGTCTCGACCCGAAACGTCGCCTATCTCCTTCACTGCTTAGATGCTGCTGCACCCGCTGAGTTTCTCCAGCTTTTTGTGTAACCCTCGATTCTCCAGCATCTGCAGTTCCTTCTTTAACAATTCTCTTGACCTTCCACAGGTGTACAGTAGAGATCATATTGACTGGTTGCATCACAGCCTGGCTCGGCAACCGGAATGCCCAGGACCGAAGAACACTGCAAAAAGTGGCGAGCATTGACCTCCCCACCATCAAGGGGATTTTCAGGAGTCACTGCCTCAAAAAGGCCACCAGCATCAGCAGTGACCCACACCACCCTGGCCACACTCTCATTTCACCCCTGTATTGGGGAAGAAGACATAGGAGCCTGAAAACTGTGACGTCCAGCTTCAGGAATACTTTCTTCCCTGCAACCATCAGGCTATTGAACACTACAATCTCCAAATAAGTAACAAATAAGGACAGACAGCATCTCTGGAGAGAAGGAATGGGTGACATTTCAGGACCCTTCTTCAGACTCAAAAGGTTCAGTGTTTATATATATAAGTATATACACTATAAATATATATACACCTAAATATACTGAACGTTTCATTTATTATATGGTGCTGTGCTGCTGCAAGTAAGAGTTTCATTGTTCTGTCTACGACATATGACAATAAAATACTATTGACTCTTGACATTCAGAACTGAAACTGGGGTAGGATCTGCATTTGTCAACTGGGGCCCTATGTATGTTTAAAGGTTTTATTGATAGTCTGCTTTGGCAAGAACGTTTCTGACAAAGTCAGGCCCGCAAGTTGTGGGCTTGACAGCTAACCTGCCCCAGCCAGGCCCTGTACAGAAATGAGCTCTACTGCCTACCCAGGTGGCCTGCCTTTGCTGATCCCCAGCCTCAGCCCACACTAGGAAGACAGGTGCCAGCCACTGACTCACGCACACTGCTCTCCCTGAGCTCTGCCCTTCCTGTTCCTGTGAACATCCTCTATTCCCTGCCCTTAATTTCATCCCTGAGTTACAGGAAGTTACCCTTGCTAGGTTCCGTTTTCTATTGTCAGGAAGCAGCCTGACTCCTCTCTGCCTCACTTCCCTTTCACTAGGCCTCTCTACATTTGAGTTGTCACAGCACTGCTACTTTCTAACACGTCAAACTCCTTCACTGTTTAATCTAGTATGTCCTTGAAGCTGACAGCAGCTGTAGAATAGGCACAGAATCCTTACACCTGGTGCATTATTAAAACAACACTCCATCCTCTCACCAATGCAGACACACCACCCCAGGAGCCTCTAAGGTGGTCCACTCCGAGCCCTTCTTCGAGACCTTGTTCACAGAGATAGTGTAGCTCAAGTTCTCGACTCTATCCTGACCACGCCTGCTCCTTAAACCCAACCGCAGCATTCTCCCCACTGCCTCAACCAGGTGTAAAATGGGTGATGGAGATGAGAAGGATCCTCACCTAGAGGTCCAGTAAATGAGGGGAGGAGTCTGCCACAAACCCTCACCCACATGTCCACCAAGGATCGAGGAGAGTTTGCCAAAGGGAGCCTTGAGAGATTCACCAGAGATGGAGAGGGAGGACTCTGCCAGAGCAACCTTCACTCACTGGCACACCTGGGATAGTTTAGTTTTAGTTTCATGATATAGCGGTGAGGCAGGGCCATCGGCCCACCAAGTCCGTGCCGACCAGCAATCCCCTAACACTGTCCTACAAACCAGGGCCATTTTTAAATTTCACCAAGTCAACTAAACGACACACCTGAATGTCTTTGGGGTGTGGGAGGAAACTGGAGTTCCTGGAGGAAACCAACGCAGGTTACAAAGAGAATGTACAAACTCCGTACAGAGAGCGTTCCGTAGTCAGCATGGAACCCGGGTCCCTGACGCTGCAAGGCAGCGACTCTACCTCTGCACCGCCGTGCCGCTTAAACTCCCAGTGCTACTTACGCCTTGGAGTAGTTCAGCACAAAGTCCACTCCTTTCTCCGTGTCAAACTGGATGTCTCGGGGCAAATCCTTGTGGAAGTTTGCGTCAATGCTCAGCGGGAAACCTGGATGCCATTCCTTCCACCTGTAACATGAAAACCAAAGAGAGCAGATGAAGAGAATCAATGTGGCAGAAATATCGTGAGAGTGGAACAGCTTTAAAGCGGTTTGGGCAGACAGGGGTTAGAGTGGCTACTTGTGCATGAATCATTACTGATGATGTGCCTCATAAATCTCCATCCCAACATGGTGAGGGGTCAAATTTAGCAAAACAAATGCCAGTGCAGATTTTGCACATAGAGGGTAGTGGGTATATGGAACAAGCTGACGGAGGAGGTAGTGGAGGCACTTACTATAACAACATTTAATAGACACTTGGACAGATACATGGATGGGAAAGGTTTAGAAGGATATGGGCCAAATGCGGGCAGGTGGGATTAGTGTAGGTGGGGCAACTTTGGACGGCCTGCACAAGTTGGGCTGAAGGGCCAGATCCGTACTGGATGATAATTCCCACAAGAACCGAAACTAGGCCATCTCATGTGACTGGACGAGCATTCGTTTCCCGGCAACCGTTATCTTAAAGGTGTAAAAGTTGCTCACGTCAGAAGGAAGAACACAGACTAGTAGCTTGTGAAACAAAATCCAAAACAGGAGAGTGATCCCGTTTGCCAGGTTACACTGCGGCACATGGGCCCTAACCTTCGGATCAGTCTCCCATATAGATCCTTATCAAAGACCTTACTGAAGTCCAAGGAAACAACATCCACTGTACAAGATGGAACTTCAGATGCTGAAAAATCCAAGGTAGACAAAAATGCTGGAGAAATTTAGCGGGTGCGGCAGCATCTATGGAGAGAAGGAAATAGGCAACATTTTGGGCGAAACATTGCCTATTTCCTTCGCTCCATAGATGCTGCCGCACCCGCTGAGTTTCTCCAGCATTTTTGTCAACATCCACTGTACTGTCATCAGTACATTTGGTTACCTCTTCAACGATTTCAATCAGATTAACAAAACCATGCTGGCTGTCTCTGATCAGTCCCTCTCTTTCCAATCCTGTCCTCCAAGAACCCATACAGCTAATTCACAGATGCTTATAATCGGGATAGAGGCAGTGCATGCTTTGCCACAATGCTTGTTCCTTAACTTGTTACAGACCACACCAGCCAGAATTGGCAGAGATTGGGTAGCTTGTCTGGAAAGTAACTGGGTGGGGTGTTTACTGCTCAGCTGACACTATTTCCAGATCACTCATCAGCAGACATCGGGAATGAAAATGTGAAGTTCACACTGAAAATTGGAGGTTGGAATGCCAAAGACTAGAGGGCATAGCTTTAAGATGTGTTGAGCAACTTTAGTTTTATGCAGAGAGTTTAGCATGGAAACAGGCCCTTCGGCCCACCGAGTCCGCACTGACAAGCGATTTCCACACATTAACACTACCCCACACACCCCTAGGGACAATTTTACTCATACACCAAGTCAATTAACCTTCAAACCTGTACATCCTTGCAGTGTGGGAGGAAACCAAAGATCTCGGAGCAAACCCACGCGGTCACGGGGAGAACGTACAAACTCCTCACAGACAGCACCCGTAGTCGGGATCGAACCCGGGCGTCCGGAGCTGCAAGCGCTGTAAGGCAGTAGCTCTACCGCTGCGCCACCGTGTACTGTTCTATGTCCTAACCAAATCACACCTATTTAAAGAGGCCATGAAGAAGCAAGTGTCCAAAGTGACTTGAGTTTCATGATCAATCATTGATTGGCTATTTCCTGCTTATATACCACACACTGTGACTGGTTTTACCCCGCAGGGTGTTAAAGCATCATTGCCTTCACATGTGGTATAGCCTAATGTAGAGAGGAGAATGCAGAGGCAGCAAGTGAACCAGAAGATAATGTTTCAAGGAGTGACTAACACAGAGCCAACAAACAATGAGTAAATACAAAACCCAGCAATGAAAAGCTGGAGTAAGTCTGTGGGTCAGGCAGCGTCTGTGGAGATAGGTGACATTTTGGGTCGGTAACCTTCAACTAATGAAAAAGTCCAATCCATTGCTTGAAAGAAATGATGGAAAATTTGTGAAAATCCCGTCAGAAATGTTCCCTGTAGATTAGAGGCTCACAAGTCAGCACAAGGATAGGCACTGGATTAACACACGGGAGTGACTCTATCGACTCGGCCCACAATAATGAGTCTCTGAACGTCAGTGAGTTAAAAATAATTTTAACGGTGCTCAGTTCCAGGAACAAATCGAGGTAAGTATGAAACTGGGTTAGTAAATGACTGACAAAGCCAGACAATGAACCTGTGAGTGCTGCAGTGAACTCAGAAATGTATTCATGCACGTTTGCCTCATTTGAAAGCCGTGCGGTGGATTTGTATACACTATGTAAATAAGTCACCTGGTCATAGAATACTGTGATAACATCACATGAACATGAGACACAAGCACCACATTCAGTCCTTCCTTTGCTGTTCCTGTTACAAGAAACCACATTGTCTGAAGTGTTTGTGTAACTGTTACTGCTAGTGGAAGACCCAGAATCCAACAGTATCCGATATACAGTACATCTTTCATAACTGGCTTAACGAGTGTTTTCTACATTTGTGGCATGATCTCCTTGCCTTTATGTTGGTACTTCAGCCAATAAAGGCACAGAATCTGCTTGACCATGTACACTGATTGAAAGATACAGTATGGAAACAGGCCCTTCAGCCCATTGAGTCAACACTGGCCAGTTCCAATCCTGTTAGCTCTCCTTCTCATCCACTTCCTACACAATAGGGACAATTTACGGAGGCCAATTAAAACGTATTTGGGATGATGGAGGAAACTGGAGCCCCCAGAGGAAACCAATGCGGTCACAGGGAGAACGTGCAAACTCCGCACAGACAGCAACCAAGGTCAGGATCAAACCCGGTGCTGTAAGGCCCCGGCTCTACCAGCTGCACCACACCGTGCCGCACTTCCCTTTTGGTTGTCGCTGAGCTCCCTCTACATTTGGTTGAACCCTATCATTTATCGTGTACCACTCCCCAACTTCCACCAACATGTCTCCTGCTGCACCAGAGGACCAAACACCCTCGACCACTGCTACACCACCATCAAGAATGCCTACCACTCTATCCCTCGCCCTCACTTCGGTAAATCCGACCATACCGCAGTGCTGCTTCTCCCTGCCTACAGGCAGCAATTAAAGAGCGTACCCCCATAGGTGAGGACAGTACAGAGCTGGTCGGGGGGGGGGGGGGGGGGAGCGGGGGGGGGAGGGGGGCAGAAGAACAACTACTGGACTGTTTGGAGTCTGTTCAAGGACTCGGGAACGGACTTGAACGAATACGCCACAGTCGTAACAGACTTTATTAAGAAATGTGTTGGGTACTGCATCCTTACAAAAACCTTCCGAGTGTTTCCCAATCAGAAACCTTGGATCAACTTTGAGATCCGCACTCTTCTGAAGACCAGACACCGGGCATTCACGTCTGATGATACAGTGGTGTATAAGAAGTCCAGATACGACCTTGGTAAGGCCATCAAAAAGGCCAACAGGAACTTCTGCTCCAAGCTGGAGGATGAGACAGATGTTCGGCAGCTGTGGCGGCGACTGAATGCAATCACCTACAAGGCAAAATCAGGAGGCAGCTCGAATGTCGGCAAAACATCACTCCCTGATGAGCTCAATGCGTTTTACGCACGCTTTGATAGGGAGAACACTGATGTGCCTTCCCGAGCCCCTATTCGCTGTGATGGTATTTCAGTCTCAGTCACAGAGGCCGACGTCAGGAAATCCTTCAGAGGGGTGAACCCTCAAAAAGTGCCTGGACTTGATGGCATACCTGGTCGTGTTCTAAAAACCTGTGCGGACCAACCGGCTGGAGTTTTTACGGACATTTTCAACCTCTAACTTCTGAGGTCTGAGGTTCCCACCTGCTTCAAAAAGGCATCAATAATACCGGTGCCCAAGAAGAGCAAGGTGACGTGCCTCAATGACTATCGACTTGTGGCACTAACGCCTGTGGTTATAAAGTGCTTCGAGAGCTTAATCATGGCGCAAATCAACTCCTACCTCGACAAAAACCTGGACCCACTGCATTTCGCTTACCGCCACAACAGATCACCGGTGGATGCGATCTCGCTGGCTCTCCACTCCACTCCGGACCACATGGGCAACAAAAACTCATGTGTCAGGCTGTTATTCATCGATTACAGCTCGGCATTTAATACTATCATCCCCTCCAAGCTGATTACCAAACTCGCAGAACTGGGTCTCTGCGCATCCCTCTGTAATTGGATCCTCGACTTCCTCATCCACAGACCACAGTCTGTTCGTATTGGTGGAAATGTGTCAAACTCGATAACAATCAGCACGGGAGCACCTCAAGGCTGCGTGCTCAGCCCCCTGCTGTACTCACTCTATACTCATGACTGTGTAGCCGGTCACAGTGCGAACTCCATCATCAAGTTCGCTGACGACACCACTGTTGTGGGACGTATCACTGATGGGGATGAGTCGGAGTACAGAAGAGAGATCGAGCAACTGTCCATATGGTGCCAGCACAATAACCTGGCCCTCAACACCAGCAAAACCAAGGAACTGATTGGGGACTTTGGAAGGAATAGGATGGGGACCCACAGCCCTATTTATATGAACGGGTCGATCATTGAAAGGGTCAAGAGCTTCAAATTCCTGAGCGTGCACATCTCTGAAGATCTTTCCTGGTCCGAGAACACTAATGCAATTATTAAGAAAGCTCACCAGCGCCTCTACTTCCTGAGAAGATTACGGAGAGTCGGTTTGTCAAGGAGGACTCTCTCTAACTTCTACAGGTGTACAGTAGAGAGCTTGCTGACCGGTTGCATCGTGGCTTGGTTCGGCAACTTGAGCGCCCTGGAGAGGAAAGGACTACAAAACGTAGTAAGCACTGCCCAGTCCATCGGCTTTAACCTTCCTTCCATTGAGGGGATCTATCGCAGTCGCTGCCTCAAAAAAGCTGGCAGCATCATCAAGGACCCACACCACCTTGGCCACACACTCATCTCCCTGCTACCTTCAGGTAGAAGGTACAGGAGCCTGAAGACTGCAACAACCAGGTTCAGGAATAGCTACTTCCCCACAGCCATCAGGCTATTAAACTTGGCTCGGACAAAACTCTGATAACTCATAACCCACTATCTGTTATTTGCACTTTATTAGTTTATTTATTCATGTGTGTATATATTTATATATGGTATATGGACACACTGATCTGTTTTGTAGTAAATGCCTTCTATGTTCTGTTGTGCTGAAGCAAAGCAAGAATTTCATTGTCCTATCAGGGACACATGACAATAAACTCACTTGAACTTGAACTATCCCCTCACCCAGCTTACCTTCCTAAAATCCATGACCTCAGTGGTACAGTTACTGGAGCTACGGCCTCATGGTGCCACAACCCATCTTCAATCCTAACGTTGGGTGCTGTCTCTGTGGAGTGTGCACGTTCCCCCCCCCGTGACCACACGTGTTTTGTTCCGGTGTTCTGGTTCCCTCCCACAACCCAAAGACAGCAGGTTGGTAGAGTAACTGACCACTGTAAATTATCCCCATTGCATGAGTGAGTGATAGAAACTGGGAGGAGTTGATGAGAATGTGGGGAAAATAAAAAAATAGGGGCAGCATGAGTTGATGATAGGTTGGCATAGACTAGTTGGCCCAAAAAGTCTGCATCCACACTATATCCCTAAATGTCTCCAAGACTCGATGACCTCACGCTTGACCAGCTCACAATTTATTTGCAACTATTATATCCACTGAAACAGTGCGTTCTAGTTGTGAACCTTCTTCATTCTGACCTTTACAATTGTACCTTCATGTGCACTATGAGCAAAGAGGTCTAGGATGTCTAGAATACTGACACAAGGATCTGCAGATACTGGAATCTTGAACATAACACAACATTTAAGGTTGGGGAAGGGTCCCAACCCAAATAGCCACCTACCCATTCCCCTCCACAGATGCTGCCTGACCCGCTGAGTTCCTCCAGCACTTGGGTTTCTGCCTAGAATGCTTCTCCCCACATCCAAATGCTTCTTTTCCTAAATCCTTACCACTTTCCCATGGACTCCAACAACCGTGTTTAATCTGCCGGATGGGATTTTGCAAATATTCAACAAGATTAGTGGGACACTGTCCTTGATAAAGAAAGAAAATAAACTGGTTATCTCTCCCTCTCTTTCTCTCTCTTTCTCTCTCTCTCTCTTTCTCTCTCTCGCTCGCACTCCCTAACAGGAGGACAAAGAGCCACTGTGAACAATTCAAATAATCTAACCACAAGGATTAGATAAACAAATCATGTGTGAGATTCATTTGATTTGTCATGAAGGCAGCTGGTACCCTGGGAATTGACCTGGGGAATGTTCACCTGGGGAATGCTTGTGAGACAGCAGCAAGCAGCAACACCCACCGCACTTAAGATGCCAGCTGGGCAATGTTCAGTGTTTTTTTCCTCTGCACACGACCCCGACCCATTCACTGCTACAAGCCCATCAGATCAGATGGGAGGCACAATGGGGCAGTGATAGAGTTGATGCCTTGCAGTGCCAGATCCCCGGGTTCGATCCTGACTACGGGTGCTGCTGCACGGAGATTGTACGTTCTCCCCATGGCCATTTGGATTTCCTCCGGGTGCTCCGGTTTCCTCCCACACTCCAAAGACGTACATGTTTGTAGGTTAATTGGCTTCGGAAAAGATTATAAATTGCTCCTAGTGTGCAGGATAATGTCAGTGTATGGGGTCAGTACAGACTCGGTGGGCCAAATGGCCTGTTTCCGTGCTGTATCTCTAAACTATCTCCAGCACTGACGCATGGGTTAGAGCAAGGCCAAGGCAAGGCAGAAAGACGACCTATCCCAGAGAGTAGTCATTGGTCACAGCAGACCAGGCGAAGGCTCTGGTGTTTAGAAGGATGAGGGGGCATCTCACTGAAAGTTACCACATAAAGAAAGGCCTAGATAGAGTGGATGTGGAGAGGATGTTTCCAGCAGTGGCAGAGTCTAAAACAGAGGGCACAGCCTCAGAATAAAAGGATGTACCTTTAGAAAGGCGTTGAGGAAGAATTTCTTTAGCCAGAGATTGGTAAATTTGTGGAATTCATTGCCACAGACGCCTATGAAGGCCGTGTTTGGGTGTTTTTAAAGGGGAGATTGACACGTTCTTGATTCGTAAGGGTGTCCAAGGTTATGGGGAGAAGGCAGGAGAATGGAGTTAAGAGGGAAAAACAGATCAGCCATGATCAAATAGCAGAGCAGACTCGGTGGGCTGAATGGCCTAGTTTTTCACCTATATCTTAAGGTATTGTTCGTGGGCAGTTCATTTGCACCCTGGTCATATGAGTGGCAGGTTTGATCCCTGAGGTGATGTGTACTATTTGGTTGTAAGATACCATAGATATGAGGTGCTGTTCCTCCAATTTGTGTGCAGTCTCACTCTGACAATGGAGGAGGCCCAGGACAGAAGGGTCAGTATGCCTCTGTTTTCCTGTTACACAAAACCACCGTAATAACCAAAGAGTGAAATTGGTCCATGACTTAATGATTTACCTGTAAGACTTCTGCCTCTGCTCCAGCTCCCTGCGTCGATGCTGTTTAGCGATTTGAGTCTGGTCATCCCGGGGTAATCTTGCTGCAAGAATGAAGCACAGTTACAGGTGTGACTATCGGTGTAGAATCTGCACTTCACACCTTCCCCGGGCCTGCGCAACGACCCTCACACACAATGGGGAAGGGACAGGAAGGGTTGGACGCAGAGTGAGGCTGCTTTGTTGCAGTCCCAAGATAGGAAGTGTCACGGTTAGATACTTAGTTAACTTCCCTCCCCACTATTCAGTGAAACGATGGCCCAGCCTGCGCTGGGTCTCGACGATATACAGTCCACACCTGGAAAAGCGTCATGGTAGTCATTCTCTCAGCTTTGGCCGATGAAGAGGTCCTCTTGGTGATGCCTCATCGACAGCGCGTGAGTACTAGAAGGCCTCTCCTGCTCTGCTCTCCTGACGAATGAACTGGAAGAATTGTTCTGGGTCCCTGGCAGGCACGTGCCCCCAGGGTAGGCAAGGTAGGCACTGCCTTCCTTGACTAAAATTATGACATGGTAATCATTAAATATAAATAGTAAAGGCATGGGAGAATTATGCCTATCTAAGAGATCGTTCTCTTAGGTAGGCATAATTCTCCGTGCCTTTCATCCGCAGCGCTTGTAACACGGGAAGGTCTGTGCAGCAGCCTTCTGTGCATGCGCAGCGCAAGTTTCTTGGCGGGTTTTTCAAATATGGATTGCCATTATCTGAAGCAACGAGAGAAGAATGGAGTTTGTGTACCGATAATGTGGTAACTACATTTCTTGGTGCTTTATGTTTTTAAATACCGTATTTCCCGGGGCGGGGGGAGAGCTCCTTTCACAGTGTTTGGGGAGTCTGGCCCCGGGTAAATTTGCGGGGAAGGGCAGGTGCGTTGTTAAGGAGGGGAATGGGGCCAGTAATCCACTTGAGACGCTCCGGGCACCGAGCCACCGCATTGTGGCCGGGGAGTGAAGTAGCTTGGGCGGCAGTGAGTGGCCGCCGGTGCGGGACAGCCCATTCTGCCAGTCCCCGCACACCTCAGGCAGTGCTCTCCGTCTGAAAACCTCTCTCCTGCCACTCGCTGGCCTCACTCAGGCCGGTGAGTGGCAGGTGAGAGGTGTTCAAACGCAGGGCACTGCCGGAGGTGAGCGAGCCGACAGAAGGCGCTGAAGTGGCAGCAAGTTCTGCTGTCGGGTCTAGGCAGCCGCTCGCAGGGCACCTGAGCTGCTTCCCTCCCCGGAAGTGGCGGCGAGTTCTGCTGTCCGTGCCCGGAGCGCTGCGGTAACGGTGAGTGAGTCTGATATGATCTCCGACCCCCTCCTTCTCAATACTCCTGCCCTCCCCGCATCTTTAACCCCTGGCACAGACTCTCCACACGCTGTGAAAGGAACTCTCCCTCCAATTGGTACCTTGAATTAGTATTGTCATTCAATAAGATGACAACTGATTCAACGTCCCGGTGTGCTCCCGTTTTTCCCACCATCTCTCCACCTGCCTTCATCCTCCATCCCCCACCCATGGAGTATTAAAAAATGAAGGAGATTTAGAAGCCTTGGGCAAATTGAATTGTTTTTAATTTTTA